>OZ018332.1:116574254-117774254 GCA_963969495.1 Ceratothoa steindachneri
ATGATTAACGGATAAAACGATAGTCTAAAGAGGATTAATGCAATAATTAAATTGATACATCGGGTTCCCATAAAAATTAAAATTGCCCCCCCCTCCCCCCAAAAAAAATTAAGAATATAAGTCGAAGCTAATTTCTTTAAGAATGAGTTTTTTCATAACAATATCAATTTTAAAAAGGCTAGGGGAAATGTTAAAGTTATTAAATTGGCTTATACATGAACATTCAACAAGGTTTCTTTTAATTGAGTCACTTGAGCGAAAAAATAAATTTTGTTGAATTCCAATTAATTAAGTGGTTATTTTCGGACATATGCACAAAAAAACGCACTATTATTTACAACTCTCCTAACATTGTATTTATGCTGATTAATACACAGATAATTGCTCTCCTGTCTTTCCAAAATATTTACTTGGACAATCAACGTTCGACCGATTATTGTGAACTAGAATGTTTTTTATAGTTGCATCGTGTTTGAAAGTAACTTAAATGATAAAAATTTTTAAAAGAGGGGGAAGGTCAATGAAACAAACAGAATGGTAAAACCAAAAACGTTTTTAACATTAAAAAGGATAGCAGGAGCTGTATTATATAACGTCATTTTTGCAGAGGAAAGACAGTTTAGAAGAAAGGGATAAGGGTAACATAGTTTATGGCCAATTTCAAAGATATTGGAGAATTAGAATCCATATATTCAGGACTAACAACTCGTAAAGTCCGTAAAAACATAGAGAAAAAACGGAACGTTTGACTTTAGGACTATGCGCAGAGTAAAAATTAATATAAGAGTTTGAATTAGTAGGTTTGCTATAGATGGAGTATTTAAAACCAGTTGGTGTTGTATGAATAAGAAAATGGAGAAAGGGAAGGGTTCTATTATTTTCAACCTCATGGGTAAATTTAATGGAAGAGACGAGTGAATTAAGTTTGGTAAGAAAGCTATTAACATCTTTAGAATTAGGCCACAAGCAAATGACATCATCAATATACCTGTACCAAACAATAGGGAAGTCAAGGATAGTAGGGAGGAGTCTTGTTTCAAAGAACTCCATATATAAGTTAGAAAGAACAGGTGAAAGGCAATTATTACCCATGGCTAATCCAAACTTTTGAAGAAAATATTTGCCATCGAACGAAAACTTAAATTTGGGGTACAAAGTGAAATGAGTTTCATAAAAATAGTCGCGAGTACGGGAAGAACAATATTTTGCATTTTATCATTAAGGAAATTGAAAAGATCTTTAACTGGGACCTTCACTTTCCTTGCAGGTAGCACCTCCACTGCCACGAGGTGCTACTATTGTCCTCGCTTCAGCCATACTAATCGCTCCTGTAGACGCGCAAATTCTGGGTTACCAGAAGTCTGTGTAAGTTGCTCCAAGGTCGCACACGATAAGTCAAAATCATGTGGCAAAGTGTGTCAATTGCGGAGAGCCGCACCCTTCATCTTCGAAGCAATGTGGTGCGTATCTCCTTGAGAAAGAAATCTGACCGTTCAGGTTCAGGATCGTCTCTCATTTCGCGAGGCTGGGACTTCTTATGCTTCAATGTTACGAAGGACACCCTCTGCTCCAGGCCTACCAGCACGGTCATTTCCGCGCCCATTCGGAACCCTTCTGCGGGTTCTACCAATCCCGGAGCTGTTGGCATAAAGGATACACACCTAGCCCCAGCTAAAACCAGGGTTCCACCCTCTTTCCCCCAGCGTAACCCTTTCCCGTAAGGCGAAACGGCCACGCCCCTCCACCGGGTTGTTAGACTCAGTTGAGGCAACACAAAAGGAGTTGGTCGGGGAATGAGCGCGCCAAACAGTCCGCGAGGACTGGAGGACCAGACCAGCGTTTCGCTCTTCTTCACGCCGATTATATGGTAAGAATACGAACTGCTTGTCAAAGAATACTGGCATCTCTCCTGGATGCTTTTCAAAGGAGATGGGAGACTGTCAAGGGGAACTTAAAGTTGCGTGCCATTTCGCTGCGACTATTCCCATGTGCCACCTCCTAATGCCGCGACGGCTTCAGGTTTCTTTCTGTCGTCTACGCATTGGACACACTCGCGGCACGCACCACCATTTGATGCAGCACTCGCCTGTACCTTATTGCGATGACTGCGTTGTCCCACAGACTATTCGGCACATTCTTGTTGAATGTCCCAGTATGGGTGATCTACGCACACGTTACCTGTCCCGCCGGGACAAGAGGGAGCGCTAGCGCTTTCCTCCTTGTACTCGGGACGGATTCGTGCACACAGACTTGCGGACTATACAACTTTGGAGTAGGCTTGCCTCCTCCACTTGGACTTTTTATTTTTGTAGGTCTCATGTTCCTGCGCCGGTGGCAGGCGGGACTACGAGGGGCGGTCAATAAGTTTTGCAATTCGGATATAAGGAAACGAGATATGAGGAAAAGTGTTTTATTATTTTTCAATATAACCACCCTCGACTTCAATGCACTTGCGCCACTTGTCCCTGAGGCTTCGAATTCCCGACAACCAGAAATCTCCCGACTGCTGTTCAATCTACTCCTGGACGGCGAGCTGGACATCTTCATCGTCCCCAAACCGGCTCCATGCAATGCAGCCTTGAGCTAGCGGGATAAAAAGTAGTCGCTAGGGGCCAGATCTGGACTGTGGGGGGGATGGTTGAGCTCCTCGAATCCGCACTCGCACAGGGCAGCTTGTGCAACTCTGGCCTTGTGGACTTTGACGACGTTGAAGTCGATCATGGGGCGTGAAGTTTCTAGGGACCCAACGGGCAGAGACCTTGGTCATATCCAAATTGTCGTGGATGATGTTGATAACACTTCCATGTGATATTCCAAGTTCTCGCTCGATTTCTTCGACCTTCACCCGTCGCTTTTCGAGGATCATCCTCTCCACACGGGCCACATTGTCCTCGTTGGTCATGTCTGACGGGCTTCCTGGACGGGGATCATCTTAAAGGGACTCACGACCATGGCGGAACTCCCTATTCCAGCGAGCATTGTTGCATAGGAAGGGGCGGTGTCGCTGTACACTGCAACCATACATTCATGGAGCTCTTTTTGCATTCTTGCCTTTCCTGGTCAAAAATTTGATCACTGCGCGATGCTCAACCTTCTCCATTGTTGAAAAATTTGTGACTGACGATCTGCGATCAGCTACTGCTTCTTAAATAGACGAGGCAGGAGCATGCGGCTGCAGTTCCTGACTTGTCATAACTTGTCCTAACACCCCCACAAACAGACATCCTCCTTCCTCTGATTTGCCATACCGATTCTCAAAACTTATTGACCGTCCCTTGTACCCCCGCTGCCGGAGCCTGCTTCCTTCTTGTTGCTTAGTTTCTTTTTTCTTGTTGCTTTTTTAGCTTGTTTCTTAGCCTTTGTTCCTGTAATTTATCTTTTTGTTACTTACATGTTTATTTTTCTATGATTTTAAATATTCATATTTTACAAGATGTTATTAGCATCTTTAAATTTTCGACATCGCTGTAAACATTGAAACCAAAATAATGAAAACCATTTTTATATATTTATTTGCATATTCATTAAATATAAGAGGCTCACTCATTTTGGAATTATGGCAGCTTCTTTGTTTGATATGGTGTGTGGACACTCCCTGGCACCTACCAACCACTACCCCCCACCCACCCCTTACTCCCTTTTTAGGCAAAGGCTAGAGGAAGGATACCTCGATCACAAACCAGGATCGGGAGTGCCTATAGGCGAGCACCAACAGACCGGTGTCTCGGCAGCTCCAGGATGAAGCCTGGTAGTCTCGAGCCTATTCTCCCACCAGCGTCCTTCTTCCCTCGGTCAAGATACGGGTTTGAAGACTGGACACATTCCTACCCATTTAAACCTATTGCAGGTTGATGCCCTCAAGACGGCATCCGCCATCGTCGCCCTCGATGGACCCCCCTCCCCCTTAAAAAAACTATTAGGTTAGGTGTAGCGTGATTATGGTGACTTTTGCCCCATTAAGCAGTCGCCAGATGGTCTCTTAAAATTGAGAAAAAAAAAATTCTAACTTATAATTTTTTGTTAAATGTAGACTAACATTAGGCTAAATTAACTACAGTGATTTATTTGCGCCAGATGGGATCTTTAAAAAATCATGACTGGAATTACTGAGGTCTCATTCATCTATGGTACTTTAGCTTTTGGTTGTTGGGTACATGATCGTGCTTCTAAGGGAGTCAGGATCCTTCCCTGCACCTGAGACTGCTTTTTTCTTGTTGGTTTTGTTGTTTGTTTCGTTTTTATTTGCTTTTTCCTTTTTATTTTGTAAAATAGCCTAGAAATATGTTTTTTTTTGTGGGTTCGACAACTGTGCCCTTGTTTTGCGGGCGCCAGAAGAGTATTCAATAATAAAAATCGATCTCGGCTCTTCCAGAAGTCAATCAATCAGTCTTCGTCTTTATTTAGTCCTTGCGCGTCTCGCGTGTCGAGAGGGGGTTTCAAGGGTACATAGCTTCGTTTAGAAATTGGGACCGAACTCAAGTGTGTTGGGTCTTCCCTGTCCTTAGTACTCTAGTAATTTATTTTACTCCCGAATTTCAGGGCCATCCCTTTCTCACTGGGCATCCACAGTTTCACATGGAATCCAAACCTTGGCTCACTACTACATATGGCGGCCGCCGATAAATCTACTCTAATTTGAGCTCCATCCGGCGACTGACCATAACTACTCACGTGTGAAGTCTCTCTTCCACTCGGGTAGGCGTTACTACACTCATCATTGCTGGCAGAGGGTCTTCCTACACTCCAATACACCTTTGTACAACGATGTAAAAAGTAAAAGTTAAAATGGTCACTTGAACCCATTTCCTTTTGCTACTGCTAGATTGGTCTGCTGGCTACAGTCACTTGTTTGGTGTGGATGCGAACGTCCCCCAGACATGCTCGATGCAGCGTGAACCTGGCTAATAATTGTTATACTAGCGCATACACCACTGCGTAAATAGCAGTTTCTTTGATCTTTATTTAATATTAAACTGGCGATAATACTGTTGGTATGCTTTTATTCTTCTTGATATATATAAAATGGCACAAATTGTGAGTACTGATTTGTTGCAAGAATGATAATAGACGTCTTACAACATAATATTCCCACCGTTTTCCATTTCGGGAGCGAATGATTCATTGATATTTGTACCAACTGCTAGTTGGCCATGTTAATTTTTAAACATACTCGTATTTAGCCTTGTAATTTTTCTGTATTGCCGAAACTAATATTTTCTTTTTATAGAAGCTACTAGTGTACTATTATTTTTTGCAGCTTTTGAAGAAAGACGAATTTCACCCATGTGCTGGTGTCCGCGCCAGCATCTTGGATAATTATCAAGGCGAGGAATGCAATATAATCCTTCTCTCGCTCGTTCGAAGTAACCCCGAAGAAAAAGTTGGTTTCATGAAGACCGATAATCGGATTTGCGTTGCCCTTTCACGGGCGAAGCATGGCATGTATATCATCGGCAACATGAGCCAAATGGTCAACTCGTGCAGTCTGTGGGCAGCGATTAACAATAAGCTTGTCCACAGTGGACATATTGGTCCATCATTGAACTTGGTCTGCCAAAATCACCCAGAGCAAATCATGGCTGTCAAATCTGGTAGTGATTTTCTCGCGAACAGCCCAGAGGGAGGTTGCAAACGTCAGTGCCTATCGCCACTACCTAACTGTCAACATCTTTGTCCCACCTTGTGTCATATTATAAACTCAGACCATGAAAAAATTAGATGTACTGAAAAATGTAACAAACTGTTATGTTCTCTCGGTCACCTGTGTCCTAAACTCTGCTTTGAGGATTGTCAAGATTGTCAAGTACTACTTGAAAAACAATTACCTTGCAGACACACTCATTCTGTACCTTGCAGTATCAAAGCTGAAGACTTTATGTGCACTACGAAAGTAACTAGAGACCTAAACTGCAATCACTCAGTCGATGTTGAGTGCCACATAAATATCTCCAAATTAAAATGCCAAACTAAGTGCATTGTTCGCCTTGACTGCGGTCACCAGTGCAAAAGGACATGCCACATCAATCATGATCCCGAACACGAAAATTACAATTGCAAGGAACCATGCGAAAGAAATCCGCAAAATTGTGAAAGGGATCACAAATGCCAGAAGAAATGTTATGAAAAATGTGGTATCTGCACACAAGTTGTTACCCGGCACTTAAAATGTGGACACGTTCTCACTAAAGTGGCTTGCGGCCTCCCGGAGGAAGAGATATTTTGTCCTTCGCCCTGCAAAAAAATATTGCCCTGTGAACATCGTTGTCGTAATAAATGCGGTGATGAATGTGGCGACTGTCGGGTAAAAGTGAAAAAGATCGTCCCTGAATGTCAGCACACTATGGAGGTAAATTGTGAACAGTCATTTTTTGTTCCTTCATTTACTCTACATAATTAGTACTCTAATTTTCCATGTCCATCCATCGCTTAAGCATATCCAATGTGGCCCAACTTCGCTCAAGGTGAGAAGTGTTGAGTTTTTCCCTCATCTTGGAATTCATAGCCCCTGTGATAATTTAGTTAAGTTGTGGCACTTAATATTCTTTAGTTGGTAATAAAAGCATTATAGCAAACTTCCCACTTTAATGTTAGTTTAGTAAGCCAGGCAGTCTAAAATCTAAATGAATAGCTTCTTAGTCTTCCTGTCTTAAGGAAGTATGGATACCATTAATTTGGTATCGCTCCACATTTTAATAATAGTAGTAGCTCCATCCGTACCTTGCAATGTGGACTAGGTCTCCAGACATGATAAAGAGATGCATATAAAGATTAGTATGACAATTGCTCCTAAGTTCCAATTCACCAAATGCGAGTAACCATTTGATGATCTGTTTAAGGTACGATCCTTTCACCTTACTTGCCCTGATACCGCCGATGGTCCTTGTCTAATTGGATCTCGACTGAGGGCATCCTCCCAGACTCGTGGAGAATGACTACTGTTCTTGTTTTTGATAACCAGGTAGACGTCACTCTATGCCGCCTGACTTCCGTCAAATTTTTCCAATCTCCCGTGTGTGCAAGTTTATGAAGAAATTGTTTAACGTTAGATTAGCTTATTTTCTTAACAGCGAAGGCTAACTCTCTCATGCACAGTGCGGCTTTCTCAAGTTCCACCTCACGTAGGATGCTCTGATATGGCTGGAAATGGTATCAGCGAGAACTTGCTTCATGGACATCATTTCGCTACACTGTTTTTTGAACTGGAGAAGTCTTACGATACCGTGTGGCGATACATTACCATGGAAATCTTTCAGACTATGAGGACGAGAGGAGGCATCCCAATCTTTGTCTTAGTTCTCGCGAGATCGTCGAGTCCGCTTCAAGGCTGTTGGGGTTGGGGGCTGGTGGCTCTCTTCGGTCCAATACGAAAGGATGATGGCTTCCCATAGCGAAGTATCCTCACTCTCTCTCTCCTTCCTTTGGTGCTGACAATGCGCTGAAGGCGCATTGTCCGGCCAACAGCGTCCGGAATTCTGCCTTCGGGAAGCGTACGGCTATTCCCGTGCGAGTCTTCTTTTCGAAGAGGGCCCTCCGCATCACCTCCGAGCTAGGCCTGGAGGGCGTATTCCTTCAATGGAATTGCTGCGGGCTCCAGGTCAATTTGGAGGAGCTGCGGAGGCTCGTCTCGTCCCGTTTTCCTTTAGCTATCTTTTTACAGGAGACCATGTTTGTCGTGTGCCCCCGGCCCACCCTCCCGGTGTATAATGGTTTTGCGACCCCTCCACCACCACGGGATAAGGGCCGGGGAGGAGGATGCGTTATTTACACCTGACATGATATCTCCGTTCTTCTCTTCTCTTTAGACACATCTTTTCATGCAGTAGAGTGCAGCTGCAGCTTGATTGATAGGAGGTATACTGTTATTTATGCGTACATTTCCCCTTCAGTCGACTTCGACGAGCGGACTTCCGCCCCGTCGTGATATGGTTCCGAGGCCCTTTCTCTTGCTCGGGGATCTGAACGGTAGACCCTCCCTTTGTGCAGATTACCTGATCAATCCCGGTGTCGTTCTTTGCTATCCTGATCGACGAGCTGGAGATAGGTGTCATAAATGTGGATGAGTTTACGCATCACTGCTCTAGAACCGCTTCATTTTCTTGCACTCTCCGGACGCACAGCCTGATTCTGGGTGGGTGGTAGTTGATGACCTGCATGGTAGTAATCACTTTCCCACTCAAATATTCTTTTGGTCGCTGCCGCCTGAGAGCAGGCCACGGTGGTGCTTGGCGCGGGCGCGGTTGTCCGCATTTCAGGAAATGACTGATTTCTCTTTCTCAGTCGAGGAGTTTAGTTCGGCAAATGATGCCGTTGAGTTCTCCGGTAACCTCATCGCCGTGGGCCTAACTACTATTCCGAGAACGTTTGCCCGTTTTGAACGCCAATCGCTCCCCTGCTGGTCAGTCGAGTGTGAAGCGGCCCTCAAACTAGAGCGTTATGCCGACATGCGCTATAAGCGCCGCCCGAACGCTTTCACTGTCGATGAATTTCGTCGAGCTAAGGCTTTGTTCCACTGTTTCGAAACACGAACGCCGCTCTTCTTAGCAGGCATATGTGTCTTAACTTAACGGGAAGATCCCTCTAGCAAAGGTGTGGAAGCTAGTCAAAAGGATTCGGTGTAATTTCTCGCAGGGCCGCCCCCCCCCCCGCAATCTCGGACTCCGCTTCCGTGGCGGAATCCTTCGCGACCACTTTCTCTAAATTCTCTAGCCGGGATGCTGCTCCGCCAGCATTCAATGCGCGTCGCGATGTCGCGGAAGGCCGCCCACTGGAGTGAAGAACCCTTCAACGACAGGTTTACTTTGAGTGAGTTGCGTTCCGCTCTCGCTATGTTTCGACACCTGGGTGAGAGAGGCATAGTCTTACTGTAAGATTTGTTCAACAGGATCTGGATACAGGCTATCCTCCCATATTCCTTGCGAATTGCTACTGTGCTCGCCTTTTGCAAACCGGGGAGAGATCACTCTACCCCGACCCGTTCCTGCCCAATCTCTCAAACCTCTTGTGTGTGCAAGTTGATGGAGAAATTGGTAAATGTTAGATTATCCTTTTTTTCTGGAGAGCGGAGACCATTTGTGTTCTGCACAGTGCCGCTTCCGCAAGTTCCCCTCCACGTCGGATGCTCTGCTCTGACTGGAAAATGCCGTCTGTGAGGCCTTCCTTCGTAGACAGCACTACGCCACGGTGTTTTTCGATCTGGAGAAGGCCTATGATACGAGGGGCGGTCAATAAGTTTTGCAATTTGGATATAAGGAAACGAGATATGAGGAAAAGTGTTTTATTATTTTTCAATCTAGCTACCCTCGACTTCAATGCACTTGCGCCACTTGTCCTTGAGGCTTCGAATTCCCGACAACCAGAAATCTCCCGACTGCTGTTCATTCCACTCCTGGACGGCGAGCTGGACATCTTCATCGTCCCCAAACCGGCGTCCAGGCAGGGCAGTTTAAGCTGGCCGAATAAAAAGTAGTCGCTCAGGGCCAGATCCGGACTGTAGGGGAGATGGTTCAGCTCATCGAATCCGCACTCGCGCAGGGCAGTTTGTGCAACTCTGGCCTTGTGGACTTTGACGACGTTGAAGTCAATTATGGGGCGTGAGGTTTCTAGGGACACAACGGGAAGAGACCTTAGTCATGGCCAAATTGTTGTGGATGATGTTAATAACACTTAAATGTGAAATTCCAAGTTCCTGACTTGTCATAACTTGTCCTAACACCCCCACAAACAGCCATCCCCCTTCTGTTTTGCCCTACCGATTCGCAAAACCTATTGACCGCCCCTCGTACCGCATGGCGATACGGTATCATGGAGACTCCACACGATGGGGGCTAGGAGACGCCTTCCAATCTTTATATCTGAATTTTTGCGAGATCGTCGATCCCGCGTACGGGTGGGGGGGAGAAGCCCTCTCTGAACCAATGGAGCAGGAAGAGGATGTCCTCAGCGTCACACTCTGCCCTGAGCATCAACTGCATCACCCCAGTGCTGTCGGAAGATGTTCTCGCTACGCTCTACGTGGACGACCTTTCGATCTATTTTGGCTCGGTCCAGATGCTAAGTCTGGAGCGTCGACTCCAACAGGCATTGAACCGCGTCTCTCGCTATGCCGAAGCGCACAGGGTTCGGTTTTCCTTAGCCAATGGGGTACGCCTGGAAGTGGTTGAATGGCACCATTTCCTTGGTCTTGTATTTGACTGACGCCTCATCTGGGAGGCTCATATTCGTAGCCTTAGGGTCTTGCCGCGCAATGGAAATTCTTCGTTGCGTGATGTTTAGCGCTTGGGGCGCTGATAGGGCTACTGCCTTACATTTTTATCGATCCTTTGCTCGTTCGAAGCTCGACTAGGGATTTGAGTTTTATGCATCCGCAGCTGAGCGTGTATTGCGGAAGGTAGACTCGATCCACCACACCTGGCTTCGCATGGCGACCGGTGCTTTCCGCATATTCCCCATTGATAGCCTACTTGTCGATGCTGGGGATATGCCACTCGCTGTTCACAGTACATTATTCGCCTGTACGCGCGAGCCCGGTGCCTCCCTCAGTCGCCAACAGCTCTCACTGCATCCGCAGCTGATTTCGCCGGTGCCTATGCCGCCGAGAGACGCCAGTCATACCCTAAGCCCTTTCGCTTTAGGGCCTGGAAACTCCTTAGAGTGCTATGTATAGCTCTCGGGCCGGTGGCGCACTTGGTTCTGCCCAGGACTCCACCCTGGAGGGTACTAACTTTTGACTATTTTGTTTCCACGCCTCTGCTCCCAAAGCTTCTACAGTGCTGAGAGTATTACTTTCGGCTCTTTAGACACATTTCGCGTCACGCTTGAACCCTGTGATTGTATACTGATGGCTCCAAGTCCCAAGAGGGGGGGGCGTGTTTCCACGCCGTGTCCCCTCTGTTTGAAGTCAGTGGGCCTCTGCCAGGCGCTGCGTCTGTCCTGTCTTCACGGCCAAGCTGGTTGCAATACACCGCTCGTTATGGGAGATAACTCTACGTGTCTGGTTCGTAGAACTGATCGGAATTTATAGCTATTCACAAAGCGCCCTGAGTGCTCTCCGGGATTTGGAATCTCCCAATCTCCTGGTTCGCGATATCGGTGGCGCCACTGTTTTGGCGAGCCGGGTGGATGTCGAGATTATCTTCTGCTGAATTCCTGGACATGTAGGAATTGCGTGCAACGAGGGCGCCAAAGAGTCAGCGAGGACTTGGCGAACAGACCAGCGTTTCGTTCCTCCTCACCCTGATTACATGTCAGGTATAGGGGCTGCCCTCCGGGCGGCCTGGTGAAAGGAGATGGGATACGGTCGAAGGGAACTTAGTTATGTGCCATTGCGCCGCGACTTTTCCCATGCACCTACACCTCAATGTCGCGACTGCTTCAGGTTGCTTTCTCGTCTCCGAATTGGACACACACGCGGGACGCACCGCCATTTGATAGAGCCCTCGCCTGCGCCTTATTGCGACAACTGCGTTGTCCCTCAGACTGTTAGGCACATTCTTGTTGAATGTCCCAGTCTGGGTGATCTTCGCGCACGTTACATCCGGACAAGCGGAGTCGCTACCGCTTGTCCGTGTACTCAGGCTTGGTTCCTTCACTCATACTTGTGCACTATACGAATTTTTGGAGGAGACTGGCATCCTCTACCTCATTTGACTTTGGTTTTTATTGTAGATCGCTTGTTCCGACGCCAGAGCACACTTCCTTCTTGTTGCTTTTCTGTGTTGTGTTTTTTGCCTGTTTAATCTCTTTAATTTATCTTTATTTGTTATTTGTAAAGGGTCTTTCAACAAGGACGCTCGAGCTTTGTCAGGCGATATTGGCCATGTTGTTAAAGCAGCATCTGTCAACCTCACTGTGAACTGTTCAGTAGTACTTGGCAATTCACAATTGAAGGTTATAGCGTTGAACAGCGTCAGCAAATCATCAAATGTTATTATCAAAATCGTTCCGCGCATTACGTGATTTCTATCATCTTCAGCGACGAGGCCCATTTTTGGATGAATAGATTTGTGAACCAGCAAAATTGTCGGATTTGGGACGAAAACAATCCACATGAGATACACCAGCACCATTTGCATCCCAACGGAATCATCGGTCCGTATCTTTTTGAGAACGAAAATGGGATTACCATAACCGTCAACGGCGAGACCTACAGATCGATGATAAGCAACTTCTTGTGGCCTCAACTGGATTATATGCCTGCTATAGATACTGACGACATGTGGTTCCAACAGGACAGCGCTACGTGCCACACTGCGCACGCCACGGTAGACAGTTTGCCCCAGCGATTTCAGGGCAGGTTCATCTCGCGCGGTGGCGACGTCAACTGGCCATCGAGATCATGCGATTTAACGCCATTAGACTATCTTTGGGGCTACCTTAAATCGCAGGTCTATGCGAATAATCCGCAAACAGTTGATGTCCTCAAAGTTAACATAACGAACACCATCCAGCAAATTCAGCCAGATTTATGCGACAAAGTCATCGAAAATTTGGCCTCCTGAATACGTTCCACCAAGCGAAGCCGCGGCGGACATTTGAACGACGTCATATTCCACACTTAATGCCATAAAATGTACTTTCAAATTTAAAATAAATTGAGTGCATATATCACGCACAACTTGTTTTATTTACATTTAAAAATCGAGTGACCTTATTGAAAGACCCTTTATTTTAATCTAGCCTACTCTTAGTCTTTAGCGTGAGTACGGCGACTTTTGTCCTAGTAGGCAGTCGCTAGATTGGCTTTCAAAATTTATTAAAAAAAAAAATGAAGGGTCAGTTGTGCAGAACAAAATGGTGGCTAGCAGTGTGCTTAATATAACAAAACGATGGCTGGCGGTGTGCTTAATAGAACACAATGCCCGTCTGCTGGTGTGTTTAATAGAACAAATTGATGGCTGGCGGTGTGTTCAATAGAACAAATTGATGGCTGGCGGTGTGTTTAATAGAACAAAATGATGGCTGGCTGTGTGCTTAATAGAACAAAATGATGACTGGCGGTGTGCTTAATATAGCAAAATGATGACTGGCGGTGTGCTTAGTAGAATAAAATGAGGGCCAGCGGTGTGCTTAATAGAACAAAATGATTGCCAGCGGGGTGCTAAATAGAACAAAATGATGGCTGGCAGGTGCTCAATACAACAAAATGATGGCTGGCGGTGTTCTTAATAGAACAAAATGCTGACTGGCGGGGTTCTTAATAGAATAAAATGATAGCTGGCGCTGAGCTTAATAGGTGATAAAGCGGGTGGGGTTAGGGGCTGGTAGTTTTAACGCGTGAATTTTTCTCCGACCACACTTTGTGGTAGGGAAACTAGTAGATGGTCTTAATTGGAACCAGGAATTTCTTCCCGGCTGGTATTTCTCTTGTTTACAATTATTGAAACTTGTTACATTCTCGTCATTGGATTCCGAAAGCTTCTTATTCCTTTGGCTCAAAGGAATGCAAATGCCTAATTTTTATTCGGTGACGCTAATCCCGTTCCCACGACGGGGTCCCATGTAGACTACGAGATCTGGTGCCTGGGCGAGCGGCAGGCCCTGCGACCCCTATTGCTCCTGATGGGTTTTAACAATCTTCTTGCCTTTTTCTTCTAGTCTCTTATTATGAGAAGCCTCCTTTATGGGGTCCGAAGGTCCATGTTGATCCCCAATAGGGTCGTCACCTGTTAAAGAGGAAAGGTGTAGGAATCATAAAAAGACTAGTCGGACAAGAAGTGTTGAAAGGGTGCAAGATTAGAACAACCGACTGCGAGGCACCGAGATCAGTGACTGATGATTTACTCCAGTTGGCAATCCCTGACCCTAAAATAATTCATTTCAACATCGCTTATAAGCCGCCCGTTTCACACTACTCTTAATCTAATTCATTTTACTTTTCTTAACCCTTTGCGTGAAAATCGGACTTAATTATTTTGTGCTCCCTGGCAACATGAGATCTTCAAAAGAGAGGCAATAATCATTCATTGCACAACATGTCTACACTGGATATGACCTACCTCCTCGTTGGAGCCCACGTTAAACGCTACGCCTCCATTGAAAAGGATATATGGAGGAAATGGCTAATTTATTCTAACCTTTCCCAACCAAAGAAGTTGAATTATTTTTACTTTTTAACCGTTTGAACCAACATGGTTTCTCACTTCTTTTTTTCAGCTCGAATGCAAAATTACTCCGACCACAGCTGAATGTTCTGGTCACTGCACCAAAACCTTAACCTGTGGCCATGCTTGTCAAAAGAAATGTAAGGATCCTTGTAATGAATCGAAATGCAGACAACCCGTTGCTTCAAATTTCACTTGTCCCAATGGGCATAATGTGAAGATTCCTTGTAATGTTCGTTCTGGTGGAATCATAACTACGAAATCCACTAATATCAATGGTAGGTGAATGTGTGTGTATATATATATATATATATATATATATATATATATATATATATATATATATATTTTGTGGGAAGAAATTAGTTTTTGTTTTTTTTTGCATCTTCAAAATTCAATTTTAATAGACTTCCAACCCATCAAACCATGAAATTTACACAATAGATGTCTATTCTATATTAATGTAAAGTTAAAAGTTCACTGCACAAAAAGACAGAAACCTAATTGATATTCAATAAAATTGAAATTAATGAAAAAGGTGGTGAAATTTTCTGTACAGAAACATAAACCTAAGGAAATTAATTTTTAAAAGCACATGGGGGACATACTATTTGCTGTGGCTAGTTATTAGAGTTCGATCCGGTAGCCATAGTGCCTTGGTGGACTAGACGCCATCCTGGGATCACCTAGTATCAGAGTATTTTAAAATAATAGGTGATCACCCACCCTATTCATTATTGGACCCGCCCACCTCTAATTTTCTATTACATATCCGCCTACCTTATTCCAAACTTGCTCTTCTATCCACTAAGGCCCCGTAAAGGGCACGCGATTTGCTTTCCTGGCCGCCGTGCTTACGGAACTTAGCGCCCCGTCTGGCCTCAGCTTAGCCTCTTTTCCTTCCTGACATCCTGCATTTTTACCCTACTTCCTCACTTTCCCCACAACTTTCTCTGGTCGGTCTTTTTTTCACAGCGTAGACGCCGACCAGCTTCCTCTCACCCAACCAACTCGGATCAGGACTGAGGGGAGAGGGGACAATGCCCCTTCACCTCTGAGCTCCGGCCCCGTAAGGGGCGCGGCGATTTGCCATCCTGGCCGCCGTGCTAACGGGATCCAGCGCTCCTTCCGGCCCTAGCTTAGACACTCATCCTTCCTTCAGATAGCCTGTATTTCTCCCCTACTTCGTCGCTTTTCATACAACCTCTCCCACAACTTTCAATGGCCAGCCTCTAATTTCACAGGGTAGATGCTAACCTTCTTCTCAAGCCAACCGTTCCGCATCGGGGCTGAGGGTGGAGGGAACAATGTTTCCTAACTCCTGAGCTCCGGTTCGGGATGGGGGTTTTTTAACAACCTGCTTCTTCCCCACCCATACCTTCCTCACATCCCTTTTCCTCTCCTCTTCATATTCTATTTATTTTTGCACCGCGTCTAAGGTGGAGCCACCATGCCGATGGACTGCCAGGCCAGCAGGCGGGAGGGGTTGTCCCAAATGGCGGCGCCTGGCTCTGCCAGGCCTGTAAGCACCTCTTGCAGTGCGGGCAACTGCGAGAGGTGATGAGCGGTTGCATCCCGTAATAAAAAGAGGGTCACCATGCCCAATAATGAGTCCAACCAAAAAAACCCTTTAACTCCCCCTGTAGAAACGACGGAGCCACTCTGGGGCAGCTCCACAGAAAAAATGGAGGTTTCCCTCCCCTGTGCTTGCGCAGGGGACCCTCCATATCTCTTCAACCGGAGAGGAGTCTTACTCCTCTCCTTCGCTTACGGGTGTAGGGGACTCCCCCTCACCCCCTTTTCTGGAGGTGCTTTCGGGCACCTCCCTTTTTCCAGCGGCAGTCCCCTCTTTTCTTTCCAAGGGGACTGCCAAGAAAGCCAGCAGGCAGCCCTTAGCCAGCGGCTCGGTAGGGCAAACCCCCTTAGGGGGGAGAGGGAAGCCAGGCCCCTTCGGTCGCTTCCCTCAAAAGACCTGCTGGCAAGAATCTTGAACCTTGCCAAGGGCAAGGCCTGTGCCTCCCCACAAAAGACTGGTGACGCTGCTAAGGGGACCTGCGATGTCCTGGGAGGGGATGGCCAACTGGAGGCCCCTCCTGTGATAGACATGGTCCTTGAGGAAACCCAGCCTCAGACGGTAGGGCTTTCCATGGGGAGGAATCCGAGCTCGGCGCCAAGCACCGAACCCGAATCTGCCCCTATGCAAGGTGTCCCTCAAACGGCTGAGGGCTCCGAGGCAGTACAAGGAGGGGAGGGATCTCCTCCGACAGGTGCCCCTACGACTACCAGGACCTTCTCCATTTCGGAGAAGGAGCTGGCTGAGGCCGGTCCATCTGGCCTAGGGGCTTCTACCGGCGAAGGTGAGAAGCGGGTTCATTCCCCGCCCTCCTCTGCAAAAAAGAAAAGGACTAAAAAGACTAAGAAGACTCGGGGCTCCTCTCCATCCGCGGGGGCTGCGGGGACGGATGGGTCTGCTGCCACTCTGGCAAGCGACCAAGCCAAGATCGGCACATCCGGCCCCTCTGCCCCCTTGGGTACGGAGCTCCTGACCATGACAAAGACCAAAAGTGCACAGGGCGGAGCCTCGATGACATCGAGGCCCCTCATTCATAGGTTACCTGGCGTTTTCGAGCCCGCTGGCTTCAAACGCTTCCTCGTTATTCGCTCCACCGATGGCAGCATGTTGTCCAAGGGCAACATGATCCATCAGAGGAGAGCATTAGCTAGTGCAATTGGTAGAAGCCGAAGGTGACCCGTTTCTCGGACGGGAGCCTTCTTGCGAATGCGGCGAATCCCGCCGAGGCGGCCAAGATAAGTGCTCTTCGGACACTTCATGGCACCCCGGTGAGTGTGAGGCCGCACTCTACCATGAACTTTGTGAAAGGAGTAGTTTATGCGAGGGAACTCGTTGACTACTCCTTTAGGACATCACCCTAGAGCTGGCCGACCATGGGGCGGTCAAGGTCGAACGTGTGATGAAAAAACAGGGAGGGACCTCGAGACCTACCCCTACACTCTTCGTCACGTTCGACTGTGACAAGCTCCCTGAGTCGGTGCGTGCCGGTTGGTACCGCTACCGCGTGAAGGCATTTGTGCCACTGCCGTGGCGGTGCTATTACTGTCACCGCTTCGGCCATACGAATTGCTCATGTAGACGTGCAAAGTCGGGGTCACCCGAAGTCTGTGTAAATTGCTCCAAGGTCGCACACGATAAGCCCAAATCGTGTGTGGCCAAGTGTGTCAATTGCGGAGAGCCGCACCCTGCTGCTTCGAATCAATGTGGTGCATATCTCCTTGAGAAAGAAATCCTGGCCGTTCAGGGCCAGGATCGACTCTCATTCCGCGAGGCTAAGGACTTGGTCCTGGCGCGCCCGGCTCTGCCTGGGACGTCATATGCCTCAATAGTTAGAAAGGCACCCTCCGCTCCTGGCCCATCCAGGCCAACGAGCACGGTTGTTTCCGCGCCCATTCGGAGCCCTTCTGCGGGCTCTACCCAACTCGGGCGCTCCCCTGGTAAAGCTGGCGGCAAAAAGGGTTCATACCCAGCCCCGTCTAAAACCAGGGCTCCCCCCTCTTCCCCCAGCGTGACCGTTTCCCGTAAGGCGAAACGGCCACGCGCCTCCACCGACTAGTTAGACTCACAGGAGGCAACACCCCTGAAGATGGTCGCTAGGACATCTTCCGGAGTTTCTAAAGCTGTCCCCCGAAAGGAGGACAGTAACAAAGGAGCTTCGGCTCCTTCGCCCACGCCCCGAGGTGTGGCGGGTGGCTCGGAGACGGTGGTTCCTCGAAAAGAGGGACCCCCCGACTCCGAAGCCGCAACGCCCGCCTAAGGTTTCGAGGCGAAGGGAGGAAAAGACTCGCATTGCGAGCCCAACCTCCCCCAATAAGTCCTCGAAGGCGACAGCGCCTTCAGCGCTTTGTCCGGCCAACAGCGCCCGGGGTACTGCCCCCGGAAAGCGTACGGCCATTCCCGTGAGGATCTTCAATTCGAGGAGGGCCCCCGCGTCTCCTCCGAGCTAGGCCTGGAGGGCATATTCCTTCAATGGAATTGCCGTGGACTCCGGGCCAACTGGGAGGAGCTGCGGAGGCTCGTCTCGTCCCGTTCCCCGTTAGCTATTTTTTTGCAGGAGACCATGCTAGGCGCGTGCCCCCTGCCTGCCCTCTCGGGGTATAAGGGTCTTGCGACCCCACCACCGCGGGATGGCCGGGCTGGGGGATGCGCGGTTTACACCCGGCATGATGTCTGTTCTTCCTTTCTCTTTAGACACCTCCTTTCAGGCAGTGGCTGTGCAGCTGCACCCGGATAAGAGGTATACTATCATTTCTGCGTACATTCCACCGTCAGCTGACTTCGACGCGGGGGACTTCCGCCGCGTCGTGGCACGGTTGCCGAGGCCCTTTCTCTGGCTTGGAGATCTGAACGGCAGGCATCCTCTCTGGGGAGATTACTCCATAAATCCCAGGGGACAAGTCCTTGCCGATCTGATCGAAGAGCTTGAGATAGGTGTCCTAAACGTGGATGAGTTTACGCATCACTGTCCGAGAACCGCTTCATTTTCTTGCCTTGACCTATCTTTGTGCTCTTCGGATGCACAGGCTGATTTTGATTGGGGGGTGTTCGATGACCTCTATGGCAGTGATCACTTTCCCATTCAAATATCATTTTCAGGGCAACTGTTGCCTAGACACCACCTCGGTGGTGCTTGGCGCGTGCGCGATGGCCTGCATTTCAGGAAATGACTGAATTCTCTATCTCAGTCGAGGAGTTTAGGTCGGTAGATGAGGCCGTTGAGTTCTTCTCCGGCAACCTCATCGCCGTGGGCCTGACTAATATTCCTAGGATGTCTGGCCGTTTTGCACGCCGACCACTCCCATGGTGGTCAGCAGAGTGTGAGACGGCCCTCAAACAGAAGCGTTATGCCTACATGCGCTATAAGCGCCGCCCGAACCATTTCACTGTCGCTGAATTTCGTCGGGCTAGGGCTACGTTCCGGTATATTTCGAAGCACGCCCGCCGCTCTTCTTGGCGGGCATACATGTCTTCACTTAACGGGAAGACCCCTTTAGCTGAGGTGTGGAAGCGAGTCAAAAGGATTCGGGCCAAGTTCTCGCAGGTCCTCCCCTCCCGTTCTCCAGGAGAATGGGACCGCATTCCCTCTCCCCGACGCACCAGCTTGCTTCCTTTCCCCCTTTTGGGGTGTTGTTTTTTTTTTCTCTTTAATTTCATTTTAAAGTAGCCTAGAACTAGGCCAGTTTTAATACGGCGACTAATGCCCAAGTAGGCAGTCGCCAGATGAGCTCTTTTAAAGAAAAAAAAAAAAAAAAATGGGACCGCAATCTCGGACCCCGCGTCCGTGTCGGAATCCTTAGCGACCGCTTTTTCCGCATTCCCTAGCCGGGATGCTGCTCCGCCAGCATTCAATGCAGGTCGTGATGCCGCGGAAGGCCGCCGGCTGGACTTTACCTCCAGAGGCGGAGAACCCTTCAACGACAAGTTTACTGTGAGTGAGTTGCGTTCCGCTCTCGCTTCGTGCTCGGACACCGCCCATGGACCGGACGATGTCCCGTACGCCATGCTTCGACACCTGGGTGAGCAAGGCATGGCCTTTCTGTTAGATTTGTTCAACAGGATCTGGGTGGAAGGTCTTCTCCCAGACTCCTGGCGAATCGCTACTGTGCTTGCCTTTCGCAAACCGGGGAGAAATCACTCTACTCCGACCGGTTTCCGCCCAATCTCTCTAACCTCTTGCGTGTGCAAGTTGATGGAGAAATTGGTAAATGTTAGATTAGCCTTTTTCCTGGACAGCGGAGTCCATCTGTCTTCCGCACAGTGCAGCTTCCGTAAGTTCCACTCCACGTCGGATGCTCTGCTCCGACTGGAAAATGCCGTCTGCGAGGCTTTCCTTCGTAGACAGCACTACGCCACGGTCTTTTTCGATCTGGAGAAGGCCTATGATACCGCATGGTGATACGGTATCATGGATACTCTCCACACGATGGGGGCGAGGGGACGCCTCCCAATGTTTATATCTGAATTTTTGCGAGATCGTCGATTCCGCGTACGGGTGGGGGGAGCCCTCTCCGGCAGGAAAGTGTCCTCAGTGTCACACTCTTTGCACTGAGCATCAACGGCATCACCTCGGTGCTGCCGGAAGATGTTCTCGCTACGCTCTACGTGGACGACCTATCGATCTCTTTTGGTGCGGCCCAGATGCCAACTCTGGAGCGTCGACTCCAACAGGCATTGAACTGCGTCTCTCGCTATGCCGAAGCGCACAGGTTTCGGTTTTCTTTGTCTAAGACTAAGGTGGTGCACTTCTGTCGCCAACCACGGCTCCACCCCGACCCAGATTTGTTTCTTAATGGGGTGCGCCTGGATGTGGTTGAGTCGCACCGTTTCCTTGGTCTTGTATTCGACCGACGCCTCACCTGGCAGGCTCATATTCGCAGCCTTAGAGTCTCTTGTACCCGCGCCATGGACATTCTCCGCTCCGTGACGTTCAGCGCTTGGGACGCTGATAGGGCTACTGCCTTACTTTTTTATCGATCCTTTGTTCGCTCGAAGCTCGACTACGGATGCGAGTTTTATGCATCTGCAGCCCAGCGTTTATTGCGGAAGGTGGATTCGATCCACCACCCTGGCCTTCTCCTTGCCACCGGTGCCTTCCGCACTTTCCCCATTGAGAGCCTGTTGGTCGATGCTGGGGAGATGCCACTCGCACTGCGCAGCGTGCAGTGCATCGCTCGCCTGTACACGCGAGCCCCGCGTCTCCCTTAGTCGCTAACAGCTCTCACTGCATCCGCAGCTGATCTCGATGGTGCCTATGCCGCCGAGAGACGCCAGTCATACCCTAAGCCCTTTGGGTTTAGGGCCAGGAAACTCCTTCGAGAGTTAGATATAGCTCTCGGGCCGGTGGCGCCCCTGGTTCTGCCCAGGACGCCACCCTGGAGGGTATGACATTTGGCTATTTGTCGCCACGCCTCTGCTCCCAAAGCTTGTACTGCGCCGGGACTATTGCGTTCGACCTTTTTGCAGCACACATCGTGTCACGCTGGAACCGTGCCAGTGTATACGGATGCCTCCAAGTCCCAAGAGGGGGTCGGCTTCCACGCCGTATCCCCTCTGTTTGAAGTCAGCGGGGCTCTACCAGGCGCTGCGTCTGTCTTCACGGCCGAGCTGGCGGCAATACACCACTCGGTACGGGAGATTACGCGACGTGCCCGGTTCCGAGACCGGATTGTGATCTATAGCGACTCACAAAGCGCCCTGAGTGCTCTCGGGGCATTGGAATCTCCGCATCCCCTGGTTCGCGATATCCGTGATGCCACGGTTTTGGCGAGCCGGTTCAGTAGTCGAGATTATCTTCTGCTGGGTTCCTGGACATGTAGGAATTGCGGGGAATGAGGGCGCCAAAGAGTCCGCGTGGACTCTGCGACCGGACCTCACACCGGGGTCGCTACCGCCTGTCCCTTGTACTCGGGACAGATTCGTGACATTGACTTGTGGACTTGTTGACTTTTGGGGGGAGGCCGGGCTTCTCCCCTTTATTTAAGGTTCTTTTTTGTTATTGTTTTGTTTGTAGGTTGCACTCTCCTGCACCGGGGTGAGGGAGACCTCCCCCCGCTGACGGAGATTGCTTCCTGATTGTTACGTTTTTCCAATTTATATCGATTGTTAAGTTTTCATATTTTTATTTTAAAGTAGCCTAGTTCTAGGCTGTCGTGTTTTTCGGTGACTTATGCCCAAGTGAGTAGTTGCCAGATGTGCTCTATAAAATTTAAAAAAAAAACAAAAAAATACTGAGCTCCGGTTTGGGGTGTTCGGTTTTTAAAAACTAGCTTCATACCCACCCACACCTTCCTCGCATCCCCTTTCTTTCTCCTTTCACTGTCTATCGATTTTACTCCGAGCATAAGGTGGAGCAGCCATTCCGATGGGCTGCTAGGCCACGGGTTCTGCCGGCCCCGTATTCGCCCCTCGCAGAGCGGGCTACTGCATGGGGGTGATTAGCGTATGCATCCCGTGACAAATAGGGTCACCATGCCCAATGATGAGTTGACAAAAAATACCCCCTCCCCTCGATCATCGCCGGAGCCGCCTTCGTGCAGCTCCTACTGAAAAGAATGGATTCCTATCCCCCTCTAAGCTTTCGCAGGGGACCCTAAAAACTTCTACCGGAGAGGAGGCTTACTCCTCTCCTTTGCATACGGGTGCAGGGGAGTTTCCCTCACCACCTTCTTTGGAGTCGCCCCTATTTACAGTGGCAGTCCTACCTTTACTTTCTCAGAAGAGCGGCTCGATAGGGCCAACCCCTTTAGGGGAGCTAAGGACGACAGGGTCCGTCGGCACCTACCGTTTAAAGCTATGCTGGCACTCATATCGAGCTTACAGGGAGTCACTGTACGGGCCCCCTCTCTTCCAGGACGGATGCCGGTTCGCCGGCCCAGGATTAGAGGAAAGGTACCTCGAAGGGGACCCCTGATGTCGTAAGGGGGGAGGGGGGACCACATGGAGGCCCCCTCTGAGATGGTCATGGTCACTGAGGTGACCCAGCCTCAGACTGTAGAATTTTTCATTGGGTCCAACACGGGTTCGCTGCCAAGCACAGAACCCGAGTCCGCCACCACGTGAAGGCTTCTATTCAGACGGCGCGGGAGCCCGAGGCCTTACAAGGAGAGGAGGGATCTTCTCTCCCGGTTGGTGCCCCTGTTACAGCCAAGATCTCCATTTCAGAGAAGGACCTTGCTGAGGCCGGCCCATCTTGCCTAGGGGCTCCTGCCAGCGGAGGGGAGGAGCGAGTTCATTCCCCGCCCTCCTCTCCTAAAAAGAAAAGAAACAGAAAAAAAGACTCACCTCAGCGGGAGCCACGGGGTCACTACTGTTTCGGTATTCGACCAATCCAAGAACGGCACGTCCGGCCCCGGTCTCCTCCGGGTGGGGAGTCCCTGACAAGACGAAAAGTGCGTAGAGCGTATCCTCGATTACGACAGGGGCCCTCATTCAGAGATTACCTGTGGTTTTCCAGCCCGCTGGCTTCAATTGCTTCCTTGCTATTCGCTCCACTGATGGCACCATGTTGGCTAAGGGCAACATGATCCATCAGAGGAGAGCTTTAGCTAGTGTGATTAGTAGAGAGCCGAGAGTGGCCCGTTTCTCGGATGTTAGCCTTCTTGCGAATGCGTCGAATCCCTCCGAGGCTGTCATCAAGTGTGCCCTTCGCACACTTGATGGCACGCCGGTGAGTGTGAAGCCGCACTCTACCTGGAACTTCATGAAAGGAGTAGTTTATGCGAGGGAACTGGTGGACTACTCCAGAGAAGACATCACCGTAGAGCGGCCGACCATGGGGCGGTCAAGGTCGAACGTGTGATGAGAAATCAGGGAGGGACTTCGAGACCTACCCCTACAGTCTTCGTCACGTTCGACTGTGACAAGCTCCTTGAGTCGTTGCGTGCCGGTTAGTATCGCTACCTCGTGAAGGCATTCATGCCACTACAGCGGAGGTGCTACTACTGTCATCGCTTTGGCCATACGAATCGTTCATTTAGACGTACAATGTCGTGGTTACACGAAGTCTACAAGTTGCTCCAAGGCCGCACACGATAAGTCCAAGTCGTGTGTGGCCAAGTGTGTCAATTGCGGAGAGCCGCACCCCGCTTCTTCGAATCAATGTGCTGCGTATATCATTGGAATATAATCCCTGGCCATTTAAGCCCAAGATCGTCTCCTGTTTCGCGAGGCTAAGAACTTGGTCCTGTCGCACCCGGCGCTGCCTGGGTCGTCCTATGCCTCAATGTTAAGAAACGCCCTCTGCTCCTGGCCCCTCGCCCAATCGGAAACCTTCTGCGGGTTCTCCCCTTCCTGGGCGCTCCCCTGGTAGAGCTGGCTGCATAAAAGGTTCACACCTAGCCCGCCTAAAACCAGGGTTCCCCCCTTCTTCCCCAACGTGATCGTTTCCCGTAAGGTGAAACGGCCGCGCGTTCCACCGAGTCGTTAGACACAGGAGGCAACACCCCTGAAGTTGATCGTGGTTCCTAAACCCCCCTCCCCCCGCGAAAGGAGGACAGCAATAAAGGACCTTCGGCATCTTCGCCCACACCCAGTGGTAGGCTTGGTGGCTCGGAGACGGTGGATTCTCCAAAAGAGTGACCCCCCACCCGCCTAAAGTTTCGAGGTGGAGGGAGGAGAAGACTCTGATAGCGAACCCAACCTACCCCGATAAGTCCTCGAAGGTGACAGCGCCCGTAGTTCTGCCTCCAGGAAGCGTACGGCCATTTCCGTGAGGGTTTTTTCTTCGAAGGGGGCACCCGCATCTTCCCCGAGCTAGGCCTGGAAGACATATTCCTTCAATGGATTTGCGAATATGATCGTTCCAGCTGAGGCGTCGGTCAAATACAAGACCAAGAAAACGGTGCGAGTCCACCACTTTTGGGTAGAGGTTATCCTCCAAGACTCCTTGCGAATCGCTACTGTGCTCGCTTTTCGCAAACCGAGGAGAGATCACTCTACCCCGGCCAGTTTCCGCTCAATCACTCTATATTTATGCCTGTTCAAGTTGATGGGGAAATTGTGAGGCTGCAATGCCATACGGTATCATGAAGACTCCACACGATGGGATGGGGAAGGGGACGCCTACCAATCTTCATATCTGAATTTTTGCGAGATCGTCGACTCCGCGTACACGTTGGGGAAGAGCCCTCTCCGGCCCAATGGAGCAGGATGAGGGTGTCCCGCAGGGAAGTGTCCTCAGTGTCGCACTCTGCCCTGAGCATCAACGGATCACCTCGGTGCTGTTGGAAGATGTTTTCGCTACGCTGCATGTGGACGACCTTTAGATCTCTTTTGGCGTGGCCCAGATACCAACTGTGGAGCACCGACTCCAACAGGCATTGAACCGCGTCTCTCGCTATGCCGAAGCGCACAGGCTTCGGTTTTCCTTTACCAAGACTAAGGTGGTGCACTTCTACCGCCATCCACGGCTCCACCCTGAACCATACTTTCTAAATGCGGTTCGCCCGAAAGTGGTGGACTCTCACCATTTTCTTGGTCTTGTATTGTACCGACACCTCGGCTGGAACGATCATATTCGCAGCCTTAGGGTCTCTTGTACCCGCGCCATGGATATTCTTCGTTCCGTGACGTTCAGCGCCTAAAGCGCTGATAGGGCTACTGCCTTACCTTTTTATTGATCGTTTGGAGCTCGACTGCGGATGCAACTTATATGCATCCGCAGACGACTGTGTATTGCCATGGGTGGACTCGATCCACCACACCGGCATTCGACCAGTGCCTTCCACACGTCCCCCATTGAGAGCCTACCTGTCGATGCTGGGCAGATGTCACTCGCTCTGTGCCGTGCACGATGCATTATTTGCCTGTACGCATGTCCCCAGGACTTCGGCACATTCTTGTTGAATCTCTCCGTCTAGTTGATCTTCGCCTACGTTACCTTTCTCGGTACCGGGACGATTGGGGTAGCTACCGCTTGTCCCTTGTACTCGGGACTGGTTCGTGCACACTGACTTTTGGGTCCTCTACTTGGCTGTTTGTTGTGGTTCGCATTTTCCTGCACCAGGGGGAGGCGGGCCTATCCCCGACGCTGGAGCGTTCTTCTTGTTATTTTTTTTGTTTCTTTTAGCCTTACCTTTTTATCGTTGTTATTTTTTGATTACATAGTTATTTGTTTTGTTAATATAGCTTAGTAGTCGGCTGTGATATGAGTACGGCGACTTCTTCCCTACTAGGCAGTCACCAGATGGGCTCCTACAATTAAAAAAGAAAATGTCTTCATGGTCGAGCTGGTTTCAATACGCTGCCCGTTACGAAAGATAACGTGTCATGCCCGGATTGTGATCTTTAGCTACTTACTAAGCGTCCTTAGTGCTCTCGTGGCATTACAATCTCCACGGTTGCCGCGAGCCGGGTGGAATTCGAGATTATCTTCTTCTGTGTTCCTGGACATGTGTGAATGAGGGCGTAAAAGATTCCGCGGGGACTCGACGACTAGACCAGCGTTTACACCGACTACATAGCAGGAATCAGCTCAGCCTTCTGGGCTGCTTGGCACTGAAAAATGGGAGACAGTCGAGGGATACTTGAAATTGCGTGCCATCGCGCCGCGACTGCTCCCATGGACCTACCCTACAATGCCCCGACGGCTTCAGGACTCTTGCCGTCCCCTTCGAAATGGCGAGTCGCTTGCAGTCTATTGCGACGAATGCGCTGTCCCCCAGACTTTTCGGCACTTTCTTGTCGAGTGTCCAACTCTGGGTGATCTTTGTGCACGTTACCTCGCCTGGTATCGGTGCGAGTGGGGTCGCTAACGCTCGTCTTTTTTACACGAAACGGGTTCGTGTACACAGATTTGTGGACTATTTGCCCTTTGATGGCAGTCTCGAGATAAGTCAAATTAAAAACAAAACTGTTTCGTTCTCTGATAAATTTCAATACCTTTAAGAATATTCTATTCAGAAATTTCGGCGGCTCTGCCCTTGAAATCTCTTTCAAGGTGAGTCCATTTTTAATTATAAAAAAACCTGACCGACGCACTGCTCCTACCGCCCTCTCGTCTTTTGCGACTAGTGTGCGCATATCGGTTAATGAAGAGATCAAGGGGCGAGGTATCACCATTACCCCACCATCTTTTCTGACCATAATTCATTACATATGCATCTCATTCAACACAGTAATATTTTCCGTTAAGGCGGCAGGCTAAGGGCGGTCGCTCCTTGAGCCAAATCTCAAGTCATTAGGCGCAGTACTAGTATTATACAAGAGACCCTGTTGTTCCAAGCTCAGTGTTTCCTTCATTCCATGTATGTGTGTGGTGGCATTTCGAATCTAAACTTGTATTTCTGAAAGATCATCCTTAAATCCTCTTTACCCTTTGTATTTTATTGTTTTAGCTAATTTCATCGGTGAATATTGTACTGAAATATGTGGTGTCACATTGGAGTGCGATCATATTTGCCAAGGAAAATGCGGCCAGTGTTTCAATGGACGATTACACCTCAGTTGCAAGAAACCATGTACTAGGGTACTCGTGTGCGGTCACGTGTAAGTAATCTACATTAAATATTCTGCCCACTAGATCTACAATTTTCTGTGATAATTTATAGTAAATGATTTTCAGTTCTAAACTTGCTTTCCATATACGAGGCTTTTAAGTGTCTTTTTAAACTTTTTATTAATTAATAATTTTCGTACTTGGTAGATGTAAAGAACCATGCAGTACAGACTGCCCACCGTGCCAACAAAAGTGT
This sequence comes from Ceratothoa steindachneri, assembly GCA_963969495.1. NCBI lineage: Eukaryota > Metazoa > Arthropoda > Malacostraca > Isopoda > Cymothoidae > Ceratothoa > Ceratothoa steindachneri. The sequence continues at coordinate 116,601,617 of OZ018332.1, forward strand.
CTCTGGAAATGCTCTCATAGTCAGTGCATGAAAGCATGCGGATTGCCGTGTGTTCCTTGTAAGGTAAGTTTCCTTAGATTATATTATCGTGAACGTTTTGTTTAGCATTATCTATAATAATTAACACATTTCCATAAAACTGGAAGATAGGCATACGATTTGACTAGTAGATAAAATAGATAACATTATGGCAAGTCATGGTTGGCTAATCCTCTCTCTTATTGTTTTATAGAGATTTGTTTTCTGATCATGTATCCAGTGTTCACGACTCTAAACTTGGGTTGGGTCTTTCCTCCTAAGTTTCAATCCCTGGTGAACTTATAAGAATGTTTTATCCTCCATGCCGCCTCCCATCTTACCCATGTGCACAAAAGAAATATCTGCGATGATGCTTGTTGATTATACCATTGGGGTAATAGTTTCTAGGATATAGTCACAATTAAGGCAACGGTCTTTTCTAGGAACCCTGTCCTCGTCGCTGTCTTCATTCGAGTTGTTTTGCGAAGTGTGGAGATAAATGCAAACGTGACCCTTGTACTCAGCCGTGTCCTCGCAAGCTTAAATGCGGTCACGATTGCATCGGCTTTTGTGGTGAGCCATGCCCGCCAAAATGTCGAATTTGTGACCGAGAAGAAGTCACGGCAATACTCTTTGGCACTGAAGAAGACGAGGATGCGAGGTTTGGCGTGTTTATTTTAGTCATCTTTTTCCCAATTAAAATTAAAGGGCGAGGCACATATCCCAATAAATTCCTTATCATGCTCTTCCCTGCCTTGTATAGATAGCCCTGCCCCTAACCGAGCCGGCTGCGGCAAGGTTCTCCCAATTATCTATCCCTCAGTATATCTGTAGATTGTTCCGAAGTTGTCCGAGTTTTCGGAATACTTTTATAATCAGCTCTATCTGGTTCTTGGTGGTAACTAGTCAGGCTGATGTGGCTTTTGCGTGTTTGGGTCACTCTTGGCTCCGGTTGACGTAGTGGTTTGTAACGTCTAATATTGTGTTTTGACACCAACCAGCGACCATAGGAGACTAAGTATTCCATGTAGGTATGTGTGAATGTCGATGCGCCCATAGAGAATACGAGGACTCTTGGCAGGGTTCTTTAAGAGAAGACATGCCGTGGGTCTAGTGTGAATACGGGAGAGGAATGTAGCGGTGTTGTGATTAGTTGTGCGTGATGACATGTGTAAGGTTTACCATCCCCGTGGGTGAACGCACCTTTCGGTGGTCAGGTCCTCTACGTACCCTGGCTTTTGTGTGTGCTCTCGATGGGTATCCAACCCGAGTCTTCCCGCGACTGTTCCCATGGACCTACCCCGCCACGCCGCGAAGGCTTCAGGTTGCTTTCTGTCGTCTGCGAATTGGGCACACTCGCGGGACGCACCGCCATTTGATGGGGCGCTCGCCAGCGCCCTACTGTGAAGACTGCGTTGTCCCCCAGAATGTTCGGCACATTCTTATTGAATGTCTCAGTCTCGGTGATCTTCGCCCACGTTACCTGTCCCGGTACCGGGATGGGCGGGGTCGCTACCGCCTGTCCCTTGTACTCGGGACGAGTGCGTGTTCATTGACTGGTGGACTGATAGACTTTGGGGGGGGGGGGGTTAGGAGGCCAGCCTTCTCCCTTTTATTTAATTAGGGTTTTTTATTATTATTGTTGTTTTCTTTGTAGGTCGCACGTTCCTGCGCCGGGGGGAGGGGGACCTGCCCCCTACGCCGGAGCTTGCTTCCTAATTGTTGCCATCTTCCCTTTTTATCGTTGTTTTGTTTTCAAATTTTTATTTTAAAGTAGCCTACAGCTAGGCTGTTTGATTGCGGTGACTTATGCCCAAGTGGGCAGTCGCCAGATAGCCCCTTAAAAAAAAAATTCTTTCTCGAGGATCTAAATGCTAGGTACCCCCTCCGGGAAGAGTACTCTATCAATCCCCGGGGTCAAGTCCTTGCCGACCTGATCGACGAGCTTGAGATGGGTGTCCTAAATGTGGTTGAGTTTACTCATCACTGCCCTAGAACCGCTTCATTTTCCTGCCTCTATATATCTTTGTGCTCTCCGGATGCACAGCGCGATTTTGATTGGGGGGTGGTTGATGACCTCCATGGTAGTGATCACTTTCCAATTCAAATATCATTTTCTGAGCTGCTGCCGCCCGAGAGCCTACCCCGGTGGTGCTTGGCGCAGGCGCGGTGGTTTGCATTTCAGGAAATGACTGAATTCTCTATCTCATTCTGGGAGTTTAGGTCGGGAGATGAGGCCGTTGAGTTCTTCTCCGGTAACCTCATCGCCGCCGCCCTAGCTACTATTCCTAGAACGTCTGGCCGTTTTGCGCGCAGACCACTCTCGTGGTGGTCTCCGAGTGTGAGACTGCCCTCAAACAGAAGCGCTATGCCTACATTCGCTATAAGCGACGCCTGAACGATTTCACTCGGTGAAGTTCATCGGGCTAGGTTCCGGTATATTTCGAAGCACGCCCGCCGCTATTCTTGCCTGGCATACGTATCTTCACTTAACGGGAAGACCCCTCTAGCAGAGGTGTGGAAGAGAGTCAAAAGGATTTAGGGCAAGTTCTTGCAGAACCTCCCTCCCGTTCTCCATGAGAATGAGGCCGCAATTTCGGATCCCGCGTCCGTGGCGGGAACCTTCGCGACCGCTTTCTCCGCATTCTCTAGCTTGGATGCTGCTCCACCATCATTCAATGCACGTCGTGATGTCGCGGAAGGCCGCCGACTGGACTTTACCTCCAGAGGCGGAGAACCCTTCAACGACAGGTTTACTGTGAGTGAGTTGCGCTCCGCTCTTGCTTCGTGCGCGGACAACGCCCATGGTCCGGACGATGTCCCGTACGCCATGCTTCGACACCTGGGTGAGCGAGACATGGCCTTTCTGTTAGATTTGTTCAACAGGATCTGGGTGTAGGGTCTCCTCCCAGATACCTGGCTAATCGCTACTGTGCTCGCCTTTCGCAAATCGGGTAAAGATCACTCTACTCCGGCCGATTTCCGCCCAATCTCTCAAACCACTTGCGTGTGCAAGTTGATGGAGAAATTGGTAAATGTTAGATTAGCCTTTTTCCTGGACAGCGGAGGCCATCTGTCTTCTGCACAGTGTGGCTTCCGCCAGTTCCACTCCACGTCGGATGCTCTGCTCCGATTGGAAAATTGCGTCTGCGAGGCCTTCCTTCGTAGACAGTACTACGCCACGGTGTTTTTCGATCTGGAGAAGGCCTATGATACCGCATGGCGATACGGTATCATGGAGACTCTCCACACGATGGGGGCGAGGGGACGCCTCCCAATGTTTATATCTGAATTTTTGCGAGGTCGTCAATTCCGCCCACGGGTGGGGGGAGCCCTCTCCGGCCCAAAGTAGCAGGAAGAGGGTGTCCCGCAGGGAACTGTCCTCAGTGTCACACTCTTTGCCCTGAGCATCAACTGCATCACATCGGTGCTGCCGAAAAATGTTCTCGCTACGTTCTACTTGGACGACCTTTCGATCTCTTTTGGCGCGGCCCAGATGCCAACTCTGGAGCGTCGACCCCAACAGGCATAGAACCGCGTCTCTTGCTAGCCCGAAGCGCACAGGTTTCGGTTTTCTTTGGCCAAGACTAAGGTGGTGCACTTCTGTCACCAACCACGGCTCCACCCCGACCCAGATTTGTTTCTTAATGGGGTGCGCCTGGAAGTGGTTGAATCGTACCGTTTCCTTGGTCTTGTATTTGACCGACGCCTCACCTGTGAGGCTTATATTCGCAGGCTTAGGGTCTCTTGTACCCGCGCCATGGATATTCCCCGTTCCGTGACGTTCCGCGCTTGGGACGCTGATAGGGCTACTGCCTTACTTTTTTATCGTTTCTTTGTTCGTTCGAAGCTCGACTACGGATGTGAGTTTTACGCATCCGCAGCCGAGCGTTTATTGCGGAAGGTGGACTCGATCCACCACCCCGGCCTTCGTCTTGCGACCGGTGCCTTCCGCACTTCCCCCATTGAGAGCCTGTTGGTCGATGCTGGGGAGATGCCACTCGCTCTACGCCGTGTACAGTGCATCACTCGCCTGTACGCGCGAGCCCGGTGCCTCCCTCAGTCGCCAACAGCTCTCACTGCATCCGCAGCTGATCTCGACTGTGCCTATGCCGCCGAGAGACGCCAGTCATACCCTAAGCCCTTTGGGTTTTGGGCCAGGAAACCCCTTTGAGAGCTAGGTATAGCTCTCGGGCTGGTGGCGCCCCTGGTTCTGCCCAGGATACAACCCTGCAGGGTACCACATTTGGCTCTTTGTCGCCACTCCTCTGCTCCCAAAGCTTGTACAGCGCCGGGAGTATTGCGTTCGACCTTTTTGGAGCACACCTCGTGTCACGCTGGAACCGTGCCAGTGTATACAGATGGCACCAAGTCCCAAGATGGGATCGGCTTCCACGCCCTATCCCTTCTGTTTGAAGTCAGCGGGGCTCTGCCAGGCGCTGAGTCTGTCTTCACGGCCGAGCTGGTGGCAATACACCACTCGGTACGGGAGATTACGCGACTTGCCCGTTTCGGAGACCGGATTGTGATCTATAGCGACTCACAAAGCGCCCTAATTGCTCTCGTGGCATTGAAATCTCCGCATCCGCTGGTTCTCAGTTTTGGCAAGATGGGCGGATGGGTATCCGCCCATCTCGATGGGTATCCAACCCGAGTCTTCCCGCGACTGTTCCCATGGACCTACCCCGCCACGCTGCGAAGGCTTCAGGTTGCTTTCTGTCGTCTGCGAATTGGGCACACTCGCGGGACGCACCGCCATTTGATGGGGCGCTCGCCAGCGCCCTACTGTGAAGACTGCGTTGTCCCCCAAGACTGTTCGGCACATTCTTGTTGAATGTCCCAGTCTAGGTGATCTCTGCACTCGTTACCTGTCCCGGTACCGGGATGGGCTGCGTCGCTACCGCCTGTCCATTGTACTCGGGACGAGTTCGTGCACATTGACTGGTGGACTTATAGACTTTTGGGGGGAGGCCGCCTTCTTCCCTTTATTTAATTAGTTGGGTTTTTTTTTTTTTGTTATTTTAGTAGGTAGCCGGAGCTTGCCTCTTTCTTATTGCCTTTTTTTTTTGTTTTATTTTTATTGGGTTTTTTTTTTTGTGTCCTCTTCTAAAGATGCCTAATATTAGGCAATGTTGAATACGGTGACTAATGCCCAAGTAGGTAGTCTCCAGATGAGCCTTCGCGCACCTTACCTGCCCCGGTACTGGGCAGAGCAGGATTGCTACCGCTTGTCCGTTGTTCTATGAACTTGTTCGTGTGCACAGACTTGTGGACTGTCTAATTTATTTGACTCTTAGCGTCGGTCGCATGTTCCTGACGCCTGAACGTGCGTCCTTCTAGCGTTTTTGCTTCTTGTTTTGTTTTTATAGAGTAGCTTTTAGTATTAGGCTGAAATATTAATTATGGCGATTTATGCCCTCGAAAGCAGTCGCTAGATGGGCGTGCTAAAAATATTAAAATTGAGAGGGTCATCTGATTGTTGTATGCAATGTGTATGGCCAAATTTTGAGTGTCTAAGAAGGATAAACTTTTAGATGGTGTGAAAAGTATTTGATGGAAGAAGGCATGCTTTCGAGTGAAAGATGGCCTTAGGTAATGTATTAATATACTTGCGAGGGCATGGTAAAGGGGTGCGATGCCAACTAGCTGTTTAATATCATTTAGGATAGAGAGGGAAGGAATTGTTGAGAGGCCAGAGAGGAGAAACAACGTGGATTTTGCTGTTGAATAGGTGGGACAGTTCTGCTACCTTGGTGATTTACTGGATACTGAGGGGAGGGGGAGCTGAGAGGCAGTGAGATCCAGGGTGGCCGCAGCATGGAGTAGATGGCGTGAAATATCCAGCCTGCTGTTAAACAAGGGTATACCACTTAAGCCAAGAGCTTAAGTCTATCAGGCTTATGTGATGCTTTATGGAGTAGAGTCCCGGGCCCTAAGAGAGAGTCAAGAGAGTGTTAGTCAGTGCAGACCGGAGAATGTTGAGATGCATGACTGGAATTACCTGGAGAGATGGATTGTCAAGTGCGCAGGTTGTAGGAAGATGTGGAATGAAAGATACAAGTCTGGTGCTGAAAACATCCAGGCTAAGATGGTTTGGACATGTTGTTAGAAGTAATGAGGGTGAGGCATTGAGAAGAATCGAAGAAGTGGTTGTGCCAGGTAGATGACCCCCTGGCAGACCAAAGAAAACAGGAGGAAGGTCTACAGGCAATCAATGCTACTAGGTTGCAAGCGTTGGATAGAGACCAGTGGAACTCCATCATCAAACTTCTAACCTCATAAATGAGAGAAAGAAGACGCTAAATGGATAAGTAGTAAGTAAGTAAGTAGGATAGAGTACTGAGAAAATTACCAGAGGGATTTGGAAATGTTGTTCAGCTCATTTTACAAGGTGTCAGAGAAGGGGGCTAAATACAAAAGTGAGTAAAGTAATTGTGTTGTAGGGGTCAGAGTGATACTAGGGTCTGTGGTGTTAGCCATGAAAAGGGTCAAGTTTTAAATATCTAGGATCCATCGTGAATAATATAGTTACAGATTTCGACTAAAATGTTTTAAATGGTAAGAAAGTCTGGGGTGATGAGATCCTCTGAGTGTGCTAGGAAGTTGCATATGAATATGCTGATTCCAACTAAGGTTTCTGGTAATGAAGCTACGGCATGGAAGAAAGGAAACCCTTGGGTGCGAGCAGTACTTGGCATCTTTATGCCACAACTTCGTTCTATGGTCTCGTTTGCTGCATACTTCCGGATATTCCTTAAGTGTCATTTCTCGTACAAATGTTCTCCATTTTAGATTTATTATGCTGGAAGACTGCGGACATTTCTTCGAAGCCGAAGCCCTGGGCACTTATATGAAGTTCGCCCCAACCACGGATGGTGGCCCTATTGAAATCGAGATGAAAAAGTGCCCAATGTGTACGAAAGTCATCTATAACACAAAGAGGTTTCAACGGCAGATTCTTGAGGCATATTCTTTGGTTCAAAAAGTGAAGCGTAAATATTATTCGTCCAAGAAGACCCTTGAGAGGCGCGAAATGACGAAAAGTTTGAAAGGTAACGTTTATTTCATTTCATCTTCCACTTTCCACAAATAGGTCAGCACGCGGATCAACACCACTAAACTACACACCCACACCCCTTATATGCCGTATCAAGTACAACATCACCCGCAATTTTTTCCACGCTGACATAGTCCGTCATAACACGCATCCTTTTTGCGTGGTCTTCGCACACGTTACTTCTCCCGGTACCTGCACCAGCGAGGTTGCTACCTCTTGTCTCCTGTACTCAGGACGAGTTCGCGCACACACTAATGACCCCGCATGGGGTTACCCTATGTAGGCTGTTACACTTGTACCTGGAGGATCTGCACGTCCTCCCGGCCTGAGTGCAAATTATGGAAGCCCTCTCTCTGGGTTGACATGAGCTCTGATGGAACTTGGGGAAGTTGGTGCGCTTCCTCCTCTCCCCAGCTCAACGCTACCTTTTTTCTACTCTACGATTATCCCCTCAACCGTTTTTGTACCTACAATTTGTACCAGGAGGAACAGTTATCACAGAGAGTGCAAATTCTCCGACAACCACTTCTCTTTCCGGATGTGTGGCCTGCCAGTGTTTGACCACAATTTCCAATAGCTCCACATAGCCGTCTAAATTGAACCTAAGACTTCTCAAACAGGTGGGGATACCTGCAATGTCACATGGATTATAGGCAAGCCACCTGTTCTAGCTGTTGTGCAACTGATAACGGCATAATTTATTTTAATGCGATAAGAACCAGATCGTCTCCGGCTCAACAGGATGCTTCAGCATGTTCAGGAGCTTCTTTGTCCATTGTACCTATTGTACGAGTGATAACGAACGTCCTGATTGAGGGTCGGCTTCAAAGCGACTTAAGCACGTCATGATGTTCTCATTTTGATAACCGGCGCGACTCGTCATGATTTTTTTTATTTCCAATATTAAGATGGCTGCCAGTCTCCCAAGTCAGATACTTTTTCTCAACTCATATTTTACATTTTTTTCGGCTGCCATCCTGGCGCTCGCTAGTGGAGACCTTAAATTAAAGAATATGGCTAGAAAATGATTTTCGCTGGGTCTTCTTTCCTTGGGACACCAGTTTGCAGCTGCTCTTCGATCTAGAAACTGCCTACAGTATCATGGATACTCTCCACAATAAAGGGCGAGAGGACTCTTACCATTCATCATAGAGTTTCTGCGATATCATCGATTCCGCTTAAGGGTGGGTTGGGACACACTCCGATCCAATATTACAAGAGGCCATCCTCAGAGTGTCGCGCTCTTTGCCTTTAGCATAAACGCCATTGCCTAGGTGCTGCCGGAAGACACTTTACGTAGACGACTTTTTGCTCTGAACCCCATTTCCCGCCATACCGAAGCGCACGGATTTAACCTTTCTTCGTCCTTGATATTGTAGAGTTGAACCGTTTCTTTGGTTTTGTTTTTACGCAAGGCCTCGCCTGGGATGATCATATTCTTAGTCTTAGGTTCTCTTTAGCCGCGCCATGAACATTCTTCGCCCGTAGCGTTCAGCATCTGGGGTGCTGATAGACCTATTTTTCACACCCTTTTTTCCGTTCTAACTGTTAAGACTACAGATGCGAGTTATCCAAGTGTGAATTGCAGAAGGATACGATCCACCACATTGTTCTCCATTTTGCGACCGATGCTTTCCGCATCCGCTTTATTTATCCCGGTACCGTGACGCGCAGGTGCGCTTCGGTTGTTTGTCCCTTGTACTCAAGACTGCTTCATGCAATTTCCGATCGTTGGCTCTTCTAGTTCTTTGAGAACGCGAACCTCTTCTATTGCATGTAGCATTGGGGAGGGGGGGGGGGCAGAGTCGGGCCACTGGAGGGAGACTGGCCTAGGGTAAACAAATTTCGATGGACTCTAGGTCAACAAAGTAAGGTCCCCACGCTCAACTGTTTTTTTTCCCCCAAACTCCTATCTAGTGTTAAGGACCTGACCAACTATCCCATACCTTTATAGGTTTGGGAACTTATATAAACAACGTCCTCTAACATTCACCGGTAGCGAGAGACCATCTAAGCTTTGATGCCTCCTGGGCATTGAAGTGCGATAATTCAATGATAGTTTGCCGCTCCTCCCATTACTTCTATGACCTACATTGGGCGCCGAAGGCTGTTGTTCTAAATGGCTTTGCCTGGTTATTATTATTGTGGGCCAAGTTGAAGTCCTAGATCCTGCCTCATACTTTAAAGCTTGGTCCTCAATGAATCTTGAGATCCTGCCTTGAGGATGAGCGAGACTTTCCTCCGCCCTAGAAATATTATTATTCTTTTTTTATGGCATTAAGGTATGCTTACGACCAGAAATAAATATTAAATCTCTACATGGAAAAAATATTACCCACTAGCAGCCTGTTAAATGGCTAAATGGCTCTGGGTTCATGAAAATGATTTACCCTATAAACCTCTTTTGACTACTTTTGCTTTATACCCCCGTAAGGGGCATGGCGACTTGCTCTCCTGGCGGCCGTACTGACGGGACTCAGCGCCCTGTCCGGCCACTTCTTAGCCTCTTCTCCTTTTCTTACTTTTGCCTCTCTACGGGTCGACGGATGCGTTCACTAGGGGGCATCGTCTGCAGGACCGTGCCTTAGAGGAGGTTTGGTTGCCCGGGTCGTCATTTTGTTTCTGGGAGATCTTAGCACCGCAGTCCAGAGAATCTCCGTTATGTGGCTCCGCTGTTTTTAAAACGACAGTGGGAGTCGGCCGGGTTACCCCGTCTGGACTGTATGGGCGCTCTTTGGACTCACGATGACGATTTGGTGCATGCCCTCGGCTCCAGGGACAGCCCAAAGTAAAATATATACTTATATGGGTAAATTTAACAAACATAACTCTCAGAGACCTGCGGCCTTTGGTCATCGTGCCTTGGAACCTGACGGTAGACGCTTTGATCCTTTTTGGTCAGAAGTCGACCCCGAGTTGGATTACGACCGATTTTTAGTCTTGAAAGCGAACGATAGTCCTCTTAGTAAGGCTGACATCTTCGACGTCTACGAGGATTTTGTTGAGAAATGTGGCCACGTAATGATGGCGCATTGATAGTCAAGGCGAAATCAAGCGAGCAGCATCAGCGGATTAAGAACATACAGTCTTTAGCTTCTGTAGATATGTCTTCCGCCTCGCACCCGATATTTAACACCAATAAAGGTGTTATCCGATCGGGAGAGTTAATAGATTACGATGTTGACAGGCTAGTATCAAAACTTACCAATCAGAAGGTTGTAAGTGCCCACCGCATTTCCAGGTTTGTGAATGGCGCTAGGTTATCTATCGCCACTATAATCCTGACCTTCAATAGATTGGAACCGCCCAAGTACGTTAAGGCTGGCTATCTTAACATCCCAGTCAAGCCTTCCTCTGAAAACCCACGACGCTGCTTCCATTGCCAACGCTTTGGCCATGTAAGCAAGTTTTGTAAACAGGATAGGTTGTTTGTGAATTGTGGATCGGATTATCACGGGACGCCCTGTTCTCAACAGCCAGGCTGCCCTAACTGTGGTGGAGAACACTGCAACATCACAGCCATGCACTTTCTTTCTCTATGAGAGGGAAGTCATTGCCATTAGAAACAAGAACAGGGTCAGTTTTAAAGAGGCCAGAAGAACAGTAAAGGAGATGTATGTCCAACCTGATGTGAGCTTTTCTGATGCTCTGCATTTTACCGGACCAAATAAAGGGAGAAGCCAGAGACCTCCCACTGGTTCTCCTGTGCCTGACCAGGTAAAAAGTCCTTCCCGTCCTAAACGTACATCTCCTCGTGATGAACACACTTGGTCAGCACCTAACAGTGCTTCTGAGGTTACCAACAACAAGAGGAACCTTCCATCCTCTCCTGGTTCCCCAAGGGTGGTTAAGCACCTTGCTACCACTCCACAACACCCCGTAAGGGGCGCGGCGATTTGCCATTCTGGCCGCCGTGCTGACGGGACTCAGCACCCCGTCTGATCCCAGCTTAGCCTCTTCTTCTTTCAGACAGCCTGTATTTCTCCCCTACTTCGTCACTTTTCATACAACCTCTCGCACAACTTTCTCTGGTCAGCCTCTTAATTTCACAGGGCAGATGCTGACCTTCTCAGCTAACCGTCCCGGATCGGGGCTGGAGGGGCTATGGGACAATGTTCCCTAACCGCTGAGCTCCGGTTCGGGATGGTGGGTTTTTAACAACCTGCTTCATCCCCACCCATACCTTCCTCACATCCCCTTTCCTTCTCAATTCACCATCTATTTTTTTTTACGCCGTGTCTAAGGTGGAGCCGCCATGCCGAGGGACTGCCAGGCCACCAGGCGGGAGGGGGTGGTCCTGAATGGCGGCACCTGGCTCTGCCAGGCCTGTACGCACCCCTTACAGGGCGGGCTACTGCGAGGGGTGATTAGCATATGCATTCCGTGAAAAATATAGGGTCACCATGCCCAATGATAAAGAATTAAAAAAAATCTCCCCTTAATTTCCCCTGTTCATCGTCGGAGCCACCCTCGGGCAGTTCTACAGAAAAAAAAATGGAGGTTCCCCCCCCCCCTGTGCTTGTGCAGGGGACCCTCCAAATTTCTCTAACGGGTGTAGGGGACTCCCCCTCACCCCCTTCTCTGGGGGGTGCTTTCGGGCACCTCGCTCTTCCCAGCCGCAGTTCCCCCATTTCTTTCCAAGGGGACTGCCAAGAAAGCCAGCAGGCAGCCCATAGCCGACCGATCCCCATTGAAACGGCTCGGTAGTGCAAACCCTCTTAGGGAGAAGAGGGAAGCCAGGCCCCTTCGGTCGCTTCCCTAAAAAGATCTGCGGGCAAGAATATTGAACCTTGCCGGGGTCAAGGCCTGTGCCTTCCCATACGTGAAACCTTGCTGGGGTCAAGGCCTGTGCCTCCCCATACGTGACTAGTGACCATGCTGCCAACGGGACCTGCGATGTCCTGGGGGAAAGGGGGGAATGGCCAACTGGAGGCCCCTCCTGAGATAGACATGGTCCTTGAGGCAACCCAGCCTCAGACGGTAGGGCCTTCCATGGGAGGAAATCCGGGCTCGGCGCCAAGCACCGAACCCGAAACAGCCTCTATGCAAGGTCCTCCTCAAACGGCCTGGCTTTCCAAGGCAGTACAAGGAGGGCAGGATCTCCTCCGACCGGTGTTCCTGCGACTAACAGGACCTTCTCCATCTCAGAGAAGGACCTGGCTAAGGCCGGTCCATCTTTCCTGGGGACTCGTGCCGGCGCAGGGGAGAAGCGGGTTCATTCCCCGTCCTCCTCTCCTAAAAAGAAAAAAAAAATATGGAAAAAGACTAAGAAAACTCGGGGCTCCACTCTATCCGCGGGGCCGGATGGGTCTGCTGCCACTTCGGTAAGCGACCAAGCCAAGATCGGCACATCCGGCCCCTCTGCCCCCTCCGGTGCGGAGCCCCTGACTATGACTAAGACGAAAAGTGCGCAGGGCGGAGCCTCGATAACATCGGGGCCCCTCATTCAGAGGTTACCTGGCGTTTTCGAGCCCGCTGGCTTCAAACGCTTCCTCGTTATTCGATTCACTGATGGCAGCATGTTAGCCAAGGGCAACATGATCCATCAGAGGAGAGCATTCGCTAGTGTAATTGGTAGAGAGCCGAATGTGACCCGTTTCTCGGACGGGAGCCTTCTGGGGAATGCGGCGGATCCCTCCGAGGCGGCCAAGATAAGTGCTCTTCGGACACTTGATGTCACGCCCGTGAGTGTGACGCCTCACTCTACCATGAACTTTGTGAAAGGAGTATTTCATGCGAGGGAACTCGTTGACTGCTCCATAGAGGACATCACCTTAGAGCTGGCCGACCCTGGGTTCAGTCAATGTCGAACGTGTGATGAGAAAACAGGGAGGGGCCTCGAGACCTACCGCTACACTCTTCGTCACGTTCGACTGTTACACGCTCCCTGAGTCGGTGCGTGCCGGTTGGTTCCGCTACCGCATGTAGGCACTGCCGCAGCGGTGCTATTACTGTCACCGCTTCGGCCATACGAATCGCTCATGTAGACGTGCAAAGTCGGGGTCACCCGAAGTATGTGTAAATTGCTCCAAGGCCGCACACGATAAGTGCAAATCGTGTGTGGCCAAGTGTGTCAATGCGGAGAGCCGCACCCCGCTTCTTCGAAGCAATGTGGTGCATATCTCCTTGAGAAAGAAATCCTGGCCGTTCAGGCCCAGGATCGACTCCCATTCCGCGAGGCTAAAGACTTGGTCCTGGCGCGCGCGGCGGCTCTGCCTGGGACGTCTTATGCCTCAATGGTTAGAAAGACTCTGCTCCTGGCCCATCCAGGCCAACGAGCACGGTTGTTTCCCCGCTCATTCGGAGCTTTTCTGCGGGTTCTACTCAACCTGGGCGCTTCCCTGGTAAAGCTAGCGGTACATAGGGTTCACACCCAGCTCCGGCTAAAACCAGGGCTCCCCATCCCCTTTCTTCAATGTGACCGTTTCGCGTAAGGCGAAACGGCCACGCGCCTCCACCGAGTCGTTATACTCACAGGAGGTAACACCCCTGAAGTTGGTCGCCAGGCCATCTTCCGGGTTCCTAAAGCTGTCCCCCGAAAGGAGGACAGCAACAAAGGAGCTTCGGCTCCTTCGCCCACGCCCCGAGGTTGAGCGAGTGGATCGGAGACGGTGGATCCTCAAAAATAGGGCACCCCGCCTCCAAAGCCGCAACGCCAGCCTAAGGTTTCGAGGCGGAAGGTGGAACAGACTCGCATGGCGAGCCCAACCTCCCCCAATAAGTCCTCGAATGTGACAGCGCTTTGCCTTGCCAACAGCGCCCGTGGTTCTTCCTCCGGTAAGCGTACGGCCATTCCCGTGAGGGTCTTCTGTTCGAAGAGGGCCCCCGCGTCTCCTCCGAGCTAGTCCTGGAGGGCATATTCCTTCAATGGAATTGCCGTGGACTCCGGGCCAACTGGGAGGAGCTGCGGAGGCTCGTCTCGTCCCGTTCCCCGTTATCTATTTTTCTGCAGGAGACCATGCTAGGCGCGTATTCCCGGCCCGCCCTCCCGGGTTATGAGGATTTTGCGACCCCACCACCACGAGATGGTGGCCGGACTGGGGGATGCGCGGTTTATACCCGGCATGATTGTATCCGTTCTTCTTTTCACTTTAGATACCTCCATTCAAGCAGTGGCTATGCAGCTTCACCTGGATAGGAGGTATACTATCATTTCTGCGTACATTCCACCGTCAGCTGACTTCGACGCGGGGGCCTTCCGCCGCGTCGTGGCATGGTTGCCGAGGCCCTATCTCTTGCTTGGAGATCTGAACGGCAGGCATCCTCTCTGGGGAGATTACTCAATAAATACCAGGGGACAAGTCCTTGCCGATCTGATCGAAGAGCTTAAGATAGGTGTCCTAAATGTGGATGAGTTTACGCATCACTGCTCGAGAACCGCTTTATTTTCTTGCCTTGATCTATCTTTGTGCTCTTCGGATGCACAGCCTGATTTTGACTTGGGGGTGGTCGATGACCTCCATGGTAGTGATCACTTTCCCATTCAAATATCATTTTCAGGGCAACTGCCGCCTGAGAGACCACCTCGGAGGTGCTTGGCGGGGCGCGGTGGCCTGCATTTCAGGAAATGACTGAATTCTCTATCTCAGTCAAGGAGTTTAGCTCGGTAGATAAGGCCGTTGAGTTATCCGGTAACCTCATCGCCGCGGGTCTGGCCGTTTTGCACGCCGACCACTCCCGTGGCGGTCTGCCGAGTGTGAGACGGCCCTCAAACAGAAGCGTTATTCGTATATGCGCTATAAGCGCCGCCCAAACGATTTCACTGTCGGTGAATTTCGTCGGGCTAGGGCTAGGTTCCGGTATATTTCGAAGCACGCCCGCCGCTCTTTTTGGCGGGCATACGTGTCTTCACTAAACGGGAAGACCCCTTTAGCACAGGTGTGGAGGCGAGTCAAAAAGATTTGGAGCAAGTTCTCGCAGGACCCCTCCTCCCGTTCTCCACGAGAATGGGACCGCAATCTCGGACCCCGCGTCCGTGGCGGAATCCTTCGCGACCGCTTTCTCCGCATTCTCTAGCCGGGATGCTGCTCCGCCAGCATTTAATGCTCGTTGTGAACTCGCAGAAGGACGCTGGCTAGACTTTACCTTCAGCGGCGGAGAACCCTTCAACGACAGGTTTACTGTGAGTGAGTTGCGCTCCGCTCTTTCTTCGTGCGCGGACAATCCCAATGGTCTAGACGATGTCGCGTACGCCATGCTTCGATACCTGGGTGAGCGAGGCATGGCATTTCTGTTAGATTTGTTCAACAGGATCTGTGTGGAGGGTCTCCTCCCAGATTCCTGGTGAATCGCTACTGTGCTCGCCTTTCGCAAACCGGGGAGAGATCACTCTACTCCTTCCCTTTTCTGCCCAATCTCTCAACTTCTTGCGTGTGCAAGTTGATGGAGAAATTGGTAAATGTTAGATCAGCCTTTTTCCTGGACAGCGGAGGCCATCTGTCTTGTGCACAGTGCGGCTTCCGCAAGTTCCACTCTACGTCGGATGCTCTGCTCCGACTGGAAAATTGCGTCAGCGAGGCCTTCCTTCGTAGACAGCACTACGCCACGGTGTTTTTCGATCTGGAGAAGGCCTATGATACCGCATGGCGATACGGTATCATGGAGACTCTCCACATGAGGGGGGGGCGAAGGGACCCTCCCAGTCTTTATATCTGATTTTTTATGACATCATCGATTGCCCGTACGGGTGGGGGAGCCCTCTCCGGCCCAATGGAGCAGGAAGAGTGTGTCCCGCAGGGAAGTGTCCTCAGTGTCACACTATTTGCCCTGAGCATCAATAGCATCACCTCGGTTCTGCCCGAAGATGTACTAGCTACGCTCTACGTGGACGACCTTTCGATCTCTTTTGGCGCGGCCCAGATGCCAACTCTGGAGCGTCGACTCCTACACGCATTGAACCGCGTCTCTCGCTATGCCGAAGAGCACAGGCTTCGGTTTTCTTTGGCCAAGACTAAGGTGGTGCACTTCTGCCGCCAACCACGGTTCCACCCCGACCCAGATTTGTTTCTTAATGGGGTGCGCCTGGAAGTGATTGAATCGCACCGTTTCCTTGGTCTTGTATTTGACCGACGCCTCACCTGGGAGGCTCATTCGCAACCTTAGGGTCTCTTGTACCCTCACCATGGATATTCTCCGATCCGTGACGTTCACTCTTGGGGCGCTGATAGCCTACTGCCATACTTTTTTATCGATTTTGTTCTTTCTAAGCTCGACAACGGATGCGAATTTTATGCATCCGCAACCGCGCGTTTATTGCGGAAGGTGGAGTCGATCCACCACACCGGCCTTCGCCTAGCGACCTGTGCCTTCCGCCCTTCCTCCATTGAGAGCCTACTAGTCGATTTTGGGGAGATGCCACTCGCTCTACGCCGTGTACAGTGCATCACTCGACGTATCCCCGGTTCGAAGACCGGATTATGATCTATAGCGACTCACAAAGCGCCCTGAGTGCTGTCGGGGCATTGGAATCTCCGCATCCCCTGGTTCGCGATATCCGTGATGCCACGGTTTTGGCAAGCCGGTCGGATGTCGAGATTATCTTCTGCTGGGTCCCTGGACATGTAGGAATTGCGGTAAATGAGGTTGTCTCTAGTCCGCTAGGACCGGTCGACCGGACCAGTTTGTTTGCTCTTCCTCACACCGACTACATGGCAGAAATACGGGCAGCTATTCGGACTGCTTGGCAAAGAAGATGGGAGACGGTCCAGGGGAACTTGAAGTTGCGTTCCATTGCTCCGCGACCGCTTCAGGTCGCCTTCTGTCGTCTCAGAATCGGGCACACTCGTGTGACGCATCGCCATTTGATGGAGCGCTCGCCTTCGTCGTCCCCCAGACTGTTCGGCACATTCTTGTTAAATGTCCCAGTCTGGGCGATCTTCGCGTACGTTATCTGTCCCGGTACCTGGCTGGGCAGGGTCGCTACCGCCTGTCCCTTGTACTCGGGATGAGTTCGTGCACCTTGATTGGTGCATTTGTAGACTTTTGGGTGGAGGCCGGCCTTCTCCCTTTTATTTAATCAATTTTTTTGTTTTGTCGTGGTTTTTTGTTTTGTTTTGTCTTTCCTTATAGGTCGGACGTTCCTGCACCGGGGGGACCTTCCCCCGACACAGGAGCTTGCTTCCTGCTCGTTGCCTTTTCCTTTTTTTTAATTTTTGGTGTTGAGTTTGGGTTGTTTTTTTTGTCCGTTTTTTAATTTGATTTTAAAGTAGCCTAGTACTAGGCAACTTTTCAATACGGCGACTAATGCCCAAGTAGGCAGTCACCACACACACGCACACAGAGACAGACAAACAGACAGACACACACACACAGACGCGCGCGCGCTCTCCTGCTCCAGAACATGTGGATGTTGATCATGTTTGTCCTTAGGTGGTAGCTATTCCACTTCTGGACATTCACCCTGCCCCTAAAGGACCAAGCTCTTCTTCTGCTCCAAAGCCAGTTATCACTCCAGCCCCCCTTGTTAATACTGCTTCGGAATTCCTTCTATCCCTGAATGAGAAGGAACCATCCTTTGCTCCTTCCCAGGAGACAGCTGTTGTGGAAGTTACTCTTTCATCTGAGGAGGACTCTCAAAAACTGCCTCCACATCCTTCTCTATCAGCATCGAATTCACAACTTTTGCCGATGTCCTCGCCACCACCATCGCCTCTACCATCCCAACCAATACCACCAGCTGTGTCAACATCATCTGTTCCCTCGACACCTGAACTGACCCCTGGAGTTGCTTCCATTTCTGCTTCTCCAGTGAAGACAGCTCTCTCTTACAGCCACTTATCAAAATCTGATGCACCTCCTCTTAAAGAAAAACCAAAGGAAAAACTCAAGCTCCCGATGCCTCCTTTTTCATACTCCAAGCCTAAGGCTAGTATGATACGAACTACTTCCGTTGGTAGTTCAACTCCAAAATCTCCTACCCGTAAGGGTAGGAAGAAATCTACCGTTATGCTTAAACAGTAACAATGTTTCCAATTATTCATTGAAACCTCCAAGGTCTCTACCCTAAATGGGAAGAGTTCAAGCACCTGCTTAAGGATTACAATCCCGATTGTGTTGCTTTACAGGAGACTTGCTTGGGTACTCGCAGAGTACCCAATATTTCGGGTTTTGTGGGATATTATAAAAACCCTGGAGAACCAATTCATGGTTCTGCTGTCTGTTAACAACAGGGTTCCCCACAACCAGCCCTCTCTTAACAGACCTGCAGGCGGTTGCTGTCCGCCTGTTTTCCAGTCGCCATTATTCGGTCTTTTCGCTGTATCTTCCTCCTGGCGAGGAATGAGATACGGCTGTTTAAGCTACAAAGTTAGCTAATTTGATTTCTCAACTCCTTCCTCCCCTTTTTATTGATTGGCGACTTTGCTCGACACCCCCTTTGGGGGGACCATGATAACAACCCTAGAGGAAATATGATTGAGAGATTTCTGGGTACTAATGATATCTGCTTTCTTAACGATGGCAGCCACACATCATTTCACATCCAGACGAACAGCTTTACATGTGTGGACTTGTCTCTCTGTTCACCAAGCTGTAGAGCTGATATTGACTGGGCAGTGGATCCTGACTTGCGAGGCAGTGATCACTTGCCCAATGTATTAACACCATGTACACGTAGTCCCCCTCCACCACCTAGCCAAAGATGGAATACAATAAAAAAGCAAACTGGCCTAAGTTCAGGCACCTCTCGAGCCATGATGGGTCCTTCCATCATGAAGATATTGAAGTGGCTATTGATGATATTCTAGCCCACGTCAATCATGCAGCTAATTCCTCCATTCCGCTCTCCGGTTCAACTGCTCATGGACCACAATTGCCCTGGTGGTCTGCTGAATGCTAGAGAGTTGTCACTAAATGTAAACAGGCATGCCGACGTTACCATGGGTGCCACACGATGGTAAAGAAACTTGCTTGTAACCGAGCAAGGGCAGCACGACGACGCACCCTTCGACGAGCTCGAAAGACCTCGTTGGATGGTTACATCGCATAGATATGTTGGCAGACCCCTGTAGACAAAATCTGGAAGAGAGTCAAAAAGCTATTGGGGAAATCCAATGGCTTTACAGCTCCCAACATTGTTCAGGCCGGAGAACTGTTGGGAGACTTGTCCCATATTTCCGATGTTTTGCCAGGATCGTTTGCTAATATTTCAATCCCAGACAACTATTTCATCCAATTCGAGCGCTTTAGGCTCGAACAGGAGTAACATCCTATCAACTTTATGGAGCCTAACATGGATAATGAGCCTTATAACCGGCTCTTTTCTATCCATGAGCTCCATAATGCACTGAAGCACTGTGGATCCACTGCACCCGGATCGGATGGCATTTCCTATGATATGATTAGGAATATGCATCCATCCCCTTCTCACATTTGCTGGACATCTATAACTTCATCTGGATTAGGGGCTACTTCCCTTCTATTTGGAGGGAGGCTCTGGTTTTACCTTTCCCAAAACCAGGAAAGGATGGGACGGAACCCACCCATTACCGCCCCATTGCCCTTACTAGTTGTCCATGTAAGTTGTTTGAGAGGATGATAAATACAAGACTCGTCTGGTTTATGGAGACAAACCATCTTATATCCCCCTCTCAATCAGGGTTCAGAAAAAAAAACAGAGTACTATCGACCTGCTTGTTAGAATGGAGTCTTATATAAGAGATGATTTTTCAAAGAGGCAGCATTCTGTTGCTGTTTTCTTTGATATTGAGAAAGCATATGATACCACTTGGAGGCGTGGTATCCTTAAGCAGATAGCCCCTTTATAAAAATATATATATATCCTTAAGCAACTCCATGATTGGGGCCTGCGGGGCTTTCTTCCCATGTTTGTCGAGCAATTCCTCATGTGGCGCACACTACGTGTAAAAGTTGGAAATGCCCTATCAGAGCCCGTAGAGCAAGTTCAGGGTGTGCCACAGGGAAGTGTCCTCAGTGTCACCTGCTTCTCTGTGGCCATCAATAGCATTATCGCAAATCTCCCAGCTGAGATTTCCTCAACTCTATATGTGGGTGACTTAGCGCTTATCTGTTCATCGCCTAGACTTCCATTTGTCATACGTAAGCTACAACGGGTTATAATACCGTAGCTGATAATGCTTCTTCCAAGGGCTTCCGCTTTTCCGCCGTAAAGACCAAGGCTGTCCACTTTTACAATCATAGATCAATGACGTGGAACCCTCCCCATTTGTGACTATGGTGTCCCTGTCACCTTTGAGCCCTATTTCAGATTTCTAGGGGTGATCTTTGATTCAAGGCTTTCTTGGAGGCCTCATTTGGACGCTTTGAAAAGGTCTTGTCTGAAGAGAATGGACATAATGAAATTACTGTCACACACTTCTTGGGGAAGTGATCGACGCACCCTGTTGCTTCTGTATTCAGTATTGGTCCAGTCAAAGCTGGACTATGGGTCACAGGTGTGCTCCTCTGCCTCGCCGTCCATCCTTGAAAAATTAAATACTGTGCATAACCAGGGTGTGCACCTGCCTTCTGGAGCCTTCAAGTCCTCCCCTGTTTGGAGTCTCTATGCAGAGAACGAGGCTCTTCCTGTTCCTTTTCACAGGATCAAATCTAACCTCAAATATCTGTTGAGACGAGCAATTACCATGGTCGCCAGTATATGAGTGCACGTTCAATTTGCGAACAGTAGCCTCATATGATAGATTTCCATCCTTGCGTTTTCATTACCAAAGATTCCCCTATCGCTTATACCACCTGTAGTGGTATGCAAGGGGCTTACTGGTAGGCTCAAGGATCAGTTCTTGCCTGTAGCCTTGAGAACCATGTATGATCAACACTCCTCCCACCATCGGCCTAGCACCTTTGTGTTCACCGACAGGTCCAAGTCATCGGACGAAGTTGGAGCTGCTGCTGTCTTCCCATCTCAGACCGCATTGGTTCGCCGACCAAGTACAGCTTCTGTTTTCACACCAGAACTTGTTGCCATTCTTGCTGCACTCTTTGTTATTGCTCCTATGCCATCTGGTTGTCTTACGATTTCTCTGACTCCCTTAGTTCTCTGGAGGCACTGAGTGCTTTTGGTCCTAGCCATCCGCTGGTTTCCAAGATCCAATGGTGGCTTTTTTATCTTCCTCCTATTCATAAGATTTATTTTTGCTGGGTGCCCAGTCACGTGGGTATACCAGGTAATGAAAGGGCGGATGCTGCGGCCAAGGAGGCGGCATCATTGGGGACACCTCCATCAGCCTCAGTCCCACTTCGTGATGTCTATCCCCTCGTCACAGAATATGTAGTCGGCTTATGGTAGAAGATGTGGGATGAGCCTCCTCCCACCAAGCTCCATTCCATAAAACCTTCAGTCCTCCCATGGCCACGTACCATGAGACCACGTAGACTGGAGGTTATCTTGTGCTGACTGAGGATAGGTCATTTCCGCCTCACTCATGGGCTCTTGATGAATGGGCAGCCCCCACCTTTGTGCATCCTGTGCAGGGTGCAGCTGTCCATTCTTCACATCTTTGTCGAGTGTCCCCTTTTGAGAAATCATGGGAGGAGGGTCTTCCCTTTCATTACTGGGCAGATAGCCCCCCATCCCCCAACAGGTTCTGCCGGGAATCTTGTCTGAGACTCGTGTCTCTTTTAGTGTGAATAGAATTTTTAAATTTTTAAAAGAATCTAATATTTTAGCCAAAATTTAATATATTGTTTCATGATTTTATATTCTCTGTTCTTGTATCTATCTATTGTTCTCAATAGTTTATTTCTTATATCCTTTAACACCCCTTAATGGTTTTAAATTCCTGTACTTCCATCCTATTGATCTTAATTTCATAGCTATATTTTTGTATATTTCCCAGATGTCTATATTTTTATTGAGAATACTCATGCAAATTACCCATCCTTGAATTTGGCTGCGGGCTAGTCCGTTTGGGCTTTGCAGCATTTATTTTCAGCACTATTCATTCATTTTTGCTCTATACCTTCCATACAATTTTACTATCCTTAATTCACACATTCTTTATGAATTTCCTTTAAAGTCTTTCTGGCAAGGACCCTCCCTTGGATCCCTTTTGTTTGTAAATACCACATTTTATATAATAAAAAAAATGCTTTTTCAGAGATGGTGTACGACTGGCTACCGCAGGTTAAAATACTTCAAAGTAACCTTGGTTTGGATATGAACTTCCAACCTTTAAGGCGTCAGAAAGTAATCAGCGATGCGCAGATTGTTCTGTACGAGTTTCAGGTGAAATTCCTGAGGGAAGCAAAACTAGCGAGGAAAGGCCTTAAAGGAAAAGAGCAGAAACTCCATCATCTCGTCGAGTTGGTGATGAAACCAACGTTGAGTATCTCCTCCCAGATGATGGATGAATTAATTTGTGAACTACGACGCCTAGAAGTATGTGCCCTTGTCGATGAAGTTTTAGCAAAAACAGTCAATGCTCCTAACCGTGTTATAGATCGAATTTTGAATGATATCGACAAACTGATGGACGCTAAACTAAAATTCGACCCAGGCCTGGAAAAAAATGTAAACAAATTATTGAAAGAAGCAGAGTTGTACGTGGGTCGTTTAGAGGTTACGAAAGAAGAACGTCTTAAAATCATTCAAGCCATTGGGTTGTCTCCTGGTCATTGGTATTGCTGTCCTAACGGTCACCCTTACGTCATTGGGGAGTGCGGAGGTGCAATGCAGGAATCGGTTTGTCCTGAATGCAAGGCCCCCATAGGTGGTTCAAGCCACCAGCTGAGGTCTGGTAACAGAGTTGCAACCGAAATGGCTGGAGCGACGGCACCGGCCTGGCCTCAAGGGCATTTATAGATTAGATTGTTAAATTGTTATTAAAGTAAAAGGATTTTATTTTACGCCAACCACATCGTAGCCCAATAACTGAGCGTAAGTATTCGGAAAACGGGGAGAAAAAAAGCCTAACTGGAATATAATCTTTTATTTCGAATAAAGCTATCAACTGGTTTTAATTCGTACCTATTTTTTACTCTATTAATTCATGTAATGCCTTTTCAAGCCCCTACCCACCATTTAGACTTAAGTAATAACATTTGTTATGACTTCCTTCCCCTCCTTGTTTTCATCTCTCTTCTCCATATTGCCCACCGTATACCTTCCCCTTTAGCCTTCTTACACTCCTAATCTAGCCGCCTTCATGTTATTTTTCATCTCTGCAGCTCCTCAAAGTACGCTCGCCGTCTATTTTTGACCTTACTTACCTGTACCTGTACCCTGTACAGCTTCTTAGTTTCTGTTCCTTTCAAAATACTTGCTGTTCCCATCAGGATCTTTCTTTATCTTTGCTCCAAATGTATTTGCTTTCATACCTTGATTAATCACTGGTTTCAATGTGCTCCGCTTCTCTTTATCCCACAATACATCCAAATTTCCCTGCCACGCTCATCTGCAATTTTGTAGGTTGTTTCCTTTCTACTTCACGGATCATATCAGCATTTCTACTACTATTAACAGTTCTAGCACACCACCATACAGCCTTTACCTAATCAACCATCACTTCCCTAAATTTGTTCCGCACTTATTTTCTCTTACTCAAGCTCTCCCACATTCTTTACCTTCCTTGCCTCATCTTATTGATACTCAATCGATTTAAGCTTGCCCCACACAAGCATGTGGCAGATAGCTCCATATTCGTCCATCTAACAGCTTTCACATTAAACTCATCTCTCCTTGTATTCTTTCATACCTTTGAGCATATCATTCATATTCTTACATTCACCCTTTCTCAACTCAACTTGTGCATTTATGCCCATCTTCATGTTGAAAGAACTTATTTTTCGCACGAATTCTCAAGAAAGAAATGTACTATCGTCTCGATTTTCATTATCCTTCTATCAAAAGCTTCATTTATTTTATCTAGTTTATACATTACAACCATGCAGTTTCACCATAGAAGATCTCAACTTTACACACAGAATTCTCGAGCTCACACATTCATACCCCGCTATTGCTTCAAACCACAGTTCAACAGTGCCGTTACATCCTCTTTGCTCCTACAATCACGAGTTTCACCTGACCACATTATTCATTCCATCACACAAACACCTGGTACCCTTTGTTTTCTCTCATAGCGTAAACATTGGAAATTACCTCTTCTGTTAGAGTTCTCACTAGCTAAGTGGATGCGACGTTGGGCTTCCACCATCGCTGTACCGGGTTCGATCCTAGCAAGAGCAGACACAAACGTCAGCACGTAGAGATCTGCTACCAATTGGTGGACTCGCTGTGCTCAACCTGCACTAGGGTAGGTAGACTTGCACTTTTCATCACGCACTGCCAATTACACCTTTCTCTCCTCTCCCATCTTCTCAGTACAACGCGTACACACAGGCTGTTCCAAGGAATCCTGCCGATGGGTATCTATATCCGCATACCTCTGACGCGGAACAGGTCCCTTTGCCCCAGGGCGACGAAAGTTCCACCAGAAGGCTGTTTGGTGTCAAAAACATAATATTTCTAGGGACCTCTTCCGAAGGAGGACCGGCACCAACCTCGAACTCATCGGCGATTGTCATACTGACCTTTGTCTATTTCATGATCCGGTCGGGATTCGCCTGAATAAAGGCAGGTTGGCGAACAACCACCACCACTACTACCACCTCCTCCCTCTTTCAAAAAACATTCTCTATTTTTTAACCATATAAATCGTTTCTAACCCCTATTCAATTCATACATTGAGGCGGATTTATTTGACGAGGCTAGGGAGAGCCCCCCCCCTCCCTATTGCATCCATTTCTCAGTGTCGCTGGAAAGGGAGATTCTTGGTTTCGCCTACCTACTTCACCGACCCTGACCCTTAAAAAAATGTATATATATTTCGTTCTGACCCCCCTCCCCTCCTCTGTCTGTCTCGGGGACCTTTTCTTTTTTCAGTGGTGTTATACTCGTGACGAGGGGAGTCAGTCCTGGGGTCCTCTGGTGCCGCCAACCAGACTTATTACACCACTTTTTTCCCTACTGGCTTTTATTAAACTGTATGACACATCCCGGGACTTCGCAGATCATATCCCTGAACTGACTCGGCAGCTGCTGCAGCTGACTCTTCTCATCCGGTGAGCCGCGCGTCAATATCTAGGGCAGAGAGCAAACTCTGCGGCAGCGAATAATCTTTGCCCTGCTCCACACAAATGACCTGTACTACATTTAGTGGAGCTGCAGGGTAGTTGGCTTCCATAGCCGACTCTTCGTTGAGGGCCACGATGTTATTAACAGGCTCGGCGATGGTACTAATACAGCATATTAATGTGGAAGAGTTTTTCTCCTGAGAGTGTTTTAATTAAGTAGTCAACAGGACCACGGCTCTCAGAGACAGAAAAGGGGGCCTTCCATTGACCTAAGTTTGTTATTCTCGACTAGGAGCAACAACATGACCCGTCACCGGACTTAAATCTTCCTTCGATTTGACGTCGAAGTAAGTCTTTTACTTCTCCAGATTGAGGTCTGCGTTCTGGTACGTTATCTCGGCGCACTTCTCTAATCATCAGCGGAGATCCATTAGATACGAGTCCGAATATTGTATCTCGTCGAGTTCACGGTTCGAGAATAATTCTTTTAAGATGCTCATTGGACTACGAAAATTTTGCTCGTACAATAACTCAAAAGGGGCAAATCCCTTGTTACGGTTGGGGATTTCTCTAGGCAAATAATGCCACTGGCAAGTATCGATGCTACTCTCGATTTCGCTCCGCGCACAGCTCCTTCAAAATGGACTTTACATTTAATCTCTCGATTCCGTTTGCAGCAAGGTGGAACGGGGTGGTAAAAGGGGGTTTAACCGTCAACAATTTTCCTACATATTCCATCATCTCTGAGGTAAACTGACTGCCTCGGTCGGATAACACTTTCGGTATTCCAACCCGAGAGGAGATGGAAATGAGGGCTTTGGCGCATGTGACGTCTATCCTCTTCCGAAAAGCGAGTGGCAAAATCTACGTATCTGAAAATTCTTTGCGCTATTTTGTTTTGGCTAAAATAGCCAGAAAACGAACTGTCTGGCAGTTTTTGGAATGAGTGAGCCTCGGTGCTATTTCCTTCCAAGCAAGTGTGGTACAACAGGCTTTCCTTCTCGAAATAAGAAATGATTTTGTTGCTGCGGACGCATTGTCGATCGTTGCTCCCGGTATTTTTTTCAGTGGAAGGAGGGACTCTCACTCCTGGTTTTGAATTCGTAGTCGCAGGGTGCTTCAAAGGGAACGGGCGTCTGTTTCCTTTTTTGATTGGGCTCGTGTGACGACGGGTTGAGCTACGGGGTTTGAAGAAACCTGGGGGCACTGTACTACTAGCACGGAATAGAATTTTATAGGGGCTGACATCACTGCAGCCCAACCGGTGAAATAATGGCATTCCAGATGGCAATTTACTATGGGGAAGCAGTTTGCGCGTCCCCGGTAGTCATGGACTACCGCAAATCTTTCGTGGTTCTGGGCTACTTTGGGAAACAGCTCGTCGGAAACACTATACAGGTGCATCCTGTGTCTCGGCGAAGGTGGAGACTCTGCAGCCATTTACTGCTCCGGTCTCGAATTTCAGACTTCCAGGAGAGCTCTTGTCGAATAGGAAATTTACGTGATGGGAGAAGGGAGAGAAGCAGGGGAAATCAGCTCGCGACAATGGTGGCGTGGGGGCGGCGCTCATTTGGTGTACCTGGTTGACAGAAGTACTACGTAATTGGGAGTTCTGTGGCCTTCCTCGCCACAGGTGAAACATACAATTGGCCTGCTATCTATTATGCAGTCAATTTTCCATCGTCAAATGCATTGTTGAGAATTTTGAAGGTTTTGGAATTATCGTTCGGAAGGCTAAAGATAGTGTGTCTATGAAAAACCTACCAACGCAACTACTTTCCATTACAATGAATTACAGTCAAATTTCTCGCTTAGTGCATAGGATGAAAACAACTGATTTCAAATTTAAAGAGGCATACGAGACTCTTGATAGCATTAACTCTGATGACGATACTACGGATCACTTTCCCATTCAAATATCATTTTCTGGCCGAGTGTGAGAGGGCCCTAACAAAAAAGCGTTTTGGCTACATGTGCTATAAGCGCCGCCCGAATGACTTCGCTGTCGGTGAATTTCGTCGAGCTAGGGCTAGGTTCAGGTATATTTAGAAGCACGCATGCAGCTCTTCTTGGCGTGCATACGGAAAGATCTCTCTAGCAGAGGTATAGAACCGAGTCAAAAGGATACGGGGCAAGTTTATGGGGGGTTACGTTTGTTGTAGGTGGACTCGTTATAGAGGAAAGCTGCGACTGGCTGATGTATATTATTATTGACTTTCACTCGGATTATAGAGGGAAGGGAATTAGTGTCACGGATATTTTGGAGAGGTCCTTCAAGTCCCTCGAGTGAGGTGATGGATGGTATTAATCTCGTTCTGACTCAAAAGATACTCAAATAATATTGCGACTTAGCTGGGCTTACCGAAGTCTTTATGATCGAGAAAGGACTGAGATAAATAACGTAAACAAATTAAATGTTTAATTCCAACAAAATAAACAAGCAAAGCAAAAGGAAGGCGTGCGTTTACACGATACGGTCAGGGAATATTTCACTACCGGTCAGAAAAACGAGTGTTACGGGAACAAGACTCAGTCGAGTACAATAGGGGCTTCGCGACGCTAACAAACGTAATTTCGTTCTTTACTATCGATCTTACGGTGTCTCTCCGTTTGTCAAACTTAACTATCTACCCGAGGGTCGAGTTCTCCATTTTTTTTTCTAGAAATTGTACAATAGGCGTGGCATCTTTTCGAATCTAGGATCACAATAATTTTGGCGCAGCCCACTGAGCAGGATTTTCTCATCCCATGGCCTACGATTTTTCGCTTTTTCGATATAATTTGATCATTTCTGAGACGAGGACAGCTGTCTCGGCCTAATTCCATTTCAGGAAGCCGAATGTTCGTTTTTAGTACATTGTCGACAAATTTTACTGCTATCTGAATTCTCGCCTTCCACTTAATTCCTTGACCGGTTTATATATATATATATATATATATATATATATATATATATATATATACGCGTGGGCAGTTTTTACAATTCTTCCTCTCCCTGCGAGTCATTTTGCTGGTGCAATTCTAGTGCCAGAACCATGTTCTCCACAAGTTCTCACAGAACCCACCTCCTGTTCTCCAGGAAAATCGGAACATAATCTCAGACCTCGCGTCCGTGTGAAATCCTTCAAGACAGCTTGCTCTAGCCGGAATGCTACTCTGCCAGCATTTAATGCACTTCGTGATGTCGCGGAAGGCCGCCGACTGGACTTTAGCTTCAGAGGCGGAGAACCCTTCAACGATAGATTTACTCTGAGTGAGTTGCGTTACACTCTTGCCTTATGCGCGGACCCCCCCCTTCCCCCCGCCCTCCTGTCCAGATGATTTCCCGCACGCCATGCTTCGACTCCTGGGTGAGTGAGACATGGCCTTTCACTTAGATTTGTTCAAAGGGATCTGGGTAGAGGGTATCCTCCCAGATTCCTGGCGAATCGCTACTGCGCTCGCTTATCGCAAACAGGGAAGAGATCATTCTACCCTGGCCAGTTTCCGCCCAAACTCTCTAACCTCCGGCGTAAGTTGATGGAGAAATTGATAGATGTTTGATTAGGGATTTTTTTCCTGGAAAGCGGAAGCCATCTGTCTTGTGTACACTGCGGGTTCCGCATGTCCCACTATCCGTCGGATGCTCTGCTACGTCTGGAAAATTCCGTCGGCGAGGCCTTCCTTTGTAGACAGCATTACGCCACGGTTTTTCCGATCTATAAAAGGCCTATAATACCACATGGCGATACTGTATCATGGAGACACTCCCCGAGATAAGGGCGAATGGACGCCTCTCAATCATTATATCCGAATTTTGGCAAGATCGTCGATTCCGCGCACGGGTGTGGAGAGCCCTCTCCGGCCCAATGGAGCAGGAACAGTGTGTCCCGCAAGAAAGTTTCTTCAGCGTGACAGTTTTGACCTGAGCATCAACGGAATCACCTCGGTGCTACCGGAAGAATTTCTCACTACGCTCAACGTGAACGACCTTTCAATCTCTTTTGGCGAGGGCCAGATGCCAACTCTGGAGCGCGGACTCCAACAGCCATTGATCCGCGTCTTTCTACATGTCGAAGCTCACAGGTTTCGTTTTTCCTTGGCCAAGATCAAGGAGGTGCACTTCTGCCGCTATCCACGGCTCCACCCTGACCCAGACTTTTTTTTTAATTGGGTGCACCCAATTGATCGACGCCTCACCTGGGAGGCTCATATTCGCAGCCTTAGGGTCTCTTGTACCCGCCTCATGGATATTCTTCGTTCCGTGACGTTCAGCGCCTGAGCGCTGATAGGGCTACTGCATTACCCTTTTTTAGCGATCCTTTGTTCGTTCTAAGCTTCATTGGGGATGCGAGTTTTATGCATCCACAGCCGAGCGTGTATTACAAAATGTGGACACCATCCACCACACCGCCCTTTGGATAGCACCTGCTGCCTTCCGCACTTCCCCCATTGACAGCCTATTTGTCGATGCTGGTGAAATGCCACGCGCTATGCAGCGTGCACTATTCGTCTATACGCACGAGCCCGGCGCATCCCTCATTCGCCAACAGCTCTCACTGCATCCGCAACTGATCTCGACAGGGGATATGCCGCCGAGAGACGCAAGTCATACCCTAAGCCCTTTGGGTTTAAGGCTAGGAAACTCTTTCGTGAGCTAGGTATAGTTCTCGGGCCGTAGCGCGCCTGGTTCTGCCAAGGACGCCACCCTGGAGGGTACCACCTTGACTATTTGTCGCCATTCCTTTTGGAGCACACTTCGTGCCACGCTGGAACCGTGCCAGTGTATACGGATGGCTCCATGTCCAAAGAGGGGGTCGGTTTACACGCCGTATTCCCTCTTTTTAAAGTTAGCGGGGCTCTTCCAGGCGCTACGTCTGTCTTTACGGCCGAGCTTGTTGAAATACACGATCGGTACGGGAGATTACACGACGTGCCCGATTCGGAGACCGGATCGTGATTTATAGAGACTACCAGTGCACCCTGAGTGCTCCCGGGGCATTGGTATCTACGCATCCCATGTTTCGGGATATCAGTGACACCACGGTTTGGACGAGCTGGGCAGATGTCGAGATTATCTCTGCTGGTATCCTGGTAATTGCGGGGAATAAGCGCATCGATGAGGGCGCCAAAGAGGCTGGGAGGACTGGGTGACTAGACCAGCGTTTTGCTCGTCCTCACACCGATTAGGTTGCAGGAATACGAGCAGCTCTACAAAGAAGATGGGAGACTGCCAAAGGAAACTTAAATTTGAGGTCATTGCGCTGCGACTGTTCCAATGCACCTACCCCCGAATGCCACGACGGTTTCACGTTGCCCTCTGTCGTCTTCGAATGGATACACACTCGGGACACACCGCCATTTGATGGAGCACTCGCCTCCTCCTTATTGTGAAGAGTGAGTTGTCCCCCAAGACTGCTCGGCACATTCTTGTTGAATGTCCCTCTCTAGGTCATCTTTGCACACGTTACCTATCCCTGAACCGGTACGAGCGAGGTCACTACTGCTTGTCCCTTGTACTCGGGACGGATCATGCATACTTACTTGTGGACTTTACGACTTTTTGGAAGAGGTTGGCCTAGCCCCGACGCCGGAGCGCGCTTCCTTCTTGCTTTGTTTTTATTTTGTTTGATTTTAGCCTTTTTCCCTTTTTATCGTTGTTCTTTGTTTTGTTTTGTTTTTTAATATAGCCTAGTAGTAGGCTGTGGTGAGTACGGCGACTTATGCCCAACAAGTAGGCAGTTGACATATGGGCTTCTAGAAAAGAAAAATAATGTGAGCCTACATCTCCTGGCCTTGGCGGGATCCACTATATATATGATATGATTTGGCACCTTCATTCAAACTCTGTTATGTTTTTACTTGACTTATACAACCATATTGGGGTGAGGGGCTCTTAACCATCAGAATGGCACTTTGAAATTGTTATCCCCTTCGTCAAACACGGCAGGGACGAAGATCATTATAGCCGTTACCAGCTGTCTGAGCAAGTTGTTAAAGATGGTGGGCCCGAATTGGCACCTGGAAACCAAACACTTACCGTCTCCATTTGCCCCGTAGGAGAGGTACCCTGTGTAGCGTGTTATGCTTGGTATCCGGAGGAGCTATAGGTTTCCCCCTGCCTGATTTGAACAGTTTGATGGGGCCTAGGAAAGTTGTTGGTGCGCTTTTCCCTCGCCCCCATTAAGGACTACTTTACTTTTTTATTATTATTAGTTATTATTATTTGCTATGGATTTTATTAGTAGTAGTATGGTATTATCAATATTTATTGTTATCTAATAATGTTTATCATTATCTAATATTTATTATTAATAATAATAATAATAATTTTATTATTTAATTTTATATATTATTGGTATTTATTATGATGGATTTTTTGTCATTATTATAATAATTATGATTAGTATTAATTATTATTATTGTAAGCATTATTTATTATCATTATGGCTATCTCCTCAACGTTGCTCCCCCCCTGCCCCTTGTACCAGAAAGACTATTTCCACCTATACAAAGTTCGGTCCGGCAGCCATGATGCCTTGGTGGACTGCGTGTCATCCCGGGATCACCCACCCTAGTTGTTAGTGGACCCGCCTATCTGTATTTCTCTTTATTACATACCTTCCTACACCTTTTCACACTTGCTCTCTTATCCACAGAGGTTCTGAACGGCTTACTTTTGTCCTCTTATGAGCTTTATTTGAGTGGCAATGTCCTGAGGTCCATACCTGCTGCGAAAGTCCGAAAGCCCGCTGGCTAGGGCTAGTATTAGGTACGGAGTGTGCTGGGCTGTAGACTCTGTTCACTTTCCTACAGTACACCTATAAGGTGGCTAGGCGGGCACCATACTTTATAGTTAAAGCTCCAGGACAATTTCGTCTGAATGTCGGGCAGGGTTGGCAAAGTCCCTCAACGCGAGACCGGGACTAATTATGTCTAGATGATCAGTGAAGCTCTCGGGCCGATGGCGCCTCTAGTTCTGCCCAGGGCATTCACCTGGAGAGTACCACCTCTGAGTATTTGTCGCCACACTTCTGCTCTCAAAGCTTCCACAGCGCCGGTAGAATTCCGTTCGGCTTTTTTCCAAGCACATTTCGTGTCACTCTGAACCCCTGCCAGTGTATACGGATGGCTCCAAGCCCCAGGAGAGGCTCTACTAGGCACTGTCTCTCTTCACAGCCGAGCTGGTTGCAATACACCGCTCGGTATGTGACCACAGCATTCCCCACATCAATGTCCTTTGTCACCCCTCTGTGAAGAGATGACATAAAGTGTGAGCTGTCGCATATTCAATGAACATAGCACGTGCCACACGTGGGTCAACCAGAGACTTATGCATGTCGAAAGAGTCATGGAAATATTGGACGGGAACAATGTCCACCCAGGGCCGGCGAAAACTATAAGGATAAACCTAAACTGAAAAGAGTTCAGCTACAGGAAGTTCCAAGGGCCGGTGTATGGATGGAGATCTGTAATAGGCGGCGAAATAATCTGTGAAGACATTCTTGTAGGCCTCTGGACAAGGAAGCTGATGAATATGGAAAATATACCGTATACAGACTTGGAGGCGGTTGTAATGGAGCGGGAAAATGCCAGCCTCAGCATAAATGCTCGAAATAGGGGAAGAGCGGAATGCGCCAGTGGATAGGATAAAGCATACGGAGATAAGAGATAGGCCGAAGAATACACCTCACTACCACAGGCCAACTTGGAATGCACGAGAGAGAGGTATATAGCCTCAATCCACAACGTGAGCCTATCGCTTATCTAAAGTGTATGCAAGAGCATCTTCTGGAGACATCTCCGTCGAAGGTCATGAAGATGAGAACACCAAGAAAGTTTGAGATCTAGGATAATTTCTAGGAACCGCATCTCTGACACAAATTTCAAGGGGTTATTCCTGTAGGAACAAGGGTGTTTATCTTTCTTTCCTCTCTTCGGGTGAAAGAGCATCGCCTTTGTCTTTCAGGGTGAGAAGCGTAACACTTTATGAAGGGCCCGGCGGTGGATGGTATCAACTGCCAAATGTAGGCGGTGGGCGTGGGGCGGAGCAATAAAGTGTGAGGTCGTTAACAAATAAGGTTGCAAAAATCCTTGGGGCAGAGATAAACAAGGCTAATTATTGCAATAGCGAATAAAGCAACACTTAATATACTACCCTATGGAGCACCCTCCTCCTGGACATAAATGTTACCAACTCTAACCCAGAAATTTTGAGTAGCTAAAACCTCTGGATAAAAACTGGTAAAAGTACCTCTCAATTCCCACTCATACAACTGAAAGAGAGTCCAATGCGCCACGTGGTGTCATAGCCCTTATCGCTATCTAAGACCTCTACGAGCAAAGGCATCGCGTAGAGTAAAACCACACAGGCAAGAATATCTGTCGTACTTTGCTTCTTACGGAAGCCACGCTGGTATGGAGTTGGAAGGCATTAGTTTTCCAGAAACCACTGCAAGCGAGTGTTCATCATTTTTTCCAACTTAGTAAGCCAGCTGTTGTGGGCTATTGGCCTATAAATAGAAGGCAGCAACCTGTCTCTATCTGGTTTGCGAAATGGTAGGACTCACGCCGTTGTCTATGCAGTAAGATAGAAACTGGATCCAAATCCAGTTAAAATTATCAAGTAGGAGTGACTCCGTAAAGGGATAGAGATGCCCGAGAAAGTAGTATCAGATATTGTCTAGGCCCATGGACAGGGTGTGTGAGGGGAGGGGGGGTGCACCGAAACAACGCTGAGCAAATTTCGGCAGTTATGAATAGAAAGTTGTAGGGCTCTTGTACATGGGGCAAGCAACGCAGGGTTTCACTCTCCAGCCCGAGGTTGATACGTTAAACCTCGTCGGGTACTGCTCAACTCTGCTAACATCTACAAAAGAGATGCAATATATCGGCGAAGCTGGTGTGATTGCATTCTCTTCCAAACCCGAGATGAAGAGGTAGTGGAAGATAAGGATGATACACCTGTCGCCCTAGAGTCAATGTGCCCCTGATGTAAAGTTCGCTGTTGAATGGTAGTGGGTTCGATTTCAGCCAATACTGTTCATGCACTGTTCGCCGTACACGAACCATTTCTATAGACCTCCACCACACGGGTGCAATAAGCATTTCCCATTGGCATTGATGTTCTACCCCGGCGGGATCTAATACGAGGAATTGGACACTAAACAGGAAAATTAATATATAGCATCTATATACAAAATCTTCAATGTTTACTGATGGAACTTTGACTTCTCGGTATAGCAATGCCTCTGGGCATTCCTATAATAAAAACCTCGAGGGAAACTTAAATATATATATATATATATATATATATATATATATATATATATATATATATATATATATATATATATATATATATATATACATCATTTATTATGTAAAATTCATATCATGCAATCCTTTAACTTTGTCAATTTAATTCTTCAATTATTTTACTTAACTTTTGTAAATTAAATCATATTTTATGTACAACTTAATAATTCATTCATTCAATTATTTTACTTGTCAATTCATTTAACGTACTACTGTTTCAAACAATATCTCTTAAAATTTCACACACAAACAAACAAACACACGGTTCAGCTCGACCTTCTGGAACAATATTCTTGCCCATTCGACTCTCACCATTCTCCGTATAAAGGTCGGTAATCATTCCTTCTACAATTAGTCATTTACCTCCAAACAAATCATACTTAGTTAATTCCACTTTCCCTCACAATTCTTTGCAAACGACCATACGAGAGTAGGTCCTACTTATATTTATTTCTCATATTGCAGCCCCTAATTCACAGTCCATCATAGTAACCATATTATTTCATATTTATTTCACGTACTTAAATTCTCTTCGGATCTTGTTACTGTAAATCATATTTTACCATATCTTACATTGTATACCTAATCCAACTTATTTCATTGTACATTCGTCGATTCTATGAATATATTTATATTTGTCTAATTGTTTTTCTTAAAACCTATTTCATTATTTCAAAAATTTATTAGCTTTCGTCTTAGGCCTAAAAACTATCAGGCGACAACTTCAATCAAACAAATTTATTGTTATGGTTTTCGAAACGCTATTTAGGCTGATTTATTAACAGAAAATAAATCACATGAATAGCCATATACTATACTCGGCACTTACAACATTTAATCTAGGGCGATATGAAGGTCAGGGGCAGAGGGTAGTGGTCGCTTCCATGCAGGTCATCTCAAACAGACCATTTGAAATCAGAGATACAGTCGGCGGAGCCAATAGATAGATCGACACAAGAATCAGCCTGAATGTGGTAGGACGTATCATGACCAGAGTTAAGAATGCGAAAAGGATTAGTAGATAAAATAGATTCAAGGAGACGGCCTTGACGGTTGCTCACTCTAACATCTCATAAGGAGTGTCTGATATATAAAGTCGCCTAGAACTAGAAATGGGATAGGAAGTTGTGAAATAATAGTTGAGTAGTGGAGAGCATAGCTGCCTTACAAGCTTTTTTTTTTGTAAAGATACTAATGAGTGGTAAGGTATAATCAAACTTCCCCTTTTTATAGTGTTTAATCAACTATATTCATAATACACCTAGAAAAGAAATAAAACAAAATATTAGTAACATGAATACACATGAACAAATATAAATAAATAAGAACAATATATAAGTCACTCCCGCCAAAAAGAATTCATTCCTTTTCAAAATTACAATACACTAGATAAAGAAAGTTAAAGTAAGGCATCAAAATGAATTAGAAATCGAAAAGATTACAAATCTAAACGACGTACAAGATTTTGAGCGCGTAAAGATCTAGGGCCAGGCAACTGTATTGTCAGATTGTGGTGACTATTCACACTGTTATCAGTGTCATGAACATGATCTTCTTGTATCTGGATAATTTTTTCTTGCTCATTTCCCAATATCTTCTCATTGGCTTGAGGAAAGTTAGTAGTTGTAGATGGGAAACCGGAATGGAAGCTGGATCGGAAAGGACACCTGGATTTCGTGATTCGAAATCATTAGATGGAATGTTCCTAGGACATGGAGCTAAATTATGCAAAGCAACAGTGCTCTCTCTCTCCCATCGGAGAATTTAAAAAGAGCATGTGTAGGGTTAGCATCAATGAGATCAACGATGTCCACGGCTGGTTCGTATTTACTGCGATTCCCAAACCATTTCAGTACTTCTCCAGGTTCAATTAGCCAAGAAAGTGGGGCTGAACCACTAACTGAACGTCTCTCAAAAGCAAAGTCGTTCATGCGGCGTGGTATTTGTAGAGGTACAAAGTAGTGAACGTATGACATGTAACATCCTGCCATGCACTTAATGGCAAACCTCGAGATTCAATAGCCAACTTAACAGTATTCCAAATAATACCATTATAGCGCTCACATTAGCTATTTCCACGGGGTTTGTATGGAGAGGTGTGTCTGCTATTTACACCAAGATGTAGTAAAAATTCTTTCACTTCCTCGAAATGAATGGCAGGCCGCATTCCGAATGGATATATGAAGGTAGACCAAATAACGAAAAAAGATTTGTAAGACAGTCAATAACTACTTTGGATGACATTGCGGCACGGAAATCTGCTAAACTCCTCAACAATTGTAAGGAGACAAAACGACGAGTGCGAGGAAACAGGAAGCGGCCCCTTAAAATCAATTGAAAGACGTTGGAAAGGCGCTGTGGCCCGTATCAAGGAAGTATTTTCTGGTTTAAAAAAAACGGGGTTTAATTTTAGCACATACCTGGCAATCAGCAGAAATACGGCGAGTTCCATCGATGGAGTAAGGAAGGTTTTTAACACAAACACACTGTAGCATTCGCTGGACTCCAGGATGGAGGAGACACTCATGAAACTTTTTTAAACTTGTAATATCGGAGGTGGCGTTACAATACGACCGTGATAGGGTATCAGCAACATTTTCGTGACCCTGGCGATGATGAAAATCGAAGGAAAATGAAAGTAATTCTATATGCCAGCGCATGATCTTATCATTCTTGATTTTACCGTTTACATTGGTATCAAACATGAATGACAGCTCTTTGATCAGTTACTGCGTTAAAATGTCTACCAACCATAAACGGTTTCCATTTACGTATGCTCTCTACCACTGTATGCGCTTCTTTTCTGATCGGTTCAATGAGCGTGAGAAGAAAGCCACTGCTCGTCCGCACTGTGATAAGGTGACACTAATTGCATTATCTGATGCATCCGTTTCTATGGAAAAGGGGGCGTCTTCATCAATAACTCTCACTAAAGATTTGGCAATGTCATTCTTTAAAGTTTCAAATGCTTGAATAGCGTGGAGATAAGGAAAATCTGCAGCAATCTACAGGAGGCCGTACTTTCTCTGAATAGTTGCGAACCCACTTAGCGTAGTGTGCAAATAACCCCAAACAACGCTACAAGGATTGTTTACTAGATGGTACGGGTAATTCTATCAAAGTTTTCATTCGTTCAGTATCGGGTTTCAGAGTGCCGTCAGAAATTTGGTAACCGAGAATATTAATCCAGGTTAGAGAAAACTTGATTTCTTAGAATTCAGGAAAAGATTTATTTAGAGACACCTTCCATGAAACGCTTTAGATTGCTGTCATGTTCTTATTTCGTTTTTTTCTGCAGACGGTTATGTCGTCGAGATAGGCATAAGGGTTACATAGATTGTTATTGGTTATAAACTGATTCACAAAGCGTTGGAAAGCGGAAAGCACATTCGCAACACCCAAACGTATACGTCTGAATTGATAAAGACTGTTACCGGCCTGAAAAACAGTGTAAAGTCGGTCCTCTGAGCATATTTCTATCTGATGGTATGCATTGGGTAGATCAATAATGCTGAAATAGTTATTTTTATCGATATTTGCAACTATATCTTCAATCCTGGGTAGCGGGTAAGCGTTCAAAGGAGGGTACTTTTATGTGTACTGGTTATTATATTGTTGACCTAGATAACATAAATACAACCAGGCAATGGCTTCGGCACTTCCCCCTACAGGAAGAACTTGCGCTTCGCTACTAAGATTAAAATTTTAAATCTAAAAAAAAACACTCATGGTAAAATTTTTATAAAATTTGTGAACTTCGCCAATTATAATAATTTTAAAAAAGAACTCTAAACTAAATTTCCTTCCTTTCAAAATATCACGTTGCTAAAATATAGTTATAGAAGATATATAAAAATAAATTTTCTGAACTTGACCATTTTGTTTTTTGATATTATAAAAGAATTATTAGAAATAACTTTGATAAAAAAAAAAGTCATATGTAGTTTAACTTTACTTTAAAAGATAAAAGATATTAAAACAACTATTTGTATTCAGGTACAATTATATTTGTCACATATATAGGACTATAAACATAGCAAAAATTAAACAGTGGTTAACAAAAATGTAATACTCTTTTAAAATAAATAATTAGTATTACAAAAAATAAAATCCTTTAGCAAAATGAAATAAATATATCATCAACTCTTTATTCATTCAATGCGATCCTTGTGCTTCATGCAGTTTCACAAGTTTTTCAAAATCGGGGTCTATAGTTGTTAGAGACAGACGAAGATCACCTCTTCTTACTATTTCTAAGCGGCTGCGAGCTTTTGATAGGTGTGACACTTTACTAAAACCCGACTCAACCAGATAAGAAGTAGGAAAAGCAATAAAATATAATTTTACTTCGTCCCAAATCAAAGGGTATTTCATAGCAATTTCATGACTTGTCCATAAGTTCCTGACACCATGCTTAAATCTAGCCAGAGAAGTATGATCACTCTATAACTCAATGAGGCTTTCTTGTAATCTGATATCAACATCAGCTGCATTAATTCCAAATGGGTCTACCGCCCAACCTGGAATGTCCAGTTGTAGAAGATCTCTGAACGTATGCAATTTCTCCAAATGATCAATGTATACTAAAATATCATCTTCTTTCAGCTCACTCTCAATAGTGCGGAGGGTTAGAAACTGTATCAACTCTTTTCGCCCCATATTTGTCTTGAACAGCTAAATTTTTCCCCAAAATGCACAAATAGACTCTTTGCAAGTTAAAATATTTGCATTTTTACTCTGTAGCTGTTTGTTCAAGATATTTAGCTTTTCAAATATATCTGTAAGGTAGAATATGTCACATTTGCGAGCAATGATTCTTACTCGGAGCTGATTATCATCCAGAAATAACACAGCACTATCCCAATGTACAATGAAGTGATTCAGACAATTGCCCTTAGAAAGCCATCGCACCTCTGTATGCAAAAGTAGGCGTTCAAACCCCTCTTCATTGGTAGCACAGAGTTGTCGGAAAAGACGCTCTTGAAGTGAATTTGACTTGATTACACTATCAAGTGAATCGTTCAGACGTCCTCCTAGTTTTTTTTGCAATCAGATGTTGACGGTGGATAACACAGTGTATGCCAAAAACTTTAGGTATAACCTCTTTTAAATGTGCAATAAATCCACTATATCTACCTACCATAACAGCAGGGCCATCAGTTGCACAAGCCATAATATTCCCAAGTGGAATATCATTTTCTTTGAAAATTGTTTCACCTTTAGTATCTGTCACAAGGCTGCGGGAAAAAAGTATTTCTTCTCTGAGTTGATCTTTATCCAAAAACCTAACATACGCCATGAGAAGGGCTTCATTATCACGTAATAACGTTTCATCAATTTGAAATGCAAAGGTCTTGTAAATGTTTAACGAGTTTTTCCTCTACATCCTTTGCCATTTCGTCAGTATGTCTTGATACTGTATTTT
This sequence comes from Ceratothoa steindachneri, assembly GCA_963969495.1. NCBI lineage: Eukaryota > Metazoa > Arthropoda > Malacostraca > Isopoda > Cymothoidae > Ceratothoa > Ceratothoa steindachneri. The sequence continues at coordinate 116,641,462 of OZ018332.1, forward strand.
TGCTCAGCGGAATGACTTCAGTGATTTGGGGGGATTTTGTTGCATGACAGTTACAATAATCGCAGATACTGAAGGCAAAATAAATTCTTCGCCAATAATATGAGGTTTTCCCGATTTCGCTATTAGCTTGGAAATCTCATAAGATGCAATTAAACCTTTGTCTAGTTTTGCCGCTGTTTTGCTAAATATATCTTTAATAGTGCTCCTTGCTTGGAAATAATCCCGCAGCTTTTTAAAGTAATCTAATGTTTTATCTTTTTTATCCTTGTGCTTATTCTCCAAATGTATTTTAAGCTTACTTGGTCGCATACTATCATTAGAAAGTGTAGCCATACATAAAAGACACAATGGCTGTGTTATATTGTCTAATGAATGTATAAAACCATAAGTTAAATACTCACTGGAGTATTGTCGACATTTTTTCTTCGTCGCCGTAGCCATGGGTAATCTGTGCAGAAGAAATTTAATATATTGATGATATATATATATATATATATATTACATTTTAGAGCCGAAGCTCACCGCAACAGAATGAAAAGCGCTTATCTCAGCGGCGAAAAAGGAAGAGTATTTCTGAGAAAAGACCCAGAAACAACCTTCATTCCCTGTGCAGAGCACCGAGTCTTTGCCCAACACTAACTCCTATTACACTCAGCACGAAAATTTCAGACATGTCCAATAAATAGAAACGCTCATAAAAATAGCTGCATTGTAAATTTTGTTTCCTTTTTTGTGCTAAATACTTGCCCTTGATGTTAAATATTTGACACCAAAAAAAAGAACCGCAAAACAATGCAACTATTTTTATGAGCGTTTCTATTAATTGGACATGTCCGAAATTTTCGTTGTTGATTGTACATCCTAGTACTCTGTACCTGTACCTAAGTGCAAAACAGCAGAAATGTACTCCATCAGGGGGTAGATCTGCATTAATTTTAGTAATATATTATATATACATATATATTACTCAAATGAATGTAGATACAAAACAATAAGTACAATCATCAGAATCTAAGATTAAATGTTAATCTCGTAAGTAAGCCCTAGATGAAACCGAAGTGAAAAAAAATGATTTGGTGTAGGCCTAGCAATGACACACTTTACTTACAAACAAAAATGCTCAATTATTTACTTAGAAAAGTCTTATATTATTGTGCTTGTGGCAATCTATTATAATTTTAAAAACTAGTAAAATGACTACAAATTCGCAGTATTAGGGTAAACAAATAAAAGCTACTTACATACTATAACGCCGAACCACTTGATAAACAGACTGTAAGGATTTAAAGTTCCACCTGAAGTATTTTCATCAAGCCAACAACGGTGCCAAGCGCACAATGGAGTGCGCCGCAGAATAAGCTTGTAAGATGCAAAATATTTGTTTACAGATTAATATAAATCCTATTATGCTAATAAAATATTTAAAAAAAGGGAAAATATATGTATTAATATTTTAAAAATGTAATTCAACTGCATAACTTAAAATTAAGTAGTGCCCTAACTATAATTCAGGTTTCGATAGGTTGAGTCCTGTGGCCCCTCGAAAGCTTAAAATTTTCCTGTGGCCCCCGGTTGGGAACCTTGGTTTAAACGATAGGTAAAATGATTAAAAAGGCAATTCACAAGATATTAATGGGTAATTAAATGTATATAATAACAGGATACTAAATAGATAAAAAAGGGTATTCACAGGATAAATTATGTTAAACGGGTAGTAACAGGGTATTAAGAGAACAAAGAATATTAACGGATAATAACAGTATATTAAATGTAAACGGGATATTAATTGTCAACAGGATATTGAATGTTAATAGGATCAAAATGCTAATAAGTAAATTGGGGTGTAGTGAGTCGGGAGACGAAAGCACAATGAGGAAGAGCAAGGTTGATATAAAAGAATCCTAAATTGAGTTATATATATATATATATATATATATATATATATATATATATATATATATATATATATATATATATATATATATATATATGAGGAATTAAACCACATTCTCCGAAGACAATTTAATTCAGAACAGTTTCGGTGTATCTCACAACCTTTTTCAACTGACACTGGATTAGCCACAAGTAGGGGATTAGAGGGAAAAAAGAGGGGATATTTCACGATCTGACCCTGTGTTATTATGTTTGTATGCACTTTTCTTATATTTTCTATCCAGTGTCAGTTGAAAAAGGGTGAGAGATACACCGAAACTGTTCTGAATTAAATTGCCTTCGGAGAATGTGGTTTAATTCCTCATCTTTTCTTGCGATATTGCATTAATTTTTATCATATATATATATGTATATATATATATATATATATATATATCATCACTAAATCTATAATTTAAGAAGCGGATTTTTTTTAGTATTTGAATAATTTCATCCTAGTTTGGTTATGACTTGTTTTTATAAGTATCGAAATTTTGTGAATTTTTTAAAACCCAAAGAATTACAAATGCTGAAGTTCAGAAAATTTATTTTTATATATATTCTATAACTATATTTTAGCAACGTGATATTTTGAAAGGGGGGAAATTTAGTTTAGAGTTCCTTTTTTAAATTGTTATAATTGGCGAAGTTAAGAAAATTCATAAAAATTAAACCATGGTTGCTTTTTTTTAGATTTTAAATTTTAATCTTGGTAGCGAAGCCATTGCCTGGTATGTATATATATATATATATATATATATATATATATATATATATATATATATATATATATATATATATATATATATATATATATATATATATATATCGATGAGGATTGCTTCTAGAGAGCCTAAATTTAATGTTTAACAGAAATTCCAAGGCGAGGAAAATAGCTGGCATCATCCTTTTTATTTACCGGCGACGTTTCGACCACAATACGGTCATCTTCTTAGGCCTAAAATACAAATAAACGAACAAAATATTTTGCACTATTAAGATAGCACACTGCTAAATGTACATCTAGAACTTTACTAGCTAGTATTAACTTTGAATTGCAAAGTTAGAGTTAAAGGGAATATTTAGAAATGGGGCTCAAATTTACAATAAAGAGACTAAGGAAGGATTTTAAAATATTTAAATTAGTTAGCGTGTGTATAATTGCTAAAATCTATTAGATTAGGGGCGCTTTGATTTATGAATCTAATGATTATATAAAACTGTTTTAAAATGAATTTTAAACGAATAATTGAAGCAAAATTGGCAAAAACCTAATATACAAAATCACAAACCTTGCCAACGAACGAGTTACGTGCTCCAGGCCGACCCCAAAACACCAAACTGCTCCCCGCAACCCACATCCAAAAGAATTCAGGTAATAAGGAGGGAAACCGTTTATACTTATTCACGTGTTACCATACGTGATTTTTACCCATATATATATATATATATATATATATATATATATATATATATATATATATATATGATTTACATTACAGATACAAGTTACTTTGAAGGATAACAAATTGATTAATTATTTTTGGAGTACTACAGAAATACATTATGTTCAATAATCTCCTCACGAAGTAGACGTTTAACTTCATTTTCGACGAAATCAGCATTTTCGGAACTGGAATGGCGAGACTTGGTAGCAATTGGAGTTCAATCCGAGGATAAGTCTCTAAACAGTTTAACTGGGGGAATCTTTAGTTTAGTCAGTCCCCACACTGTTAAGGATGGTTATGTGCCCTATAATTAAAGCTAACGTTTTTATGCACTCTTAAAAATGATAAGCCAAGTACAAGCATTTTGAGGTACAGTAGCTTCGACATTCTCATAAGTGCGGCCATTCATCAAAAACATTAACAATACAATAACTTGTAAGATTTACTGCGAAAGATGATGTGGGGGATGCAAAACTTGTACTACAGCCTCACTTATAAAATTCTCTGAACTTCTACTGTCAATCAGATATTGAATTAACTGAGGATCCCCGTTCAATTGAACAGGAACAGTAGGCAACAGCAAGCCGCTGGTAACGCAGGTGGTAGCAAGCTTGGCAGAAAATAGTGAAACAGGACGTTTGGATTTTGACTTACAAACTTTTGCAAAATGCCCAAGCTTCCCAAATTTACGACAAATTACATCCCGAGCTGGACAGTGTTCGGTCATCCTCAGGATGGTGACCACCACCACAATTGTAGCATGTTTGCTTCATTTCTGAAATATTTTTTGGAAAAAGATGCTGTTAGTGGAAGGCTAATTTCTTCACATTCTTCTTCTTTACTAGAGGTCATAGATGTACCAGGAACAGCTGCCATATTAGTAAGTACATGACTGTGAGTAACTAGGTATGATTCAGATCTCATTAATGATTGCTCTAATGCTCGAGCTTGTTGAGTAGCATTGGTTAATATAAGCTTTTGATTCTCAAGGAGTCGATCACGAATATTCGAAGATTTTAACCCTCGTATGAAGGAATCCCTGATACTCTCATCACGGTATACTGCAGCAGTAACATCCTGAAAGTTGCAATCCACAGCAAGATAATTGAGAGCTTGGAGGTCGTGGCCAATCGATTCTTCTGGAAGTTGAATTCGAGTAGAAAGCAAATGTCTGGCATGAATTTCACTGGGGGCCTTAATATAGGAAGCTTGCAACAATTCGATAGCCCTCTATTACATCCGCGACATGAGGACCAATATAAAGTAGAGCACTTCTAATTTGTTTGGCGAATGATCAGATATTGTAGAAAGGAAGTAGCAGAAATTTCTATAGCAAAGCTTCCATAATTTGCCAGCGTGAGGATCCGAAGTAGGTACATCAAACTTTTCAAGTCGTATGACTTTATCCATAATAGATGATTAAATTGAAATGATAGTTATGAGTAGGGGAGAGCATAGCTGCCTTACAAGCTTTTAATGTAAAGATACTAATATGTAGTAAGATATATTCAAACTGCGCCTTTTTATAAGGGTTTAATCAACTATATTCCTAATACATCTAGAAAAGAAACAAAACAAAATATAAGTAACATGAATACATATGATATAAATAAAAAAGAGCAACATATAAACAAGTTGAGATAGAAGTTCTACAAACTAACCCTTTGAAGGAGGCTCATCTGTGGTAATGTAAATTAAAGAAAAAGTATAAATTCTCTTCGTCAGATGAACACTGGCTGCGACTGCTTGAAAAGTAGTCCGCCGAATTGAAGTGGTTAGTGCTCACCAAGAGCGAGGAGACACCACCATGGGACACCGCGCCAAAGGGTGGTAGAGTTAAAAACTGGGAAATAACGAGAGTTGCGAAAGTTTCCTGGATCCATATAACAGAAGATGCTATTTCAGACAGTTCCATTGAAGAACTATTGCCATCACTCAGACCGGTGAAAAACCACGGTTGAGATTGTACGGGGGTCAGAGGGTCCTCATAAACAAGTGCCGAACGGGAAGAACCCGGCAGGGGCGTTATAGGAGCCTCAGAACGCCGAGGTAACCCTAAGTTACAGGGGTGGGGAGTAGTATTGTGAGAGCTAAGTTTGTTTCGACAGACAAAAGTCAGTGGGTCGTGACTCGGAGGAAGGGAAAGAGACAGAGATTTGGCGGTATCGTTACGCCTAGGGCGGGGGGGATCATCACTCCTAATGGAGACTGTACAACCCAGATCGGAAGGGAGGTCTGGAATCGTAGATACGCAGGGTTTCAAACGAACAGGGCTAACAGGAAGGAGGTATGGTCATGGTCAGAAGGAAGTTATATGGATAAAGGAGACTTGGAGGCGTCGTTACCTTGTGAGAGTGGAAGTATATATCACTTAAGAGTGAAAGATACACTACCTCCACCTGAGGTGAGGTTGGAAGTTTGTTACATTTGTCGAACGAATAGGGGTAGGGAAAGAGAGAGAAAGGGATAGGGTGTACCTCCAGAACCGAGGTGGATATTTGAGTTTATATAGAGGGTGATTGCCCGCCCATTTTGCAAGTTAGATTTATAGAGGGAGGGGAAGAGTCGGGCGAGGCTATACGCTTGGACCGGGCGTTCTCAGTCATGAATAAGTAAGGGTAGACCGGCTCAGGAGGTTCGATATTGGCTTGAATGGCATAGTCTCCGGAGTGCCATCCGGGAATTGAGCACGGTCTGCTGGCGCGGGGGCAATGGGGGTTTAAGGTAAGGAACCTGTTGGGCAGCTGCCCAATCCAAGTCGATTCTAAGTGGCAGCGGAAATAAAAAGAAGCAAATTAGTTATAAAACAGGGAGAAGACCACTAAGTGGTGAAATGAGCGTATTCTAGTAGAAGGTGGGCGACCGATTGGTCCCCACCACAAAAACTTCAGGAAGGCCTGATTCGAGCATCAGCTGAAACAAGATGACCATGGTTAAGTCTTATGTTACCGATGCGATTGCGGCAAAAGGCCACCTCTAAGGGCCAAGAGTGAACATACCATTTGATTTTATATAATTTATATGGACATCCATTCCATTCGTCCTGCCCCACCTCCAACAATTGGTAGCATTATGTGGAGTCTGGACAAGTCAACCACGGACCCTTGCTCCATTAAGGGCATGTGACCTCACATAAACAACACTGCCCGATACACACGGATGGTTCCAAATCAGATCGTGGCATGGGTGCCGTAGCCACCTTTTCTAGAGTTTTTAATCTAATCTTTGCCCATTCGAATTTTCAGCCATTCTTTTAGCCTTTAGACTAATCCAAATTTTACCTTTTAAAAGATAGATTTGCCTGTAGTATTTTTACAGGCAATTCGCTCTTTTAATGCTTTCCATCCTAGTCACAGAAATCTGCAAATGGATGGTTCACATATCGTTATATTTTGTTGGTTTCCTGGACATGTAGGGGTGCTGGGCAACGAGGGCTGATCAGCTGGGCCATTCAGTCTACTCTGTGTCCCCAGATAAGTCTGCATTGCCTCATCGAGATTTATTTCCCTTTATAAGAGTATATTTTTCAGTTGTGGAAGAATGAATGTTCATAATTTAAATTATATAAAATCAAGTCTGTTCGCTCTTGGTCCTAGTGTGTTCACAGACTAAGGTCCTTAGAGGTGGCCCTTTGCCGCGATCGCATCGACACCCATGGTCATCTTGTTTCGGCTGATGCTCGAATCAGGCCTTGCTGCCGTTTTTTGTGGTGGGGACCAATCTGTTGCCCATCTTCTAATAAAATGCCCTCATTTCGCCACTCTCCGGTCATCCTGTTTCCCGATCCTTTTAACCATCCCTCGCCTGTCCCACCTTCGTTTCATTCTGGCAGAAGAATCTTTTAAACCCTCATTTATAAAGTTTTTATCACAAGTGGTCTTCTTCCCCTTTTCTAATTTGCTTATTATTACTTCCGCTGCCACTTAGAATCCACTTGGATTGGGCAGCTGGCCAACTGGATCCTTACCTTAAACCCTAGTATACCCCGTGATTGCCCCCACGCCCAATCCCCCGATTGAAGCCTATATTGAATTTACTGAGACGGTCAGCTCTGAGGTAGTCATGGCTGAGGCCTCCTGACCCAAGCGTAAGGCCTCTCCCGACTCGTCTTCTCCCTCTAAGAAGCTAACTTTCCTTCTGACCATGAGCATAGCCCACATCCGCTTCCTATCAAACCCTTCGTATCTAAGGCTTCCGACCTCCCTTCAGAGGTGGGTTGCACATCCTCCATTAAGAGTGCTGATCTTCCCCGCCCTGGGCATAACGATATCCCCAAATCTCTCTCGTCTCAACCCTTTCCTCCGGGTCACGACCCACTGAATTTTGTCGAAATAAACCTAGCTCTCGCAATACTAGCCCCCACCCCTGGAAATTGGGGTTGCCTCGCCGTTCTGAGGCTCCTTCTATAGCGCCGGGTTCTTCTCGTTGGGCACCTGTTCGTGAGGGCCCCTCAAAGCCCCATACAATCTCGACCATGTTCTCTCACCAGTCTGAGTGATAGCAATACATAATTCTTCAATGAGAATGAAGTCAGATTATTCCAGTCAAATGGGAGGAATTCTCTTTAGTCTTCTGTTAGATGCTAGTAGGAAACCAAACTCGTAAAACGTCCTTTCCCTAAGTTTCTTTATTTCAGTTTTTAACTCTCTACCAAACCTTGGTGGTGTTTCCTCGCTCTTGGTGAGTACTAACCACTTTTACAAGTCTTCAATTCTGCGGACTACTCTTCAAGCAATCAATCCCGTGTTCATCTGACGAATAGAAATTATACTTTGTTTAATTTATATCCTCCCAGATAAGCCACGTTCAAGGGCTTACGTAGTTTTTATATTCTAAGATAAGCCACGTTCAAGGGCTTACGTAGTTTTTATATTCTATCTCAACTTCCTACCTGATTTCTAGTTCAAGAAGACTTTAAATACCAGACACTCCATGTGAGATGATAAAGTGAGCAACCAGCAATGCCGTCTCCTTAAATTTTTTATCCACTAATGTTTTTTGCATTCTTAACATGACCAGTATGTTACGTCCTACCACATTCAAACTGATTCTTTCAAGTTGTGTGTATCTATCTCGTCTCCGCCGACTCTATCTGATTTCAAATGCTGTTTTAGATGACTCGCATGGTAATGACCACTTTCCCATTGTCTTGAAACCGACGACCCTATGCCACTGTGTTATAGATGTTTGCATGGCCACGACCACTTTCACATTGTCTTGAAACACACTACCCTAAGCCCCTCACCTTCCTATGTTGAAAGGCCGACTGGTCAAAGTTCCATGACGCTTCTTTTACCAGTAAACAAATTGGAGATTTTGTAGAATTGATGCAGCAATACATTACTTTTCCTGTTTAGTGAATGCTGCTGCCGAGTCGGAAATTCCTCGTACTTGGTCCCGCCGGGGCAGAACATACATCCCATTATGGGTGCCCCTTTAAAGTCAGGTAGCCAGACATTTTGAGGCATGGAGTGACTATGAATAAAAAGAGGGATAGAAAAGATAGAAGTAGAAGGACGAGGTAAATGGAAGTTAGAGTGCGTATTAAAAATCATCATCCCTAAACAGAGGTAGGATACACACAGGCTGGAAAGGCATGCCATTCCCCCGGGTAACAGGCATGTTATACATGTTATACTCCTCATGTGGAGTGCATTTATTGCTGACTAAATTTTGAGGGTCAATGCCCAAGTTGTCCCTAGATATCCAAGTAATCTCCTATTTGGGCATTCTGTTAGTTACACTATTCATCCCTTCTCAAGTGTGGATAACCCTAATCAGATCAAATTTACATAAGAATCTGTATAATTGCTGACAAGCCTGAGGGGTGATGGTGCAGGGTAGGAATGGGGAGGAGCACCCATTTCATATCACAGGTTGCTGAATGTATGTAGATACCTCTTTGGCAGGTTCTTGAATGGAAATGGCTATGTTGTGTGTGTAAAGACAGGGAAAGAAAGAGAGCAGCATTGCGATTGGATATGTGTATTGTGTGTATAAAGAGCCCCTTGCCCCCGGGGTAGGTCTAGTGTCTCAGCCAATGAAGCATCCAATTTCCTCCATGCACTGGCACCTAGGCATTAGAAATACAAACTTAAACCAAGAAATGAGCACAAATATAGGTTTCTCCAGCCGAAAGCTATTAAAGATGCTCGTAAGGAAAGTGGTGAGGTTAGAGGATGTGGAAAGTAAATAGTATGATGAATTTAAAAAGTTATCTACCTGGATTACACTAAAGGTTAAGGAAAGTAAGAATGTGCAAAGATTCATAACCCATGTAGCCTAAAGAAAAAACTACCTGGGTTGCTAAGGTCTAAGTCTCAGCCCCTGCCCCATCAAAGCTTAAGAAAACCAAAATGCAATTTGCTTTTATTGTGTGTATAAAGAGCCCCTTGCCCCCGGGGTAGGTCTAGTGTCTCAGCCAATGAAGCATCCAATTTCCTCCATGCACTGGCACCTAGGCATTAGAAATACAAACTTAAACCAAGAAATGAGCACAAATATAGGTTTCTCCAGCCGAAAGCTATTAAAGATGCTCGTAAGGAAAGTGGTGAGGTTAGAGGATGTGGAAAGTAAATAGTATGATGAATTTAAAAAGTTATCTACCTGGATTACACTAAAGGTTAAGGAAAGTAAGAATGTGCAAAGATTCATAACCCATGTAGCCTAAAGAAAAAACTACCTGGGTTGCTAAGGTCTAAGTCTCAGCCCCTGCCCCATCAAAGCTTAAGAAAACCAAAATGCAATTTGCTTTTAATGAATAGCAAATGACATCAACTCAGCCATAAATGCCTTAGAAAAACAATGGATGCTATGTGGTTAAAATATGTAATGACAGAATCAACAATACGACTGTATCCTTTAGATAAAGAATATACAATTAGAATAAAAAAGTTTCCTCCATCACTGCCTCTTGAGGGCGAGGGCCCTCTATATCCAAAATAACATTCAGATTTTTACATTCTGCAGATGCTAGTTCCTAGAAATTTTATGGGTACTAAGTAAGTCTAACAAAATTAGTTGTCTACTTCTCATCATTTAATTTCTCAATTTTTTAACATTCATTCAATTTTATCACTAACTAAAAATGGAAATTCAGGTTGAGTACCCCCCCTCCCCCCACCACAAATCAACATTTACAAATAAATAGAATATATATATTTTTAAAGACATCCCGTATTTTGTCCTATTAAAGCATATTGGCACACCATTTTTGTTCCTACAAATTGGCTCTCCATAGTAATGGGGTGCTATATGCTATGGCATCAGGGTTCATCCCTACCATACACACTAGCACCAATTCCTACCAGGAGTCAGCCATTTCCCTCTGAAACACTCATTCACATAATGAATTTAAGGCTTGGATAAAAATAAAAATTGGCCAGAATTAGAATTCCATATCACTAAGTGATATGGAATTTTATTCAGAGGTGAAGCATCAGTACCAAATCACTAGAGACAAAGGAATATAAAATGGTGGTGGTGCTTTTTCTTATGGGCATTTTATTAGCCAAGGTGGAATTAAATTCTTGCAATATCTACACCAAATTCATTTGTTGCTTCATGTAGTATAACTTCCATATTTTGTTGATTTGAGTCTTTTTTTAAAAATTCTTCTAATTTTTGTTTTCCTATTTCTTTTTGAATTGCTGCAGTTGCCATAAGTTGAGTAGAATGACTAAAATCTGAGACATTGCATACAGCAGCAACAGGATTTGACACTCTGTAAAATACAACACTGTTCACAGACATTGGTACTGCATCATTTGATAACATTTGTCGAGGAGGAGCTTCATAAGAAACAGTCCTTAAGTCCACTTTCCTATAGGAGTCAATACATGGTAGAATAAAAATAACTCCGGGTCCTTTGGCACTTCCATCTAGAAGTCGACCAAGGCGAAATATCACTGCTCTTTCATACTCTTTGACTACTTTTAGGCAGAGAAAAAGAGAGACTGGAATAGTGATAACAACCAAGATATAGGAAAAAATGGTTAAGACAAGTTCACAAAAGTAGTTTTCATCATTTAAGGAAGCATTACCTTTGCCCACATTGGAAACTTTTCTGGGATTATTTCTTCCTTCACTCTTCTGAAGTTTGACAAGCATCAGAGTTGTTTATTTTACAACACTAGCGCCAATTCATGAGAATACCTTGGTAATAAAAAAAATTCAACAATTAGAACATGATTCACAGCTACAAATATGAGCTATGGAATTGCTCCAATATTCATGTTTTAAAAACAATGACCATTGTTAAATATACGTAAAAATAGAGTAAAATAGAAAATTAGCCTAACTTAATAACAATAGCATAAATGATCCATCAATAATGAGACATAAGTTTGTATAGAATTAATATTTTTTTACCTGGCCTTCTAGTCCTATAAGGGACTCAAAGGCAAGATTAAAAAACAACTGGTATTTTAATTTCTAACCATATAAAGTAAAGAGATATCTTTATAATCACTGCTTTAATCAGTATTTAGCAGAGAAAAGTGGTACACATTTTCAAAAACAATGGAAATATCAAGCAAACACCAACCAAAGTGCCTGTTACAGAACCTCAAGGGCAGTTCAACATTGAAATTCAACAAATCACCTACTGAGTTGTAGAGACCTGGTCTAAATGAAGTTAAAAAATATTGTTAAGCCCCTTATTTGCAAAAGTTTTGTTACACTTGTTTTACCTGTCCTGATATGGGGACAGGTAATGTGTGAGAAGATCAGCCAGACTGAGACATTTAACAAGAATATGCTTAACAGCCTGGGGAACAATACAGTCATCGTATTAAGGTGTGGGTGAGGGCTACATCCTGTGTGTACCCAATTTGAAGATGACATAAAGCAACCCGAAGCTGTTGCAGCATTGGGAACAGATGGGGTGCAATGGCACGTGACTAAGTTCTCAGTCATCTCCCATCATCTATGCCAAGCAACCTAGAGGGCTGACGTGATTCCTACCATGTAATTGGTGCGATGAAAAAAAAAATGATGGTCTGGTTGCCAAGTCCCTCACACTCTCTTTGGTGCCTCTATCAATGGTCTCATTCCACACTGCAATTCCCACATGTCCACCCGGCTTGCGACAACCATGGTGTCATGTATACCACAAACAGGGAAGGGGGGGAGATTCCAATACCCAAGAGCACTCAGGTGAGACCATAAGACTGCAATTATGAGCCTACCAGGGAGGTATTGGTCGATAATAAGACAGAAGGAAATGGTGCAAAACCACCACTTTCAGGCAAACCTCATTTAGGAACAGGTCCAGGTTGTGGTGGAGCTATGTATGGTGACAGAAGAACACCACCTTAGTCTTGGCCAAGGGAAACCGAAAACTGTGCGCTTCGGTATAGTGAGAGATGAGGTTCAATGCCTGTTGGAGTTGATGCTCCAGAGTTGGCATCTGGGTCACACCAAAGAGATTGAAAGGTTGTCTGTGTAGATGCAGCAAGAACATATTACAGCAGCACCAAGGTGATGCCGTTGATGCTCAGGGCAAAGAGTGCGACCCTGAGGAAAAAGTCTTCCTGCTCAATTGGGACGAGGGGGCTCCCCCACACTTGTATAAGGAATCAACAATCTTACAAAAACTCTTATAAGATTGGGAGGTGTCCCCCTCACCCCATTGTGTGGAGAGTCTCTATGATACCGATCACCATGCAGTATTATAGGACTAGTGCAGATGGAAACACTGTGCTTAGTGTTGTCTATGAAGGAATGTGGTAAATATTTGTTTTAAGACATCTTATCTAAGCAATGTCAAAATGTTTTTCTATGAAGTTTTATGTGTACTTTTCAGATCTGACACTTGTTTTTCCCGGAAATGCATACTTTTCACATAATTGACTGAAGGTCCGTAATAGGAAAAGTATGTATTTCCAGCAAAAATGAGTTTCAGATCTGAAAAGTATACATAAAACTGCATAAAAAAAACACATTTACAAATTCCTTTAAAAGATCAAGAATCGGAACCAGACCTTACCTAACCTTACCCTAATGATTTTTCCTCAGCTTCTCACTGAAACAAAGTTTTGTGCAGTTTATAAACAAGAGTAGCACTTGGTCGAATGCCGACATTAGAAAGCCATATACCCTTAAACACACTAACTGAAAATTTGTATGTGGTTTTACTGCCTTTCGATTCCTTTGCAATTATATTACAGTAAAAGAAATTTTTATCTTGCCTAAATTTACAATTCCTGCGGCATGTAAGGAATTTAATAACTCTGGGGATTATACTGTGAGCCCTATACATATCTAAGCCTGAATATCTTCCTCAAAGACTTCACGTATTATTTGGTATTGTCACCATCTCACCCCATTCTAATATATCAACTGAAGAGACAGCCATGTGCGAACAGTCCGAAATATAACAAAGCATGCTATTGGCTAACTAGTCAGACCAAAAGTAGGCCAAAGGTTGAAGGAATTACAGTTAATGGTGCAGAAAGATTCAACTTTAGCAAAGTAATAAAATTTTTGCAAAATGAATAACTACATTAATTATTAAGTTTCGGAACATGAAAATGATATCAGTGAACATTTTAAGAATTAAGAACGTTTATATCTTTGAAAATTTAAAAATTGTTAGTCTTAAAACAAATATTATCCAGATAGGCCTCACGTCAGCACTTATGACTTGGGTCAGAGCATCCAACATGGAGAACTTGCAGAAGCAACACTATGCGGAAGACAGGTGGCCTCCGCTGTCCAGGAAAAAGGCTACTATTTACCGATTTTTCCATTGACTGGCTGGAGTAGAGTGATCTTATTGAACAAATCTCACTCACCTAGGTGTCTAAGCATGGCATATAGGACAATGTCCCATATGCCATGTCTGCGAATGAAATGCAACTCACTCAATGTAAACATGTCAAAGGGTTTTCCACCTCTGGAAGTAAAATTCAGTAGACGGCCTTCAGTAATAGCACAACATGCATTGAATGCTGGCAGAAAGGGCATCCCAGCTAGAGAATGGAGTCGTGAAAGACTCCACCATAGACGCAGGATGCAAGATTGCAGTCCCATGCTCCTGGAGAATGGGAGTGGGGTGGGGGGGCTGCAAAAACTTGCCCCAAATCCTCTTGACTCACTTCCTCGCCTCTGTTAGAATAGTCTTCCTGTTAAGTGAAGGAAGGCACAAGTTGCCAGGCAAAGGCCTGCATGATGGATCAAGTCCACCTTTCACAACACACACTCAGCTGCGGATGATTAAAACTCGCATCTGTAGTTGAGCTTTGAACAAAGGGTCAATAAAAAAGTAAGGCAGTAGCCTTATCAGCACTGCATGGTGCTGAACATCATGGAATCAAGAGCCTCCCAGGTGAGGTGTTGGTCAAATATAATAATAAGAATAGTAATAATGCTAATAATAATAATAACTTATAATAATAAAAAGGTAAAGTAGTGCTGAATAGGGGTGGGGAAAAGTGCACCAACAACTTTCCCAGGCCCCATCAGAGTTCAAGTGACCCCAGTGACAGGGCAGGGCTTCCCTAATTTGCACTCAGGTCAGGAAGACATGCAACTCCTCGGAATACCAAGTGTAACAGGTGTGGTGGGCAAAACAAAAGAACATAACTGTAATATATTATAATATCTAAATTTATGTTATGATAGGAACATCTAGGGTAGAGTTATTGTGCCTATAGTTTTGCCTTAAGTAGGTCATTGTTTATCTTCAGTCAGTGGGTGATGGGCATAGACTGGCTCGGTATTTCTACAGGACCTTGAGAGGCCACCTAGTATCGAAGTAATGATAACGAGACTATAGTCATCCCATAACAATAGAATAACCACAAATTCTAAAAATTAATAATGATCTATGCAAGCCATGCTTGAATCCCTAACTTCTCCAGATCGTACAAAACAAAGCCCTAAAAACAATCACAGGCTGCAGAGGAGACTATATCCACAGACCACATAGTCATGAGCAAAGGTTTTGAGACTCATTTTTCAAAGAAAATTAATAGAACTAACAAGCCGCTGTTCTCTTCCTTAACAGGAAGAGCTTGGTTACACAGGAACCCCTGCGGGGGTGTGGCCTACCGCATTATTTGCTAATCTTAACCACTTTTTTTAATCCCCTTTATAGACTCTTTATTTTAACACCCTGAACACCCTTTTCTTCTTCTTAATCTTTTCAACTATTTCAATCCTTTGAATTTCCAAAATACCCCAGGTCATTTGTCAACTAAGCAAAAAAAAACATTTATAAATTTTCAAAAAATCACCATCTTAAATTATAGAGTTATGGATCAAACCTTGAATTTTGATTTAGTATGTTTGTATCATAATTTAAGGAGGAAATTAAATTTGTTTAGAGTCTAAACACATTTTATTAATAAAGACAGTCAATTAATATGTGCAGTCAAAATTTACAATAATGTCCTTACTTCTTAAGGACTGCTTCAATTCATTTTGGCATGATGGGGACTAAATTTGTGATGATATCTTGACTGATATTGCTTCATTTTTGTTTAATAACCATTCGCAACTGGTCACAATAAGATGGTTTCGATATTTCAATTGCCAGTTTGATTCTCACACACAAATTCTCTATTGGGGTAAAATATGACAAATCCCTGGGCCAAGGTTCCAAAAGTGGAATCTTATTTTTAGCCAAGAACTTTGTTATTGCTAAATTGTTTTGTGACAAGGTGCTCCATCATGCTGAAAAATGGAGCTACCATCCCTAAATTGGTCCTGAGCTGTTGGGAACTGTGGGCACAATAGAGGACTCATGACAAGGTTCTCCATCATGCTGAAAGATGAGTTACCATCCCTAAATTGGTCCTGAGCTGTTGGGAACTGTGGGCACAATAGAGGACTCATGACAAGGTGCTCCATCATGCTGAAAATGGAGTAACCATCCCTAAATTGGTCCTGAGCTGTTGGGAACTGTGGACACAATAGAGGACTCATGAAACCAATCCCCTTTTCTCCTCCTAATGAGGGATCTTCCAGAAGCTCCAAACATGGACTCTGCTCCAGTCTTCAATAGTCCATTCTTTATATTTCCTACAAAAGTGGGGCCTATCCAACCTTAAAATAAGTCAAAGTATTCTAAGCAGTGTATTGGGGAAAAAAATAGAGTATTGGAGTTCATTAAGAGAAATGTTAGTTACAAAGGTAAGGAAGTTCTTCTTAAACTATATAACCCATATGTCAGGCCACATTTAGAGTACTAAATGCAATGTTCCACAGGAAGGATAAGGAACTGAATAAAGTTTGAAAGTACTTGGAAGCACCTTTTCCTTTTTTTTTGTGGGACATTGCATCCTTTGCTAACCTTGTGTGCTACTTTGTGAATTATTCATTTCATTTAGAGTATTGTATACAAACATGGTTCCCACACTTTAGACATATCAACTTAGTGGTGAATGAAAAGGAGGGGAATAAAGATGATACCTTGCCTGATGCACCTTGAATTTGTAGATAAGTTAAAGGTGCTAAATATGTTGTCATTTGCAAGATGTGAGAGATGAGAGTGGATATGATTGAGCTTTTAAAAATTTGTTCTGGGGTTCATTTAACACATATTTGTTCTCATTTTACCCTTTTGATCAAATACCAAAATCCAGGGACTGAAACTCACCTCTGACAGGAAGAAGAGTAGAGTGTGATTTTTGATTTAACCAAGGAAAGTAGGTTTTTCTTATTATTTTTTCAATTCTGACTTTTTAATAAGCCTGTAATAAAATTTAAATATTAGAATAATTATTCCTATTACCTAAATTTTAAAGATGAATAAAAAAATTATATATTAGTCTCAAAACTTTTGGCCATAAGTGTATACTCTGAAACAAAAGTCAAGGTCAAGGATCACTTTGATATGAGAGGTACACAAATAATAGCTGCAGCCTCTACAAACCTAGAGTGCCAAATACATTACATGGCAGAAGCCCACTCCCACAAGAAACATAAAAAAAAGCAAAAATTTATACATTAGTGATAAAGTAAAAACTATCTCACCTCACCCACCCTAAAACAACTTCCAGAAACATACACCTACTTTCCTCCATTGTGAGGACAGAGCCCACCTGGCCAGGTTGTGGTGTAACCATCACCCAGCCATCCTGAGCTACCAGAAAAGGGAGGGTGTGATCATAGCAAATGACTATCCAAAATGAAACATCTCACCCCACATAATGGAAGATTTTATTGCATACAATCACACACACTAACATAATATAGACTTCTTGAGGGTTCTTTGGGAAAACCTGGTATAGACCATATCCTTCTTCAGGTCCCCCTGAGGAAGGATATGCCAAGCCTCCAGGTTTACCTGTAGCAGGGGCAATACCCCCCAGGAGCTGCTTCATACAACCTATCAATTAGCCTTTTGCAGACATCTCCTTTTTTCTGTTCTTACGTACATTCCCCACCCGCTTGCAGGTGACACTAGAACTAGGGTGTGTAACCAGTCCAGGTTTCAGTTGCAACAAAAGGCTGTGCCTCTGCTACAACTCCAGAACAGAAAGATTTTAATTTTTCCCCAAATAATTTGGGGTAATTTACCCTCATTCGCTGACCTCTGATGTATAGACTGAAGGTATTAAATATATTCTCATTTGAAAGGTGTGCAAGAGGGAATATGATTGAGCTTTTTAAAAAGTGGATTTTGGCAAGTTCTTTGAGTTGGAGTGTAGTAATAGGACTCATCACCACTTGAAACTTTGATAACAGGGGTGTGAGTTGTTGGTAAGATTTTTTTTTTTATATATAAATACAATGGTACATTTCTGGAATTATTTACCACAGAAGGTAATAGAGTATAAATCTAAATATTTTCAAGCACAGGTTGGATGAGTATGTGGGAAAGGAAGGTTTTCGAGTTTTGTCTACGAAGGCCTGGCAGATAGCATTTTCCAGTTGGAGTCCTTATATTTCTTGTGCCACCTTTTGGATTGGGATTTGGCTATTTCTTTATGTCAGAAGTTAAGAATGTCTTTGTATCTTCACTAATTCATTTGATTCACGCTTAAATAATTCTCTCTCTCTATTCAAGGATTTCCCAGCTTAGGTAAATAAAATGAGAATTTCCTTCATTCTGCTAAACTTACTTCCCTGCTTTCTTTTCCACATCATACTAATAGGCCATACCATCTACTATACAATTAATGAGTTTCCTTCCTTTCCTTCCCATACTACAGATCAGGCCCAAACTTTTGCCATGCATAGTTATATTTCAATATCTTGTAACAAATCACAAAGTTTGTGCTCATTTTAATGTATTTGTTTCAACAGGTTTTGATGTGGTACATAGTAAATAATTAACGTTAAAGCATTCCAAATATTAATAACACGGTATTCACAGAAATATAAGATTGCAACACACTTTGGTCTCTTTGGCTCAGGCTGTCATTGATGCAAAGTTTGTCATTACATCTCAAAGGGAATTCTGGTCCAGATTAGTGAGTTGATAAACTGATGTTTAATAAATGTTAACAGTAATGTCGTTAGCTAATTAATCTGTTATGCGTTATTAATTGCTCATAATTGATTTTTATAATTCCAGAATGGTTACAACTCGGGTAAAAAGGAAAACAATCGTTTGTCTGCACCAAAATGGTCTAAGTCCTAAGGAGATTGCTAAACAAATACCGACTAACATCAGGACTGTTCAGAGAATTATTAAATCCTGGAAAGAAACAGGTTCATCATCACCAAAGAAGGGAGGTGGAAGGCCAAAACTCTCAACCAAGTAACAGGATCATTGGCTCATCCGGTCTTAGCTAAGAATCAGTTTGCTTCATCGGCAATACTCCACGAGGAATGGTAAGAGGTAGGTGTTGAAGCCTCAGGATGAACTGTTCGGAGGAAACTCTTGAACACTGGCTTGCCTACCAGGAGAGCTGTGAAGAAACCACTGTTGACCAATAAAAACGTGAGGGACAGGCTTGAATTTTGTAGGAAATATAAGGAATATACAGTTGAAAACTGGAACAAAGTTATATTCTCTGATGAAGCTTCCTTCAGACTTTTTGGCACATCAGGAAGATCCTTCATCAGGAGGAGAAAAGGCGAGCACTTCGAAGCTGCCTGTGTCCAGCCACTGTTCACATCTGGGTGCAGGCGAGCGCTCCATCAAATGGCAGTGGGTCACACGAGTGTATCCAATTCGGAGATGACAGAAAGCAACCTGAAGCCATTGCGGCATTGGGGGATAGGTCCATGGGAACAGTCGCGGCGCAATGGCATGCAACTTTAAGTTCCCTTCGACCGTCTCCCATCTTCTTTGCCAAGCAGTCCGAAGAGCTGCCCATATTCCTGCCATGTAGTCGGTGTGAGGAAGAGTGAAACGCTGGTCCGGACGCAGAGTCCTTGCGGACTCTTTGGCTTCCTCATCGGCGCGCTCATTCCCCGCAATTCCTACATGTCCAGGAACCCAGCAGAAGATAATCTCGACATCTGCCTGGCTCGCCAAAACTGTGGCATCACGGATATCGCGAACCAGGGGATGCGGAGATTCCAATGCCCCGAGAGCACTCAGGGCGCTTTGTGAGTCGCTATAAATCACAATCTGGTCTCCGAACCGGGCAGTTCACGTAATCTCCCATACCAAGTGGTGTATTGCCACCAGCTTAGCAATGAAGACATGCAAAGCCCGGTAGAGCCCGGCTGACTTCAAACAGAGGGGATACGGCATGGAAGCCGACCCCTTCTTGGGACTTGGAGCCATCCATATACAATGGCACGGTTCTAGCATGACACGAGGTGTGCTCCGAAAAGGTTGAACACAATACTCTCGGCACTGTAGAAGCTTTGGGAGCAGAGGCGTGGCGACAAATAGCCAAAGGTGGTACCCTCCAGGATGGCATTGTAGCGGGCCAAAAATCTATACTCTAATCCAAATCGTTCCAACCCGCTTCCTACAATAATTCAGACATGAGAAATCGAAGGAGAATGAAACGGATTGTATGTAGTCCTTTATTTACAAGAAAAATATGGGGTAAATATTTATAAGAGATCTCTTACTTATTGACACAACCCCCCCAAAAATGGGCTTGATCAATTTGCAATTTCAATATCCAATCACACGCCTATAACCCAACCAAGAGATGAAAAGAAACAAAAAAAAAGAAGATAAATGGGCAAACAAAATTGGTAAATGCAAAAAGGCCTCACGGGGCACCCCGAGCTGGGGAGGGGGGTCCTGCCAGCTGCCACTCGACTATTTATAACTTTCAGAGGACTAACAAGGCTGGTGCCTCCCCTCCGGGAGGAGATCCTGCACCCAGATCCTTTTGAACAAATCTAACAGAAAGGCCATGCCTCACTCACCCAGGTGTGGAAGCATGGCATACGGGACATCATCCGGACCATGGGTGGTGTCCACGCACAAATCAAGAGGGTCATTCCATGTTTCCATGTCAATTCAACCGAGATTTGGCCATTTTTTTGCCACTAACTCAGATTTTCTTGCAAATTACTGTACTTGTAGACCTTAATGAGACAAATTCAATGGTATGTGTCTCACCTCTGTAGGCAAAATGGTTTCTGAGATATGACCCTTCAAAATTTGGTCAAAAAGGTCATTTTTGCAAAAAGTGAAAAAGTTCAAAGTCAAATATCTTGGAGACTATTGCACCTGCAGAGCTCATTCTGATACTATTTTAAAACTAATAAGATTCCCTACAACTTTTATTAATGCATATATTTCCTTACAAGGTCAAACAAAAAAGTTGACCTTTAATTTGACCTTGAAAAGGTCCCTTGATGTAGAAATTGATTTTTTTGTAACTTTCCCTAAAAATTTTTACATATGTATAGCAAAGTGTTCATAAAGAATTTTCTTTGAGAAATGTTTATTTTAGGAGCTACAGATTTTTATGTGAGCATAACTTAGCTGAAAAAGTGACAATTTTGGTGTTTGACATGTATTGTTAAATACACTATTGTAATCACCATCTACGGTACTTATATCAGTACCCTTGCTTTTTTATAAATATCTAATGTATGCTTTAATAAAATACTGCTCTATATGCATATTATATTAAAATAGTATTTAGGATGACACATTGAACTTGGATGATAAGCAATTTACTATGTATATGAAGTAATATGCGATAAGACTTTATAATTCTGAAATGAGTCCTGAAGATTCAAATCATGGTTTGAATACACCAAAAATATATATCAGTATACTGTGTATACAGACGCGGATACAGGGGAGGGGGGCAGCCCCCCCCCAATTTTTAAAAAACTTATTAAGAATGAAGCAAATTCTTTTCTGTGTATAGGCGAAAAAACATTTGAGCATCACCTAGTGAAGGCAATTTCAACATACTGGGCGACATCGAATTAAATATTTACAATTTTATGGCTCAACGCATGATACCATTCCCATGCCCCGAGTTTGCAAATGACAGACACAACGTGATAATGTACCTTTTCAAACAGCAGAAGACTATTTCCGCCGATCTGTATACATACCGTTTCTTGATCAGGTCTTGAGTGAGTTACGGCGTCAGTTCCAGGATGATACCATTATGACTGTCTTTAACATCAAGCATCTGCTCAATGGTGCTAATGGGGATGTTGGAGCTTTACTGAAGGCGGCACAGGTTTACGAAGCTGACATCGAGAGCTTGAGCCTTGTCAAAACAGAAGCTGATTTACAACAACAAAGTTTGACTCTGTTGGAGATGCTCTAGCTCATGCCAAGACTCGAATGTATCCAAACTTGGCCAGGCTTCTCCAAGTTTTGATCATGCTTCCTGTTTCGAATGCGGAAGCGGAATGGTCATTCTCAGCCTTAAAGCAACCAAAAACTTATTTAAGGAACACTATGCAACAAACAGCGTGATCAATGCATTCATCCATTAAAATTGGAAATTGATGTTTTTGTGAACACCACATTCTTCTTCTATTTATCTGTGTTAATGGGGTGGTTTTGCTAGATCGCGACGACTCATTTATCTGTGCTAGATGTTGTTGTAATAGTGCACTCAAACGTATGTTTTATTAAATATTTATCATTTGACAAATACTTTTCCAGTACAGCAGTTGTAATTACCTTTAATGTTTTTTTATAGCTGTTGGATGGTTAATATTCAATAAAACTGCTCATCAAAATAATAAGCATATTTACCTCTTTTATTGTAGTTTGAAAAAAATCTAGTGCCCCCCCCCAAAAATTTTATTCCTGGATCCACCACTGTGTATATATATATATATATATGTTTCAATATTACTATATTTGCGGGCATTTGTCATAGTGGTAGCTTTCTTCATTTCCAATTTTGTCAATATATAGGTTTGGCCCATAATGGTTGTTGGACTAACAATCATTAACACATCACTAGCATGAAGTTCATCAGGTGGTGCAGGATACACAAACGAGTTGGCAGGGCCGTGTGGGTGAAGGAAGCTCAACCGAACTTCATTGCTATTGTGCTTGACCTCCTGGACATATGCAAGATACCAGTGTTCATCATAGATAGCTAAACAGAACCCTTTTATAGATGCCAATGGAATTGTGTTGCTTTGAAGAATAGAGGTTCTTTCCAATCTTGTGATAGTTGAAGTCGAATATGCGCTAACTTCCAAGACTTCCTCACTGACAGGCTTGACACAATGGATCTTCGTTGTTCCTAATAAAGAAAATATGTATACATTAGGTACGTACATAAGTATATTCTAAGCTTTCAGTTTGCTAAGTTATTATTTAAGAATTTAAGTTATTAAATTTAAGAAAGATTATTAAACAAGAACATCTTAAATTTTAGCAATCCATAAATTGTATATGTATATAAATCATGTTGCTGCTGGTCTTAGTTACAAATTTACCTTGTTTACAGACAACCTTAAGTTGTATCTGGCTTCACCACTTGGTGTTGCTGGGGTTCTTGCTTTCAGTGACTCTACAAAATGACATATCCTTGCTCTACTGCACAAGTCAGTCATGGGGTCTGAAATTCTCTGTAAATAAGTGTGCTCGAGTTTGCTTTTGTAGGCCCAACACTATACCTGTTTTTGCAAATGGTATTCTTGCGGGCACAGTTTGCCGGTCTCCTGATTTTATGAAACAAGTTTTTATTTCTCATGTTCGGCCCATTATTGATTTTGCAAGTGTACTTTGGAATACTGGTTATGTCAGTGATTTGAAACTCCTGGAATCTGTACAAAGAAGATGGACCAAAAATGTTGAAGGATTCATAAATTTGCCTTATTTTGAGTGTTTAACAAACCTGAATTTGTTTTCTATCAAGGGTAGATTGCTACGATCTGATTTAATCATAGTGTGGAAAATTTGAATGGCCACTGCCCCCATCTTGAACATTTGTTTGCATATGCTGACAATATTTGCACCAGAGGTCATACTAAGAAGATTTTTGTACCTAGGTATTTCACAGACGTTAGAGCTCATTTCTTTTCAGTTAGGATCATAAATCTCTGGAACACTCTTCCTGAAGAGTTAGTATCTGCTCCTTCCTTGCAGTCTTCTAAAAGTAAATTGACTGTCTTCCTTGGTGATTCTCTTTTTGAAATTTAATGGCTTTTCTCATTGTGTCCATCAATAGCCAACTATATCGCCTCTCCTTGTTGTCATTTTTCTTTGCTGTTCTGGTTGGAAGACAGAACAGTGGCTGGTGAGGGAGAAGACCCTCATCAAGGTAAGAAATCCTTGAAGCACCTTGAATATGAAGATAGACTGAGGGTACTAAATATGTTCTCATTTGAGAGATGTGTGAAGGAAGATATGATTGAGCTTTTTAAAATCTGTTATGGGATCGATAAGTTGGATTTTAGCAAATTATTTGAGTTGGAAGGTAGTAATAGGACTTGGGCTCACCACTTAAAAATTAAAAAAACAGAGGTGCAGGTTAGATGTTAGAAAATATTTTTCACCAATAGAGTGGTAGATTACTGGAATAGTTTGCCATCTGAGACGGTAGACAGTCCAAACTTGAATATATTCAAACACAGATTAGATGATTATATGGGGAGGGAGGGTTAACTATGGGGGGTATTCTGGACTCATTCCTGTGGATGCAGTTTTTAATTATTTTATATTACGATTGATTTGGATCTTGAAGAGTTTTGATGATGATGCTTTTTGTTTTTGACACATTCTTGTGTATGGTTTGAATTGTATATTGTAGATGCATGACCGGACACAATCCTAGGTAAACATTACGATTGACAGTGCGAACAGTGGGACGTAAACTATTTCATCCATATTCCAATATATTTCACCTTTTTGAGTAAATTTAAGGGGACTGCTCGTGGGGGGTTTAAACACTGCAGGGAGACCTCTCTACAATGATCCTGAGTTTCAATCACTTAGGGGGTCTGAGGGGCACAGCCCCCCATTATATAATCATAATTCTTTCTACAATAATGTTCTAACATTTTTTTTAGCGTTTTTATTTAATCAAATGTGCATGAATATGCATGCACATTCGGTACGGGAGATTACACGACGTGCCCGATTCGGAGACCGGATCGTGATTTATAGAGACTACCAGTGCACCCTGAGTGCTCCCGGGGCATTGGTATCTACGCATCCCATGTTTCGGGATATCAGTGACACCACGGTTTGGACGAGCTGGGCAGATGTCGAGATTATCTCTGCTGGTATCCTGGTAATTGCGGGGAATAAGCGCATCGATGAGGGCGCCAAAGAGGCTGGGAGGACTGGGTGACTAGACCAGCGTTTTGCTCGTCCTCACACCGATTAGGTTGCAGGAATACGAGCAGCTCTACAAAGAAGATGGGAGACTGCCAAAGGAAACTTAAATTTGAGGTCATTGCGCTGCGACTGTTCCAATGCACCTACCCCCGAATGCCACGACGGTTTCACGTTGCCCTCTGTCGTCTTCGAATGGATACACACTCGGGACACACCGCCATTTGATGGAGCACTCGCCTCCTCCTTATTGTGAAGAGTGAGTTGTCCCCCAAGACTGCTCGGCACATTCTTGTTGAATGTCCCTCTCTAGGTCATCTTTGCACACGTTACCTATCCCTGAACCGGTACGAGCGAGGTCACTACTGCTTGTCCCTTGTACTCGGGACGGATCATGCATACTTACTTGTGGACTTTACGACTTTTTGGAAGAGGTTGGCCTAGCCCCGACGCCGGAGCGCGCTTCCTTCTTGCTTTGTTTTTATTTTGTTTGATTTTAGCCTTTTTCCCTTTTTATCGTTGTTCTTTGTTTTGTTTTGTTTTTTAATATAGCCTAGTAGTAGGCTGTGGTGAGTACGGCGACTTATGCCCAACAAGTAGGCAGTTGACATATGGGCTTCTAGAAAAGAAAAATAATGTGAGCCTACATCTCCTGGCCTTGGCGGGATCCACTATATATATGATATGATTTGGCACCTTCATTCAAACTCTGTTATGTTTTTACTTGACTTATACAACCATATTGGGGTGAGGGGCTCTTAACCATCAGAATGGCACTTTGAAATTGTTATCCCCTTCGTCAAACACGGCAGGGACGAAGATCATTATAGCCGTTACCAGCTGTCTGAGCAAGTTGTTAAAGATGGTGGGCCCGAATTGGCACCTGGAAACCAAACACTTACCGTCTCCATTTGCCCCGTAGGAGAGGTACCCTGTGTAGCGTGTTATGCTTGGTATCCGGAGGAGCTATAGGTTTCCCCCTGCCTGATTTGAACAGTTTGATGGGGCCTAGGAAAGTTGTTGGTGCGCTTTTCCCTCGCCCCCATTAAGGACTACTTTACTTTTTTATTATTATTAGTTATTATTATTTGCTATGGATTTTATTAGTAGTAGTATGGTATTATCAATATTTATTGTTATCTAATAATGTTTATCATTATCTAATATTTATTATTAATAATAATAATAATAATTTTATTATTTAATTTTATATATTATTGGTATTTATTATGATGGATTTTTTGTCATTATTATAATAATTATGATTAGTATTAATTATTATTATTGTAAGCATTATTTATTATCATTATGGCTATCTCCTCAACGTTGCTCCCCCCCTGCCCCTTGTACCAGAAAGACTATTTCCACCTATACAAAGTTCGGTCCGGCAGCCATGATGCCTTGGTGGACTGCGTGTCATCCCGGGATCACCCACCCTAGTTGTTAGTGGACCCGCCTATCTGTATTTCTCTTTATTACATACCTTCCTACACCTTTTCACACTTGCTCTCTTATCCACAGAGGTTCTGAACGGCTTACTTTTGTCCTCTTATGAGCTTTATTTGAGTGGCAATGTCCTGAGGTCCATACCTGCTGCGAAAGTCCGAAAGCCCGCTGGCTAGGGCTAGTATTAGGTACGGAGTGTGCTGGGCTGTAGACTCTGTTCACTTTCCTACAGTACACCTATAAGGTGGCTAGGCGGGCACCATACTTTATAGTTAAAGCTCCAGGACAATTTCGTCTGAATGTCGGGCAGGGTTGGCAAAGTCCCTCAACGCGAGACCGGGACTAATTATGTCTAGATGATCAGTGAAGCTCTCGGGCCGATGGCGCCTCTAGTTCTGCCCAGGGCATTCACCTGGAGAGTACCACCTCTGAGTATTTGTCGCCACACTTCTGCTCTCAAAGCTTCCACAGCGCCGGTAGAATTCCGTTCGGCTTTTTTCCAAGCACATTTCGTGTCACTCTGAACCCCTGCCAGTGTATACGGATGGCTCCAAGCCCCAGGAGAGGCTCTACTAGGCACTGTCTCTCTTCACAGCCGAGCTGGTTGCAATACACCGCTCGGTATGTGACCACAGCATTCCCCACATCAATGTCCTTTGTCACCCCTCTGTGAAGAGATGACATAAAGTGTGAGCTGTCGCATATTCAATGAACATAGCACGTGCCACACGTGGGTCAACCAGAGACTTATGCATGTCGAAAGAGTCATGGAAATATTGGACGGGAACAATGTCCACCCAGGGCCGGCGAAAACTATAAGGATAAACCTAAACTGAAAAGAGTTCAGCTACAGGAAGTTCCAAGGGCCGGTGTATGGATGGAGATCTGTAATAGGCGGCGAAATAATCTGTGAAGACATTCTTGTAGGCCTCTGGACAAGGAAGCTGATGAATATGGAAAATATACCGTATACAGACTTGGAGGCGGTTGTAATGGAGCGGGAAAATGCCAGCCTCAGCATAAATGCTCGAAATAGGGGAAGAGCGGAATGCGCCAGTGGATAGGATAAAGCATACGGAGATAAGAGATAGGCCGAAGAATACACCTCACTACCACAGGCCAACTTGGAATGCACGAGAGAGAGGTATATAGCCTCAATCCACAACGTGAGCCTATCGCTTATCTAAAGTGTATGCAAGAGCATCTTCTGGAGACATCTCCGTCGAAGGTCATGAAGATGAGAACACCAAGAAAGTTTGAGATCTAGGATAATTTCTAGGAACCGCATCTCTGACACAAATTTCAAGGGGTTATTCCTGTAGGAACAAGGGTGTTTATCTTTCTTTCCTCTCTTCGGGTGAAAGAGCATCGCCTTTGTCTTTCAGGGTGAGAAGCGTAACACTTTATGAAGGGCCCGGCGGTGGATGGTATCAACTGCCAAATGTAGGCGGTGGGCGTGGGGCGGAGCAATAAAGTGTGAGGTCGTTAACAAATAAGGTTGCAAAAATCCTTGGGGCAGAGATAAACAAGGCTAATTATTGCAATAGCGAATAAAGCAACACTTAATATACTACCCTATGGAGCACCCTCCTCCTGGACATAAATGTTACCAACTCTAACCCAGAAATTTTGAGTAGCTAAAACCTCTGGATAAAAACTGGTAAAAGTACCTCTCAATTCCCACTCATACAACTGAAAGAGAGTCCAATGCGCCACGTGGTGTCATAGCCCTTATCGCTATCTAAGACCTCTACGAGCAAAGGCATCGCGTAGAGTAAAACCACACAGGCAAGAATATCTGTCGTACTTTGCTTCTTACGGAAGCCACGCTGGTATGGAGTTGGAAGGCATTAGTTTTCCAGAAACCACTGCAAGCGAGTGTTCATCATTTTTTCCAACTTAGTAAGCCAGCTGTTGTGGGCTATTGGCCTATAAATAGAAGGCAGCAACCTGTCTCTATCTGGTTTGCGAAATGGTAGGACTCACGCCGTTGTCTATGCAGTAAGATAGAAACTGGATCCAAATCCAGTTAAAATTATCAAGTAGGAGTGACTCCGTAAAGGGATAGAGATGCCCGAGAAAGTAGTATCAGATATTGTCTAGGCCCATGGACAGGGTGTGTGAGGGGAGGGGGGGTGCACCGAAACAACGCTGAGCAAATTTCGGCAGTTATGAATAGAAAGTTGTAGGGCTCTTGTACATGGGGCAAGCAACGCAGGGTTTCACTCTCCAGCCCGAGGTTGATACGTTAAACCTCGTCGGGTACTGCTCAACTCTGCTAACATCTACAAAAGAGATGCAATATATCGGCGAAGCTGGTGTGATTGCATTCTCTTCCAAACCCGAGATGAAGAGGTAGTGGAAGATAAGGATGATACACCTGTCGCCCTAGAGTCAATGTGCCCCTGATGTAAAGTTCGCTGTTGAATGGTAGTGGGTTCGATTTCAGCCAATACTGTTCATGCACTGTTCGCCGTACACGAACCATTTCTATAGACCTCCACCACACGGGTGCAATAAGCATTTCCCATTGGCATTGATGTTCTACCCCGGCGGGATCTAATACGAGGAATTGGACACTAAACAGGAAAATTAATATATAGCATCTATATACAAAATCTTCAATGTTTACTGATGGAACTTTGACTTCTCGGTATAGCAATGCCTCTGGGCATTCCTATAATAAAAACCTCGAGGGAAACTTAATATATATATATATATATATATATATATATATATATATATATATATATATATATATATATATATATATATACATCATTTATTATGTAAAATTCATATCATGCAATCCTTTAACTTTGTCAATTTAATTCTTCAATTATTTTACTTAACTTTTGTAAATTAAATCATATTTTATGTACAACTTAATAATTCATTCATTCAATTATTTTACTTGTCAATTCATTTAACGTACTACTGTTTCAAACAATATCTCTTAAAATTTCACACACAAACAAACAAACACACGGTTCAGCTCGACCTTCTGGAACAATATTCTTGCCCATTCGACTCTCACCATTCTCCGTATAAAGGTCGGTAATCATTCCTTCTACAATTAGTCATTTACCTCCAAACAAATCATACTTAGTTAATTCCACTTTCCCTCACAATTCTTTGCAAACGACCATACGAGAGTAGGTCCTACTTATATTTATTTCTCATATTGCAGCCCCTAATTCACAGTCCATCATAGTAACCATATTATTTCATATTTATTTCACGTACTTAAATTCTCTTCGGATCTTGTTACTGTAAATCATATTTTACCATATCTTACATTGTATACCTAATCCAACTTATTTCATTGTACATTCGTCGATTCTATGAATATAT
Organism: Ceratothoa steindachneri; assembly: GCA_963969495.1. Taxonomy (NCBI): domain Eukaryota; kingdom Metazoa; phylum Arthropoda; class Malacostraca; order Isopoda; family Cymothoidae; genus Ceratothoa; species Ceratothoa steindachneri. The sequence continues at coordinate 116,671,285 of OZ018332.1, forward strand.
TTATATTTGTCTAATTGTTTTTCTTAAAACCTATTTCATTATTTCAAAAATTTATTAGCTTTCGTCTTAGGCCTAAAAACTATCAGGCGACAACTTCAATCAAACAAATTTATTGTTATGGTTTTCGAAACGCTATTTAGGCTGATTTATTAACAGAAAATAAATCACATGAATAGCCATATACTATACTCGGCACTTACAACATTTAATCTAGGGCGATATGAAGGTCAGGGGCAGAGGGTAGTGGTCGCTTCCATGCAGGTCATCTCAAACAGACCATTTGAAATCAGAGATACAGTCGGCGGAGCCAATAGATAGATCGACACAAGAATCAGCCTGAATGTGGTAGGACGTATCATGACCAGAGTTAAGAATGCGAAAAGGATTAGTAGATAAAATAGATTCAAGGAGACGGCCTTGACGGTTGCTCACTCTAACATCTCATAAGGAGTGTCTGATATATAAAGTCGCCTAGAACTAGAAATGGGATAGGAAGTTGTGAAATAATAGTTGAGTAGTGGAGAGCATAGCTGCCTTACAAGCTTTTTTTTTTGTAAAGATACTAATGAGTGGTAAGGTATAATCAAACTTCCCCTTTTTATAGTGTTTAATCAACTATATTCATAATACACCTAGAAAAGAAATAAAACAAAATATTAGTAACATGAATACACATGAACAAATATAAATAAATAAGAACAATATATAAGTCACTCCCGCCAAAAAGAATTCATTCCTTTTCAAAATTACAATACACTAGATAAAGAAAGTTAAAGTAAGGCATCAAAATGAATTAGAAATCGAAAAGATTACAAATCTAAACGACGTACAAGATTTTGAGCGCGTAAAGATCTAGGGCCAGGCAACTGTATTGTCAGATTGTGGTGACTATTCACACTGTTATCAGTGTCATGAACATGATCTTCTTGTATCTGGATAATTTTTTCTTGCTCATTTCCCAATATCTTCTCATTGGCTTGAGGAAAGTTAGTAGTTGTAGATGGGAAACCGGAATGGAAGCTGGATCGGAAAGGACACCTGGATTTCGTGATTCGAAATCATTAGATGGAATGTTCCTAGGACATGGAGCTAAATTATGCAAAGCAACAGTGCTCTCTCTCTCCCATCGGAGAATTTAAAAAGAGCATGTGTAGGGTTAGCATCAATGAGATCAACGATGTCCACGGCTGGTTCGTATTTACTGCGATTCCCAAACCATTTCAGTACTTCTCCAGGTTCAATTAGCCAAGAAAGTGGGGCTGAACCACTAACTGAACGTCTCTCAAAAGCAAAGTCGTTCATGCGGCGTGGTATTTGTAGAGGTACAAAGTAGTGAACGTATGACATGTAACATCCTGCCATGCACTTAATGGCAAACCTCGAGATTCAATAGCCAACTTAACAGTATTCCAAATAATACCATTATAGCGCTCACATTAGCTATTTCCACGGGGTTTGTATGGAGAGGTGTGTCTGCTATTTACACCAAGATGTAGTAAAAATTCTTTCACTTCCTCGAAATGAATGGCAGGCCGCATTCCGAATGGATATATGAAGGTAGACCAAATAACGAAAAAAGATTTGTAAGACAGTCAATAACTACTTTGGATGACATTGCGGCACGGAAATCTGCTAAACTCCTCAACAATTGTAAGGAGACAAAACGACGAGTGCGAGGAAACAGGAAGCGGCCCCTTAAAATCAATTGAAAGACGTTGGAAAGGCGCTGTGGCCCATATCAAGGAAGTATTTTCTGGTTTAAAAAAAACGGGGTTTAATTTTAGCACATACCTGGCAATCAGCAGAAATACGGCGAGTTCCATCGATGGAGTAAGGAAGGTTTTTAACACAAACACACTGTAGCATTCGCTGGACTCCAGGATGGAGGAGACACTCATGAAACTTTTTTAAACTTGTAATATCGGAGGTGGCGTTACAATACGACCGTGATAGGGTATCAGCAACATTTTCGTGACCCTGGCGATGATGAAAATCGAAGGAAAATGAAAGTAATTCTATATGCCAGCGCATGATCTTATCATTCTTGATTTTACCGTTTACATTGGTATCAAACATGAATGACAGCTCTTTGATCAGTTACTGCGTTAAAATGTCTACCAACCATAAACGGTTTCCATTTACGTATGCTCTCTACCACTGTATGCGCTTCTTTTCTGATCGGTTCAATGAGCGTGAGAAGAAAGCCACTGCTCGTCCGCACTGTGATAAGGTGACACTAATTGCATTATCTGATGCATCCGTTTCTATGGAAAAGGGGGCGTCTTCATCAATAACTCTCACTAAAGATTTGGCAATGTCATTCTTTAAAGTTTCAAATGCTTGAATAGCGTGGAGATAAGGAAAATCTGCAGCAATCTACAGGAGGCCGTACTTTCTCTGAATAGTTGCGAACCCACTTAGCGTAGTGTGCAAATAACCCCAAACAACGCTACAAGGATTGTTTACTAGATGGTACGGGTAATTCTATCAAAGTTTTCATTCGTTCAGTATCGGGTTTCAGAGTGCCGTCAGAAATTTGGTAACCGAGAATATTAATCCAGGTTAGAGAAAACTTGATTTCTTAGAATTCAGGAAAAGATTTATTTAGAGACACCTTCCATGAAACGCTTTAGATTGCTGTCATGTTCTTATTTCGTTTTTTTCTGCAGACGGTTATGTCGTCGAGATAGGCATAAGGGTTACATAGATTGTTATTGGTTATAAACTGATTCACAAAGCGTTGGAAAGCGGAAAGCACATTCGCAACACCCAAACGTATACGTCTGAATTGATAAAGACTGTTACCGGCCTGAAAAACAGTGTAAAGTCGGTCCTCTGAGCATATTTCTATCTGATGGTATGCATTGGGTAGATCAATAATGCTGAAATAGTTATTTTTATCGATATTTGCAACTATATCTTCAATCCTGGGTAGCGGGTAAGCGTTCAAAGGAGGGTACTTTTATGTGTACTGGTTATTATATTGTTGACCTAGATAACATAAATACAACCAGGCAATGGCTTCGGCACTTCCCCCTACAGGAAGAACTTGCGCTTCGCTACTAAGATTAAAATTTTAAATCTAAAAAAAAACACTCATGGTAAAATTTTTATAAAATTTGTGAACTTCGCCAATTATAATAATTTTAAAAAAGAACTCTAAACTAAATTTCCTTCCTTTCAAAATATCACGTTGCTAAAATATAGTTATAGAAGATATATAAAAATAAATTTTCTGAACTTGACCATTTTGTTTTTTGATATTATAAAAGAATTATTAGAAATAACTTTGATAAAAAAAAAGTCATATGTAGTTTAACTTTACTTTAAAAGATAAAAGATATTAAAACAACTATTTGTATTCAGGTACAATTATATTTGTCACATATATAGGACTATAAACATAGCAAAAATTAAACAGTGGTTAACAAAAATGTAATACTCTTTTAAAATAAATAATTAGTATTACAAAAAATAAAATCCTTTAGCAAAATGAAATAAATATATCATCAACTCTTTATTCATTCAATGCGATCCTTGTGCTTCATGCAGTTTCACAAGTTTTTCAAAATCGGGGTCTATAGTTGTTAGAGACAGACGAAGATCACCTCTTCTTACTATTTCTAAGCGGCTGCGAGCTTTTGATAGGTGTGACACTTTACTAAAACCCGACTCAACCAGATAAGAAGTAGGAAAAGCAATAAAATATAATTTTACTTCGTCCCAAATCAAAGGGTATTTCATAGCAATTTCATGACTTGTCCATAAGTTCCTGACACCATGCTTAAATCTAGCCAGAGAAGTATGATCACTCTATAACTCAATGAGGCTTTCTTGTAATCTGATATCAACATCAGCTGCATTAATTCCAAATGGGTCTACCGCCCAACCTGGAATGTCCAGTTGTAGAAGATCTCTGAACGTATGCAATTTCTCCAAATGATCAATGTATACTAAAATATCATCTTCTTTCAGCTCACTCTCAATAGTGCGGAGGGTTAGAAACTGTATCAACTCTTTTCGCCCCATATTTGTCTTGAACAGCTAAATTTTTCCCCAAAATGCACAAATAGACTCTTTGCAAGTTAAAATATTTGCATTTTTACTCTGTAGCTGTTTGTTCAAGATATTTAGCTTTTCAAATATATCTGTAAGGTAGAATATGTCACATTTGCGAGCAATGATTCTTACTCGGAGCTGATTATCATCCAGAAATAACACAGCACTATCCCAATGTACAATGAAGTGATTCAGACAATTGCCCTTAGAAAGCCATCGCACCTCTGTATGCAAAAGTAGGCGTTCAAACCCCTCTTCATTGGTAGCACAGAGTTGTCGGAAAAGACGCTCTTGAAGTGAATTTGACTTGATTACACTATCAAGTGAATCGTTCAGACGTCCTCCTAGTTTTTTTTGCAATCAGATGTTGACGGTGGATAACACAGTGTATGCCAAAAACTTTAGGTATAACCTCTTTTAAATGTGCAATAAATCCACTATATCTACCTACCATAACAGCAGGGCCATCAGTTGCACAAGCCATAATATTCCCAAGTGGAATATCATTTTCTTTGAAAATTGTTTCACCTTTAGTATCTGTCACAAGGCTGCGGGAAAAAAGTATTTCTTCTCTGAGTTGATCTTTATCCAAAAACCTAACATACGCCATGAGAAGGGCTTCATTATCACGTAATAACGTTTCATCAATTTGAAATGCAAAGGTCTTGTAAATGTTTAACGAGTTTTTCCTCTACATCCTTTGCCATTTCGTCAGTATGTCTTGATACTGTATTTTTGCTCAGCGGAATGACTTCAGTGATTTGGGGGGATTTTGTTGCATGACAGTTACAATAATCGCAGATACTGAAGGCAAAATAAATTCTTCGCCAATAATATGAGGTTTTCCCGATTTCGCTATTAGCTTGGAAATCTCATAAGATGCAATTAAACCTTTGTCTAGTTTTGCCGCTGTTTTGCTAAATATATCTTTAATAGTGCTCCTTGCTTGGAAATAATCCCGCAGCTTTTTAAAGTAATCTAATGTTTTATCTTTTTTATCCTTGTGCTTATTCTCCAAATGTATTTTAAGCTTACTTGGTCGCATACTATCATTAGAAAGTGTAGCCATACATAAAAGACACAATGGCTGTGTTATATTGTCTAATGAATGTATAAAACCATAAGTTAAATACTCACTGGAGTATTGTCGACATTTTTTCTTCGTCGCCGTAGCCATGGGTAATCTGTGCAGAAGAAATTTAATATATTGATGATATATATATATATATATATATTACATTTTAGAGCCGAAGCTCACCGCAACAGAATGAAAAGCGCTTATCTCAGCGGCGAAAAAGGAAGAGTATTTCTGAGAAAAGACCCAGAAACAACCTTCATTCCCTGTGCAGAGCACCGAGTCTTTGCCCAACACTAACTCCTATTACACTCAGCACGAAAATTTCAGACATGTCCAATAAATAGAAACGCTCATAAAAATAGCTGCATTGTAAATTTTGTTTCCTTTTTTGTGCTAAATACTTGCCCTTGATGTTAAATATTTGACACCAAAAAAAAGAACCGCAAAACAATGCAACTATTTTTATGAGCGTTTCTATTAATTGGACATGTCCGAAATTTTCGTTGTTGATTGTACATCCTAGTACTCTGTACCTGTACCTAAGTGCAAAACAGCAGAAATGTACTCCATCAGGGGGTAGATCTGCATTAATTTTAGTAATATATTATATATACATATATATTACTCAAATGAATGTAGATACAAAACAATAAGTACAATCATCAGAATCTAAGATTAAATGTTAATCTCGTAAGTAAGCCCTAGATGAAACCGAAGTGAAAAAAAATGATTTGGTGTAGGCCTAGCAATGACACACTTTACTTACAAACAAAAATGCTCAATTATTTACTTAGAAAAGTCTTATATTATTGTGCTTGTGGCAATCTATTATAATTTTAAAAACTAGTAAAATGACTACAAATTCGCAGTATTAGGGTAAACAAATAAAAGCTACTTACATACTATAACGCCGAACCACTTGATAAACAGACTGTAAGGATTTAAAGTTCCACCTGAAGTATTTTCATCAAGCCAACAACGGTGCCAAGCGCACAATGGAGTGCGCCGCAGAATAAGCTTGTAAGATGCAAAATATTTGTTTACAGATTAATATAAATCCTATTATGCTAATAAAATATTTAAAAAAAGGGAAAATATATGTATTAATATTTTAAAAATGTAATTCAACTGCATAACTTAAAATTAAGTAGTGCCCTAACTATAATTCAGGTTTCGATAGGTTGAGTCCTGTGGCCCCTCGAAAGCTTAAAATTTTCCTGTGGCCCCCGGTTGGGAACCTTGGTTTAAACGATAGGTAAAATGATTAAAAAGGCAATTCACAAGATATTAATGGGTAATTAAATGTATATAATAACAGGATACTAAATAGATAAAAAAGGGTATTCACAGGATAAATTATGTTAAACGGGTAGTAACAGGGTATTAAGAGAACAAAGAATATTAACGGATAATAACAGTATATTAAATGTAAACGGGATATTAATTGTCAACAGGATATTGAATGTTAATAGGATCAAAATGCTAATAAGTAAATTGGGGTGTAGTGAGTCGGGAGACGAAAGCACAATGAGGAAGAGCAAGGTTGATATAAAAGAATCCTAAATTGAGTTATATATATATATATATATATATATATATATATATATATATATATATATATATATATATATATATATATATATATATATGAGGAATTAAACCACATTCTCCGAAGACAATTTAATTCAGAACAGTTTCGGTGTATCTCACAACCTTTTTCAACTGACACTGGATTAGCCACAAGTAGGGGATTAGAGGGAAAAAAGAGGGGATATTTCACGATCTGACCCTGTGTTATTATGTTTGTATGCACTTTTCTTATATTTTCTATCCAGTGTCAGTTGAAAAAGGGTGAGAGATACACCGAAACTGTTCTGAATTAAATTGCCTTCGGAGAATGTGGTTTAATTCCTCATCTTTTCTTGCGATATTGCATTAATTTTTATCATATATATATATGTATATATATATATATATATATATATATCATCACTAAATCTATAATTTAAGAAGCGGATTTTTTTTAGTATTTGAATAATTTCATCCTAGTTTGGTTATGACTTGTTTTTATAAGTATCGAAATTTTGTGAATTTTTTAAAACCCAAAGAATTACAAATGCTGAAGTTCAGAAAATTTATTTTTATATATATTCTATAACTATATTTTAGCAACGTGATATTTTGAAAGGGGGGAAATTTAGTTTAGAGTTCCTTTTTTAAATTGTTATAATTGGCGAAGTTAAGAAAATTCATAAAAATTAAACCATGGTTGCTTTTTTTTAGATTTTAAATTTTAATCTTGGTAGCGAAGCCATTGCCTGGTATGTATATATATATATATATATATATATATATATATATATATATATATATATATATATATATATATATATATATATATATATATATATATATATATTATCGATGAGGATTGCTTCTAGAGAGCCTAAATTTAATGTTTAACAGAAATTCCAAGGCGAGGAAAATAGCTGGCATCATCCTTTTTATTTACCGGCGACGTTTCGACCACAATACGGTCATCTTCTTAGGCCTAAAATACAAATAAACGAACAAAATATTTTGCACTATTAAGATAGCACACTGCTAAATGTACATCTAGAACTTTACTAGCTAGTATTAACTTTGAATTGCAAAGTTAGAGTTAAAGGGAATATTTAGAAATGGGGCTCAAATTTACAATAAAGAGACTAAGGAAGGATTTTAAAATATTTAAATTAGTTAGCGTGTGTATAATTGCTAAAATCTATTAGATTAGGGGCGCTTTGATTTATGAATCTAATGATTATATAAAACTGTTTTAAAATGAATTTTAAACGAATAATTGAAGCAAAATTGGCAAAAACCTAATATACAAAATCACAAACCTTGCCAACGAACGAGTTACGTGCTCCAGGCCGACCCCAAAACACCAAACTGCTCCCCGCAACCCACATCCAAAAGAATTCAGGTAATAAGGAGGGAAACCGACGAGATATCACTATTTATACTTATTCACGTGTTACCATACGTGATTTTTACCCATATATATATATATATATATATATATATATATATATATATATATATATATATATGATTTACATTACAGATACAAGTTACTTTGAAGGATAACAAATTGATTAATTATTTTTGGAGTACTACAGAAATACATTATGTTCAATAATCTCCTCACGAAGTAGACGTTTAACTTCATTTTCGACGAAATCAGCATTTTCGGAACTGGAATGGCGAGACTTGGTAGCAATTGGAGTTCAATCCGAGGATAAGTCTCTAAACAGTTTAACTGGGGGAATCTTTAGTTTAGTCAGTCCCCACACTGTTAAGGATGGTTATGTGCCCTATAATTAAAGCTAACGTTTTTATGCACTCTTAAAAATGATAAGCCAAGTACAAGCATTTTGAGGTACAGTAGCTTCGACATTCTCATAAGTGCGGCCATTCATCAAAAACATTAACAATACAATAACTTGTAAGATTTACTGCGAAAGATGATGTGGGGGATGCAAAACTTGTACTACAGCCTCACTTATAAAATTCTCTGAACTTCTACTGTCAATCAGATATTGAATTAACTGAGGATCCCCGTTCAATTGAACAGGAACAGTAGGCAACAGCAAGCCGCTGGTAACGCAGGTGGTAGCAAGCTTGGCAGAAAATAGTGAAACAGGACGTTTGGATTTTGACTTACAAACTTTTGCAAAATGCCCAAGCTTCCCAAATTTACGACAAATTACATCCCGAGCTGGACAGTGTTCGGTCATCCTCAGGATGGTGACCACCACCACAATTGTAGCATGTTTGCTTCATTTCTGAAATATTTTTTGGAAAAAGATGCTGTTAGTGGAAGGCTAATTTCTTCACATTCTTCTTCTTTACTAGAGGTCATAGATGTACCAGGAACAGCTGCCATATTAGTAAGTACATGACTGTGAGTAACTAGGTATGATTCAGATCTCATTAATGATTGCTCTAATGCTCGAGCTTGTTGAGTAGCATTGGTTAATATAAGCTTTTGATTCTCAAGGAGTCGATCACGAATATTCGAAGATTTTAACCCTCGTATGAAGGAATCCCTGATACTCTCATCACGGTATACTGCAGCAGTAACATCCTGAAAGTTGCAATCCACAGCAAGATAATTGAGAGCTTGGAGGTCGTGGCCAATCGATTCTTCTGGAAGTTGAATTCGAGTAGAAAGCAAATGTCTGGCATGAATTTCACTGGGGGCCTTAATATAGGAAGCTTGCAACAATTCGATAGCCCTCTATTACATCCGCGACATGAGGACCAATATAAAGTAGAGCACTTCTAATTTGTTTGGCGAATGATCAGATATTGTAGAAAGGAAGTAGCAGAAATTTCTATAGCAAAGCTTCCATAATTTGCCAGCGTGAGGATCCGAAGTAGGTACATCAAACTTTTCAAGTCGTATGACTTTATCCATAATAGATGATTAAATTGAAATGATAGTTATGAGTAGGGGAGAGCATAGCTGCCTTACAAGCTTTTAATGTAAAGATACTAATATGTAGTAAGATATATTCAAACTGCGCCTTTTTATAAGGGTTTAATCAACTATATTCCTAATACATCTAGAAAAGAAACAAAACAAAATATAAGTAACATGAATACATATGATATAAATAAAAAAGAGCAACATATAAACAAGTTGAGATAGAAGTTCTACAAACTAACCCTTTGAAGGAGGCTCATCTGTGGTAATGTAAATTAAAGAAAAAGTATAAATTCTCTTCGTCAGATGAACACTGGCTGCGACTGCTTGAAAAGTAGTCCGCCGAATTGAAGTGGTTAGTGCTCACCAAGAGCGAGGAGACACCACCATGGGACACCGCGCCAAAGGGTGGTAGAGTTAAAAACTGGGAAATAACGAGAGTTGCGAAAGTTTCCTGGATCCATATAACAGAAGATGCTATTTCAGACAGTTCCATTGAAGAACTATTGCCATCACTCAGACCGGTGAAAAACCACGGTTGAGATTGTACGGGGGTCAGAGGGTCCTCATAAACAAGTGCCGAACGGGAAGAACCCGGCAGGGGCGTTATAGGAGCCTCAGAACGCCGAGGTAACCCTAAGTTACAGGGGTGGGGAGTAGTATTGTGAGAGCTAAGTTTGTTTCGACAGACAAAAGTCAGTGGGTCGTGACTCGGAGGAAGGGAAAGAGACAGAGATTTGGCGGTATCGTTACGCCTAGGGCGGGGGGGATCATCACTCCTAATGGAGACTGTACAACCCAGATCGGAAGGGAGGTCTGGAATCGTAGATACGCAGGGTTTCAAACGAACAGGGCTAACAGGAAGGAGGTATGGTCATGGTCAGAAGGAAGTTATATGGATAAAGGAGACTTGGAGGCGTCGTTACCTTGTGAGAGTGGAAGTATATATCACTTAAGAGTGAAAGATACACTACCTCCACCTGAGGTGAGGTTGGAAGTTTGTTACATTTGTCGAACGAATAGGGGTAGGGAAAGAGAGAGAAAGGGATAGGGTGTACCTCCAGAACCGAGGTGGATATTTGAGTTTATATAGAGGGTGATTGCCCGCCCATTTTGCAAGTTAGATTTATAGAGGGAGGGGAAGAGTCGGGCGAGGCTATACGCTTGGACCGGGCGTTCTCAGTCATGAATAAGTAAGGGTAGACCGGCTCAGGAGGTTCGATATTGGCTTGAATGGCATAGTCTCCGGAGTGCCATCCGGGAATTGAGCACGGTCTGCTGGCGCGGGGGCAATGGGGGTTTAAGGTAAGGAACCTGTTGGGCAGCTGCCCAATCCAAGTCGATTCTAAGTGGCAGCGGAAATAAAAAGAAGCAAATTAGTTATAAAACAGGGAGAAGACCACTAAGTGGTGAAATGAGCGTATTCTAGTAGAAGGTGGGCGACCGATTGGTCCCCACCACAAAAACTTCAGGAAGGCCTGATTCGAGCATCAGCTGAAACAAGATGACCATGGTTAAGTCTTATGTTACCGATGCGATTGCGGCAAAAGGCCACCTCTAAGGGCCAAGAGTGAACATACCATTTGATTTTATATAATTTATATGGACATCCATTCCATTCGTCCTGCCCCACCTCCAACAATTGGTAGCATTATGTGGAGTCTGGACAAGTCAACCACGGACCCTTGCTCCATTAAGGGCATGTGACCTCACATAAACAACACTGCCCGATACACACGGATGGTTCCAAATCAGATCGTGGCATGGGTGCCGTAGCCACCTTTTCTAGAGTTTTTAATCTAATCTTTGCCCATTCGAATTTTCAGCCATTCTTTTAGCCTTTAGACTAATCCAAATTTTACCTTTTAAAAGATAGATTTGCCTGTAGTATTTTTACAGGCAATTCGCTCTTTTAATGCTTTCCATCCTAGTCACAGAAATCTGCAAATGGATGGTTCACATATCGTTATATTTTGTTGGTTTCCTGGACATGTAGGGGTGCTGGGCAACGAGGGCTGATCAGCTGGGCCATTCAGTCTACTCTGTGTCCCCAGATAAGTCTGCATTGCCTCATCGAGATTTATTTCCCTTTATAAGAGTATATTTTTCAGTTGTGGAAGAATGAATGTTCATAATTTAAATTATATAAAATCAAGTCTGTTCGCTCTTGGTCCTAGTGTGTTCACAGACTAAGGTCCTTAGAGGTGGCCCTTTGCCGCGATCGCATCGACACCCATGGTCATCTTGTTTCGGCTGATGCTCGAATCAGGCCTTGCTGCCGTTTTTTGTGGTGGGGACCAATCTGTTGCCCATCTTCTAATAAAATGCCCTCATTTCGCCACTCTCCGGTCATCCTGTTTCCCGATCCTTTTAACCATCCCTCGCCTGTCCCACCTTCGTTTCATTCTGGCAGAAGAATCTTTTAAACCCTCATTTATAAAGTTTTTATCACAAGTGGTCTTCTTCCCCTTTTCTAATTTGCTTATTATTACTTCCGCTGCCACTTAGAATCCACTTGGATTGGGCAGCTGGCCAACTGGATCCTTACCTTAAACCCTAGTATACCCCGTGATTGCCCCCACGCCCAATCCCCCGATTGAAGCCTATATTGAATTTACTGAGACGGTCAGCTCTGAGGTAGTCATGGCTGAGGCCTCCTGACCCAAGCGTAAGGCCTCTCCCGACTCGTCTTCTCCCTCTAAGAAGCTAACTTTCCTTCTGACCATGAGCATAGCCCACATCCGCTTCCTATCAAACCCTTCGTATCTAAGGCTTCCGACCTCCCTTCAGAGGTGGGTTGCACATCCTCCATTAAGAGTGCTGATCTTCCCCGCCCTGGGCATAACGATATCCCCAAATCTCTCTCGTCTCAACCCTTTCCTCCGGGTCACGACCCACTGAATTTTGTCGAAATAAACTTAGCTCTCGCAATACTAGCCCCCACCCCTGGAAATTGGGGTTGCCTCGCCGTTCTGAGGCTCCTTCTATAGCGCCGGGTTCTTCTCGTTGGGCACCTGTTCGTGAGGGCCCCTCAAAGCCCCATACAATCTCGACCATGTTCTCTCACCAGTCTGAGTGATAGCAATACATAATTCTTCAATGAGAATGAAGTCAGATTATTCCAGTCAAATGGGAGGAATTCTCTTTAGTCTTCTGTTAGATGCTAGTAGGAAACCAAACTCGTAAAACGTCCTTTCCCTAAGTTTCTTTATTTCAGTTTTTAACTCTCTACCAAACCTTGGTGGTGTTTCCTCGCTCTTGGTGAGTACTAACCACTTTTACAAGTCTTCAATTCTGCGGACTACTCTTCAAGCAATCAATCCCGTGTTCATCTGACGAATAGAAATTATACTTTGTTTAATTTATATCCTCCCAGATAAGCCACGTTCAAGGGCTTACGTAGTTTTTATATTCTAAGATAAGCCACGTTCAAGGGCTTACGTAGTTTTTATATTCTATCTCAACTTCCTACCTGATTTCTAGTTCAAGAAGACTTTAAATACCAGACACTCCATGTGAGATGATAAAGTGAGCAACCAGCAATGCCGTCTCCTTAAATTTTTTATCCACTAATGTTTTTTGCATTCTTAACATGACCAGTATGTTACGTCCTACCACATTCAAACTGATTCTTTCAAGTTGTGTGTATCTATCTCGTCTCCGCCGACTCTATCTGATTTCAAATGCTGTTTTAGATGACTCGCATGGTAATGACCACTTTCCCATTGTCTTGAAACCGACGACCCTATGCCACTGTGTTATAGATGTTTGCATGGCCACGACCACTTTCACATTGTCTTGAAACACACTACCCTAAGCCCCTCACCTTCCTATGTTGAAAGGCCGACTGGTCAAAGTTCCATGACGCTTCTTTTACCAGTAAACAAATTGGAGATTTTGTAGAATTGATGCAGCAATACATTACTTTTCCTGTTTAGTGAATGCTGCTGCCGAGTCGGAAATTCCTCGTACTTGGTCCCGCCGGGGCAGAACATACATCCCATTATGGGTGCCCCTTTAAAGTCAGGTAGCCAGACATTTTGAGGCATGGAGTGACTATGAATAAAAAGAGGGATAGAAAAGATAGAAGTAGAAGGACGAGGTAAATGGAAGTTAGAGTGCGTATTAAAAATCATCATCCCTAAACAGAGGTAGGATACACACAGGCTGGAAAGGCATGCCATTCCCCCGGGTAACAGGCATGTTATACATGTTATACTCCTCATGTGGAGTGCATTTATTGCTGACTAAATTTTGAGGGTCAATGCCCAAGTTGTCCCTAGATATCCAAGTAATCTCCTATTTGGGCATTCTGTTAGTTACACTATTCATCCCTTCTCAAGTGTGGATAACCCTAATCAGATCAAATTTACATAAGAATCTGTATAATTGCTGACAAGCCTGAGGGGTGATGGTGCAGGGTAGGAATGGGGAGGAGCACCCATTTCATATCACAGGTTGCTGAATGTATGTAGATACCTCTTTGGCAGGTTCTTGAATGGAAATGGCTATGTTGTGTGTGTAAAGACAGGGAAAGAAAGAGAGCAGCATTGCGATTGGATATGTGTATTGTGTGTATAAAGAGCCCCTTGCCCCCGGGGTAGGTCTAGTGTCTCAGCCAATGAAGCATCCAATTTCCTCCATGCACTGGCACCTAGGCATTAGAAATACAAACTTAAACCAAGAAATGAGCACAAATATAGGTTTCTCCAGCCGAAAGCTATTAAAGATGCTCGTAAGGAAAGTGGTGAGGTTAGAGGATGTGGAAAGTAAATAGTATGATGAATTTAAAAAGTTATCTACCTGGATTACACTAAAGGTTAAGGAAAGTAAGAATGTGCAAAGATTCATAACCCATGTAGCCTAAAGAAAAAACTACCTGGGTTGCTAAGGTCTAAGTCTCAGCCCCTGCCCCATCAAAGCTTAAGAAAACCAAAATGCAATTTGCTTTTATTGTGTGTATAAAGAGCCCCTTGCCCCCGGGGTAGGTCTAGTGTCTCAGCCAATGAAGCATCCAATTTCCTCCATGCACTGGCACCTAGGCATTAGAAATACAAACTTAAACCAAGAAATGAGCACAAATATAGGTTTCTCCAGCCGAAAGCTATTAAAGATGCTCGTAAGGAAAGTGGTGAGGTTAGAGGATGTGGAAAGTAAATAGTATGATGAATTTAAAAAGTTATCTACCTGGATTACACTAAAGGTTAAGGAAAGTAAGAATGTGCAAAGATTCATAACCCATGTAGCCTAAAGAAAAAACTACCTGGGTTGCTAAGGTCTAAGTCTCAGCCCCTGCCCCATCAAAGCTTAAGAAAACCAAAATGCAATTTGCTTTTAATGAATAGCAAATGACATCAACTCAGCCATAAATGCCTTAGAAAAACAATGGATGCTATGTGGTTAAAATATGTAATGACAGAATCAACAATACGACTGTATCCTTTAGATAAAGAATATACAATTAGAATAAAAAAGTTTCCTCCATCACTGCCTCTTGAGGGCGAGGGCCCTCTATATCCAAAATAACATTCAGATTTTTACATTCTGCAGATGCTAGTTCCTAGAAATTTTATGGGTACTAAGTAAGTCTAACAAAATTAGTTGTCTACTTCTCATCATTTAATTTCTCAATTTTTTAACATTCATTCAATTTTATCACTAACTAAAAATGGAAATTCAGGTTGAGTACCCCCCCTCCCCCCACCACAAATCAACATTTACAAATAAATAGAATATATATATTTTTAAAGACATCCCGTATTTTGTCCTATTAAAGCATATTGGCACACCATTTTTGTTCCTACAAATTGGCTCTCCATAGTAATGGGGTGCTATATGCTATGGCATCAGGGTTCATCCCTACCATACACACTAGCACCAATTCCTACCAGGAGTCAGCCATTTCCCTCTGAAACACTCATTCACATAATGAATTTAAGGCTTGGATAAAAATAAAAATTGGCCAGAATTAGAATTCCATATCACTAAGTGATATGGAATTTTATTCAGAGGTGAAGCATCAGTACCAAATCACTAGAGACAAAGGAATATAAAATGGTGGTGGTGCTTTTTCTTATGGGCATTTTATTAGCCAAGGTGGAATTAAATTCTTGCAATATCTACACCAAATTCATTTGTTGCTTCATGTAGTATAACTTCCATATTTTGTTGATTTGAGTCTTTTTTTAAAAATTCTTCTAATTTTTGTTTTCCTATTTCTTTTTGAATTGCTGCAGTTGCCATAAGTTGAGTAGAATGACTAAAATCTGAGACATTGCATACAGCAGCAACAGGATTTGACACTCTGTAAAATACAACACTGTTCACAGACATTGGTACTGCATCATTTGATAACATTTGTCGAGGAGGAGCTTCATAAGAAACAGTCCTTAAGTCCACTTTCCTATAGGAGTCAATACATGGTAGAATAAAAATAACTCCGGGTCCTTTGGCACTTCCATCTAGAAGTCGACCAAGGCGAAATATCACTGCTCTTTCATACTCTTTGACTACTTTTAGGCAGAGAAAAAGAGAGACTGGAATAGTGATAACAACCAAGATATAGGAAAAAATGGTTAAGACAAGTTCACAAAAGTAGTTTTCATCATTTAAGGAAGCATTACCTTTGCCCACATTGGAAACTTTTCTGGGATTATTTCTTCCTTCACTCTTCTGAAGTTTGACAAGCATCAGAGTTGTTTATTTTACAACACTAGCGCCAATTCATGAGAATACCTTGGTAATAAAAAAAATTCAACAATTAGAACATGATTCACAGCTACAAATATGAGCTATGGAATTGCTCCAATATTCATGTTTTAAAAACAATGACCATTGTTAAATATACGTAAAAATAGAGTAAAATAGAAAATTAGCCTAACTTAATAACAATAGCATAAATGATCCATCAATAATGAGACATAAGTTTGTATAGAATTAATATTTTTTTACCTGGCCTTCTAGTCCTATAAGGGACTCAAAGGCAAGATTAAAAAACAACTGGTATTTTAATTTCTAACCATATAAAGTAAAGAGATATCTTTATAATCACTGCTTTAATCAGTATTTAGCAGAGAAAAGTGGTACACATTTTCAAAAACAATGGAAATATCAAGCAAACACCAACCAAAGTGCCTGTTACAGAACCTCAAGGGCAGTTCAACATTGAAATTCAACAAATCACCTACTGAGTTGTAGAGACCTGGTCTAAATGAAGTTAAAAAATATTGTTAAGCCCCTTATTTGCAAAAGTTTTGTTACACTTGTTTTACCTGTCCTGATATGGGGACAGGTAATGTGTGAGAAGATCAGCCAGACTGAGACATTTAACAAGAATATGCTTAACAGCCTGGGGAACAATACAGTCATCGTATTAAGGTGTGGGTGAGGGCTACATCCTGTGTGTACCCAATTTGAAGATGACATAAAGCAACCCGAAGCTGTTGCAGCATTGGGAACAGATGGGGTGCAATGGCACGTGACTAAGTTCTCAGTCATCTCCCATCATCTATGCCAAGCAACCTAGAGGGCTGACGTGATTCCTACCATGTAATTGGTGCGATGAAAAAAAAAATGATGGTCTGGTTGCCAAGTCCCTCACACTCTCTTTGGTGCCTCTATCAATGGTCTCATTCCACACTGCAATTCCCACATGTCCACCCGGCTTGCGACAACCATGGTGTCATGTATACCACAAACAGGGAAGGGGGGGAGATTCCAATACCCAAGAGCACTCAGGTGAGACCATAAGACTGCAATTATGAGCCTACCAGGGAGGTATTGGTCGATAATAAGACAGAAGGAAATGGTGCAAAACCACCACTTTCAGGCAAACCTCATTTAGGAACAGGTCCAGGTTGTGGTGGAGCTATGTATGGTGACAGAAGAACACCACCTTAGTCTTGGCCAAGGGAAACCGAAAACTGTGCGCTTCGGTATAGTGAGAGATGAGGTTCAATGCCTGTTGGAGTTGATGCTCCAGAGTTGGCATCTGGGTCACACCAAAGAGATTGAAAGGTTGTCTGTGTAGATGCAGCAAGAACATATTACAGCAGCACCAAGGTGATGCCGTTGATGCTCAGGGCAAAGAGTGCGACCCTGAGGAAAAAGTCTTCCTGCTCAATTGGGACGAGGGGGCTCCCCCACACTTGTATAAGGAATCAACAATCTTACAAAAACTCTTATAAGATTGGGAGGTGTCCCCCTCACCCCATTGTGTGGAGAGTCTCTATGATACCGATCACCATGCAGTATTATAGGACTAGTGCAGATGGAAACACTGTGCTTAGTGTTGTCTATGAAGGAATGTGGTAAATATTTGTTTTAAGACATCTTATCTAAGCAATGTCAAAATGTTTTTCTATGAAGTTTTATGTGTACTTTTCAGATCTGACACTTGTTTTTCCCGGAAATGCATACTTTTCACATAATTGACTGAAGGTCCGTAATAGGAAAAGTATGTATTTCCAGCAAAAATGAGTTTCAGATCTGAAAAGTATACATAAAACTGCATAAAAAAAACACATTTACAAATTCCTTTAAAAGATCAAGAATCGGAACCAGACCTTACCTAACCTTACCCTAATGATTTTTCCTCAGCTTCTCACTGAAACAAAGTTTTGTGCAGTTTATAAACAAGAGTAGCACTTGGTCGAATGCCGACATTAGAAAGCCATATACCCTTAAACACACTAACTGAAAATTTGTATGTGGTTTTACTGCCTTTCGATTCCTTTGCAATTATATTACAGTAAAAGAAATTTTTATCTTGCCTAAATTTACAATTCCTGCGGCATGTAAGGAATTTAATAACTCTGGGGATTATACTGTGAGCCCTATACATATCTAAGCCTGAATATCTTCCTCAAAGACTTCACGTATTATTTGGTATTGTCACCATCTCACCCCATTCTAATATATCAACTGAAGAGACAGCCATGTGCGAACAGTCCGAAATATAACAAAGCATGCTATTGGCTAACTAGTCAGACCAAAAGTAGGCCAAAGGTTGAAGGAATTACAGTTAATGGTGCAGAAAGATTCAACTTTAGCAAAGTAATAAAATTTTTGCAAAATGAATAACTACATTAATTATTAAGTTTCGGAACATGAAAATGATATCAGTGAACATTTTAAGAATTAAGAACGTTTATATCTTTGAAAATTTAAAAATTGTTAGTCTTAAAACAAATATTATCCAGATAGGCCTCACGTCAGCACTTATGACTTGGGTCAGAGCATCCAACATGGAGAACTTGCAGAAGCAACACTATGCGGAAGACAGGTGGCCTCCGCTGTCCAGGAAAAAGGCTACTATTTACCGATTTTTCCATTGACTGGCTGGAGTAGAGTGATCTTATTGAACAAATCTCACTCACCTAGGTGTCTAAGCATGGCATATAGGACAATGTCCCATATGCCATGTCTGCGAATGAAATGCAACTCACTCAATGTAAACATGTCAAAGGGTTTTCCACCTCTGGAAGTAAAATTCAGTAGACGGCCTTCAGTAATAGCACAACATGCATTGAATGCTGGCAGAAAGGGCATCCCAGCTAGAGAATGGAGTCGTGAAAGACTCCACCATAGACGCAGGATGCAAGATTGCAGTCCCATGCTCCTGGAGAATGGGAGTGGGGTGGGGGGGCTGCAAAAACTTGCCCCAAATCCTCTTGACTCACTTCCTCGCCTCTGTTAGAATAGTCTTCCTGTTAAGTGAAGGAAGGCACAAGTTGCCAGGCAAAGGCCTGCATGATGGATCAAGTCCACCTTTCACAACACACACTCAGCTGCGGATGATTAAAACTCGCATCTGTAGTTGAGCTTTGAACAAAGGGTCAATAAAAAAGTAAGGCAGTAGCCTTATCAGCACTGCATGGTGCTGAACATCATGGAATCAAGAGCCTCCCAGGTGAGGTGTTGGTCAAATATAATAATAAGAATAGTAATAATGCTAATAATAATAATAACTTATAATAATAAAAAGGTAAAGTAGTGCTGAATAGGGGTGGGGAAAAGTGCACCAACAACTTTCCCAGGCCCCATCAGAGTTCAAGTGACCCCAGTGACAGGGCAGGGCTTCCCTAATTTGCACTCAGGTCAGGAAGACATGCAACTCCTCGGAATACCAAGTGTAACAGGTGTGGTGGGCAAAACAAAAGAACATAACTGTAATATATTATAATATCTAAATTTATGTTATGATAGGAACATCTAGGGTAGAGTTATTGTGCCTATAGTTTTGCCTTAAGTAGGTCATTGTTTATCTTCAGTCAGTGGGTGATGGGCATAGACTGGCTCGGTATTTCTACAGGACCTTGAGAGGCCACCTAGTATCGAAGTAATGATAACGAGACTATAGTCATCCCATAACAATAGAATAACCACAAATTCTAAAAATTAATAATGATCTATGCAAGCCATGCTTGAATCCCTAACTTCTCCAGATCGTACAAAACAAAGCCCTAAAAACAATCACAGGCTGCAGAGGAGACTATATCCACAGACCACATAGTCATGAGCAAAGGTTTTGAGACTCATTTTTCAAAGAAAATTAATAGAACTAACAAGCCGCTGTTCTCTTCCTTAACAGGAAGAGCTTGGTTACACAGGAACCCCTGCGGGGGTGTGGCCTACCGCATTATTTGCTAATCTTAACCACTTTTTTTAATCCCCTTTATAGACTCTTTATTTTAACACCCTGAACACCCTTTTCTTCTTCTTAATCTTTTCAACTATTTCAATCCTTTGAATTTCCAAAATACCCCAGGTCATTTGTCAACTAAGCAAAAAAAAACATTTATAAATTTTCAAAAAATCACCATCTTAAATTATAGAGTTATGGATCAAACCTTGAATTTTGATTTAGTATGTTTGTATCATAATTTAAGGAGGAAATTAAATTTGTTTAGAGTCTAAACACATTTTATTAATAAAGACAGTCAATTAATATGTGCAGTCAAAATTTACAATAATGTCCTTACTTCTTAAGGACTGCTTCAATTCATTTTGGCATGATGGGGACTAAATTTGTGATGATATCTTGACTGATATTGCTTCATTTTTGTTTAATAACCATTCGCAACTGGTCACAATAAGATGGTTTCGATATTTCAATTGCCAGTTTGATTCTCACACACAAATTCTCTATTGGGGTAAAATATGACAAATCCCTGGGCCAAGGTTCCAAAAGTGGAATCTTATTTTTAGCCAAGAACTTTGTTATTGCTAAATTGTTTTGTGACAAGGTGCTCCATCATGCTGAAAAATGGAGTTACCATCCCTAAATTGGTCCTGAGCTGTTGGGAACTGTGGGCACAATAGAGGACTCATGACAAGGTTCTCCATCATGCTGAAAGATGAGTTACCATCCCTAAATTGGTCCTGAGCTGTTGGGAACTGTGGGCACAATAGAGGACTCATGACAAGGTGCTCCATCATGCTGAAAATGGAGTAACCATCCCTAAATTGGTCCTGAGCTGTTGGGAACTGTGGACACAATAGAGGACTCATGAAACCAATCCCCTTTTCTCCTCCTAATGAGGGATCTTCCAGAAGCTCCAAACATGGACTCTGCTCCAGTCTTCAATAGTCCATTCTTTATATTTCCTACAAAAGTGGGGCCTATCCAACCTTAAAATAAGTCAAAGTATTCTAAGCAGTGTATTGGGGAAAAAAATAGAGTATTGGAGTTCATTAAGAGAAATGTTAGTTACAAAGGTAAGGAAGTTCTTCTTAAACTATATAACCCATATGTCAGGCCACATTTAGAGTACTAAATGCAATGTTCCACAGGAAGGATAAGGAACTGAATAAAGTTTGAAAGTACTTGGAAGCACCTTTTCCTTTTTTTTTGTGGGACATTGCATCCTTTGCTAACCTTGTGTGCTACTTTGTGAATTATTCATTTCATTTAGAGTATTGTATACAAACATGGTTCCCACACTTTAGACATATCAACTTAGTGGTGAATGAAAAGGAGGGGAATAAAGATGATACCTTGCCTGATGCACCTTGAATTTGTAGATAAGTTAAAGGTGCTAAATATGTTGTCATTTGCAAGATGTGAGAGATGAGAGTGGATATGATTGAGCTTTTAAAAATTTGTTCTGGGGTTCATTTAACACATATTTGTTCTCATTTTACCCTTTTGATCAAATACCAAAATCCAGGGACTGAAACTCACCTCTGACAGGAAGAAGAGTAGAGTGTGATTTTTGATTTAACCAAGGAAAGTAGGTTTTTCTTATTATTTTTTCAATTCTGACTTTTTAATAAGCCTGTAATAAAATTTAAATATTAGAATAATTATTCCTATTACCTAAATTTTAAAGATGAATAAAAAAATTATATATTAGTCTCAAAACTTTTGGCCATAAGTGTATACTCTGAAACAAAAGTCAAGGTCAAGGATCACTTTGATATGAGAGGTACACAAATAATAGCTGCAGCCTCTACAAACCTAGAGTGCCAAATACATTACATGGCAGAAGCCCACTCCCACAAGAAACATAAAAAAAAGCAAAAATTTATACATTAGTGATAAAGTAAAAACTATCTCACCTCACCCACCCTAAAACAACTTCCAGAAACATACACCTACTTTCCTCCATTGTGAGGACAGAGCCCACCTGGCCAGGTTGTGGTGTAACCATCACCCAGCCATCCTGAGCTACCAGAAAAGGGAGGGTGTGATCATAGCAAATGACTATCCAAAATGAAACATCTCACCCCACATAATGGAAGATTTTATTGCATACAATCACACACACTAACATAATATAGACTTCTTGAGGGTTCTTTGGGAAAACCTGGTATAGACCATATCCTTCTTCAGGTCCCCCTGAGGAAGGATATGCCAAGCCTCCAGGTTTACCTGTAGCAGGGGCAATACCCCCCAGGAGCTGCTTCATACAACCTATCAATTAGCCTTTTGCAGACATCTCCTTTTTTCTGTTCTTACGTACATTCCCCACCCGCTTGCAGGTGACACTAGAACTAGGGTGTGTAACCAGTCCAGGTTTCAGTTGCAACAAAAGGCTGTGCCTCTGCTACAACTCCAGAACAGAAAGATTTTAATTTTTCCCCAAATAATTTGGGGTAATTTACCCTCATTCGCTGACCTCTGATGTATAGACTGAAGGTATTAAATATATTCTCATTTGAAAGGTGTGCAAGAGGGAATATGATTGAGCTTTTTAAAAAGTGGATTTTGGCAAGTTCTTTGAGTTGGAGTGTAGTAATAGGACTCATCACCACTTGAAACTTTGATAACAGGGGTGTGAGTTGTTGGTAAGATTTTTTTTTTTATATATAAATACAATGGTACATTTCTGGAATTATTTACCACAGAAGGTAATAGAGTATAAATCTAAATATTTTCAAGCACAGGTTGGATGAGTATGTGGGAAAGGAAGGTTTTCGAGTTTTGTCTACGAAGGCCTGGCAGATAGCATTTTCCAGTTGGAGTCCTTATATTTCTTGTGCCACCTTTTGGATTGGGATTTGGCTATTTCTTTATGTCAGAAGTTAAGAATGTCTTTGTATCTTCACTAATTCATTTGATTCACGCTTAAATAATTCTCTCTCTCTATTCAAGGATTTCCCAGCTTAGGTAAATAAAATGAGAATTTCCTTCATTCTGCTAAACTTACTTCCCTGCTTTCTTTTCCACATCATACTAATAGGCCATACCATCTACTATACAATTAATGAGTTTCCTTCCTTTCCTTCCCATACTACAGATCAGGCCCAAACTTTTGCCATGCATAGTTATATTTCAATATCTTGTAACAAATCACAAAGTTTGTGCTCATTTTAATGTATTTGTTTCAACAGGTTTTGATGTGGTACATAGTAAATAATTAACGTTAAAGCATTCCAAATATTAATAACACGGTATTCACAGAAATATAAGATTGCAACACACTTTGGTCTCTTTGGCTCAGGCTGTCATTGATGCAAAGTTTGTCATTACATCTCAAAGGGAATTCTGGTCCAGATTAGTGAGTTGATAAACTGATGTTTAATAAATGTTAACAGTAATGTCGTTAGCTAATTAATCTGTTATGCGTTATTAATTGCTCATAATTGATTTTTATAATTCCAGAATGGTTACAACTCGGGTAAAAAGGAAAACAATCGTTTGTCTGCACCAAAATGGTCTAAGTCCTAAGGAGATTGCTAAACAAATACCGACTAACATCAGGACTGTTCAGAGAATTATTAAATCCTGGAAAGAAACAGGTTCATCATCACCAAAGAAGGGAGGTGGAAGGCCAAAACTCTCAACCAAGTAACAGGATCATTGGCTCATCCGGTCTTAGCTAAGAATCAGTTTGCTTCATCGGCAATACTCCACGAGGAATGGTAAGAGGTAGGTGTTGAAGCCTCAGGATGAACTGTTCGGAGGAAACTCTTGAACACTGGCTTGCCTACCAGGAGAGCTGTGAAGAAACCACTGTTGACCAATAAAAACGTGAGGGACAGGCTTGAATTTTGTAGGAAATATAAGGAATATACAGTTGAAAACTGGAACAAAGTTATATTCTCTGATGAAGCTTCCTTCAGACTTTTTGGCACATCAGGAAGATCCTTCATCAGGAGGAGAAAAGGCGAGCACTTCGAAGCTGCCTGTGTCCAGCCACTGTTCACATCTGGGTGCAGGCGAGCGCTCCATCAAATGGCAGTGGGTCACACGAGTGTATCCAATTCGGAGATGACAGAAAGCAACCTGAAGCCATTGCGGCATTGGGGGATAGGTCCATGGGAACAGTCGCGGCGCAATGGCATGCAACTTTAAGTTCCCTTCGACCGTCTCCCATCTTCTTTGCCAAGCAGTCCGAAGAGCTGCCCATATTCCTGCCATGTAGTCGGTGTGAGGAAGAGTGAAACGCTGGTCCGGACGCAGAGTCCTTGCGGACTCTTTGGCTTCCTCATCGGCGCGCTCATTCCCCGCAATTCCTACATGTCCAGGAACCCAGCAGAAGATAATCTCGACATCTGCCTGGCTCGCCAAAACTGTGGCATCACGGATATCGCGAACCAGGGGATGCGGAGATTCCAATGCCCCGAGAGCACTCAGGGCGCTTTGTGAGTCGCTATAAATCACAATCTGGTCTCCGAACCGGGCAGTTCACGTAATCTCCCATACCAAGTGGTGTATTGCCACCAGCTTAGCAATGAAGACATGCAAAGCCCGGTAGAGCCCGGCTGACTTCAAACAGAGGGGATACGGCATGGAAGCCGACCCCTTCTTGGGACTTGGAGCCATCCATATACAATGGCACGGTTCTAGCATGACACGAGGTGTGCTCCGAAAAGGTTGAACACAATACTCTCGGCACTGTAGAAGCTTTGGGAGCAGAGGCGTGGCGACAAATAGCCAAAGGTGGTACCCTCCAGGATGGCATTGTAGCGGGCCAAAAATCTATACTCTAATCCAAATCGTTCCAACCCGCTTCCTACAATAATTCAGACATGAGAAATCGAAGGAGAATGAAACGGATTGTATGTAGTCCTTTATTTACAAGAAAAATATGGGGTAAATATTTATAAGAGATCTCTTACTTATTGACACAACCCCCCCAAAAATGGGCTTGATCAATTTGCAATTTCAATATCCAATCACACGCCTATAACCCAACCAAGAGATGAAAAGAAACAAAAAAAAAGAAGATAAATGGGCAAACAAAATTGGTAAATGCAAAAAGGCCTCACGGGGCACCCCGAGCTGGGGAGGGGGGTCCTGCCAGCTGCCACTCGACTATTTATAACTTTCAGAGGACTAACAAGGCTGGTGCCTCCCCTCCGGGAGGAGATCCTGCACCCAGATCCTTTTGAACAAATCTAACAGAAAGGCCATGCCTCACTCACCCAGGTGTGGAAGCATGGCATACGGGACATCATCCGGACCATGGGTGGTGTCCACGCACAAATCAAGAGGGTCATTCCATGTTTCCATGTCAATTCAACCGAGATTTGGCCATTTTTTTGCCACTAACTCAGATTTTCTTGCAAATTACTGTACTTGTAGACCTTAATGAGACAAATTCAATGGTATGTGTCTCACCTCTGTAGGCAAAATGGTTTCTGAGATATGACCCTTCAAAATTTGGTCAAAAAGGTCATTTTTGCAAAAAGTGAAAAAGTTCAAAGTCAAATATCTTGGAGACTATTGCACCTGCAGAGCTCATTCTGATACTATTTTAAAACTAATAAGATTCCCTACAACTTTTATTAATGCATATATTTCCTTACAAGGTCAAACAAAAAAGTTGACCTTTAATTTGACCTTGAAAAGGTCCCTTGATGTAGAAATTGATTTTTTTGTAACTTTCCCTAAAAATTTTTACATATGTATAGCAAAGTGTTCATAAAGAATTTTCTTTGAGAAATGTTTATTTTAGGAGCTACAGATTTTTATGTGAGCATAACTTAGCTGAAAAAGTGACAATTTTGGTGTTTGACATGTATTGTTAAATACACTATTGTAATCACCATCTACGGTACTTATATCAGTACCCTTGCTTTTTTATAAATATCTAATGTATGCTTTAATAAAATACTGCTCTATATGCATATTATATTAAAATAGTATTTAGGATGACACATTGAACTTGGATGATAAGCAATTTACTATGTATATGAAGTAATATGCGATAAGACTTTATAATTCTGAAATGAGTCCTGAAGATTCAAATCATGGTTTGAATACACCAAAAATATATATCAGTATACTGTGTATACAGACGCGGATACAGGGGAGGGGGGCAGCCCCCCCCCAATTTTTAAAAAACTTATTAAGAATGAAGCAAATTCTTTTCTGTGTATAGGCGAAAAAACATTTGAGCATCACCTAGTGAAGGCAATTTCAACATACTGGGCGACATCGAATTAAATATTTACAATTTTATGGCTCAACGCATGATACCATTCCCATGCCCCGAGTTTGCAAATGACAGACACAACGTGATAATGTACCTTTTCAAACAGCAGAAGACTATTTCCGCCGATCTGTATACATACCGTTTCTTGATCAGGTCTTGAGTGAGTTACGGCGTCAGTTCCAGGATGATACCATTATGACTGTCTTTAACATCAAGCATCTGCTCAATGGTGCTAATGGGGATGTTGGAGCTTTACTGAAGGCGGCACAGGTTTACGAAGCTGACATCGAGAGCTTGAGCCTTGTCAAAACAGAAGCTGATTTACAACAACAAAGTTTGACTCTGTTGGAGATGCTCTAGCTCATGCCAAGACTCGAATGTATCCAAACTTGGCCAGGCTTCTCCAAGTTTTGATCATGCTTCCTGTTTCGAATGCGGAAGCGGAATGGTCATTCTCAGCCTTAAAGCAACCAAAAACTTATTTAAGGAACACTATGCAACAAACAGCGTGATCAATGCATTCATCCATTAAAATTGGAAATTGATGTTTTTGTGAACACCACATTCTTCTTCTATTTATCTGTGTTAATGGGGTGGTTTTGCTAGATCGCGACGACTCATTTATCTGTGCTAGATGTTGTTGTAATAGTGCACTCAAACGTATGTTTTATTAAATATTTATCATTTGACAAATACTTTTCCAGTACAGCAGTTGTAATTACCTTTAATGTTTTTTTATAGCTGTTGGATGGTTAATATTCAATAAAACTGCTCATCAAAATAATAAGCATATTTACCTCTTTTATTGTAGTTTGAAAAAAATCTAGTGCCCCCCCCCAAAAATTTTATTCCTGGATCCACCACTGTGTATATATATATATATATGTTTCAATATTACTATATTTGCGGGCATTTGTCATAGTGGTAGCTTTCTTCATTTCCAATTTTGTCAATATATAGGTTTGGCCCATAATGGTTGTTGGACTAACAATCATTAACACATCACTAGCATGAAGTTCATCAGGTGGTGCAGGATACACAAACGAGTTGGCAGGGCCGTGTGGGTGAAGGAAGCTCAACCGAACTTCATTGCTATTGTGCTTGACCTCCTGGACATATGCAAGATACCAGTGTTCATCATAGATAGCTAAACAGAACCCTTTTATAGATGCCAATGGAATTGTGTTGCTTTGAAGAATAGAGGTTCTTTCCAATCTTGTGATAGTTGAAGTCGAATATGCGCTAACTTCCAAGACTTCCTCACTGACAGGCTTGACACAATGGATCTTCGTTGTTCCTAATAAAGAAAATATGTATACATTAGGTACGTACATAAGTATATTCTAAGCTTTCAGTTTGCTAAGTTATTATTTAAGAATTTAAGTTATTAAATTTAAGAAAGATTATTAAACAAGAACATCTTAAATTTTAGCAATCCATAAATTGTATATGTATATAAATCATGTTGCTGCTGGTCTTAGTTACAAATTTACCTTGTTTACAGACAACCTTAAGTTGTATCTGGCTTCACCACTTGGTGTTGCTGGGGTTCTTGCTTTCAGTGACTCTACAAAATGACATATCCTTGCTCTACTGCACAAGTCAGTCATGGGGTCTGAAATTCTCTGTAAATAAGTGTGCTCGAGTTTGCTTTTGTAGGCCCAACACTATACCTGTTTTTGCAAATGGTATTCTTGCGGGCACAGTTTGCCGGTCTCCTGATTTTATGAAACAAGTTTTTATTTCTCATGTTCGGCCCATTATTGATTTTGCAAGTGTACTTTGGAATACTGGTTATGTCAGTGATTTGAAACTCCTGGAATCTGTACAAAGAAGATGGACCAAAAATGTTGAAGGATTCATAAATTTGCCTTATTTTGAGTGTTTAACAAACCTGAATTTGTTTTCTATCAAGGGTAGATTGCTACGATCTGATTTAATCATAGTGTGGAAAATTTGAATGGCCACTGCCCCCATCTTGAACATTTGTTTGCATATGCTGACAATATTTGCACCAGAGGTCATACTAAGAAGATTTTTGTACCTAGGTATTTCACAGACGTTAGAGCTCATTTCTTTTCAGTTAGGATCATAAATCTCTGGAACACTCTTCCTGAAGAGTTAGTATCTGCTCCTTCCTTGCAGTCTTCTAAAAGTAAATTGACTGTCTTCCTTGGTGATTCTCTTTTTGAAATTTAATGGCTTTTCTCATTGTGTCCATCAATAGCCAACTATATCGCCTCTCCTTGTTGTCATTTTTCTTTGCTGTTCTGGTTGGAAGACAGAACAGTGGCTGGTGAGGGAGAAGACCCTCATCAAGGTAAGAAATCCTTGAAGCACCTTGAATATGAAGATAGACTGAGGGTACTAAATATGTTCTCATTTGAGAGATGTGTGAAGGAAGATATGATTGAGCTTTTTAAAATCTGTTATGGGATCGATAAGTTGGATTTTAGCAAATTATTTGAGTTGGAAGGTAGTAATAGGACTTGGGCTCACCACTTAAAAATTAAAAAAACAGAGGTGCAGGTTAGATGTTAGAAAATATTTTTCACCAATAGAGTGGTAGATTACTGGAATAGTTTGCCATCTGAGACGGTAGACAGTCCAAACTTGAATATATTCAAACACAGATTAGATGATTATATGGGGAGGGAGGGTTAACTATGGGGGGTATTCTGGACTCATTCCTGTGGATGCAGTTTTTAATTATTTTATATTACGATTGATTTGGATCTTGAAGAGTTTTGATGATGATGCTTTTTGTTTTTGACACATTCTTGTGTATGGTTTGAATTGTATATTGTAGATGCATGACCGGACACAATCCTAGGTAAACATTACGATTGACAGTGCGAACAGTGGGACGTAAACTATTTCATCCATATTCCAATATATTTCACCTTTTTGAGTAAATTTAAGGGGACTGCTCGTGGGGGGTTTAAACACTGCAGGGAGACCTCTCTACAATGATCCTGAGTTTCAATCACTTAGGGGGTCTGAGGGGCACAGCCCCCCATTATATAATCATAATTCTTTCTACAATAATGTTCTAACATTTTTTTTAGCGTTTTTATTTAATCAAATGTGCATGAATATGCATGCGTGGGTGGGTGAACGCAACATACATGCCAAAAAAATACACTTTTTTGGGTGCATCGCCGATCTTCATGTTCACCCAATCCTATGGGTTGTTAAAATTGTAGATTCATGATCTGACACAATCCTATGGATGATTTTTATGGGTGGGTTTTGACAGATGCAGATGACATTTGATAGGCCCTTGTAGCTTTTGTCATCCATGAAATTATGTTACATAAGAACATAAGAAAAGAAGGAGACTGCAAAAGACCATTCATGGCCTACACTTGGCAGCTCCTGTTCCATTCAACACACAAAAGATTTCTTACCAGAGAAAAGTCATCAACATTGTCACCCTTTACAGGAGTTCGTCAGATCTAATCTACAATATACATAAAATGCATCCAGAGGATTATGTCCATTCATGCAACAGCAAAATATAATCTCCCCACTCCTTAGAAAAATATATACATATGTACATAAAAAAAAAAGTCAGTCCCATCTAGCAGCTTCATCCATATATTTATCTAATCTATTCTTAAAACTACCCAGAGAGGAGGCTTCTATCACATGCCTAGTGAGCCTATTCCATTCATCTACCACACGATTTGTAAACCAATTATAGTTTCTTGGCTTTTTGTTGTTTGTTTTTTTCCTAATTTTTAAAGAGAGGCT
Organism: Ceratothoa steindachneri; assembly: GCA_963969495.1. Taxonomy (NCBI): domain Eukaryota; kingdom Metazoa; phylum Arthropoda; class Malacostraca; order Isopoda; family Cymothoidae; genus Ceratothoa; species Ceratothoa steindachneri. The sequence goes on from OZ018332.1 coordinate 116,701,538, forward strand.
TAATATTTAAACTTTCACGGGTGTGTCATTGCTGGCGGCCGATAGAAAGCATCCTAAAATAACAAAGGATAAAAGAAAAGTATTAGGGTAAATTGAGACGACGATAGCGCCGCCTACTTTAGGCTATTTCTACCCAAAATCTCATTTTTAAGGTAATTTCGAAATGGGGGCTTCGCTCCCCCATAACTCGATTTAAATTGTAGGGGTTGCGGTAAGGGTAAATATGTAGACGAGCGGCCCGGCCGATAAGATGTACTATTTTCGTCCGTGTTCCAAAATGTTTCACGTTTTTGGAGTACATTTAAGGGGACGGCTCGTGGGGGGTTAAACACGATGCGTGGACTGCAGGATAGCAACAAAGATCCTAGAAAGTTCTTTAGTTACTATAAAATTAATAATAAGTCTGGCAGAGTTAAAATAAGGCCTATCGAATATGAAGGGGTTGTGAGAGAAACTGATGAGGAATAGTTGAGGTACTAAATGGTCATTTTGCATCAGTATTTACAAAGGAGAAACTAAATAGTCTTATGTATAGTACTCATGGGTCAGGGAAAGAGGTGTTTACTACCATTAGTGTGGATTGGAAGACGATAAAAGAACTAATAGGTGAGTTAGATACTACCAAGGCCTCCGGCCCTGATAATATTCATTCTAGGATACTTAAAGAAGGGGTAGAAAGTATCTCAATAGCTCTGGAGAAGTTGTATACTAGGTCACTGGAATATGGAGAAATACCCGATGATTGGAAGAGAGCGAATGTAGTCCCCATTTTCAAGAAGGGTAGTAAAGAGGATCCAAATAACTTTAGACCGGTTAGCCTAACTCCTGTAGTCTGTAAAATTCTTGAGAAAATAGTTAAAAAAGGGATTTGCCAACATCTAGAGAGGGAGGGGTTAATCAGCGATGCTCAGCATGGGTTTAGATCAGGTAGATCATGTTTGACTAATTTACTAGACTTTCTGGAGTTCGTAACAAATCAAGTAGATAAGGGAGAGAATGTAGATGTAATTTACTTAGATTTTAGTAAAGCATTTGATAAGGTATCACACAGGAGACTAGTTCATAAATTAAAAATGATTGGGATATGTGGGGGTGTTTCAAATTGGATAGCTGAGTGGCTGAAAGACAGGAAGCAAAGGGTAGTGCTAAATGGTGTAAAGTCAGAGTGGAGGGATGTTATCAGTGGGGTTCCTCAGGGATCAGTTCTCGGTCCATTATTATTTGTCATCTATATAAACGATCTTGGGGAGGCAGTTAATAATAAAGTGTCAATTTTTGCGGATGATACCAAATTAGCAGCTGTAGTTAAAGATATTGATGATAATTTCAAAGTGCAGGGGGATTTAAATAAATTGTTATCCTGGGCACATAAGTGGCAAATGACTTTCAACCTTGATAAGTGCAAAGTTATTAACATGGGAAAAGATAATAGAGAATTTAACTATGAAATGGATGGGCATTGGCTGAGCTCAGTAGAGGATGAGAAAGATCTAGGAGTAGTAATAGATAAGTCATTAAGGTTTTCTAAGCAGTGTATTGAAGCAAGAAATAGGGCAAATAGAGTGCTGGGTTTCATTAAGAGAAATGTCAGTTACAAAAGTAAGGAGGTTATTCTTAAACTCTATAACTCTTATGTTAGGCCACATCTAGAGTACTGTATACAGGCATGGTCCCCACATTTTAGACACGATATTAACCTTCTCGAGTCAGTGCAACACAGGGCAACAAAGATTATTCCTTCCCTGAGGCACCTTGAATATATAGATAGACTGAGGGTATTAAATATGTTCTCGTTCAAAAGGAGGTGTGTGAAAGGGGATATGATTGAGCTCTTTAAATTTTTTTCCGGGATAGATAAATTGGATGTTAGCAAGTTTTTTGAGTTAGATGATGGAAATCGGACTAGAGGTCACCACTTGAAAATTAAAAAGCAAAGGTTGGATTTAAGAAAATATTTTTTCACCAATAGAGTGGTAGACTTCTGGAACAAATTGCCGCGGAGGGTAGTAGGTAGTCCAAATCTAAATGTATTTAAGAGTAGGTTGGATGAGTTTATGGGGAGGGAAGGTTGTGATAGTTCCTAAGTTTTGTATATATTAATATTTTTTGTATATTTTTTTTTTTTTTTTATGAGCTCATCTGGCGACTGCCTACTTGGGCATTAGTCGCCGTATTAAAACTGGCCTAGTTCTAGGCTACTTTAAAATAAATTAAAGAGAAAAAAAACAAAAAAAACAACACCCCAAAAGGGGGAAAGGAAGCAAGCTGGTGCGTCGGGGAGAGGTCCCCCCGGCGCAGGAGCGATCAACTAAAGGAAAAAAAAAACAAACAAAAAAACAACAACAAACAAACCTTGCTTAAATAATAGGGAGAAGGCCGGCCTCTCCCAAGAAGTCAATAAGTCCACAAGTCAATGTGCACGAATTTGTCCCGAGCACAAGGGACAGGCGGTAGCGACCCCGCCCATCCCGGTACTGGGACAGGTATCGTGCGCGAAGATCACCCAGACTGGGACATTCGACAAGAATGTGCCGAACAGTCTGGGGGACGACGCAGTCGTTGCAATAGGGCGCAGGCGAGCGCTCCATCAGATAGCGATGCGTCACACGAGTGTGTCCGATTCGGAGACGACAGAAAGCAACCTGAAGCCGCCGCGGCATTGGGGGATAGGTCCATGGGAACAGTCGCGGCGCAATAGCACGCAACTTTAAGTTCCCTTCGACCGTCTCCCATCTTCTTTGCCAAGCAGTCCGAAGAGCTGCCCGTATTCCTGCCATGTAGTCGGTGTGAGGAAGAGCGAAACGCTGGTCCGGTCGCAGAGTCCTCGCGGACTCTTTGGCGTCCTCATCGGCGCGCTCATTCCCCGCAATTCCTACATGTCCAGGAACCCAGCAGAAGACAATCTCGACATCTGCCCGGCTCGCCAAAACCGTGGCGTCACGGATTTCGCGAACCAGGGGATGCGGAGATTCCAATGTCCCGAGAGCACTCAGGGCGCTTTGTGAGTCGCTATAGATCACAATCCGGTCTCCGAACCGGGCACGTCGCGTAATCTCCCGTACCGAGTGGTGTATTGCCACCAGCTCGGCCGTGAAGACAGACGCAGCGCCTGGTAGAGCCCCGCTGACTTCAAACAGAGGGGATACGGCGTGGAAGCCGACCCCCTCTTGGGACTTGGAGCCATCCGTATACACTGGCACGGTACCAGCGTGACACGATGTGTGCTCCAAAAAGGTCGAACGCAATACTCCCGGCGCAGTACAAGCTTTGGGAGCAGAGGCGTGGCGACAAATAGCCAAATGTGGTACTCTCCAGGGTGGCGTCCTGGGCAGAACCAGGGGCGCCACCGGCCCGAGAGCTATATCTAGCTCTCGAAGGAGTTTCCTGGCCCTAAACCCAAAGGGCTTAGGGTATGACTGGCGTCTCTCGGCGGCATAGGCACCATCGAGATCAGCTGCGGATGCAGTGAGAGCTGTTGGCGACTGAGGGAGGCGCCGGGCTCGCGCGTAAAGGCGAGTGATGCACTGCACGCGGCGCAGAGCGAGTGGCATCTCCCCAGCATCGACCAACAGGCTATCAATGGGGGAAGTGCGGAAGGCACCGGTCGCAAGGCGAAGGCCGGTGTGGTGCATCGAGTCCACCTTCCGCAATAAACGCTCGGCTGCGGATGCATAAAACTCGCATCCGTAGTCGAGCTTGGAACGAACAAAGGATCGATAAAAAAGTAGGGCAGTAGCCCTATCAGCGCCCCAAGCGCTGAACGTCACGGAACGGCGAATGTCCATGGCGCGGGTACAAGAGACCCTAAGGCTGCGAATATGAGCCTCCCAGGTGAGGCGTCGGTCGAATACAAGACCAAGGAAACGGTGCGACTCAACCACATCCAGGCGCACCCCATTAAGAAACAAATCTGGGTCGGGGTGAAGCCGTGGATGGCGGCAGAAGTGCACCACCTTAGTCTTGGCCAAAGAAAACCGAAACCTGTGCGCTTCGGCATAGCGAGAGACGCGGTTCAATGCCTGTTGGAGTCCACGCTCCAGAGTTGGCATCTGGGCCGCGCCAAAAGAGATCGAAAGGTCGTCCACGTAGAGCGTAGCGAGAACATCTTCCGGCAGCACCGAGGTGATGCCGTTGATGCTCAGGGCAAAGAGTGTGACACTGAGGACACTTCCCTGCGGGACACCCTCTTCCTGCTCCTTTGGGCCGGAGAGAGCTACCCCCACCCGTACGCGGAATCGACGATCTCGCAAAAATTCAGATATAAACATTGGGAGGCGTCCCCTCGCCCCCATCGTGTGGAGAGTCTCCATGATACCGTATCGCCATGCGGTATCATAGGCCTTCTCCAAATCGAAAAAGACCGTGGCGTAGTGCTGTCTACGAAGGAAAGCCTCGCAGACGGCATTTTCCAGTCGGAGCAGAGCATCCGACGTGGAGTGGAACTTGCGGAAGCCGCACTGTGCGGAAGACAGATGGCCTCCGCTGTCCAGGAAAAAGGCTAATCTAACATTTACCAATTTCTCCATCAACTTGCACACGCAAGAGGTTGGAGAAATTGGGCGGAAACCGGTCGGAGTAGAGTGATCTCTCTCCGGTTTGCGAAAGGCGAGCACAGTAGCGATTCGCCAGGAGTCTGGGAGAAGACCTTCCACCCAGATCCTGTTGAACAAATCTAACAGAAAGGCCATGCCTCGCTCACCCAGGTGTCGAAGCATGGCGTACGGGACATCGTCCGGACCATGGGCGGTGTCCGCGCACGAAGCGAGAGCGGAACGCAACCTACTCACAGTAAACTTGTCGTTGAAGGGTTCTCCGCCTCTGGAGGTAAAGTCCAGCCGGCGGCCTTCCGCGACATCACGACGTGCATTGAATGCTGGCGGAGCAGCATCACGGCTAGAGAATGCAGAAAAAGCGGTCGCTAAGGATTCCGCCACGGACGCGGGGTCCGAGATTGCGGTCCCATTCTCCTGGAGAACGGGAGGGGGGTCCTGCGAGAACTTGCCCCGAATCCTTTTGACTCGCTTCCACACCTCAGCTAAAGGGGTCTTCCCGTTAAGTGAAGACACGTAGGCCCGCCAAGAAGAGCGGCGGGCGTACTTCGAAATATACCGGAACCTAGCCCTAGCCCGACGAAATTCAGCGACAGTGAAATCGTTCGGGCGGCGCTTATAGCGCATGTAGGCATAACGCTTCTGTTTGAGGGCCGTCTCACACTCGGCCGACCACCATGGGAGTGGTCGGCGTGCAAAACGGCCAGACGTCCTAGGAATAGTAGTCAGGCCCACGGCGATGAGGTTGCCGGAGAAGAACTCAACGGCCTCATCTACCGACCTAAACTCCTCGACTGAGATAGAGAATTCAGTCATTTCCTGAAATGCAGGCCACCGCGCCCGCGCCAAGCACCACCGAGGTGGTCTCTCAGGCGGCAGTTGCCCTGAAAATGATATATGAATGGGAAAATGATCACTACCATGGAGGTCATCGACCACCCCCCAATCAAAATCAGGCTGTGCATCCGAAGAGCACAAAGATAGGTCAAGGCAAGAAAATGAAGCGGTTCTCGGACAGTGATGCGTAAACTCATCCACGTTTAGGACACCCATCTCAAGCTCTTCGATCAGATCGGCAAGGACTTGTCCCCTGGGATTTATGGAGTAATCTCCCCAGAGAGGATGCCTGCCGTTCAGATCTCCAAGCAAGAGATAGGGCCTCGGCAACCGTGCCACGACGCGGCGGAAGTCCCCCGCGTCGAAGTCAGCTGACGGTGGAATGTACGCAGAAATGATAGTATACCTCCTATCCAGGTGCAGCTGCACAGCCACTGCCTGAAAGGAGGTATCTAAAGAGAAAGGAAGAACGGAGACATCATGCCGGGTGTAAACTGCGCATCCCCCAGCCCGGCCATCCCGCGGTGGTGGGGTCGCAAGACCCTTATACCCCGGGAGGGCAGGGAGGGGGCATGAACCTAGCATGGTCTCCTGCAAAAAAATAGCTAACGGGGAACGGGACGAGACGAGCCTCCGCAGCTCCTCCCAGTTGGCCCGGAGTCCACGGCAATTCCATTGAAGGAATATGCCCTCCAGGCCTAGCTCGGAGGAGACGCGGGGGCCCTCCTCGAATTGAAGACCCTCACGGGAATGGCCGTACGCTTCCCGGGGGCAGAACCCCGGGCGCTGTTGGCCGGACAAAGCGCTGAAGGCGCTGTCGCCTTCGAGGACTTATTGGGGGAGGTTGGGCTCGCCATGCGAGTCTTTTCCTCCCTCCGCCTCGAAACCTTAGGCGGGCGTTGCGGCTTCGGAGGCGGGAGGCCCTCTTTTCGAGGAACCACCGTCTCCGAGCAACTCGCTCCACCTCGGGACGTGGGCGAAGGAGCCGAAGCTCCTTTGTTGCTGTCCTCCTTTCGGGGGACAGCTTTAGGAACCCCGGAAGATAGCCTAGCGACCATCTTCAGGGGTGTTGCCTCCTGTGAGTCTAACGACTCGGTGGAGGCGCGTGGCCGTTTCGCCTTACGGGAAACGGTCACGCTGGGGGAGGAGGGGGGAGCCCTGGTTTTAGCCGGGGCAGGGCATGAACCCTTTTTGCCGCCAGCTTTACCAGGGGAGCGCCCGGGTTGGGTAGAGCCCACAGAAGGGCTCCGAATTAGCGCGGAAACAACCGTGCTCGTTGGCCTGGATGGGCCAGGAGCAGAGGGTGCCTTCCTAACTATTGAGGCATATGACGTCCCAGGCAGAGCCAGGCGCGCCAGGACCAAGTCCTTTGCCTCGCGGAATGAGAGTCGATCCTGGGCCTGAACGGCCAGGATTTCTTTCTCAAGGAGATATGCACCACATTGCTTCGAAGAAGCAGGGTGCGGCTCTCCGCAATTGACACACTTGGCCACACACGATTTGGACTTATCGTGTGCGACCTTGGAGCAATTTACACAGACTTCGGGTGACCCCGACTTTGCACGTCTACATGAGCGATTCGTATGGCCGAAGCGGTGACAGTAATAGCACCGCCGCGGCAGTGGCACAAATGCCTTCACGCGGTAGCGGTACCAACCGGCACGCACCGACTCAGGGAGCTTGTCACAGTCGAACGTGACGAAGAGTGTAGGGGTGGGTCTCGAGGCCCCTCCCTGTTTTCTCATCACACGTTCGACCTTGACCGCCCCATGGTCGGCCAGCTCTAAGGTGATGTCCTCAATGGAGTAGTCAACGAGTTCCCTCGCATAAACTACTCCTTTCACAAAGTTCATGGTAGAGTGCGGCGTCACACTCACCGGGGTGCCATGAAGTGTCCGAAGAGCACTAATCTTGGCCGCCTCGGCGGGATTCGCCAGAAGGCTCCCGTCCGAGAAACGGGTTACCTTCGGCTCTCTACCAATTGCACTAGCTAATCCTCTCCTCTGATGGATCATGTTGCCCTTGGACAACATGGTGCCATCAGTGGAGCGAATAACGAGGAAGCGTTTGAAGCCAGCGGGCTCGAAAACGCCAGGTAACCTCTGAATGAGGGGCCCCGATGTCATCGAGGCTCCGCCCTGTGCACTCTTGGTATTAGTCTTCTTTGTCAGGGGCTCTGCAACCGGGGGGGGCAGAGGGGGCAGATGTGCCGATCTTGGCTTGGTCGCTTGCCAGAGTGGCAGCAGACCCATCCGTCCCCGCAGCCCCCGCGGATGGAGAGGAGCCCCGAGTCTTTTTTGTCTTTTTCTTTTTCTTTTTCGGAGAGGAGGGCGGGGAATGAACCCGCTTTTCACCTCCGCCGGCAGAAGTCCCCAGGCCAGATGGACCAGCCTCAGCCAGGTCCCTCTCCGAAATGGAGAAGGTCCTGGTTGTCGTAGGGGCACCTGTCGGAGGAGATCCCTCCCCTCCTTTTATTGCCTCGGAGCCCTCAGCCATTTGAGGAGGACCTTGCATAGGGGCGGATTCGGGTTCGGTGCTTGGTGCCGAGCCCGAATTCCCCCCCATGGAAGGCCCTACCGTCTGAGGCTGGGTCTCCTCAAGGACCATGTCTATCACAGGAGGGGCCTCCAGTTGGCCATCCCCTCCCAGGACATCGCAGGTCCCCTTGGCAGTATTGTCATTAGTCAGGTGGTGTGGGGAGGCACAGGCCTTGACCCCAGCAAGGTTTAAAATTCTTGCCAGCAGGTCTTTTGAGGGAAGCGACCGAAGGGGCCTGGCTTCCCTCTCCCCCCTAAGGGGGTTTGCCCTACCGAGCCGCTTGCACGAGGGGCGGTCGGCAATGGGCTGCCTGCTGGCTTTCTTGGCAGTCCCCTTAGAAAGCAAAGGAGGGACTGCCGCTGGAGATAGGGAGGTGCCCGAAAGCACCTCCAGAGAAGGGGGTGATGGGAAGTCCCCTACACCCGTAGGCGTAGGAGAGGAGTAAGCCTCCTCTCCGGTTAAAGAATTATGGAGGGTCCCTTGCGCAAGCACAAGGGGGGGGGACCTCCATTTTCTCGGTGGAGCTGCCCGAGGGCGGCTCCGTCGATTTTCTTGGGGAAGTTGGGGGTTGGGTTTTTTGTTGTTTTTTTTACATTCATGGGCATGGTGACCCTCTTTTGATTACGGGACGCAATAGCTCATCACCTCTCGCAGTTGCCCGCACTGCGAGAGGTGCTTACAAGGCCGGCAGAGCCAGGCGCCGCCATTCGGGACCACCCCTCCCGCCTGGTGGCCTGGCAGTCCTTCGGCATGGCGGCTCCACCTTGGACACGGCGTAAAAAATATAGGTTGTGAAGAGGAGAGGAAAAGGGATGTGAGGAAGATGTGGGTGGGGATGAAGCAGGTTGTTAAAAAAAAAACATCCCGAACCGGAGCTGAGGGGTTAGGGAACAATGTCCCCTCCCCCCTCAGCCCCGATCCGGGGTGGTTGGCTTGAGAAGAAGGTCAGCATTCTACCCTGTGAAATTAGAGGCTGACCAGAGAAAGTTGTGGGAGAGGTTGTATGAAAAGCGACGAGGTAGGGGAGAAATCGGGCTATCTGAAGGAAGGAAGAGAGGCTAAGCTGGGGCCGGACTATTGTTTGTATATATCTATAGCTGCATGATTTAGTTCTTGACAAGCCTTGATTGGTGATACCCTTGTTTCTGGACGCAATCCTCTGGATGTAGTTTTCCTGGGAGTTTGGGTGCCTTAAAAAAAAAAAGAGGCTGTTTGACTCGGATGACCTATGATGAGCCCTTGTGGCTTTTGTCATCTGTTATATTATATTGTGGGGGACTTTGATTTTGTCTTCCCCTGGTCATGGTGCTTTTTGTGGGTGGGTTTTGACGGATGCGGATGACCTTTGATAGGCCCTTGTGGCTTTTGTCATCCGTGAAATTATGTTATGTTATGTTATTTGGTAAATTGAGGGCCAGAGAGTGCGTGGGTCAGCACTATAGGCCCTGGAGAAGGTCAATGCCGTTTATATTTCTCTGTACTTTGGCTTAGGAAAGATTTAGCGGACTTTGCTTGCTGGGCTGACTTAGCAATCTAACAGGAGATAAGCCATGTTAGTACAGGAGGGAGGGGATGATCTATGATTTATATTCTATGTAACTGTCCAGTTTTAGTCAGAAAGAACTGGAGATAATTGGAAATTGCTTGGCGGATAGGGATGGGGTAACCGATTCCGTTGAGGATGACTGGGATTGTGAGTTGCATTACTCCAATTTCACGGAGTAGTACTCAATGGGAGTGATGGTGCAGGCATTCTAGTAGGAAGTGCTGGATGGTTTCTGGTTGATTGGGGCACCAGGGGCAGTCTGGAGAGGGAGAGAGACCCAGGCAGAAGAGATGAGCAGACAGACCAGAATGTCCAATTCTCAATCGGACGAGGGCAGAGTCAAGACGACGATTGATTGACCTTGACCAAAGTATAGGACCAGAGTCCTCATAAAGGATGGATCTGGAGGATCCATGGAGCTGTTGGCGGAGGTCTTCTTCCCATGTAGCTCTGGTGTGTGCCTTCCAGAGGGAGGTTCGTGTGGCTGGAGAGATGGGAAGTGTTCCCAAAATGGGAGTGGAGTGAGCTTGGTTTGCTGCTCTGTCCGCTTTTTCATTGCCGATGATACCAGAGTGGGCTGGGATCCATTGCAGCTTCACATCCCATAGAGGGTGGATGAGGAAGTCAAGGAGCAATGCCTGAATTTCATAGCAGAGTTGTGGGTGGGTGAGGGGTGCGGAGGAGAGGAGAAGCTGAAGCGAGGACATTGAGTCAGTGTAGATGATTATTTTCCTGGAGGGGACTAGTGTCCGGGCTATTTTAAGAGCGTGGAACAAGGCATACAGTTCAGCCACCACGATATTGTGCAGGGGATCTAAATGCCATGTGAATTCAAATGGGCATTCTAGGCAGATGACTGCTGCTGTAGTTGGGGGGGGGATCCGTATGGTGGGAGCCGTCTGTGAATATGGCTAAGTAGTCTTTGTAAGTGGCATTTTCTAGGCTGCAGAAGATTGCTCTCAATTTGTGGGGTGGGTCATATTTTGTCCATTGACATGGGAGGGAGGGTGATATCACTGCGGATAGTGATATCCAAGGTGGAATGGGAGGCGTTGCTGGAAGTGGAGCCTGCCGTGGGAGAGAAAAAGCAAATTGAGCAAAAGTCTGGGCTGCACGGACTGCTACTGGGCGATGTGAAGAAGTTGGCCAGGGTTGAAGATATGCGTGGGAGGCTATGATTGTTGCAAGAGGGTGGTCTTCTGGTAGGTATGTAGTCAGATAGAGCCATTTTCCAAGGAGGTTCTTTCTTCTGTATTCTAAGGAAAGGATGCCACTTTCTGCATGAAGTGCTGAAATGGGGGATGATCTGAAGGCTCCTAGGGCAATTCCCATTGTACTGTGCTGAATAGGGTTTAGTTTTGCCAGCTGGGTCTTATTTGCCGCAGAGTAGACAATCGAACCATAGTCTAGTTTGCTTTGGATGTAGGCTGTGTAGAATTGAAGGAGTGTTTCCCGGGAGGCACCCCATTTCACACCAGCAATGCGGCGCATCAAGGCGAGACAGTTGAAACATTTCTCTCGCAGTTGGTTGATTTGGGTGTTCCAGCTTAGAGTTGGGCTATCTAACCATAGTCCAAGAAGCTTATGGGCGGACACCCATTCAATAGGTGTGCCAGAAATGAGCAAGGGTGGTGGTGGTCCTAGATGGCGATGAGTGAACCAGAGTGATTTGGACTTGGTCTTGTTTAGGTGCAGGTTCCAACTTTGAGCCCATGCTGTGAGGTCGTTTACTGCATTTTGGAGTCTGTCATGGACCAGTTGGGGAGTTTGGGCGGTGCAGAAGATGGATATGTCATCTGCATATAATAGAGATGTTGTATGCACACTGTCCGGTATGTCTGCTATGTATATTGTGAATAGGAGGGGGCTCAGAGGGGATCCTTGTGGGACTCCTTGGTTGATCTTGCGGGGAGAAGCTTGGGTTGACCCTATCAGCACTGTGTAGAGACGGTTAGAGAGGAAGTCTTTGATCCATGAGAGGGAGGACCGTGCATTCCCAGGTTCAATAGTTTGTGCAGCAAGGCCTCATGGTTAACCGTGTCAAAAGCATTTGACAGATCAAAGGAGACGGCCTCTGCCACTAGATGTTCCTTGAAGGTGGATTGCACCAGGTGGTCTAGATGTGTGAGTGCGTCCGTCGTGCTGCGGCCTGGTCGGAAGCCATATTGGTTAGGGTGGTGATGGTGGTGGGATTCCAGCCACCAGGCTAGACGCTTTTGGACCATTTTTTCCAGGAGTTTGCTGATGCAGGAAAGGAGGCTAATTGGTCTGTATGATGCCGGATCACTAGGGTCTTTTCCTTTTTGGGGGATGGGGAGGATGAGGGCAAGTTTCCATGGGAAGGGGAATTGGCCTTGGGTCCAGCTGTCGTTGAATAGCTCCAGTAAGAAGTTTAGGTGAACTTCAGACAAGTGACTTAGGAAGTCAGAGAGGATCATGTCGGAGCCAGGGGTCTTGCCTTTTTTCATGGAAGAAAGTGCCCCATGCAATTCTTTGAGTTGGAAAGGGGATGCAAGTGGGTCATCTGTGGTGTTGGAAATACTCTCTATGAGAAGCCTGGCTTGAGGTCTGGTTAAGAGAGAGAGTCTGCTTTGCTGCTGTATAGTCAGCTGTATTCTGTGGCAAAGGCTTCAGCCTTGTCTTTTTCATTTGTTAGTGGGAAGCCACCGGGGCAGAGGGGATAGGAATTGGGCTTTGAAGGTGAGGTCATGTGTCTGAAGAAAGTCCAGACTTTAGTGGAGGGGGTGGAAAAGGAAAGCGAGCTACAGAATTTATGCCAGGAGTTTCTTTTTGCCTGAAGTAAGATCCTTTTGCACTTGGCGTCCTGTCTGTTAAATCCAATTTTGTTAGTTTGGGAGGGCTGACGTCTCCATCTTGCAAATGCTAGTCGTCTGAGGCGGATGGCTGATGCACACTTTTCTGTCCACCAAGGACAGCGGGGGCGGCCATTGAAGCGACTGGTGGTCAGGAGAAAAGTGTGTTCCCCAGCTGCCTTGAGGGATTCTGAAAACCAGTTGGCTTTTTCTTCAACTGAGAGGAGATTTACGGGGGGAGGTTCGAGTGAGGCTTTGAATTTTGTCCATTTTCCTGGGTTTGTTTTCCAATGAGGGCGGATTGACCTAGGGGGAGGGTTTGTGAGGCCATTTGAGGAGATGATCACTGGTAGATGGTCGCTTCCCATATATTGGCCGGTAGAAACTACTGAAGAGGTGAAGGACCCACTGCCAATACACAGATCCAGGGTTGAAGGCACGGCTTTTGCTGGGTCCACCCTGGTGCAGAGGCCTGGTGGGGTGAGAAGGGAGAGGTGGGTCGAGGAGAGGAGGGCTTGAGAGAGGGCAGAGCCTGGGCGGCTTGTGATGGCTGATGGATCCCAGTGGGGGTGGGGGGCATTGAAATCTCCCATGATGAGGCTTGTAGGGGAGAGTTGGTCAAAATAGTGGTTAAATTCTTGCTCAGTGACCGGGAGGCATGGGTTGTAGCAGATGAGAATGTCACACCAGGTTCCGCCAATGGCTATCTGCACTGCCAGCAGTTCTAGAAGGCCTTGGGGGTATGGTATGAGTGTGTGGAGACGGTGGGTCAATCCATGTTTAATGAGGAGGCCACCACCTGCCCGATTTGACCTGTCTCTGCGGAATGCAGTGTAACCTTGGAATGAGGGTGAGATTTCAGGCTGGAACCAGGTCTCACATATGCCAACTATATTGGGTGATAGAGAGTTGATGAGTAGAGAGAGGTCTCTCATCTTGTGGCGAAGGGAGCGGGCATTCCAGAAAATTATAGGGCTGTGCATTGAAGCCATTATGAGAGGAATGAAGTGAACAGATTGATTACACTAGGGAGGAGAGTGATAAGGACTTGTTGGATAGGAGAGCCAGATTGGAGCAGGGTGATGAATTCTTTTAGGAGATTTGTGATCTTCACTATGAGTGGCTGAGCTGAGGGTGCTCCTTTGCGGTGGTGAAGAGGCACATTCTGGATGACTGGGGAAAGTGGGTATGGAGGAGGAATTGGAGAAGGGCTCTTGGGGTGATAGTATTGGCTGGGGCAGGGCCTCTTGGGAGTGGTCTCTCTGTTGGCTCTGTGTGAAGAGGGGGAGGTTACAGGTGGATTTGGTTTACTGAGGTTCCTTGGTGGGATGGGAGCAGCAGCCATCTCTGCATAGGAGGGGGTCTGGAGGGGCTTTCTTGGCGGAGTTTTAGGAGAAGAGCGGATATCCTGGGAGGATAGTGAGGGTGTAGTTTTGGAGGCAGTGGAAGTTGTCCTGGAGTCTTTTGGGGCTGAGTAGATGGAGCGGAGCTGGGCATGGATGGTATAGGTAGGGATACTATCATCCACTGATTTGCATTGGATCTGCCTTGCCTTTTCTGAGAATGGACAGTTGTTGGAGGAGGGGCGATGGTTGTCGTCGCAGAAGTAGCTGTAGGGGAGATTTGAACATTCTTGGCCTGCATGAAAACCACTGCATCTGCTGCATCTTTGTGTGGATCTGCAGGTCAGTGATCCATGGCCAAAACGCTGGCATGTGAAACACCTCAGGGGGGGGGATAGTATGGGAGAACTGAGTAGGAGGTGAAGCCCAGAGCCATTCTTTCTGGTAGTCCTCCTGCAAATTTGAGACGCGCTGAGTAGGTGGAAGCCTCAGGATGGGAAGGTAATCTAGAAATCTCCATAAGACTGGACAGGCTGTTAGAATCAAGGATCCGCAGGTTGTTTCTGAGGTCTTCTTGCTGTAGGGAGACTGGAAGGCCAGAGATCCTTCCATATTTGTATTTGCCTAATGAGGCATCTTCCAGGCGCCAGCACTTGACTGGCCATTCTCCCAGGGTGGAGACATCTTCAAGATCTATCTCTAGTTTATTTATATTAGAGTGTTCAATTCTTAGGGCTGTACCTTTTCCCAAGATTCGGCAGGATCCCTCTTTTATAAGCTTATGGAATGGTGATGAGTTTAGGGCAGCTGTGACTCTTAATGGATGGGAAAATATGGCCTTGTTTTCAGATGATCTAATGAGAACAACATTCTGAGACTCAGAGTTGTCATTTGGAGCCAGGGTTGAGTTGGAGGCATGGAAAGATCGAGGAATATTAGGTCTTGGAACGTCTTGATTGAAGCGAGGACGTGAAGTCGGACGAGGGTCCGCTTCGGCGGAAGGGCTGGGGCCACGTTTGCCCTTAGGGGTTAGGTACCGAAACTTCCATTGGGGGACCGTTCACCTGGGCCTGGCGGCCTAGGTCTCCCAGAGCTAGGCTAGAGATACTCAAAGAGGTTAGTAGGGGCCGAAAGCCTTTAGAAGATTGTAGTTGCGGGCGACCGTGAGTGAGAAGGTAATATAAAGTTCGACGACGAAGTGAGAGCGATCAAAAACGTCCGGCTCAAAAGAAGTCGAGAGCTTGAGTATGAAATTCTTATGTTATGTTATGTTAAATTCGAATTCAAAAGGCGATTGCTAAATGTCATTAAGCCTCTAGTCTTTCTACCGCGCTCCTTGCTCTTGCTCTTGCTTTTACAGGTACCCTCGGTTGGTCATCCCAGGGTTGGCCTTCGTAACGGCAGCTCCTGTAGATAGGGAAAAGAAAACAGAAAGAAGAAAGAGAAAAAAACAAAAAGAAAACTATTAATATTCCTAATTCGAAAGCCTAACATTAAATTCGAATTCAAAAGGCGATTGCTAAATGTCGTTAAGCCTCTAGTATTTCTCCCGCGTTCTTCTTCTTCTTCTTGGTGTTTTGTTGAAGCCGTTCAGGCTGTGATATCACAGCCTCTGGTGCCCCAAATGTGCGGTAGGCAGGTTTAGTTTTAATCTAGATGCGGTGGAGTTGATTAGATTTTTTTTAGTAAGGTCCTGGTAAGGTTAAGCTTCTTGAAAGCCAAGCTAGGATTGGTGAAGCCACCTAGTAGATCAGCCAGTGTGGGTCTGTGGGGTTGCAAGGCATGCACTGGGTGAAGGAGTGCCACGCGGTGGGAGTAGTGATGTGGACAGTGCAGTAGCAAGTGTTCAGGGGTGTCAAGCTGTGTGGGGCACCAGGTAAGTGGGGGTGTCGATTATGCCCAGCCTATGTAGGTGAGCGTTGAGGCCGGTGTGGCCAATCATTAGTCTGGTCACAGCCGTTTCCGGGGCTCGTTTGGGGGATTAGATCCACACTCTACCGCGTTCCTTGCTCTTACAGGTACCTTCGGTTGGTCGTCCCAGGGTTAGCTTTCGTAACGGCAGCTCCTGTAGATGGGGAAAAGAAAACAGAAATAAAAAAGAGAAAAAAGACAAAAAGAAAACTGAACAAAGTTAATCCACTTTGCTTCTTTCATGCCACACTTTTTCCAGGAATTCTTTAACAGCCTTAATCATCTCATCTGTTGTCTCATTGCATAGTCCTAGTAGCAGGGTCATCCATTCCTTTCCAGTTTTTTCAATCACTTCATGCATTTCACAGCCACATTCAGTCAGGATAACAAGCATCATCTCCATTATGTTTCTATCATACTTCTCACACTCCAGTGTTACATGTTCCACAGTCTCATCCTCACCTAATTCACACATCTGACATACCTTGCTTTGAGTTGCAGACTATCTATAGTTTCTTGCATTCACATCTATACATTGGGCCCTCGCTCGGAAAAGTAGGTCACCACCCAGGCTTCCACCATACCACCTCACGTACTTTCGGGATTCCTTCTCCTTGTACCATTCCAGGGTTTGCTTTTGTTCCATTTCATTCTTCCACTTTCTAAGCCCCATGTCTTTCACTTCTTTATCAATCTCAACCTTCCACTTTCTTGCATCCCATTCTAACCTATAGCAATGCCTTTGGGCATTCCTATAATAAAATCCTCCTGGGGAAACTTAAATATATATCATCATTTATTATGTGTAAAATTCAAATCATTCAATTCTTTTACTTAACTTTTGTCAATTAAATCATTTATGCAAATTATGTACAACTTAATAATTAATTCATTCATTCATTTATTTGAATTAACTTTTTGTTAATACAATCATTCAATTAATTTATCCATAACTTTTTGCAATTTAATTATATCATGTAACGTTTAATAATTTAAATATCCTGTGACGAAATACTGATTTCATTTAATGTACTACTGGTCCAAACAACATACATACAAACATACGCATTTAACCACTTTTGAAATAACACGAATTCTCTCTCTCATTTGTGTTCGTGTCACCATCCATTCCGGTTCAACTTTACTTTCAATCAAGGTCAGTCATAAATCTTCTCACACTTATTCTCTGCAAACTGCCATTCGAGAGTAGGTCCTAATTCTACTTACTTCTCGCATTGCAGACCCCAATTTAGTCCATTATAGTCTCCCTCGTTTTCACTTTCGCTCCACATATTACTTTACAACATATTCATTTCATATATTAGTTACTTTACATCTTGTTACTTTAAATCAGTTACTTTATTATATTTACTTTACCGCATCCTACATTGTATTCCTAATTCAATTCTCAGTGTGCATTCGTTAATTCTGTGAATATTGGTAATGGTTTTCTAATAGCTATTTAGGCTGATATATTAACCAAAAATAAATCCCATTAATAACCAAATACCATGAACCTTTCTCTATCCCTACTCATCATTCTCCATTCATGCTGATTTTATCTACCTACCATACCATTCATATGCGCCATTTTTTTTACACTTCTTCCCCCATTTACTGTGTCTTTCATTCCACAGATATACTTTCCTTGCCATTCTTGCAGCATCCATTCGTTCCAGTCTTATTTTGTACATAAGGGTGGCTTTGACAAGTCTTTCTCTAAATGTGCTCCATCTCATATCATCTCTCAGAGCTGCTGTCGCTGCATACCTTGGTGCATTTAGTGCCATTCTAGCCACCCGGTTTTGACCACCTTCCAACTTTTCTATCTCACTCTCCTTCCATACGACCACATCCATACCATACATAATGCTCAGCACAGCTACGCTCTTCCATACTTCTCTTATCACATCATGCCTACTCGTTCTCAATCTTGTTGTACTTCCCAGTCGGCCAACCCACTGGTTAGTCACATTAATCTTCAGTGGTGAGCAGTCCGTCAGTACCGATGACGGAAGGTCCGTCAGTCCGTCACTGACGGACTCCCGTTTCGCTTGTGGACTGACGACTGACGGAAACTTTGAAACACTGACCGAATAAGCGCCAACGAAAGCGATTTTCGGGCGTCACCCAAACCGTCACTAACCTGAAAAGCAAAGACGGTCTTCGGCAAATAGTGTTTCTATCAGTCGTCAGCGAAACGGGAGTCCATCAGTGACGGACTGACGGACCTTCCGTCATTGATACTGACGGACTGCCCACCACTGCGAATCTTTTCATTCTTCATCTCGTCACATCCCTTCGGGCTTAGCCACACCCCTAGATATTTGTACGCATCTGTCTGTGTCACCACATTTATTCCCAGTCTCCATGTCCTGTTCCTCTGCCCTTATAGGGTTTTGGGTGAATATTACGTCAATATTATAGATAGCTCTAATCACAATAAACATCAAAACCTATATTACGTTATTTAAGGGAATGAAGTTACATGTTAACACGAAATCTAAATTTTTGCAGACGAACTTCGTTAGGCTTAAATCTGGGCGTCGTTGAGGAAAACGTATTTAAAACAAAGAGTTAAGAAAAATATATATTATGGAATAAACAGTTATTATTGAAAAGTGAAATTATACAGTAAAAGTTATGATTGGATTGAATTAAATTTGCATGAGTTAACGAGAATGGATTTACAATTGATAAATATTAAATAGATTATAAATTGGTAAATGTTGCTAAATCGTAAAATGTGGAAATAGATTGTATAGTATGATAAATAGATATTAAATAGTAATTGGCTAATAGATAATTGTAGATAGTAATTGGTTAAATAATTGTTAAATAGAATATAATGGAGTTGGGAGGGCCTGTAAATGAGAAAAGAATCCCGCATTAATTCGGGATTCTTTTGGGACATATTTAGCTAAAAAATTACAATTCAAATATTACAGACCTGATTCAACGATGCGAGGACTACGAATGGACCTCATGTTTAATTTTAAGACGCTTGAGAGAGCGTGAGTAACAATCTCACGATTTATGTCAGGGTTACCAACCCTTCTTGAATATATATATATATATATATACAAAGAAAGCAACTACAGGATCTGCGGGTGATAATACAACCACCACAGGGCTATGCCATTTTTATTTTCTGTCTTTCAAATAAAATTTGAAGACAGAAAGAAAGATGCAGAAACCTGGTGTAGCTGACTATAAATACATATAGTACAAGAGAAAATAAGAATTGGACGCGAATGAGCAAATGAGACAAGAAACCGGAGGTTTTTTTTAAAGGCAAGAGAGAGGAACATTAGAAGAATCCAGACTCAAAGGGAGCAGAGGGCGGCACAGTGAAGGCGATCCTTTACCGAGAAGACAGAAGTAACGCCAGGGAAAAAAAGTTTTGAATTCCTGGTCGGGACTCGAACCCGGGTCTGCTGATTGCCGGTCAGATGTGCTCATTCGCGTCCAATTCTTATTTTCTCTTGTACTATATATATATATATATATATATATATATATATATATATATATATATATATATATATATATATATATATATATATATATATATATATATATAGTTAGAAACAAATATTTACACTTGTAGGGTATAGTATATGGTTATTCATGGGATTTATTTTCCGTTAATAAATCAGCCTAAATAGCGTTTCGAAAACCATAACCATGAATTTGTTTGATCTAAGTTGTCGCCTGATAGTTCATAGGCCTAAGACGAGAGCGAATTAAATTTTCAAATAATGAACTAGGTTTTAAGAAAAACAATTAAACAAATATAAATATATTCATAGAATCAACGAATGTACAATGAGATAAGTTGGATTAGGTATACAATGTAACATATGGTAAAATAGGATTTACAGTAACAAGATGTGAAGAGAAATGAAGTACGTGAAATAAATATGAAATAATATGGTGGGATAATATGGTGGAATAATATGGGAAAATAATATGGTAAAAAATGATGTACTGTGAATTAGGGGCTGCAATATGAGAAGTAAATATAATTAGGACGTACTCTCGTATGGTCATTTGCAAAGAATTGTGAGAGAAAGTGGAATTAAACTAAGTACGATTTGTTTGTAGGCAAATGACTAATTGTAGAAGGAATGATTACCGACCTTTATACGAAGAATGGCGAGAGTCGAATAGGAAAGAATAGTGTGTTATTTGGTCGAGCTGAAAGCGTGTGTTTGTTTTATTTGTGTGTGAAATTTTAAGAGATGATGTTTGAAACAGTAGTACGCTAAATGAATTGACAAGTAAAATAAATGAATTAATTAATTATTAAGTTGTACATAAAATATGATTAAATTTACAAAAGTTAAGTAAAATAATTGAACGATTAAATTGACAAAGTTAAGTAAAATAAATGAACCTTAAATTGACAAAGTTAAGTAAAATAATTGCATGATATGAATTTTACATAATAATTGATCTATATATATTTAAGTTTCCCAGGAGGTTTTTATTATAGGAATGCCCAGAGGTCATTGCTATAAGGGGTATAGACCGCTGCAATTACAATACTGTCCCACCGAGGGAAAAGCTCGCACAACACAAGGTATTTACATAATTTTTTAGTCTATATAGCGGCGAGGCCTTCTTACAACGCGTCCAGAACGGTTTATGGTGCCAATTGGCTAACTCGGATTGCGAGTCAGGTGGCGATTAGTAGTGCCACTCGATTGAGGCTGGAGATTGTCGCGAGCGAGGAACGGAGCGTCGGGTGACAATTGTTCTGGGCCTCCCAAAAAGGCGACTGTCGGGAGTTGCGCGTTGGTCGCTTGGTGTTCTCCAGCTGCTGTCGAGTGGTCCTGCAACAAAAAGGGAGGCGGCATCAGTTGGAAAGAAGAATCGGGGGGGGGGGGGTATAGAGATGGTTGATGGAGGGTTTGCGAGTAAAAAGGTGGGAGGAAAAGTTGCATTTTGATTTGTAAGAGCCGAAGAAGGGTTCGGAAGTGGAGTTAGTTGGTTGGGAAGTGTTGAAAGAATAGTTGGGTGCGGAAGGTAGGTGGGGATGACCACTGGACCTATATTAGTGCAAGAGGAAGGTAGCGGCTGTTCCAGATGAACGGCCTCTATGAATGCGGGTTTAAGCTGATCGATGGAAACCCTATCCTGCTTGGTGCCAAGCTGCAGTACAAAGAATTTCGGCTTCCGGGAGACGACGAGAAAAGGTCCGTCATAGGCAGGTTGCAAGGATGTGCGAGTGGAATCGCGATGGACAAACACATGAGAGCAAGTTGCCATCTCCTTTGGCACGAAATGTTTCTGATTAGCAGGCACTCCTGTGGCGGTCGGCTTTACCTCAGACATCGCCCGTACTAAATTGTGTACGTATGCAGCAGGATGTATGTCGGAAGGAAGAGGACAGTTAGCGGAAGAAAAGAATTGGCCTGGAAGACGAAGTTGCGTACCATAGGCGAGTTCCGGAGCAGAGCAATTCAAATCCTCTTTCAAGGAGGAACAAATTACCAGGAAAATTAAGGGTAGCTTGTCCACCCAAGTGATGTTGAGGTCAGTGGAGCGTAAGCTTCCCTTGAGAGTCCTGTGTAAACGTTCCATCTTAGAGTTATTCTGGGGATGGTAGCTAGTGGTAGGGAGACGAAAGGATCCAAGCACTGACCTGAGTGCATCCCATTGGTGTGATTCAAATTCGTTACCTCGATCAGTCATGATTGTTGATGGGACACCAAAACGAGCAACTCATGCTAAGACGAAGGCTCGAGTTACAGTGAAAGCTCTGATGTCGTGGATAGGAACTGCCTCTGGCAAGAGGTAACACGATCGCTCTTTGTGAAAAGGTAAGTGCAACCATGCGAAAACGGCAGAGGACCAACCAGATCGCTGTGAACGGCGTCAAACATGCCGATGGAAGTGGAAAAACACCCAGAGGGGACTTTGTGTGACGTTGAACCTTTGCATGTTGACAAGGCAGACATGCGCGGATCCATTTGGCCATGTCTGCGTTCATACCTGGCCACACATAACGTTTTGTGATGAGCTTGCGAGTTGCTCGATTGCCAGGATGAGAGAGACCGTGAGTCTGGTCAAAAATGTTCCGACGGTAAGCGAGAGGAATGAGTGGACGAGGACAGTCAGGCAATGAATAGTCAACCAGGATACGCCCGGAGGGACTGTCCGACAAGTCGATCTCGCGAACGACAAGTTGAGAAGAGTGACGCAGTGTTTGCCTGTCTTCATCTTGTTACTGGGCAAGCGCTATTATCGCGTGATCAATGGGCGCAGTTTAGGAGAGTTGCGTGCCCGAAATCGATAAAATGCGAGAGAGCGCATCTGGTACGACGTTTGAAGAACCAGGAACGTAGAGAATATCGTATGTCATCTGCAGGATGAAGTCAAGGTGACGAGTATCAACTGCAGAGTGCACAGAGCATGTGCAACTAGAGGCGAGTGCACCAACCAATGGCTTGTGCTCGGTAAAGACAATGAATTCACGCCCTTCCAAATATTGTTGAAAGTGACGGAGGGCGAGGTATATGCTCAGTATTCGAGGGAAAACGTACTGTACCTCTGCTCGGAAGGAAGAAGAGCCTTAGAGAAGAAGGCGAGAGATTGCCAAGAGTCACCAACCTTCTGTTGTAGCGTCGCACCGACATGAGTAGCGGGCGCGACCGAAGCAACGCTTATGGGAGCTCCTGGGCAAGGATGGGCCAGGGCGACAGCGGAAGCCATAGCCTCTTTGGTGCGAGAAAAAGTCTCGCAAGCTTCGGGGGACCAGGAAAGAGGAAGGTTCTTCTTGGATTTGGAAAGCAATTCGTAGAGAGGTTGCATAATGTGGGAGATGTTGGAAATGAACCTGTGGTAAAAGTTTACCATCCCACAGAATCTACGAAGTTGCTTTAGCGAAGAAGTTCGGGGAAAAGCCCGGATAACTTCGACTTTGTCCTCGAGAGGAAGAATTTCCTTAGGGGAAATGTGGTATCCCAAAAAGGAGAGCTGTATGACACTAAAAATACACTTAGAAGTGTTGAGTACGATACCATACTCATCTAAACGTGTCAAAATCTTGCGAAGGTGAGAAAAATGCTTCTCTAAAGATTAAGATGCTATCAGGAGGTCGTCTATATAACAAAATACAAAGGGAAGACCTCTCAGAACCTGATCCATGAACCGTTGGAAAGTCTGACCACTGTTACGAAGCCCGTAAGACATTCGGTTCATGACAAAGGAACCGAATAGAGTGGTGATAGTCATCTTAGGGATATCATTAGGGTGAATCAGGATTTAGTTGAAAGCGCGAACCAAATCGAGCCGAGAAAAAAATGGAACAACCGAAGAGAGCGGAGTTAAAATCTGATAAGAAATGCAGGGGATACCTATACGGAACTGTACAGGCATTGAGTCGCCTGTAGTCACCTACAGCTTTGAATTCCCCCAGAATAGACTTAGGTACTACATGAAGCGGTGAAGCCCATGGGAAGGTGGATAGGGAAGCGATCCCGGCCTCCATGATGAACTTAAATTCCTGCTCCATCAGAGTAAGTCTATTCGGGGCCAGTCGACGGGGACGTGAGAAAACTGGCCCTCCTGTCGTCTCTATTCTGTGCACCACATTGTGCTTAATAGGTCTGTCCTTAGAAGGAGAAAGACAGAGGCTTGGAAACTCCCGCAAAAGTTGCTGGAAGTGGGGAGCAGTTGCAGGAAGACGAAAAGAGAGGAGAGAGCTGGTGGAAGGAAAGAAGGAACCAGCAAATGTTAGTGTCATGGTTCTGTCGATAAGCTTGCGGCGACGAGAATCGACCAAAAGGTCATGAGCGGAAAGGAAGTCGAGGCCCAAAATTGGAATGTCGACGTCGGCTATGATGAATATCTATGGGAAAACACGACGTAACCCGAGAGAGAGCTCGAGGATACGCCTCCCATAAGTCTTTATGTCCGATGAATTGGCAGCTTTAAGGACAAGATCAGAAGAAGTGCAAGCTTTCTCGACTGAAGAGGTTGGAATGACATTGCATTGAGCGCCAGTTTCAACCAGGAAGGAGAAACCAGAGAGTGGGTCATGAATACTAAATGGAGGATCAACCTGATGAAGGGATGAGGTTGCAGAGGTGACAAACCCACTTATCACTTTTGAATTCAGTTTAAAGTTCCCTGTGTTGAAGGTGAAAGTTGGGTAAGAGAACCCGTAGAATTTTGTAGCTTTGAAGGTGGTGAAGTTAGTCTAGGCGCAGTTTGAGATGAAGATTGAGCATTTTGATGGTACGAGCATGAGCTTGAGCATTTTTCTGCTCTTGCACCAAATTTGAGTTAGTACTAGAAAAAGCCTGAAGGTTGAAAATAGCAGTATTAGCAGCATGACCAAAATGAGGGTTGAAGTTGTGGGCATGAGATGATGCCCGTTAAAAAATGCAAGACTGAACACAGCGGACAGCGTTGCTCCCATAATTAGCATGGTACCAGCAGCTACCCTGATAGTTGTCAGGATAGGGAAAAATTAGGCCTAGGTTTGAAATGAAACTGCTGTGACTCACCTCTTGTGCTGGAGTTCTCTCATTGGTGTTGCCTTTTTCGGGAGGAAGAACGACGTCTGACTCCTCCGTCCTGCTCTCGATGTTGCTCTTCGGTGAAGACCCGTTCGCACCTTTAGGGCACGAATATCCATTTCAATCCTCTCCAGAACGGATAAAAGACCCGAAGCCTGGGAGGATTCATCCTGAGGGATTCCTGGCCGGTTGTAAGGAGCCTCGGCCGGTGATCTAACCTGAAAAATGGATACATGCGAGTGGTGTTTAACATTAGAGTTGTATGATGTGCTATGCCCCCTATTTACATCGCTAAACGACCCATGGCCTGCATTTCCCCAGCTGACGAATGGGTTATTATACAAGGCGTCAGCCGCCTCTGCCATCTTCTCCACGTTCGATGGGAGGACATTAGTATGAGGGGCTTAATTTGGTCCGGCATCCCACGCATGAATATCCCAGTTATGAGTGGCTCGAGTTGGTCGAGCTGTGCTCCATTGGCATGTGCCAGGGCTTTGAGGTGGTCCAGAAAATGCGTGGGGCGCCTGTCTCCCATCTCCTGCGTATCGAGAAGGATCCGCAGGTCCTCAATTTGCGAGCTCTCAAATTCCTCCATGAACGTCCTCTTGAACCTTCCCCAAGAACCAGAAATAACCCCATCATGCAGAATACTCTTAAAAGTGGAATAAATACTTAGAGGTAATTTATGGGCTACGACGATTGTTCTATGGTGATCAGGAACTGCCTGGTGCAGGAGGATGAGCTCCACCATTTTCCACCAGCCGATGGGATTTTGTGGGTTGAATGGCGGAAGCTGAATCAGAGAGGGAGTAGGGAAAGGGCGTTGAGTGGGAGGCGAATGAGGGAGAATGCTTGCGTGGGGGGCGAAGGTGGGTGAATACGTCGTTGTTGTTGTTGCTAGGGAGGATACTTGCGTGTTAGTTACTGTGCCTGAAGTTGGGGCGTAGCTTGGGGCTCCGTTATAATCCATTTATAGAAAAATAAAAGTGTGTAGGTGTGTGTGTGTATGCACAAATTCAATTGACGCGTTTGAACGTAAAAATTTGAGAAAAAATATTGAAAACTGTTCACTCTTTTGTATTTATCACTGTATATTATAATTAATTTTACGAATTTGCTAAGGGATCACCTAAGGATGTTAAGATCACTAAGGATAGAAAACGAGCGCGTGTAGAAAATTCCCTCGTGAAAAATGAAAGTACACACGAGAAAAAAAATGAACTGACTGAGGCGGAATGCGTCGTCCGAAAAAATGCAACACACGTGACCGTGAAAATTAATTTTACGAATGAATGAATGGATGGGAGATAATTAAACTATTCTGGGCACCATTTATAGGGTTTAAGTGAATATTGCGTCAATATTATAGATAGCTCTGATCACAATAAACATCAAAACCTATATTACGTTATTCAAGGGACTGAAGTTAAATGATAACGCGAAATCTATATTTTTGCAGACGAACTTCGTTAGGACTAAATCTGGGCGTCGTTGAGAAAAACGTATTAAAAACAAAGAGTTAAAAAAAATATATATTATGGAATAAACAGTTATTATGGAAAAGTGAAATTATACAGTAACAGTTATGATTGGATTGAATTACGCGTGTGAATTAAATTTGCATGAGTTAACGAAAATGGATTTACAATTGATAAATATTAAATAAATTATAAATTGGTTAATGTTGCTAAATCGTTAAATGCGGCGATAGATTATATAGTATGATAAATAGATATTAAAAAAATAATTGGCTAATAGATAATTGATAGATAGTAATTGGTTGATTGCAATTAAATTGGTTAAATAATTGTTAAATAGATTGCTAAATAGATTATAACGGAGTTGGGAGGGTCTGTAAATGAGAAAAGAATCACGCATTAATTCGGGACTCTTTTGGGACATATTTAGCTAAAAAATTACAATTCAAATATTACAGACCTGATTCACCGATGCGAGGACTACGAATGAACCTCATGTTTAATTTTAAGACGCTTGAGAGAGCGAGAGTAACAATCTCACGATTTATGTCAGGGTTACCAACCCTTCTTGAAAAAAAATAAAAAATAAATAAATATATATATATATATATATATATAATTAGAAATAAATATTTACACTTGTAGGGGTATAGACCGCTACACCCTATTCACAATCATTACTTTGCTCTTTTCATTGCTAAACTTCACTCCAAAACCCCCTCCGTATACACCAACGACGTCTAGTATACTCTGGAGTTCCTCTGCTGTTTCACTCATAATTATTACATTGTCTGCATACAGCACTTTGCATATCTTGCCATCCCCAACCCTCACTCCAGCATTCATTCGTCTGACTCTCCCAGCTAATTCTTCTGTGTATAAGCTAAATAGGGTTGGAGATAGAATACATCCTTGCCTGAGCCCTTTCTCGTTTTTGACCCACTCGATTTCTAGGTCTCCTAGTCTATAAATTGCTCTTGTATCTTCATTAATACTTCTAATAATATTCACTAATTTATCGCTGAGGCCGCATCTTTCTAGGACATTACATAACATTTTTCTGTCAACCCTGTCATATGCTTTTTCTATATCTAGGAAACATAGGTATAATTTACTTCATTCATTCTTCTTTCTTTCCATTATTTCATTTGTCACAAACATATTGTCTGCCGCTCTCCTATCTGCACGAAACCCATCTTGTTCCTCACCCAATACTCTAGCTCTCTCAATCCATCTGCAAATTCTTTCATTCAGTACTCCTGTGAAAATTTTTCCTAGTTTGTTTAAGAGAGCAATTGGTCTATAATTCATTAGTTCATTCTTACTCTTATACCCACCTTTATGTAGCAGTGTCACTCTGCATTGGTTCCACCTCTTAGGTACTCTCTCTTCTTCCCACACTTTGTTAAACAACTCTGTCATTTTTTCAATCACCACCTCACCTCCATTCTTGTACACTTCATAGGGTATTTCATCTGGTCCAGCGGCCTTACAGTTTTTCCTGTCTTCTCACACACTTTGAAACTTCTTCTGTACTGATTCTTTCATTTAGTTACTCTGCATCCTTCCTTTCCAAGGTTATACTCTCCTCTCTCACAGCAGACACTTCACCAACTTCTCCAATTTTCTCCCTGAACTCTTTTATGGCCTTTTTCATATCTTCCTTCAGTGCTGTTCATTTCTTCTCCTCTCATGAATCTGTACCATACACGGCCACCTTGCAACCCTTTTTCTTTTACGACCAAGATCGCTGCCCTTTCTCACTTTACTTTCGCATCCCTAATCATGCGCTTTGCCACTTTCTGCTGTCGTACGTACTCTGTCCATACATTCTGATACTCATTTTCAGTTTCGTCACTTTCATGTCTTCTCTTTCTCGGCTGTCTACATATTCTGTTAAGCCTCTTTCGCTCCTTCCTAGCATTCTTGATCTCATCGTTCCACCATGGTTTATTTACACTCTCTCTTTCTTCTATTCACTTATATACGACCTATCTTGCTGACTGCAGCATTTCTTGACATCAGACATAAACCTCACTCACGAATGATATTTAAATCAATCATATTTTCTTTCAAATTGATTAATAGGAAATGTCCATATCATATTTTAATTCATATTTTTTTTCATTCAAAATGATATATAATATAATATGATGCAATTCCAATTAACGATGTTGCTATTGGTTCCCAAGATGGTGGCCTATGTATCTATTTTTTGGGGCAGAACTTAAAAAAGTAACAAAGTATCGATGGATTTAATTTTATCAGAATTGCATAAAAAATAGATATTCCTATGTAATTTGACGCGCTGAATAAAATTTCTTCTATAACTTTTATTGCTTAGAAGGTTCTAAAACCCTGGGAAGACGGCGCTATCGTCTAAATTACGAGGATTATACGTCAAAAGGTCTGTCAAAAATAATTGCAAAATGAATAAATTGAGGTATCAGATAAGGAGGGAATATATAAAGATTAGAATAAAAGATATAAGAGGAAATTGAAATTAACTAGACGCACTACTCTCACCAACTAAATCAACTGTAATACTGAGAATAGAAAGCGGAATTACTATATGCAATTACTATACTGATGGTTAGACTCCTCCACACCTGTTTGGGGCGAATAACGAGCATCCACAATTCATTCCCGATGTAGTGTTAGTGTGAGGTGATTAAGCATTTTTATAGTAACCGCACATCAATAACAAGCGCTTGGGCGTCATAATAAAAGCAATGCGATAACTGAATTTTATTCAGGCATTTGATCAGCGTGATCAGTAAGCGTCTACTTAGTGATAATGCGAAGAGAAGCGTAGGTTCAGAATACGAGCTTCAAATCATTATGGAGGAGGGGGTCGATATTTTTCCAATTTTAAAGCAAAAATATTAGTGTCACTTTAGCATTTTGTTTTTAAGTTTGTAATAATAACCAAGAAAAATCACTCACAAAAATGTTGATTTCAAATATGGCAAAAATTTAGTATTTTAAAGTGATCATCGTGACCAATTGTAAAAACAAAAGAAAGAAGGGATTAACCTATTGATTTTTTTGAAGAAATGTCAACATGATTAACAACGGCGCTTCTCTATGGGATGAACAGAATGAAAGGATTGTTTTTACGCAAAACTTAGGGGTATTGGGGGCTGATAGAGTATGCATAAAACATTTAGGAACGAGTTTGCACACATAGGCTTGAGCAAATGTATAGAAATTCTTTTAGCTGAGAGAAGGAAACTGGGGTATATAGAATCCTAAAGGGCTATTTTGTAAAGTTCAAAGCTCTATGGAGAATAATCACACAATTTTCATTTCCCACAAGGTATGGTAAGAACTAGGAATACTTCTTGGACTTGCAGGGAAGGGGGGCTAAGAGCATGGAAACGATACACAACTCATATCGGAAAAGTTACGGGCCCTCCTTTCCCCAATGACCGCAGAAGCGTCGACTCCAGACTCCACTCTTATCTTTTCTGCTCTCTGTGAGTAATGCCCTCGTTGGTTTTCACTTTAAATTTTACCCCCCCCCCCCACAAATCCTTAAAACTTGTTTATATCACCCAGTTAATAGTTATTTATTAAATTAATTAAGTACCCATGTAGGGGACTTAGAAGAAAAGCGCAAGGAGGTAAAAATAAGCAAATCCAGGGAAATATGAGATCATGTTCGGTTAAATTATGTCATTATGATCTGGGTCAAGTCACATGTTAACTGATGCCCTAATAGAACGCTCTTAATCGGAACACAAACCGAGTTTACTCGTCCTTGAAATATCTGTGTGCTGCTACTGACGCCCGAAAAAAGACAGAATTTCATAAATCTGTGGCAAAATCAATTCCCTCACAAATGACTGATAGAGATTAACTCGTTACCGGTCGTGAGTTTGATGTGACGGATTCATCTCTCTAATTGTGCCATCCATTCTGGCGCTTCACGTAGGATGAATGTTGCCCCTTCTTTAAGAGCCGCGATGAGGCAACGCTCAGAGAATGAGGCGGCGTCCTTGTTTCGACATTTTCTGGTTGGTTTATGTCAAAATTGCGTTAGCTGGAGTTTTGAGTAACATTCAGCAGAAAGTTCAGTGGACGAAATGTTTGCTGTATAGTAATGCATCTAGGAAATATGGACTCAATATCTCCAGGAAAGTTGGCCAAGGGGCTTTACTGCCATCATTTAACACGAAACTAACTACCCAACAAAATTTTATATATATATATATATATATATATATATATATATATATATATATATATATATATATATATATATATATATACATATATATATATATATATATATATATATATATATAAATATATATATATATATATATATATATATAAATATATATATATATATATATATATATATATATATATATATATATATATATATATATATATATATATATATATATATATATATAGAGAGAGAGAGAGAGAGAGAGAGAGAGAGAGAGAGAGAGAGAGAAAGATAGAGAGATAGAGAAAAAATACAAGTTCTGCGAGTGGTGATAACCACCACAGGGCTTTCGCCATATTTAATTTCTGCCTTTCAAAACTCTTTTGAAGAGAAAAAAAGATGCATAAATTGTGTATTACAGACCATATAACAATACAGTACAAGCGAAAGATAATTTTGCTTGAAATAAGCAATGAAACAAGAAACAGGCGTTTTTTTAAGGCAAGAAAATGGACATTAGAATAACACAAGGATCAAAGGGAGCAAAGGACGGCACAATGAAGGCAATCCATATTGAGAAGACAGAAATAATAAACTCAGGGGTAAAAAGTTTGAATAGTCTTGGCCTGTCAGATGCTTTACCGTTAAACTACCAAGCACAGTATGGATTGCCTTCGTTGTGCCGTCCCTTGCTCTATTTGATCCTTGTGTTCTTCCAATGACCGTTTCTCTTGCCTTCAAGAACTTCTTTTTCTTGTCTCATTGCTCATTTCCGTCAAAATCCTCTTTCTCAAAAGACAAACTTCCTCTTAAGATGAGCACCCGTATTGTTTATTCATTTTCTTGTCGGTGATGTCTGCAAGGAACCTATATTGGGAGTTCAATAAAAGAGCGGTTTTGTTCTAATATGGGAATCAGCCATCGCACATGAAGAAATTTACCGAGTAAGGAAACCTCTGTTTTTAGAAATTATGGAATACTGTGGTAATCAGACTATGTAATTGGTAGGCTACTGGCATCAAATTCCAGGATTCAATAGACCCAGAAAAAACTACACAAAATGGATGCGCGGTGGTCTTATTAACTCCCAGCATACTCCACACATATAAAATAATATGTCTAAAAATGGAATAAGGAAATGAGAATGTATAGATTAATTTGCATTTATAAATTTGAATAGAAAAATAAGAAATGAAAATATATTTTTTAATGTATATATATATATACAGAAGGCAAGGGACCGTTGGAAGGGCGCGCGGGACACTTGAATGTATGAACGCGCGAAAGGCCAGAGACATCTGTGTCAATAAGACAACGCATAAACAAACAATTCGCGTATCAGAATAGATTTATCAAAAGAGGGAAGTCTACGAAGCACCTGGGTAAATACACCCGTTGAACAAAAGGAATTGTATCACAAAGCTGTGACAAACGTATTCTGTTATATAGTAAAACTTGGGATATCTAAGTAATTTGACATACACAGCTTTCGGTAGCTCCGCCTTAAGGGTGGAGCACAATGAACTTGACAACTGAAGCTCATCCCACGGACGATTCTAGCCCACGCCCTCTAGAAAATAAGCATATATATAGTCGGAGCAGCTCAGTTAGGATGATTATTGAATTATTAAGATTATTAGATTACCGTCGTTAAGAAATTATTTCGTTGACGTTCCCCCATTTAAATTCACCAAGTCTTGTCGCTCCAGGATTTAATACTTCGCATTGAATATATATATATATATATATATATATATATATATATATATATATATATATATATATATATATATAGAGAGAGAGAGAGAGAGAGAGAGAGAGAGACTGCTAGTCGCCTGCAAAGTAACTTCGTGACGTGCCGCTTGCCCCGTTAATGGGCCAATGTTAGAATAAAGTTTATTTTTGCAACATCCTTCTTTACCTCAATTTACCCTGGAAACCTTCGGTAAGCCCAGCGAAAATGAGAACCCAGCGAAGGAAACATCTTTGGAGTTAGATACTTAATTCACCTTCATATAAGTTGGGTACCCACATAAATTGGTAATCAACATACACACACCCTCCTATAATTAATATGTAAAACCGAATTTTCTATTAAAAATTTAAAAATAATTGGCCGCAATAATAATGAAGATATTCTAAGAATTTTGGAATCCCTACTCAGTAAGACTAAATCTACTACACTTAACCTTTATAACACCACTGTTCCAAGTTCAAGTTCAAGTTGGTAGGTTTTCATAAGTGTGAAATTGTTTACTAATTTGCCTTGGTGTTGAGGGCATCACTAGTATTTCTCTCTTTTTTACTTTTAGTTTTTTACGTCTCATTCTTCTATAGTTTTGATGACCGCCTTGACGGTCATATTCTTCCTTTTGTTTAAATATTTTACTAACTCTTAAATTGGTTCCTCCGTCGTGGCTTTCAAACCTTTTAAGTCATATTTTGCTAACTGGTAAGTTTTCTCTTCGTTCATTGATGTTTTTGTTTGTTATCTTAGCGTTGGGCATTTCGCCTCTTTTATTTAAGCTTTTTATATTTGTTGTTCCTTTAATCTTTATCTTAATTTAGTTTAATTATTAATCTGGGCACTTGCCTCTTTTTATCTATGTTCTTTATTGTTTTTATTATTTACTAAAGTTTTTTATGTTTGCTGTTTAATTATTGTCTTACTTATTTTAACTTAAAATTACATTTGGGCAATTCGCCTCTTTTTTTTAAGCTTTTAACTTTTGTTGTTAATTTCTAATTCATTTATAATTTAACTCTGGCACTTCGCCTCTTTTTATTAATGATTGACTTTTGTTGTTTGTTTATTTTATTTTATTTTTTGTGTCATAATAACTTGGGCACTTTACCTCTTTTTAATATCCTTATTGTCTCTTTTTGTTTATTTTTACCAAATCTTTTTTATTAAATTATTTTGGGGGGGTTTACATTCTTAGGTATAAATCGGTCTTATTTCTCCCCTCGCACAGCTTCTTCCGTTGGGAAACAATACTGTTCTTTCTACCTTGTGACGTCCGCGTTGAGTTATGTCAACATTATTGTTGATATTTGGGAATATTTCTTCCTCCACCTTATCCCATGTCTTTCTTCCTATCCTCTAGATCTCCATATTAATTGGCTTCAGTCCCACTCTTTCGTGTAGACTGTCTGCCTGATACGGTTGATCCTTCTTGGGGCGTCAATAAGTAGTGTGGCTTTATTCTGCACCCTCTGCAACGTCCTGAGAGAGATACAGCTGGCCATCTGCGTGACCACTGCAGGGTACACCGGCACGGAACGCACCAAGGGAGTGCAAAGTTTCTTTTTTTGTTCTGCACATTGAGGCTTAGGAATCTGTAAAGTTTCTTCAGCGCTCTTTTGGCTGGGGAGACCCTGTTGTTAATGTGGGTTTTATATCCTGATTTTGTGAGTCGTAAACCCAGGATTTTACCCTCGTTAGAGTACGGGTAGTGTTCGTTATCTACAAAGATGTCGTCTACTTTCCGGCGGTCCATTGGAATTACCTCGAATTTCTGGTCGTTCGTCTTTATTTCCCACCTTTTTTCAAATCTGTGATATTTTTGATCTCGGCAGCTGTCGTCTTGCTTGAACTCCAGGGATCCAGATGGGACTTGGGACGAATTGAATGATGTCAAATCCTCCCAGCACTGGAACAGTGAGGTATATTGTGTATACGACGTACAGCAACGGACTTAGGCAGCTGCCTTGCGGAACACCCACCTTGAGTTCGAATTCAGGTCCTGTGTAGCCCTCGATCGAAATTTGAGCCCTCCTTTCAATGATATAGTTACAGAGGACCCTTTCAGCCAAACCTTATCGAAGGCATTTTGAACATCTCGCAGCACCACATCTACATATTTCCGCTTAGCTTTGCTGCTCGCGAGTTTTTGCGTTAGGAGGGCGAGGGCAGTTTCCATTCTCCGTCTCCTACGGAACCCGTGCTGTTGAGGGTTATGGGCTCTTTGCTCGGCTAAGTGGTCTTGAAGTCGGTCAGCCAGGAGCTTCTCGTAGATATTCGCCACAAACTTAAGCAGTGAGATTGACCTGTAATAGACCAGTTGATCAGGGGGTTTACCTCCCTTAGGTATAAAGATTATTTTAGCGATCTTTAAGCCGTCTGGGAAGCAACCCGTATTCAGGGAAGCATTGAAGATGTTAGTGATTCCCTGAATGATCTGCTGTGAGGCATTTACTAAGTTGCATTTAGTGATGCCTGTCCAACCTGGCGTCCTTTGTTCAAAGGACTTTACAGTGGTTATGACCTCCTCAGATGTTATGGGTCGGCCTTGGTCCGCCATCTCCCTGCCTTCGTCTACTTGGCGAGGTGGGTGCGTTCGATGTATGATCTGATTCAGCTCTTCTATCAGTTGGCCTTCGAATTCCAGGTCAAACTCTTCAATGTCTTTTATGGTGATGCTGAAGACATTTTTCCAGTATGTTCGGAATCTTTCTTCTAGAATCGCCGGTTCCTCTATATAAATCCGCGTTCTCTTTAATTCGAGCCTTCGCTTTTCCCGTTTGTCCTTTTAGTTTTTTAATTTGTCGCCATAATTTAGCCGGGTTCAACTTGCTATCAACTCTATCTATTAAGTTGTTCCATATTTCCTCTTGTTGGAGGTTGATAGCGTCTTTAAGCTCGGCGCTTAGGGGCCGTAGTAGCGAGCTTCTCTCCCGGTTTGGACCTACCCGTCTTATTTCTTCATACACTTCTCTGTGAGCACGAGCGATTGCCCTCATTTCCTCTGTCCATCTATGTTGAGGAGGAGTTTTGTACCCTGTCTTGGGTACACATTTGCGGTCTGCCTCTAGAATAGTCGCAGTTATCCTCTCCGGCTCTTCAACTATCTCCTCCAAGGTTGCATCGCTCAGGTCAGCTAGGGCGAAAGACTAAGTTGTCTCTTGTAACGTTCCCAGTTGGCTGAGGGGTAGTTTTTTTCGGAGAGTGGCTGGTAGCTGGATCGTCGCGACTGAATTTGTGGTGAGGATCGCTATGTGATCACTGGTGACTGCTGGACCCGGCGCGCTATGGTAGTTAAAGGGGAAGCCTTGAATTGTTAAGATTATGTCAGGTTTGGTGGCTGATGTGGAAGTGATTTAGGTCGTAAAGTCCAGCCCTATTCTTTGGATGTTTTTTCTTCACATAATCAATTCCAAGTTTCGGCCTCTTTCGTTGGTTCTACCATAGCCCGCCGCTCGGCATCTGACATTGAGGTCGCTCCCTAAGGTTGTCATTCTGCGATGCCCAAACAGCATGTACAAATTATTTATGGGTAGGTAGGCTCTTCGAGAGGGTTGATAAGCTGCGGCTATCACGAGGTATCCTACCAATGTGTGGAGTTCAACCTCCACAAAGGATTAGTCTAGCTCTGGTAGAAGTTTGAACGAGATATTCCCCTTGACAACTATAGCAGCACCATCTAACCTTTCCTGTGAATGACTTTTCATGACAACTCTGTAGGTCGGTATTTTAATTTGACCAAATGTAGTGTCAATACCGTGTTCTGTTATTAATATGATGTCGGGGTCCAGCACACGAAATATGTTTTCATATACCGTCGCTTTCCTCTCGCATCCGTCCACGTTGAGTGTCAGGATCCTCATTATATGGATTACTCTCTCCATGTTTTCCTTTTAGTGTTTCTTGGTAGTGTTTTTCTTTCTCCCCTCTTTTTCTTCCTGAATTCAGCATTTTAGACCTGCTCGCACGTATCATTATGTACATAGGTGGGTATTATCGCCATAAATTATCGCGATAATTTATCGCAATAACGTATCGGGTTATCGGTTATCCGATATTTTTTATCGATTCATCGATATCGCCGGTACTTTTGGTTCCAAACTAGCAATAATCGATAATTTCAGTTTTTGGTTCCAGTTTAGCACAGGGGCGAGTCGTGCGTGCCTTGGAGGCAGAAATAGGTAGGGCCGAGCAGGGAACCGAACGTATCCTAAACGCAGTGCGGGACAGCCGGTCTTGACGTCTTCTAAAATGTTCGCTCAGCTTAAGTCTCGCACCAGCTGTCGGACGAGAGGTCACGAGGTGTTGCTCCGGTGCGCTACTGGTTTTACGCGTTTTTTGATGTTTTTTTCGTTTCCGTGCTTCTTTCGTTCTATTTTTTTGTGAACGTGTATATGAATGCATGTACTATTCAGTGCTATTCTTTAATATCCGTTTATTAACGTTTTGAACACTTACGAAGTTACGCTCCTATTCTAAACTGATCCTATTTTTATTGTAATTTAGTAGTGCAGTGCTTTGCTATTTTATAGTATTGAATTAGTGATGGCGTCGCAAGAGACTGTGCTCGCATTAAACCAATGAGACTCAGCGGAGTCTATTGACTCTTAGCTCACTGAGTTTGAGCCTCAGTCAGCCTGGCCATTCCTTGGCAAGTGTGTGAAGTACAATAAGATGGTTGGCGACAGCTACATCTTCCAGTGCTTGCCCTGCCCCTCCAAGATAACTGATGTGAAGGTGAACAAGGGCACCAAGCAGCAGCAGCGAGGTCATGGAGAAGGAGGCCTACTACGCCAGCATTTGTGATGAGGAGGATTACAATGGGGTCATCACAGGTCAAACAAGTCCAAGGCTGCTCAAATTGTGAATGTGTGGCTGCAGGCCAAAGGGACAGACAGTCTGGCATACCAAGCCTTCAACAGTGAGAAGGTCTTCATTGACCTCTTCTTGAGGTACAATACGGTGATGCCGAGCAGCGCCGCGATGGAGCGCTTGTTCTCCTTTGGTAAGGACATCATCAGCACTAAGAGCAGCTCCCTGTCTGATGAAAACTTCAACATGCTTATGTTTACGAAGGGGAACATGCTGCAGAACTTAGTCTAGACTGTGGCTGTGCAAATTTAGTTATTTTACTTAAAACAGTACTTTTCATTAGTGAAGAGACAGGATAAACATTGAATTTAAATTTTTTTTCTAAGATTTATCTAATTTTTTTCTAAAATTGTTCTAAGTTTTCAAAGATAAAGATAAAAATAAAGATTTGGATTTAGCGATTTTTTTATTTAAAATATAAATATCGTTATCGCTAGTATCGGAATTTTGGATTTATCGATTTATCGGTTATCACCTTATCGGGTGATAAATTTATCACCAGTTATCGATTATCGGTTATCGCCGATTAGGTTATCGTTATCGATTTATCAGTTATCGCGATATATTTTTCGTTATCGCGCCCACTACTGATTATATACAACGACTCTGTAACGGAGCAGTGCTTCTTCTACTGTTTCTGTGTCGATGTCAGCATCAAATTCCCACTTTTATATTTTTTATTTAATGCCTTGGAAGATTTTCATGTGCTCCATATCCTCGGGGAAGGGAAACTGTTCGCAGGCATAAATAAATAGGTTGATTCTATCCGCGTCCAGTTTCTTGTTTTTACCTTTCCTTCCCCTGGCTTTCTTGGTTTGAGGAGCATCTTACGAGTCCAGTGAGTTTGAGGGCTCCGATGAGTCCGATGTCGCCGTTTCTGTTCTTTTGTTTTCTTCTTTGTACTCTCCTTTTTTTGTTTCTGTGCAGGAGGTTTTACTTCTACCGCTTCTTTTGTCTTTTCTTTTTTGGTTTTGTTTCCTGTTTTGGAGTTTTGCTTTCTGGTGCCGCCTTGTTCCACTTCTTCTGACTGTCGGTTTGGTACCATCTGCAGTTGCAGGACATCCCCGGAAGGGGGATTGTCCGGAAACCACATTTGGTCCATTCTATTTTTCGCGAACATTTCATTCAGTTCTTTTGCGAATGTACCCGTTTGTGTTACATTCATGACGTGCGCGTGGAGAATGCAGGTCAGAATCTTGGTCGAATTCTCATTTTGGATCTTGAGGTAGGTTTCCGTTGCGTTTACTTGTGTTAGTGCCGCCTTTGCTGCTTGGGCATATGTGGTATTGGACCTCTGCGTCTCCTCTTGTTTCCTTTTTAGCTGCTTCTTTTTGATCACCTCCTTCTTGACTGGACAAGCCATGGCCATCGATCTATGTTCCTGTCCGCAGTTGGTGCATTTTTCGTATGTGTTTGTACATTGTTTCCAGTGGTGGCCTTTATCGCTGCATTTGAAGCACGTCTCCAAGGGTTTTTTGCAGTCCTTGGTCACGTATTGCTCCATCTTATAGCACCGGAAACAGAACTGGACTGGTGTAAACTCTTCTCTCTCGATTTGTTCTCCGCTAACTTTAGCGTTGAACATGAGGAGTCCACGTTCCTTGGCCTTCTAGGTCATTGTAGTCTCTGCGAAGACTACTTTGAAAACATCTGAGTAGTCACTATTCTCCCTTCTATTTGTGAT
Organism: Ceratothoa steindachneri; assembly: GCA_963969495.1. Taxonomy (NCBI): domain Eukaryota; kingdom Metazoa; phylum Arthropoda; class Malacostraca; order Isopoda; family Cymothoidae; genus Ceratothoa; species Ceratothoa steindachneri. The sequence goes on from OZ018332.1 coordinate 116,739,565, forward strand.
TTTAATAACCTCGACTACTTTACCCCAGGATTGTCGAAGTTATATTTCTTCTTTGGCGTGCTGCCCAATCCATGGGTCGAGACGCCGACATAGCACACTCTTATGGGCCAGGATTTGTAGTGGTATGGCAGGCTGCAGTCCGATTCCACGAAGGCCCTTGACAGCCTCTTCTTTAGTAATGGTCTAGATGTCTCTCTCTTTTTCGCAGATAGCGACGTACCTTGAGCACGAGCACACTTCTAGGAGTCTAACTATAGCTATGCTCAGTTTTCCGTACACTACCTCGAAAACCTTTTCCCTGCTGGGCTTGAGTTGTCCATCTATAGCACGCACCAGGATTCTGTTAGTGTTTTCTTGGGTCATATCTTCGAGAGAGTGGCCCCTCGGGGCAGTGGTTATCTTATTCTCTCTATTTACTGGTCTAAGTCGCCTGATTCTGACTTAAAATTTGTGCTCCCTTTATTCAAACGATATTCCTCTAGTGCTTGGTTGTAAGGGAAGACTCCCTTTTCGTCGCAACCATGCGTCCATCAACGTGAACTGCCAAATGGGGAGGATGAGATGATGATGGGTGAACTTGGGGGGATGGGGGGATCACGAGGTGTGATTGTATGGCGGACCTTTTGTTGGTTAGCGCGGAATCAACCGCCGTAAACCGGTGGTACCGCCCATCGCGGGTTTGGATATCAGAACTGCCGCCGACATACATAGAGACGGGTGTTGCTTCCCTCTATGCTCCTGGCTGGACCCCCGGGGTGGAAGAGTGGGGGCGGGTCCCCGCATCCTTCCTCGGAAAATGCAGTCCTGCCCCTGGTCTGGGTGCCCCCTAACATCAAGTTCCACTGTGAGCTTCTCCTCAAACTAGCTTTCCTTGGCGCCCCAAATTAAGTATATCACAAAGAACGACATAGTTGGGTCGAGGCATAATGAAAGGCAGTCCAGTTCATTTCTGCTTCCTTACTTCGTTTAGGGAGTCTGGGGGTGAGTGGGGTTCGGCTGACATAGTGTCGCCTAGGGGCAGCTTGTATGAATCTTTCTCAGAAATCCCCGTAGGAAAAGTGAAGAAAAATCTCCACGTTTTTCGGCTGGCTTCTTTTTTCTTGGCCTCCTTTATCGGGTAAGAGATGTGTAGCAGTTACCGTTGTTGATTCAATGAAGTCTTCAATCCGTCCCCATTGTTCCAATTACAAGTACAATTAAGTTAAAGGTGTGGGTGTGTGTAGGGAATTACAATAGGGTGTATAGATAGACAGAGAAAGTAGAAAAGTGGTGAAGAGAGAAAGAAGCGTGGTAGGGTGCAAAGAGATGCAAGAGCCTGGTGATCAGGCCTATCACTTTTATTATATCTTTGTAGTGTGTATTCTTTGATGTTTTCGTAGATTTTGATTTATTATGGCGTTCAAGCCATTTGTCTTACTAACTTTAGTGTAGCTTTGTTGTATGATGTGCATTGCTTGTTTGTTTATGTTTTTTCAAACTTTTAGATTCTTGCTTAATGTTTTGTATTCTTTGTATGTGTGTGTGTATTAGTTTTATTGATTTTTCATAATCAGGTTGAGTTTCCTCGTCGTTTTCGGTGATTTTCTTCTTTCTTGATTTTTTTTGTCTTTATCGGTGAATTTAGTCATAGTAGTGTGAGCTTTTCTTCTTAATTCGGTTGTTTCTTAGATTATACAATCTCTTCATGCGTAGAACGGCACTTCGTCCCCGCCAACCACTCGGTTAGCGGAGCTTGGGAATCTGGCGCGACATTCTGCTCTTCTGTTCGGGTTAATCATATGAGTAATTTCTTCACTCAGTTCTCGATTAACCAGATCCTGCATCTACCGGGTCCATTCTTCGATGACTTTGTTAATGGGAGTTACCCCCGCCTCTCTGTGCAGGTCTTCTTGGCGTCTTCTTTCTCGCCTGCGTGTACCTGTGATTAGGTAAATGCATTTATTTTGCACTACTTGTAGTCGCCTCTTTTGTGTTTTTGAGACACAATAGAGGGTGGAGGCGGGGTAAAGCAAGTAGATCTGACAAGGGCATTGTAGATATTTTTCTTGTTAATTTCACGTAGATTTCTAAACATGTACAGAGTTCTGACAGCGGCCGAGGCCCGAGAAATTCGTTCTTCAACGTGCTTCTTGTACACGGTAGAAGTAATTTTCATACCGAGTACATTGCACTCATTGGTGTGGAGATAGCGAGTATCCCCCACTCTCACGTCTGCTGTTCTGGTGCGTTAAATGGGAACCACCTTGAATTTCTCCTGGTTGGTTCTAATTTTCCACTGAGCCTCGTAGGTGTTTAGATTTTTAAAATCTACCGCTGTCATGCGAGCTTGTCACGGTGCATTCCTCCATGGAGATATGATTATCTGGCTGAAATCATCGGCGTATTAGATATTGAGGGAAGAGGGGTACACAGGGGTGGGACATCCGCGGTGTATATCGAGTAAAGGGTGGGGGACAGACCCCCTCCCCCGTGCGGGAGGCTCGCATTGAGCGGAAACTTTGGTCCGTCCGTGCACCCTAAACTGGCATACGCCGCTCTCTCCATAACGTAGTCACAGAAAGTTCTTTCTAAGTTTCCACTCAGACCCAGCCGTAAGATCTTATACTGCATACCCCGCTGCCACACCTTATCAAACGCCTTTGATACATCCCGACAACAATATCCACGTAAATCCTGTTTCGTTTGGTTTGGGCAAGCTTTTCCGTAATGACATTAATCGCCATTTCCGTACTTCGCTTTTTTCTAAGCCCGTATTGGCAAAGGTTGTAGAGGAAGTTCTCTTCCAGGTGAGACACCAGTCCTTGGTTGAGGATCTTCTCAAAGAGTTTCCCGCCAAACTCCAGAAGTGAAATTGAGTGGTAGCTCTCTCTCAACGTTGGGTCCTTTCCGTGCTTGGGTAAGGAGATCATCTTTGCCATTTTGTAAGCATCTGGAAAGTACCCCGTATTCAAACATGCGTTAAATATTTGTCTCATTCTTTCGATGACGTTGGCTGGTGCCTTTTCGAAGTTTAACTTCGTAAGACCCGATTGGCCTGGAGCTTTTTGGCGGAATGAGCGGAGTGCGCCAAGAATCTCTTCTTCGGTGATCTCGGCGTCTCCGTCACGCAGTCTATCTACCTGGTGATGAAGATGCGTTCTGTGTATTTCCGTGTTAAGCTCGTCTACGATTTTATTTTCAAACTCTATCTAAAAATCTTCGTTCTCTTCTTCGGGTATACTGAAGATTTTTTCCCAATAATGCCGGAATATTTCTTGGATGCTTCTCTCTTCTGTTTCAATAGATCCATCTTCTTTTAAGATTTCCATTTCCTTCTTTTTTCCAGATGATCCTCTGAGGCTTCTGACTTTATTCCAAAAGTCTTGGGGGGATGTGCCTCGATCAATGCTCTCAATCGCATCGTCTCAGTTGTTGTTCGAGGATCAACTGGTTGAGCTCTTCTTTGATCTCTTTACTTCGTTGTAATGAGTCAACTGATGCATTCCTGATGTTTATTTCATATAGTACTCTCAATTCTCTATAAAATTCTTCCATATACCCAGTCCATATGTATGTTGAGATGGTTTTATACTGGGTTTTTGGGATGCAAGTCCTATCTGCGTTTATAAGATGGTCGTTAAGGTCGTCGAGTGCCTCGTCTATCTCCTCGAGAACTGCCTCGTCCAGATTTGGTAGTCGGTAGGTGTCAAGGATTGAGTGAGTGGGTAATCCCAGTCCCACTTCCTGGACATATATTTTATTACCGCACCGAGGTGAAACAGAGGTAAAGTGTATCCAATACACCTACCTTAGCCACTTCCGGTGAATAAGAATAACCCCGGTGCGTACCCTTTTGATCAAAATTAAGATGATGATCCCATGAGTGTGTTCCCCACTCAGTATAAGCCAACTATGGGTGGGTCGGTGTAATATTGAGATTTAAGCCAAGTGGATTGCTTAATAATTGCCAAAGGATCGTCCAAATTAGTTAAACACACAGATAAAAAAAATAATCTTTAATGAACATGAATTTGAAATAAGCAACAGCGTAAATTAATATAAATAGGATTAATCTTGCACTGATTAAATAAGTCTACAAAGGGTCGTGGGGATTACTTACAGATTACTCACTGGGATGTTTGCGTCTTAATGACACCAGACAGAACGAAGGGAAAATTATTATTGAGTTAAACAATGAATTAAGTAAGCACTTCTAATATTCGAGGGTATAGGCTCTGGATGAGAATTCTAGTTCACAAATAAACTGGTGAAGTTAGGGGAGGGGATAATTCAATTAACGATACCTTTGAGTTCGTAAGTATTTTTGAATGGGGACGGTGAAGATCTTCTTCTGGTGACGATGATCGCACCTAGTCCGGCCGTCCGAGGTTACCGAATGAGAGGGTAATCCTAGACCGGTGATATGCTGATCCTTTGCCGAATCACGAAGGTGAGCCACACGGTGACTCAAATCGGACTTCTTCCTTGAATTACCTGTCCGATTATTCGGCTCCTGGAGTGGGTAGCCCAAACCGATTACCTAGCTACGTCTAGGGTAAACCGCAGAGGGAGGTCTTGTGTAACCTCAGATTCTGAAGGGTGGGGGGAGGCTGCGAGAAGTTTGGCACCTACAAGTACCGTGACGGCAACAACCAATTCTCCGAGAAGTTCCTGCCTTGCAGCGGATGAACAGTTTCCTATGTGGATCGAGTTTCACACAAACTCGACGTAGGTCCAAGAGCTTCTGCCTGATTCCAAGGAGAAGTCTTCCTTTTATTTCTCTCACGAGCAGAATCGAGAGAGAGAATCAAATTGTCGTAAAATCCATATCATCGCGCGAAAGACCTTTTTTTCATCTTTGGGCCGACGGTATTTCTTTCACGCCTTCGAGGTATCTCGGAGTTTACGGCGATTCGAAAAAAGGCGACGGAGAATTCGAGGCGAGAGGTGCATTTTAGGGACACGAGAGGGCACGCAGATTTGTGTCGGAGTGTTTCTGCGTACACCTATGTACGCCGTATTTAGACTTCTACAGTAGGCTTTAAGAAGATCCGCGTACCGTTTCCAGTCTGCCCTTTTGTAGTTTTTTCTGACTGGTGCTGGGACTTGTATAGGCTTCCGGGTGATGGTAAGTAGGATCCCTATATGATCACTACATGGTACCTGGACTGGTTCCATGTAGTAATTGAACGGCAGCTGACGATTAGACAAACAAATGTCTGGTTTTGTGGCACTTCTTCCTCGAATATAGGTAGAGAAGTCCGGGCCTATCCTCTAGACCATATTTCGGTCCAGCATAGTTTCCAGGCACCTTCCATTTCCATTGAAGGTCCTGTACCCTGATTCCCGACATCTGGCATTAAGTCCCCCATTAATATGGTGGGGCTCTTCTGCCAAATAGGCCAGAGAGAGAATGGCTTGGTAAATATCCTCGTCTCGGCAGCTGGTACCCGGCGGCGATGACAAGCTTACCTATATCGAGTTCGACCTTAATTGAAAGATAGGATTCTTCGAGGTTTCTTATTGGGTTGTACTTGATCCCTCTTTTGATGGCAATGGCGGCCCTATCGTACCGCTCTTGTGAGTAATTTGTGATTAACACGTCGTAGTTCCAGATTTTCATTTCGAAGCTACGAGTGTCAATCCCATGTTCAGAAATCAGGATGACATCTGCATCAATTTCTCTGAACAAATTTCCGTAAAGAGTTCGCTTCGTCGTCCAGCCGTTGGTATTGACTTCCAGAATTCTTAGTGCGTTCTGTTCCATTGTGAGATGTATTTATCTATGTTTCTTATTCTTCTTCCTTTTCTTCTTCTTCTTCTTCTTCTTCTTCTTCTTCTTCTTCTTTTTAGCCTGTAGGGCTTGCTTGGAGTGCCCAGGCTTTTCACTCTTCGGGGGAGGACTGGGAGTTTTGAATTTACTCTTCGTCGCTCTGTGCGAATGCAGGGGCCCTCGTCACTATCCGAAGATGTGTTTTCCTCTTCTTGGTCCTTTTCTTCCTCTTTGGATTCCTCCGATGAGGGGGTTTCGATAACACTCTTTAGGCCGGTGGTTTTCTCCTGGTTGGTGAAATTTTTGATGGCGCTATCCTTGAATGCTTTGGAGCATTCGGGGTTAGCGGGCACGATGATTGAGGATAAATCGTTCACTTTTAGTAATGCGTTAAGAACCTGGTTATAGCATCCAGGTTTTACCGCGTTTGCCACGTATACATGGGTGATGCAAATGAGAATTTTAGCACTTAGGTCATTTGTGAAGACCATTTGTGAAGGGGTTGCCATTGCTGAAGTCATCTCTTCACTTTTCTTCACTGTGCTCGCGTAGGTATTCGTTTTCTTCTTTCTTTCTTCTTCTTCAATTTTTTTTAATAATGTCTTTTCTTTGAGGGCAGTTAAGGGCCATCGTACGATGGGGCCCCTTGCAATTCATGCACTTTTTTCCGTGCTATTGCATGAGTCATACCTGTGACCCTCAGTGGCACATTCACTGCACCATGATTTTCCTTTCTGCGGGCAGTTAGCGGTGGTGTGTGCTTCGAGCTTGTAGCACACGAAACACATATGGATGCCCTGGTATTTCTCGCGTTCGATGTTGCATCCTGGGATCCTCATGTTAAAAATGAGGAGTCCCTCCGTTGCCGCCTTGTGGGCCATTTCCGTCGTCAGAAATGTCACCTTGAAGAGATGGGTATGGTCGCGGAATTTTATAACATCCTTGACCTTAGCCCATGTGTGGTTTCCTTCAATTTTTGTCCTTATCTCGGCAGGAGAGATTGCTGTTGGCTGAGATTGCTGCTGGTGTCTTTGCTTCTAGGTTCAGTGATTTGAGGACTTCGGCTCCTTCTTCGGATAGGAGCCGACCTATGTCCTTGTTTTCATGGCATATTGCGATGAAACCATTTTGGATCTCGATTAGTTTGATGAGCGCGATCCTCAGGTTAACAAATAGGGTTTGACACAACGTTTTCTTCTCCGGTGCCTTCGTTCCTGGTATGGTCATTAGGGGGACCCTCTTAGGAAGAGCCTCCATCGTCGCGGTCGTTTTCTCTCTTCTTTCTTGTGTTTTTTATATTCCTCTCTGTAAGAAATGTGTAATTATTGTGTTTTGGATGAGAAAAGTGATGTCAAAAGTGGTAAAGGAGGCAGAGCCGAGAATGTGTTTGGAACGTCAATGAGAAACACTCCCGTCCAATTTCCTGTTGGTCCCCCGCTCGGATGGTGGCGGGATGATGTGCGATGATGGATGGGGTGAGTCTTGGGTGGGGACCTCAGAGAGTTGAGCTTGCTGGACTTGATGCATAGCAGCCGAATCAACGACCGCGAAGTTTTTGCCACCCCTTCACGGGTGCATACGTCAAAACTGCATCCAACTACATAGAGACGGGTATCCTTTCCTCTATGATTTTGGCCGGGTCCCCCGGGCGATGAGGATCTCTCCTCCGTCCGGGACTCGCAGTTTTGCCCCAGATTCGAGAAAATTTCTGACTTGTGCTTCGGCTGTGGGCTAGTCCTCAAACCAGTTTCCACGCAAGCCCTTAATTATGCCAGTCCAAGTGGCCAACATAGTTAAGACGAAATTAATGAATGGCAGTCATCCGAACAGGTTCCCACACAGGGCGGTGGACGGGAGCAGTGAGGTGCTTAAGCCCTCATTTTAATTCTTCATTCGCAGCGAAAAAGATATCTTAAATCTTTGCAGAATCAACTGGGATCCTGATGACTCCTAGGACAGTCGCGTTCTTAGGTGGTTAGGCTCAAAAGTCCGTGAATTGAGCACTGAGTATTTAATATACGCTCTTCTCACTTATTAATTTCTTATGTCAACGGCAAACCAAATTGTTCTTATTCCCCAACCAATCAAACAAAAAGCTCCATATCTTTCTCCAAGGCTATTACGTTATATTTTTTCACTTCCTGATTTCACCTGAACTTCATCGATAACCTATATTATACTTTAATAATTTATCTTCTTTTTTTTTGTCCTACATTAATGTTTTCATAAGTTTCCTGTTTTTATACTTTAAAACATTTTTTCGTTTAATACTCTTGTCTTTTAAATCTTTGATTTTGGCTATTAATTCTTTCGATTCTATACATTGTATTAGCTAAATTATTTTGAATATTGTTCATTTGAATTTGTTGTAGTTGTTTTTTATTTAACTTTTGTGTAATATTGTTTGTCATTTTTCCATTTTAGATCTTTTACTTTTGCGTGCAATTTTTATATTTTATTTGAATACGATCTTAATATGGCATTTAAATAATGTTTGTTTGTTCATAATTTTTAGCTTTTATATTTTTACTCTTTTACTTAATTTTAAATATTCTTTAATCTTTCTCATTTAATAAAATTGCATTAATTTAACCTTAGATTACTCTTTACGATCTCCATCCCATGTGAAAATAATTCAATATTTCCTTGTTTACAAAAATTTTATCTAGATTTCCTAATAAGTTTACTGACCATAACAACTGAATCATATTTTATTGTATTTTTTATGATTTTAGAACATGAAGATGGGCGATACGCCTGAAACGTTGTTTTTTCATCGCTAAATATATCACATGTACCTAGGTAGGGCAAAACAAAGGAAAGGGGATGGCTGTTTGTGGGGGTGTTAGGACAAGTTATGACAAGTCAGGGCTTGCATCCGCACGCTCCTGCCTCGTCTATTTAAGAAGCAGTAGCTGATCGCAGATCGTCAGTCACAAATTTTTCAACAATGGAGAAGGTTGAGCACCACGCAGTGATCAAATTTTTGACCAAGGAAGGCAAGAATGCAAAAGAGATCCATGAACGCATGGTTGCAGTGTACATCGACATCGCTTCTTCCATTGCAACCATTGCTCGCTGGAATAGGGAGTTCCGCCATGGTCGTGAGGACCTTGAAGATGACCCCCGTCCAGGACGCTCGTCAGACGTGACCAACGAGTACAATGTGGCCCGTGTGGAGAGGATCATCCTCGAAAATCGACGGGTGAAGGTCGAAGAAATTGAGCGAGAACTTGGAATATCACATGCCAGTGTTATCAACACCATCCACGACAATTTGGCCATGACCAAGGTCTCTGCCCGTTGGGTCCCTAGAAACCTCACGCCCCATGATCGACTTCAACTTCGTTAAAGTCCACAAGGACAGAGTTGCACAAGCTGCCCTGCGCGAGTGCCGATTCGAGGAGCTCAACCATATCCCCCCTACAGTCCAGATCTGGCCCCCAGCGACTACTTTTTATTCCGCCAGCTCAAGGCTGCACTGCGTGGACGCCGGTTTGGGGACGATGAAGATGTCTAGCTCGCCGTCCAGGAGTGGATTGAACAGCAGTCGGGAGATTTCTGGTTGTCGGGAATTCGAAGCCTCAGGGACAAGTGGCGCAAGTGCATTGAAGTCAAGGGTAGTTATATTGAAAAATAATAAACCACTTTTCTTCATATCTCGTTTCCTTATATCCGAATTGCAAAACTTATTGACCGCCCCTCGTATATAATATATTGCAAGCTTCATAATTCAAATAAATACATTGGAATGAAAACCACATCGCTATCTCGTAGACTCACCATGCATCTGCAAAACGGCGCCATCAAGAACCACTACATGCAACATGGAATTCAACTAAGACGAGAAATTTCAGTACAAAAAACCATTATCAAAAGGAGAAGTGACTGCACAAGCCTTCACATCCTAGAAGCGATCCTAATCCACGAAGAAAAACCGGAGGGAGATTAATGCCCAATTGACCACCACCCAGCGAACCTTAAAACTCTTTACGGATTAACGGTCAATAATGACTGAAATCCCATTTCCAAATGTACCCTTTCTAACTACTTCCTGTCAAACACATTCCTCCTCTTTTTCATTATCTAAATTATCTTTAGTATATAAATGTAATGCCTTTAAATGATTAACCAGTGTAAAATTAATTCGCTCCGAAGATGGTCAAACGTGACCGAAAGCTCAGCTAGCTCAAATAAACCCTGAATATCGGAACACTTATCTATAACGTTTCGCAAGACGAAAAAAGAATAATAAGGAAATTAGGAAAGCAAAGAAAGAAGCTAATCAAGGTTTAACTAGACATGGTCTTTAATAAAACATGCATAAAAGAAAAAATCCTACCTAAATATACATATATATATATATATATATATATATATATATATATATATATATATATATATATATGATGATGAAAATTAATGCAATATCGCAAGAAAAGATGAGGAATTAAACCAAATTCTCCGAAGACAATTTAATTCAGAATATTGAAAAGCGCAGATTTAATTAAACAATTCAGGAGTACGAACCCTTCACTTCCCTATATGTATGGGCTCCCAAAGACCCACAAAGTGGGATGTCCCTTACGCCCAATCATTTCCAATATTAATTCTCCCACTTATAAGCTCTCCAAATGGCTCGCCAAGCATTTATCTCCAGCAGTTGGAAGAATCTCATCTGCACACATTATGAACACTCAAGATTTCGTTGACCGCCTCAACCACTTGAAATTACCGGATGGAAAACTTGAGAGCTTTGATGTAAACTCTTTGTTTACCAAAGTTCCGGTTGACCAAACCATGGGCCTTCTTGCGGGAAATCATGCCTAGACTTAATTTGGATCTTCCCATTTCTACGAGTAAATTTATCGATTTAGTTGAATTGTGTCTCTCTGACAATGTGTTTCGAGTAAATAATGAGTTTTATAGACAAATATTTGGCCTTAGCATGGGAAATAGTTTATCTCCGATATTGGCATGTCTCTTCATGGAATATTTTGACACTGAACTCCTTCCCACAATTTCTCCCCTTAACTTTATATGGTTAAGGTATGTACATTGACGATGTATTTTCTGTATGGCCTGATGGCCATGATTTTGATACCTTTTTTTAATTATTTAAATAATTTGCATGTCTCCATCAAATTTAAATATGAATGGGAATGTGATAATAGATTACCCTTTTTAGATGTCCTCATTAATAAAGATCACCATGAATTAAAACTTGACGTTTATAGGAAACCAACCCACTCGAATGCCTATATACATTATTTTTCGTTTCACGATAATACTGTTAAAAAATCGGTAATTTCTAACCTTTTCCTTAGAGCATACAAAATATGTCACCCTTCCTATTTAGATGAAGAAATTGTCATTATCAGGACCATTTTTTCTAATTTGTATTACCCCGATTGGTTCATATCGTCTGCCCATTTTGCAGCTAGGAAAACATTCTATGGTAATAGGCCTTCCCGCACTAATGACTTCAACAAATGTATAACATTGCCATTTAATAATAAATTAAATAGTTTAAAGGACATATTTGGAAAAGCGGGTATTAATCTAGCCTTTAAATATAATAATTCCTTAAACCAATTGATGATTGCCAGGAAACCCAAAGAACATCATTACATAGGAGTATATGCAATACCATGCAACGATTGCCATAAAGTTTATATAGGGAAAACGGGGAGAAATCTAGACAAGAGATTGTATGAACACAAAAGAGATATTAGAGTGGGCAGCGAAAACAGTGGAATATTTTGCCATGTAAAGACTTGAATCATTCGATCGATTTCAATTTAAGTAAAATGGTATTTAAATCGGCTAACTATGTTAAGAGAAGAATCGTAGAATCGAGCTTGATATCGTCAGTTCCTAATTTAAATCTATCTGAGGGTCAATTTTCTTTTAATCCTGTAATACGAAAGCAAATAAACAAAATAGTAAAATGTCAGCCCTTCAATATGTTTAGGCCTACCCTCCCCCTCCCCTGATTAGCCACAAGTAGGGGATTGGTGGAAAAAGAGGGGATCTTTCACGACCTGACCCTGTGTTATGTTTGTAAGCACTTTTCTTATATTTTCTATCCAGTGTCAGTTGAAAAAGGGTGTGAGATACACCGAAACTGTTCTGAATTAAATTGTCTTCGGAGAATGTGGTTTAATTCCTCATATATATATATAAATATATATATATATATATATATATATATATATATATATATATATATATATATATATATATATATATATATATATATATATATATATGGTTTCAGGTAAATCTATACAAATTGCACACGGGGGAAAAGAAGAAAAGTTGTGTACCAGCAATAAACTATGATGAGAATTAATTTACACAGAAATAGAACGATATACTTGTATATATATATATATATATATATATATATATATATATAATTTCAAATGATCACCATCTGCTCTCGCGACCTACTCCAAGCGGGACCTCAACCTGTACCTTAGTTAGAGAGTCCTTTTAAATGGATGACATTACTTCCATAAGGCGACCCTCAGATATGCTAAGTGTTGTGAGCAACCTTGTTGACATCCTTCTCAACAACGCCCCGCAAGCAACAATCTAAGAGCTTTCAGTCGGGAGAGCTGGGCTTCCACAAGTCTGGAGACCAGTGGTGCGGGATGTTGTTAAACAACCACGCTTGTTTCTTCCTTGCCTAGTGTGTTGGAGCAGAGTCCTGATGGAAAACGTAAGACCTTCCTGCGGCTACTTAATGAATTCAAGTCCTGACTACAGTCTCCTGCACCTCAATGTAAACGTCAGAAATGCTTTGAGTCAGGGTAAGAAGAAAGAAATGGCGACGAGGAGGATGTCGGCACTCAACGAGCACGCAGTGCACTGTGACTGTAGTAGGGTAGGAGGTACAGATTGGAGGGAGATTGTAAGAAAAGGTCTTCGTGGGTTATTCAGGTGAGTGGCAGGTGGACGCGGGCCATCACAACCTCTTTATGGCAGTAGCGGTAGAAATATAAGGGCAGGTAAGGGTCTAATGTTGAGGGGCCGCCGAGTTTGGCATTTAACAATCCATTTAGCATTAAGGACTTTTTCGCATATGTAAGGTGATCAGTAAATGAAAAGCGGTCTATAAGTGCCAGTGTGGATGGAAGCCTGCAGAAGGCGACGCGATATTAAACAAAAACGAAAGCTTGTTCAAGACCAGCCAGATCTCGCGGATCAAAGTGTTGGGTTGCGAATAATAGGATAGTGCAGCAACGGCACTATGAGAATCCGTGAACAGCTCTATTTCGATCGAAGGAAGTAAACATTACAGGAGCCCCTTCCCCCAGATGGCGTACACGAAGAACACCCGGGGAAAGGCGGAAGATAGAGGAACACCGAGGCACTGTCTCTACTACAAAGACAGTAGCCTAGCTGGGAAGGGAACGGGAGCCACCGGTGAAGAAGACCCTGCATTGAGAGAGGAGGTAAGTGAGATGCATGGTTAAGGAACTATGACAGAACACTAACTGTTTTCCTTTTTTCCTCGAGTTTAAGCGTAATAGCAACGCGATTATATCACTAAGAATCTTTGTAAGAAGAGATCAGTAAAGAAAGTGGTGCAGATAGGAAGTGACAATGTCTGAAAGATATATGACCGAGGATGATCATGTAAGCTTTGGGGCTTGAATGGCAAAATGCATTTGTTCGGGCCAGGAGGACACAAACCTCCAGATGTCACCTGACATCTTCTTGAAGGTGCCTAGTCGGCTTTAAAGACTTTCCTCCTGTCAAGGGGTATTTTCAGATTCTTACTAGGAACATCTTCTGCGGAGAGATACACGTGGAAGAGATCTTATACACTGTGCACAGAAGGGATAGTAAGGTAGAGAAGAGTAGAACTACCATTCTTGAGAGTTACCATTGGGCTTCAGTGGAGGGCTCAAGGGACACTAGCTTCGACATTAGGGCTTTGTGCATCCGGTGGAAGCAAAGGAAAGTCATCGAGAATAGGAGGTCAAGTCTATCCGAAAGGAAAGAGACTTTACATTTCGAGCGGACGCTGGCTACCGGAGGAAATCAAAAAGCTACTCTAACCAAACGAAAGCCCGGTTAAGAACTGGGGCAAGGCGAGGTAGACGGGGCGCGGGGTTATAAACTGCGCAGCCAAAGTCCAGTTTGGAGTGGGCTGGGGAACTGTAGAGGCTCAGCAGTGCGCGTCGACTAGCCCCCTCCATATAGCATGTGGGCGCTGGTGATGATTTGGGCAAAATAGGAGATGAACGGATTTATCCCAAAAGACAAAAGGAGGACGCTTGAGAAGGAGCAGGTTTTGGGAAATGAATTTGCGCAGGAATCTTTGAAGTTCAGAGGAATGCAGACTAAAGATAGAAGAGCCTTTAGCCCCCTCCCCTTCTCATTAAAAGTAAAAGAAAAATTTATTCTATAAGTGTATGCGGTGTGTGAATGGAATTGGTAGTGAAAGCAAATTAAAGCTGAAACAAATTTATAATAAATGGAATGATATTGTTTTGATTTCATCCACAACTGTTTAGCGATTTCTCACTGAATGATATACTGCTTAGTAAAGAAAATCAAATGCATTTTTTTTACAGTAACTATACATATTACTGTATTTTAATGTAGAAATTACAACAAACTAGCTATTTAGCTTTCAGTAAACTACTGTAATTTTTAATGTAAATATTTTTACTAATATCAACACCCTGCAAACAACCAGAGATTAGAGTCAAAGATAAACGCATAGTACGCCATTGTTTAGTTTACTGAAAATTGAAATAGAAGTTACCTATATTCACTGAATGATCTCATTTAACGTTTAATTGTGAAATAAAGGAACATTTAGGTTGGGCAGCTTAAAACTGATTAAAATGGCTGAAAATCCTACGCCTCAATTTAGGGAAACTATTTAACCCAGCTGAATGAAATAGTTTGATGTAATGATCATATTTTCACTAGACATTAAGGTAATCAAGTTGTTCCGAGATGAGAACAAAGATTGCAATCAATAGAAGCAACTGCATTTAGTGGTTTCATCGAGTGAAAAATGCGTGGGAATTGAAAACTACTGATCCGTTTTCAGGCAATACGTATGAGTGCAAGTGTGTAGGTGATGAGGCAAAATGATTTGAAAACTTGAAGATTTAGTCAACCTTATTAAGTCTCCCTGACATTAACATCCATGGTGGTTAAAATGGTACGTCATTATTCCACGTTAATCATATTATCTTTATTTACAAAAGGAAAAAACAATTTATCAAAAAGGTACAAAGCTCCTAGCCCTCCCCCCACCCGCCGCTCAATAAATAAAAGCCGCCCCTCATTGAAAATTGGATACTGAAATTGAGCTTATGGTCTTTCAACCTCCTTTAGAAAATGCTCTAAAATCAAATATATTGAAACTTCCAAAAAAACGCCGCTTTCAAAGATTGGGAAAATGATTCGAGAGGGAACGACTCAAAAAGGGGAGATCGCATTTCACAACGAAATGAAATGTTGAAAAAGCGGATACAGAAATTTATAATCAACCATTAAGACAACTTGCGGAAAAACTTTGAGAATTGAGCCAGCTAAATGGTAGAAAAGGGAATTTGAAAACTACAAAAGCAAAAAATCTTTTACGCACTCCAATCATGAATGGAATGCATTTTGCGTGTCGCTGTGGCAAAGAAAACCGAATCATAAAATTTGGAAACCCTGTTTCAAGTAAAGGGCGGTTTGCAGCAGCATGCAATCTCTATCTAAAGATTCGGTCTGATTGGACGTAGACAATGAAGGATGAACACATAAAAATAGGATGAAGGCATAAAAGATAACGAATCCTTTGTGCGAACAACTGGAACTACAAAACGCACATGGCAAGGATTAGGAGCCATCTTTTCTGCAAGATTTCAGATGTTTTTTCGCCAAATGCGATATATTTTTTGAAGTTGTTTCATATTGTAAGGTGGAGCCTAATACGAGAAAATGAACCGAGTTTACAAGGACTCATTAACTCATTTTGCTCACCTCGAAAGCAATGAATGGACAGTGGATAGTTGAGACTCGCCGTATAATTACGGATATTCATAGATACGAACTTACAATCGTCGAAATCCATTTCGAAATGCAATCCATATAGTTATTAGGTCAACTCAAGTAATATCTGAATTTCGGATAAGAGAAAAAGGTAGATGAATTTCACGTTTTATTAAAACCCTTGCGTGCGTCACTTTTCCATTCATCTACCATATCCATTTTTTATCTCTCTTCATTAATGGTTCTAGAAATGAAAAGGTGCCTTAAAGAAAATGCAGAGAATCGCAGATGTCTCCGCTTGCTTTGCGGTTGACGTCCATCAAAATCATGAGGAACGGATTTTCAAAGTTTAGCCCCCATTCCATAGTGTTGAAGATAACGGGGAATGGTTGAATGATAGGCTTTCAGTTTGGTGGGAAATTCTTCAATCGTAAGAGCCCAATTTTGGTTGAGTTCAGATAAATCTATTGACATTAGTTTTCGGGCATTACTTTATAGGAGGACCTGATAAATGAAATAAGATTTTTGGTCCATCGTTTATCATAGATAAAAAATAAACTCGAGTCAAAGACAGTGAAAGGAAAAATATGTAGATACAACTGGTAACAAATAGGAATAATGCGAACCAGAGAAATATAAAATATTCGTAAATGAATCGATTGATGTAATAGTAATGAAGAAAAGTAGAGTAATCTAATTTTAAGAAAAAAAGTCACTCATTAGCGAAAGAGGAAAGAGGAAGATGGAAAGAATAGAAAAATACAGGTTGAGCCTTTTAACCTTGAAAGTTTTAATAGTTTCATTTTTTCTATTTTTCAACGAGATCTTATAAACTATATGCATAACATGGGTACGTGCAGAAATTTTGTTTCGCTAAACTGTTTTATATATATATATATATATATATATATATATATATATATATATATATATATATATATATATATATATATATGAAAAACTCACAAAGTATCACGTGGGCGTAGCAAATGAATGCAATGTCCTGCAGGAAAAAATGAAAAGGTGTTTCCAAGTACTTTTGAACTTTATTAAGTTTTTTGATAAGGAACTTAATAAAGTTCGAAAGTACTCGGAAACACCATTTCATTTTTTCCTGCGGGACATTATATTCATATATATAAATGTGTTGAATTGAACAGATGTAAAAAAAATGAGCCCTATAAGAAAGCAAAAACTCACTAACGAAATATCGCATAAAATAATCCAAAAGGTTATTGCATATTTCCCATTCTTGGGAAGGGCTAAAATATTGTCTTTGTAGCGAATATTTCACGTTAGTTACCAAAGCCTTCGTCTTTGTGTGGAGAGTAGTTTCTGATCGAAAATAGTAGAGATCACCTATAAGTCTCTTTTCAACCAATCACATTCATAAAATTGATAAATTTATATTCAATACAAACTTCATGTGTGCATCCATGTTGTGTCACAATTTGATTAGATTTTGTTAGAAATCCAAAATGTTAATAGGGATATTAAAACAGAGTTAAAAGCACCACCCTGTATATCAATGTGGATATAAGGTTAAAAAAAATCAAGACAGAAAATAGATGTAAATTGTGAATACACAGCCACCGATTTCAAGAAAATTTTCTTACTCCAGTTCGTGATCCGCCCATTCGGGGCGGAGCACTGCATAGAGAGAGTGAACATTGCACCGCCTAACAACTTTTGGCACCCGCATTGAATTCAAACCATAAGGTAATTATTTCGAAATGGCGACCTTCTCTCTCATACCCCCTTTAATGGTGGAGAGTTACACTTCCGCTATTTTTAATCAGCTAGTAGTATTCACAATCCGAAAGCCTAGCATTAGTTTCGAATTTAAATGAGATTGCCAGACGTTGGTAAGCGCTCTAATGCTCATTGTTTTTATGCCGTGTTTCTTGACTTCAGACATATAAACCCCCCACCCCCCAATGTTATTTAAATCAATCATAATTTCTTTAATAATGAGTAATATAAAATGCTTAGATCATTTTTTTAATTCTGAATCAAGTTCCGTTCAAATTGATATATAATATAATATGATGCGATTCCAATTAACAATGCGGCTGTGTACTAAATAGTAACCAAAAGGACTATGTTTATTAGAGTTGCAGCCTTGTTTCGACCACCTTTATTATTAAGCACATATGTAGAAGTTATTATTTGGAGATTAATGGGTATTTTTAGTTTGCTTTATTTAGAAACGAATATACGTGTATGTAAAAGCGCGACGAGTTCGGTTAACTAGGGTAAATTTTCTGGCCTCTGACACTCCTGGTTTTGTGTTTCGATAAAAGTCGGAAGTTTCTCTTAATCGGTGACGCGGGAAAGATATTTCATCGATCGAAAGCGAGCCGATGTGTAACCTTCCACTGGTAAAGAGACCCCTTTATCTTTAAAAGGGAAATCTACAGTACCGTCACAAAAAATCAGGATGCCTGTATTTCTATCATATCATCTTTCATAAGTTTTGCCAGAGTAAATGCAAGGTTTCAACAATTATACCTACAGGTAAAAATTACGTATGGTTAAATGTTATGCAAATTTGTATGGATAAAACGAAAGTTATCAGCAGATAAGCAATTTACGATAAAAGTTGAAATGTCCAAATGATTCGAACGACAGGGGAAACATAATTCTATTGGAGTATAACGATTAAATTATCAGTGAAAAACATTTGTACAAGTTATTTATAAGTAATTAGTATTTAGTGTCGATGCTTTTAATTTTTAATATGCTTTGACATCTTCTGCTACAGGAACAAACCAACTCTTTGCACACTTGCATAGTAATCTTGCTTCATTCATCTTCAAAAAAAAATTCTCAGAGTTCTTGAACTGTTTTCCGATTTTTCGCTTTAGACCTCTTTCCGAGTGTCTTCGAAACATTTTTAATGGGATTCAAATCAGGTAGGTTTCTGTGCAGGTCAGTTCATAAGAGTGATGTGCTCATCTTCCAGGAAAGTTTTCACCGGCTTGGTTGTGTGGCAGGGGCATTGCCATGCATGAAAATTACAGGTTGAGCTTTAGAGGCTCGCAGATAGGCAAAGGTTTGGTGTCGCGGGAATTCCTTGTTTACTTGTGCATTCAATGTGACACGTAGCACGCAATTGGACAAATGCCTTCTACCAAAATCACACCCAAGACAATGGCACTTGTTCCACCGAACTTCACACTCTTTTTGGTGCAATTGACAGAAAATATTTCCCCTGCTCAGCGACGAATGAACCTTCAGCCGTCGCACCCGAAGAAATTGAACTTAGATTAATTCCTGAAGTGGACTTGGCTTCATTGGTCATCCGTCCATGAAACGTAACGTGCTCAGTGGCAAATGCAAGACAAGCCTTCTTGTTCTTCAGACTGATCAATAGCTTGATCGCGGGTTTGTGAGCGTAAAGATCGCTTCCCTGCACGGATTTAAAAAAAAAAAAGTTAATAAATATTACTGATAGAAAAATTTATTCCGTTTTCTCTTTCAATGTGGTTTATTGCATTCATCTTCATCATTCTCTCGCGCTACTTTGAGAGATATTATATATATATATATACATATATATATATATATATATATATATATATATATATATATATATATATATATATATATATATATCCTTAGCCCAATTTATGGGGCAGATATAAAAAGTGAAGAATATGATTGAAAAATCATTTATTATATACTTGACAATAGAAATAAACATTTTTGCGTATATTCCATCAATAATTAATATTTGATGTGTCCTCCTTTTGCTTTTATAACCGCTTTAATGCGTTTTTGCATATTGTACATAAGTGGTTGGGGCAACCTTCTTCCATTCAATGTGTGATACTAATGTTTATTCCTATGTTTAAGTGATTATCTTATTGTTAACTTACAAGTGGTAATTTTTTGTTAAAAATGTATTCGAAGAAACAGATTCCTGAAGCTCAAATCATTGCATTGTCCAGAGAGGGATTATACCAAGTCAAAATGTACAGAAAATTGAAATGCTCGAGAAACGGTGTCCAAACAACCATTAAAAGGTACAATGAGACCAATTCTTTCCCAAACCGTGATGTTCAAAGTCGCAAAAGGTGTACAACTCCGAGAGAAAAGAGGTTGCTGAAAAAGACATCTTTGGCCGATAGGAAAAATATCTCTTCTGATGTACCTGCTGAGTTTCGGTCAGCAACAAATAAAGATATATCAAAACGCAGAGTGAGAAGAAGATTATTAGAAGCTGGGCTCAAAGGAGGTAAGGCTAGAAAGAAACCGTGGCTGTCTCAGGCGAATATGGAGCGATTGTCTTGGGCAAAAGAGCCTGAAAATTGAACTCATGATGATTGGGCTAAAGTTGGTTGGTCTGATGAAAGCAGCTTTAAGATAGGTTCTGCACTTAGTTTTTCACCGATTTATTACGCCTGTACACATTTTTATTGAATAACAATTTTTTATTAGATACCAAAATCATCAGTAATATTTGTATTTCTCTTCAGAACTTTGCCAACTTAGTCTCAAGCATGCAAAAACGCATAAAAGCGGTTATAAAAGCAAAATGAGGACAAATCAAATATTAATTATTGATAGAATGTACGAAAAATGCTTATTTGCATCATCAAGTATGAAATAAAAATGAATTTCAATAATATTCTTTACTTTTCATACCTGCCCCATATCTTTTACCAAGGCTGTATATATATATATATATATATATATATATATATATATATATATATATATCGGTGTATGTTGGGAGCAGCTTCTCGTCTATACATGTTTTGTTAACGACCAGGTTGTATTTTGATTTTATCAATTTTATTTTGGAACGTTCCAACTAGACTGGCGAATGCAGTTTTTTGTATCTGGTTGGAAATTAAAGATTAGTTGAAGAAGATCCATTTTATTTTTTACAACTAATTTGAGTTTTGGCCGTGAGCTTTCGCCTTTCTTAAGGCATCTTCAGACGGAAGTCTTGGTTATTGTTGAAGATGCGTTTATTTGGTTCTCACCCTTGGTTTTGCCTCCTTTACCGGTGAGGTAGCTCATTGGTGGTCGTGAGCAGCGAAGAATGAAATTGATTTTGGGTCTTTGGTACTTTTATAGGTCAAAGTCAGAGTACCATGTTCCTTTAGCAGAAAAGGTGAAGTACTCACACGGAACTGGTGCGTTGGGTGTTAAGTTTGGGGCTCATCTCTTTAATGAGAAGAGCCTCCAGAATCTTCATGCGGCTAAGGTCAAGGTTTCTTCTGAGTATGGTAGTGTTTTCGACCAGAGTTGCTCTTGTAATTTGTGCATTATGATTTTTTTTGTAGTGCGTTTTTATTCCTCTTTCTTGCTACCATCAGCTGGCGCCTAACGATGCATTTGCACATAGGAGGAATAAAAACACACTCCAAAGAAAAGCATAACGCACAAATTACAAGAACAACTCTAGTCGAAAACACTACCATACTCAGAAGAAACCCTGACCATTGCCGCCTGAAGATTCACCATAAGTTTCCTTTTTTGGTAGTAACCTTCTACTAAATCCCGAACTGGATTAAGAGGACGGAAAATTTTTAATCAGATAGGGATTAAATTTTCGCTTTTGTGTTTCATATTTATTTTTTAAGTGTGCATTTCTTTTTTTTTGTTGGTAAATCTTAGTAATTTTTTGGTAAAAAAGAAGAAAAACTTCCGTTAAAGCCCATAGTCTGTGTTGTGTGTTCCGTGTACGTTCGAGCTGTTAGACGCACACTTGCTGTCAAGGATGTCCTTTGATAGATTTCACAAACAAGATCAAATCTTGAGATTAACAGACAAGGATTTAATTGCCTATATCCAGGACGAAGAAAGAAGAGAACAAAGAGAAGCGGAAATAGAGTAAAGAGAAGCAGAAGAGAGAAGAGAAATAGAGCAAAGAGAAGCTGAAGAAAGAAGAAGGCAAAGAGAGACAGAAGAAAGAAGAGAAAGAGAACAAAGAGAAGCAGAAGAAAGGGATAAGGTAGAAACCCTCTCCGTTAGTTCAAGAAATGAGGCCCCTCAAACCCCTTTGGTTAAGTTACCCGTGTTCAAGGATAGCGAAGACTTCAGTGACTACCTCACCCACTTCGAAAAGATTTCGAAGGGAATTCGTGGGACATCGATGAGAATGAAGTCGCACGCTTACTTCCCTTGCTCAACAGTCATCTTCAGGAAATTTTCATATCTCTTCCTGCCGAGGCCACCCTTAATTATTCGACTCTTAATGCCGAATTGATATCGGCAATCAATATGAATCCCAATTTCTATCGGGCTAAGTTTCGCCAGGAAAGAATATTACCTGGCCAAACTTACCGCTAGTTTGGCTTCATCCGTCAGAGAAGCCTACTATTCTGGCTGGACTCGGCTCAAGTAGGACGCGAATACGAGTCTCTGTTTGATTCCGTCTTACATGATCAGTTAATGGCTGCGCTGCCATCCGAGATCAGTGCATTCGTAAAAGATAGACGAGTGTCTCTCCTCTAAAGAATGCCTGGAGGAGGAGGATGTACACGTGTCCAGCAATAATCTGTATCCGAATGACCCCAAGAAATCGTATCCCCCACCTCCCAAACCTAGATTCCCTCCCTCGAGGGATATTAATCCCCTCGTAAATAATCCCCCACCATTCACTTACCCCCAGCGGTCCATCGTGTGTTTCACCTGCGGTGTACACGGACATGTAAAAACCAACTGTTCCCAAAACTCTCACCTTCGCCCTTCCCACATGCAACTACTCCATCAAGTCAATGCTTCTCTCTCTCAACCACCTGCTAACCCAATAACTCCAGCTTCTGCCCCGACTAACGGTTCCCCAGGACATCACGTCAACTTTTTATTTAATAAAAGCTCCCCCGGTGGGCTTGAATTTGAAGAAGGAACTGTGAACGGGTGCGGGCTGTCAACCCTTGTGAGAGACACTGGGTGCACCTGCGTCGTAGTATCGGAAAAATTGCTTTCCCCAGTAAGTCCTGACCACAATAGGTATGCAGTAGTCCACGACTACTTGGAGCACGCCAACCGGTTTCCCATGATTCGCTGCTACCTAGAATGCAAATTCTTCACCGGTTGGGTGGAAGCCGTTGCAGCCCTCATTAAGTTCTGCGCCGTGTTGGTCAGCGAGAACCCCCAGATCTCTCCTAATCCTGTCGCCCAGCCCGTCCTTACGAGGGCTCAGGCCTTAAAAGAGATTGCAACCCCTGTGTCTTTAGAAACTCCTTATGTCCCCGAATTTGCATCACTTCATAAAAAGGAGTTCGCAAGTGACCAGAAGAAGTGCTATTCTCTCCAGCTCTGTGGAAAAAAAGCCCAGCAGGGCAATCAGGTTTCTGATTGTGGCCCAAGGAAGGTTATATATTTCATTAAGATGACCTCCTTTACCGTTCTACCTCGACCGAGGATGGTACTAAGACTTGCTCCCTTTGCATCCCCCGTTCTCGCGTTCCTCATGTTCTTCACCTTGCCCATGATGGGTTATTGGCCGGTCATTTCAACCACAATAAAACTGCCCAAAGAATACTTCTCTATTTTCTTTGGCCCGGCTTTGCCAAAGATATTGCAGAATTTTGTCGATCCCTGTGATATTTGTCAAAAGACGACGGCAAAGGGACGGATCGCACCTGCGCCAATAACGCGTATAAAAATGCGGATCTTAATTTGGAGAAATACCTGACTTATTTCGACAGAAATGCAAAAGATCGACGCCCCTGACCAGGTGATGAGGTACTGCTCCTCCTCACCACTGAATCTAATAAGCTCCTTTCACACTGGAAAGGCCCGTTCCTCGTTTCAGAAGCACGAGGACCCTTGGACTACCTCATAAAACCCCCTCCGGTAATAAGTTATATCACATAAACATGCTTAAGCGATACCACCGCCGCGCGTGTATTAATAACATAGTCGCACTTGGCGAAGAGGCGGTGATGGAAGCCGCTTACCCCAGACAGTTTGCGTCGAGTCAGATAAAGAGCCCTCCTACCTTCACTCCCCGGTTCCAGTGAAGAAACCACCCCGGAACTCGTTTAAACCTCCAATTGGAATCCCGCAAAAGGCTCAACTAGCTTAGTTATTAGCTGAATCTGAGAAGGTGATTACGAAAAAGCCAGGATATGCGCGTCATTTCGTATATGACATGTCTCTGAAAACACAGGGTCCTGTTCGAACTAAACCATACCCATGGCCTATGCATCTTCGTCCAGCCTTTAATTCAGAAGTGGAAAACCTATTAAAGTTAAGCATCATTGCGCACTCCACCTCTGATTTCTGCTCCCCCATTGTAATGGTAAGGAAGCCCGGTCAAATATTCAGAATGTGTGTGAATTTCCAGAAATTGAACTCGCGGAACCAATCCCGGTCATCGATCAGAACCTACACCTGTTTGAAAAGGCCAAATTGATCTCAGAAATAAATCTATGTAAGGCCTATTTTTAAATTCCCCTTAAGGATAGGCTCACTTATGTCCCCATTCTAAGACTCCACAATCCGACCAAGCCTTTCGGAATCAGGACCGACGCATGCAACGAAGGAGTAGGATGCATGTTGTTGCAATACGATGATGATTGTAGCTATCTGATTGCATACGCGAGCCGGAAGCTCTCGCCGCGTGAGAAGAACTACGCGACCATAGAACGTAAGGATTTCGCGATAGTTTGGGGAGTTCAAAAATTTAAAATGTATTTAGTGGGAAAGGAGTTCGTGATCGAAACGAATCACCCCATTAGCATATTTGAAAAATAATAAAAGTCAAAACGGTAGAATCATGCAATGGAGTTTACTGTTAATGGAGTACCAATTTCAAATATTTTATATTAAAGGTTCCGAAAATTATATGGCTGACCTTCTTAGTAG
Source organism: Ceratothoa steindachneri (assembly GCA_963969495.1). Lineage (NCBI taxonomy): Eukaryota > Metazoa > Arthropoda > Malacostraca > Isopoda > Cymothoidae > Ceratothoa > Ceratothoa steindachneri. The sequence continues at coordinate 116,764,163 of OZ018332.1, forward strand.
GAACCCCACAGAGGAGCTTTCTCCTACCTCGTAAGATCGAATCACCAAGGGTGTGTACTCCCAATTGTATATATTGTTAAGCCTTGTCCCTCTGCATATATATTGCCTTTAATTATATATTTTTTGTAATTAATTGTAATAGTCACCATGTTTATTTTGTGTGTTTTTGGTATTATTATTATTTATCGTTAACACCTAAGTTTCACAACCTCAATTGATTTTTTTTTGTGTTCGCCGCTATGTAGACCCGAAGTTAAAGATTTCCCTATTAGCTTGTATCCCGTCAGGTAAATTGTTTTCTCCAATCCATTTCTCTTCCATTTGTGGAGAATGACATTTTCCATCTCCTACGTGTCTGTGAAATTTCATTTTAGGAAGGGTGGCGTGTGAGAACATGAAACTCAATACGCAGTTATCACACATAAATTCTCTGGTCAAGATAGACTAGCGCAGCTGTGTTTAATTTTGGATGCTTTATCACCGTCTTTCCCCCAGTTTGATAACGCTGTCCCGCTCTCAGGTGGCAACCGTGTCCATCTTCTCCCTTTTTGGGTAGAATGGAATCTCTCTTATTTCACGTTCACCTCTTCGATGCCCCAAATTATCAAGGTCCATGTTTGCTTAATCCGCGTCCGATATCCCTTGCGAATCTCTCATAATTCCCTTTTACCTCGTTGATGCCCGAAATTATTAAGGTCCATGTTTGCTTAAGCCGCCTCCGAACTCCCCTTAGGACCCCCTCACGCCCGCAGCCCTCTGCCGACCATGGCTGTAGCTTCTATTTAAGGTAATGTCTGCGATCCTCAGAGGTAGAGAGAACCCGAGCTTCTTGCCGTCCAGACTCTAGTATCTGTCTCCCGTCAAGTGGTCACCTCGCCCCTGTGATCTCGTCTTCGTGTAATCTGCCCTAATCAGAGGAAGATTACAGAAACCCGTTTACGCCCCGGAAGATTGTCCTGGGTCTCTCTCGTCTCACTACATTGGTTGAGGCTTCATGCAGTCCGCAGTTGAATCTCGATTTTGTGATTACTTAGCCCTGGAGCCGGGGTAATCTCACCCCCTTTTGAGTCTCTCTAGACGCCTTCACATTGAGACCCCATGGAAAAAGACCTAGTCATAGGTCTTCCACATTCCCAGTTCACCCTCCAGATGTAACCAGGAGTCTTTTTCTCGTAAGTCACACCTCTTCGTTTCCAGTCCTAAGAAGAATTCCCCATTTGGTGTAACGCCATTGACTTGTTAAATCTTTCATTCAATCCAATTTATTGGATCACTTATATATTTTCCCGGACCTAGTTTCCTTAATTTTTGCCTGTCATAATATTCTATTGTTGTACTGATTATTATTTCGATTTCCATATTTATATATGACCTTGTTCTTATTATTTGTATTAAAGTTTATTTTTGTAGAGGTATTTATCTTTGGAATAACCTTTGAGATGAACTCGGCAAACGTATTCCCTTTTAAAGAGCCAACCTAATAATATCGCACTCTAAGTAGAAGGTTCTTAACTTTTTCCCAATTCATTTGTACCCGAGCGCAGCGCCAATAGTCTCTGCCTGGCGTACAGTAGTGTGTACCTTTAGAGATTTTCGGTCACACGCCTTCGTCCATAAACCAAAGAGACAATGATAATTTTGATGCAGACACACTTATATTGTTTTAACATATAAATTTGTGTTTAAATTGTAATATTAATGAATGTAGCAGCCCTCGGTGCCAAGCACGCGCTCCAAGCAAACCTGAAGGCCGTTCACACGTTGCGGACGAAGTCCTTCCTCATGTTGGCTCATAGGCGGTTGACGGAGGACATCAGCTCGTCGACGTTGCTATGGTGGTCCTTGCAGGCCTTGTCCTCGACATGCGCCCACACGCTGTAGTCGAAGGGGTTGAGTTTGGTCGATTGCGAAGGGTCGAATGTCCTTCAACCAGAAGTTCGGCTCGACTCCAATCACTCTTGCATGCTCTTGGCGCTGTAATCAGCCGCGGTGAGCGTGTAATGGTCGTGGGGATGTAGCTGACCTCGGTGATGTCCTAGTCGAAGCTTACCAAGCAGTGGTTATGCATGTTGATGACCGGATCAACCCTGAAGGTTTTTCATTAGAAAAAATGAGATTTCAATTTCCACGACTCTTTTAGTTATTGAGAAGGCGATGCAGCTCTCCCGACGTTCTTGAATACGATTGATGAGCAGAGGCCTTTTTCACAGCCAAATGGTTGAAAATTCGAAGTCTGCCTGAACGAGGTTGATCTTTGATGTCTTCCCAGTTCTTGAGCCTCTCCACGACTCTGAGGACGCTCATCCGTCTGACGTTGAGCCACTAAGCGATATCGGATCTGTTGTGGCCCGCGTACACGTTGCGGACAAAGTCCTTCCTCATATTGGCCCACACGCGGTTGACGGAGGACTTCAGCTCGTCGAGGTTGCTGTGGTGGACCTTGCAGGCCTTGCTCTCGACATACACTCACACGCTGTAGTCGAGGGGGTTGAGCTCGCGCGAATGCGGTGGCCAAAAGTCCTTCAACCAGAAATTCATATTCGACCCCAACCACTCTAGCACGGTCTTGGCCATGTCGGTCGGGGCACCATCCTGCTGGAAGACGTAGTCCGCCTTCTTCGTGATCGTTCTCACTCAAAACAGGGGTTTCGTGGCAAACATTTCCTTTTAATCGGCTGCGATAACCCTGTAACCGGCTGTGAACCACACAGGCGGCGCATCTTCTCGTTATTCGAAGCCACTGCGCCGAGCATCATAACAGAGGCCGGTTGCTTGGTCGTGGACACGTAGAGAACATCGGAGACTTTCTCGCTAAAGCCTACCACAAGTTCCTTTTGCATGTCCATGACTGGACACTTCAAGTCGTTGAGAAGGTGACGACAGCGCCACCGACGTTGTTCTCGCATACGGTCGTTGATCAGAGACTTTTCCACTTACCCTAAGCTCTTGCAAACCTCTTTCTTGACGGCCCTGGACACTATGGCCACCGAGATGTTCTTCTTCGCAAGCGCAGGAATTTTCAGTTTCGGAGCGCTGAGAAGGCCTTTTTTACAGTCAAACGGGTAAAAACTTGAGGTCTGCCTGAACGAGGTCGATATTTTAGGTATTCCCCGTTCTTGAGCCTCCCCGCGTCTCTGTGGACGGTCATTCGACTGACGTTGAGTCGCTTGGGGATATCGGACTTCTTGTGTCCCACGCGTAAGTCATCACGGATCTAGATTCTATTCACTTCCATCTCGACACACCTGCACACAATTGAAAAGACGCTTTAATGACACATGCTGGAAAAGTAGAACTTTAAGTTTGTTTGACGGAACGTTTTCTGTTACCCCCGAGTGTGACAGAACTTTTTCAAATCCCGGTATATCTTAAAGTCGGTTATTATAGGACAAATAAATAAAAAAAAACATTAAGGAAACCCATTAAATTAATACTTTCAAAAATTAAATATTAAAGTATACAGGTGTATACAACTCTAACTATACAAGGGTAGAATACTCATTTCCTCATAAGAAAGTTCTTCGATGGCATTTCCCGCTGGATTGTTACCCTAACAGTCCGTCTGAGAGATTGCAAGCAAAATATTCGAGCAAAGAAACGTGTGCCCGGATGATAGATTTGCAATAGAAAAGAAGATTCCGTCTCATGACTGTACATATGTACCTGTAAACTTAAAAAATACAGTGTTACTCTCTCACTGTGGCACACCTTACTAAAATGGTCTTCGCCGCTTTGGGCATCTGATCCTCCTTGTTCCGAACTGTCAGGCTCCTCCCTCTTCAGTGACAGAGGTTTTCTGACCACCTACCAATTTAGACAATCTTGACATATATGCCCTTCTAAACACAAACATAAAACCTGCGCCCTCTTCTTATTTGACACTGTGCGCAATCGCTTTCATTATACCATTTATTCCTACAGACGGAGCAAGTCAAGCCTCTAAAACTGCAGAAACTTTAAACGCGTTCCGGTTTCCCGCAATAATGACAGGTTAAGTAGGTTGATCAAGTTTTCGCAATCATAGTTTACTGATCTTCCACACAACTGATTCCTGAAATTAACTTGACCACCCTTAGAACGACTCAATTAAAACCAATCTCATGGTGATTGGGATAACTCCACAGCCGGTGTATATGCATCTAATATACTTCTTGTGGAAGTGTATCTCGTGCCTAGCTGGGTACTCAGAAATGGAACACCTTTTTCCCCTTTCAAGGTAAATAGAACTGGCTTATATGGTAACGATTAGCCTCCTTGCTTGTTGTCATCCACCCCGTTATTTTACTTTTTATTATATCATATACTTCCTCTTGTCCCCCGAAGATACCATAAATCAGAGAAATGAACCCCTCAAAATGTCTTTCCAATTGTAACGTCCATAGATCGCAGAAATAAGGATTCCGAATCCTATAGAACGCTCTAACTTATCCAGAAATCCCTCAAAGAAATAAACAGACGCATTCAATTTTTTTAATTTAGGAACCTTCTTGACCAATGCTCCCATCCCGTCAAATTCTTCCTTAACGCCAGATTTACCGAAAACACGAGTATTTGAGGCTAATAATCTCCTCTTACCTGACTTCTCAGTGTTCCTCTCATTCGACTCACCAGCGTCTTAGGAGAGCACAATCGCCTTCTTAATTTAGCCTCTTTATCTACCATCTGTGCTATTCAGAGGCAGATTGATTAATCCTCTGGGTTTAGTTCCCGTATTGTTAAAGCTTTTTTGATTCATACTTATCTTTAACTTGCTATATTAATAGTCATTTCACCCAGCAAAATCATAGAACCCCTTAAGTAACCGTCGTTCCATTGCACCTAAATTACCAATCTCAAATACAGCCTAGGGTAGCTAATCCAAGGACGACCACGATACTAGCAGCACCTAAGTGGAAAAAAATAATATACTAACTACCAAATCCTTCACCAATCAACGAGACCCCTTTACTTATGTTACTTTGATCGAACTCCGGGTTAATTCGATCCCCTCGAGCCATATCAGAGATCCTTAGCTCCACTCGAGCCCTTCCCGCCACACGTTGGACGCAAAATTGTGTCAGTTCAGAAAATAAGGTGGAAAATGGAAAGAAATGAGAAAAATTAAAAGAAAGAGAAAGAAGCGGATCACTAGAACAGCTGTTAAGGGCACCACCAGACACCGGCGAGAGTGAAGAAAAGGAAAACTTAAGGACACGATGTGGTCGAGCGAATGTGAGTGTGTGTGTGAAGGGACATTCTCTTACCCCTTTTCTCCACTACCCTCTACCTCCCTCTGTAAGAATGTGTGTGTGAGTGGAAATGTTTTTTTAAAAATATTTTTTATATATAAGATATATTGATGTCATGTTGTATTATAAAATGTTTTATTTCTTTCCAGGCGCCATATTTTGGAAAGATTGACTGACCTAATTGAATATTACCTCTGTATTAGAAGCGAACTATTTACTATTTGTTAATGTAGAAAGGCCACTAGTATTTTACAAAGTTTCAAGGCAGTGTTCCTCTTTTAAAAAGTGTCTGACTTTGTTAAGTTTAAAATAGTTTGGCATTTAAAGTAGGAAGGCTTATAATAACCACGCAAGCGTGACGAGGTCCATTATCTTATACCGAGCTCGGAGGCGCCAGTTTGTTTTTATATATGAAGATTTTGTGGTACCACGTGAGGCCTTTTCTTTTTTTTCATTTATCCTTTGTTGTTATGGCCCCGGCAGATATTTTTTGGTTGTTAACTTTGCCTATCTTCCTTATATATAGTCTAATTGAGCATTTTTGTATAAATCCTTTTGCTATTATTGATAAATAGGATTTATTTTTTTATTGTGTATATAGGAAAATTAGATACCTATTTTTGTGTGCATAAGTAACGAGATCTCTTGTAAATATTATTGTATTTTTTTGTAAGTAAAGGACTGTATATACAATTCGTTTCATTCTCCTTCGATTTCTCACGTCCGAATTAGTGTAGGAAGCGGGTTGGAACGATTGGGATTAGAGCATAGATTTTCGGCCCGCTACAACGAGGCTTGACCCTAGGATGAACGGTGGGTCAACAAAACGGCAAAGCCTCTCTGAGAATCAACATAAGGGGTGTAAAAATATACAAACCCAAGGGAAAAAAAATACGGGAAAATTATAAATTTATTTGCCTTCAGTGAGGCCTTACTTTATCTAAACATGTCTTAACCAAACTGGGCACCGTATTAAAAAATTCACATACCCTAATTCCAAACTCTCCGCCTTGCAGTTTTCATTCACTTCGTTATTTACTATAATGAAAAGGTAAAGCCAGCAACCAAAATAATACAGACGAAAAAATGAATGAATGGCCACTCCTTACTTACACAAAATGATTACTATAGAAACATAGAACTATTTCGCTATTATAAGTCCATTAATGCTATCAACAAAATAATCCTTAACACGATATCCTGGGCTACATTCGCCTTTGTTAGGAGGTAGTTAGATTTGTTTGGGGATACTCTTGTTGGGCATTTCTGATGTTGCTCCGTCGAATAAAAGAGCCGACAAACATCTAAATCATCTCTGAAAACAAGAGCATTCCCAGGCAAATCCATCTACCTCCTATCAAAGGCAAATATATCGCATAACACATATACGAGAACACCAAATCACACATGCAAAATAACCCCTTTCGCCCAATCATTTCTCAGAGCCAAACTCCAATATACAAGATGCGAAATGTTTGAACGTCATTATTACACATTGATCCATGAGCTCCTGCTAGCCGAGTTGATACGGCGTTGGTCTGCCAATGTCGCAGTACTGGGTTCGATCCAGGCAAGAGCGGACACAAACGTCAGCGGGCGGAGAGATCTGGCTACCAATTGGGGTGGGTAGATCTTACACTTCTCATCACACACAGCCAATTGCAACACTGCTTTATTTCCTCTTCCATCTTCCCAGCACAACATATACTCTCTGTTTTAAGGAATCCTGCCGATGTGTATTTCTATTCACATAACTCTGACGTGGAACAGGTCCCTCTGCCCCGGGGCGACGAAGTTTCCACCTGAACGCTGTTTGGTGTCAAAATACTTCCTGGCACCTCTCCCAAAAGAGGACCGGCCTCTAGTGCCCTCGGGCTCACCAGCGATTGTCATACTGACTTATATGTCTAGTTTATTATCCGGTCAGTATTCGCCCAGATAAAGGCAGGTTGGCAAACTAACCCTACTTACACTATTTATCTGTTCCAAATTCCTCATTAAATTGACCCGCCAGATGAGATATACTCGTATATAAAAAAAATCATTAAATTGACTAATAATTTCGTAGATGTTATCCTCAGTTTTCCGCTAAGAGGCATTCCCGCTTTTCTTGATGTCGAGAACCTATTCACCAATGTGCCAATAGTAGAAAATTCTGATCAGCCTGGGCAAAATTTTTATGCCGGCCTAAAAGTCAATACCCCCTCCTAAAGAGGGCCAAGAGTGAAAAATAGAGAAATAAAATTATAAATATGGTGAACAGAAATAGATGCGGTTACCCCTTATGGTCCTGCAAATTCCCCCACCATCCCGGGAGAAGATTACACAAGTAATCCTCTCAAAACTCAATTGTGACCTTCGTCAGGCTGTTTGACTCCCCCCAAAGGATTCATAAATGTCTCACTCCGAACAGGAGATGAAAAAGCTGCTCACAAAAAAGACCACTGACCAGCTCAAAGATGTGCACCTGAAGTCCATCGTACCTCCTGAAATCATGGCCCAGAGATAAATGGAATGTAGATAAATGGACTACACGATGGGATAGAATACCTCTGAAAGATTCTGAGAAGAAACAAAGCCTCAATAAGGACGGGCAAAGGTGCAAAGAATCTTTAAATTCGGACAGCTAGCAAAAACCATTAAGATCATATTTAAAGAGACCGCCATGGCAAAGTAAGCTTTAGAAACTGGCCTCCTAGCCTTCAATCTGAAGTTTACTCTTGGTCAGATAGAAAAGGAGGACTTCGTCCATATAGAAATATGCATGAAGTGCTTCCAATTGGAAGACCACGGTACGTGTGAGTGTCTCAAGGGGCAAAAGCACTGCTCTGAATATTTGGATCCTAATTACCTCGTGATCTCTTGCCCCAAAGAGCAAAAGAAATAAGCCAACTGCTGCGGCCCTCACTCACCACTAGCCATGAGATGCCCCAAGAATAAGGAGATAGCAAAAACGAAACAAAAGATGTAAGAAAAATGAACGTCTCATACTCGTGCATAATGCCAAGAGCCCATTAACGAAGCAGCATCAAAGGAGCCTTGCAAGCGGCAAACAGCAGGAAGAGCTTGGAGGAAATGGCAATGCTGTTATATGCGCATGTCGCCAACATCGCACAGCCAAGAACCTTTGCTGTTCAGTACAACAAAGTTCTAAGAAAGAACTGGAACACCAGGAGGAACCTTTGGTTCCTAGCAACACCTCCCTCAAGTGGTGTTTTAAAAGACTTAAGTGACCAGAAAAGGGGAAGAAACAACAACACCTAAACCAAAAGGAAAGAGAAAAATAAGAAAAAAAGGAATAATGCACAGACAAAGACAAAAGCGAGAAGGAGAAAGACTAAACCACTTCCTGCAAGCGAAGAAGGAATCCTCAGGCGCGAGAAAACAAACCGCAAAACAAAAGATATCTACGGATGACCAGGAACTCGACGAGATCCTGGAAGAAATAAGGAACCAAAAAGGCGCTACCCCACCAAGCACCTAAGGAAATAATGAAAACAACGAAGGAAGTACAGGCAACGGAGAAGGAATTTATAAGTGACGATACGAGTACTTGTCAAACTACGACGAAGACCATAATAAAAGACTTGATATGTTGATATGCGACGCTAAGCTTAGATTCTCAATTAACAAAAGCAGTGCCATGAAGACAAACAGCTTCAGAAAACCATGAAACGGAAAACGTTAGCAGGAAAAAAATATACAAGAAAAAAAAGCAAGAAAATCAAACTAATGATCGAATAACGATTACAAAATAGGTTATTTAACCCATGTTAAGAATATACCTAAAACGATTAACCAGACCTCCCGGCACCTATGCAGCCCTAAATCTAAAAATTCCTTCTATTAATTTTCGCCATTATTTTTTTTTCAGATCGATTTCTACGAACTTTATCCTTCTCAGAAGGACTCAGTCAGTTTGCTTGATTGAACGCGCTATGCGCTCTGAAAAGCTACTCAATGTTAAAGGAGGCAAAGACTATCAAAGTTCAGGCGAAAAACGAGATTTTTTCGCAGGAAGCCATTTATTTCGGCATGCGGAAAAGTCGGAAACGAACAGAAAAATAAGAAGATATATATATATATATATATATATATATATATATATATATATATATATATATATATATATATATATATATATATATATATATATATACGGTCACTGGATTGATTGGAGATTCCTCCTGTTCCCTTTGAGCGATGTAGCACCCCAAAGAGGGGCTGCTTATTCTTATTTCTGTCTCATTCTTTTTTATTTTTTATTAACCTACAACTTCTTTCTACCTTGCATTACATAACTTGGTCACCAGAAAAGTCTGAGTTGCAATTAGTACTAGGGTATAGTGAACCCATGAAGGAGACCTGGTTAGGAGGCCAGAAAATGGGCCTGGTTATCGGCCACGAGCTAGAACCCAACTGTGGACTGTTGATAGGGCTAGGTCTAACTAGGTAAGGGCAAATCCTGGAAGGTAGGCAAGATAGTAATAGGATATATAGGAAGGTTTCTCCCTTTGAGGAGCAGGAGAGTCTTTTCCATTTCAGACGTCACCAACTAGTAACCTCACACTAGAACACTAGAAAATGAACCATGAAGTAAAATGACTATCCATCCAGTTAATATCAAATGGAAAGAAACGGACCCCTTAGCAAGTTCCACAGATAATCTTCTCGGTCCTCGGAATACCCTTAATTAAGTGTATCGATACTACAAATGGATTCATGATCATCTGCTTCAAGGAAAGGATGTGGAACAGCTACTATCGACGGCCGTCAGCATAACACTGAGGAAATTGGACCTGGAAGCGAAGACTCCTCCGCAGATCACATCGAATAGGAGCTTTGTGGGCCGAAAAGTGGAAACATGGATAGTAGCTCACTCATGTGAAAAAATCAGACAAGAATAATGGAACGACAAAGATAGCTTAAAGTACAGAAAGTGATAAAATTCAGAGATCATACTTATGCATTCAAAGTCTTTTGTGAGAACACGGAAATAACATCGAAAGCACAAGAAAAAGAACTATTAGCATTCATCATGCTGATTCCCTCCGCGAACATATAGAGAAATGGATTTGCCAACATATAGATTGAATAATAATAATAATAAGTCTTTTGTAATGCGCTCTTTAAGGCCTGAGGCCTTCCCAGAGCGCACGTTGTGCTGAGATGAGAATGGAAATTCAATGGAAATTCAAGAGGGGGGAGAAGGCAATACTGAAAAGAGGCGTTTTCAGGAGACGCTTAAATGTGGTAAGAGAGGGAGAAGACCTGATTTCAGCAGGAAGAGCATTCCACAACTTAGGGGCGCAGATTGAGAAGGAGCAGTCCCCCATTGAGCAGAGGGATGAACGAGGAATATTCAAAAGAGGTGCATGTGATGACCGAAGGGCCCGAGGAAAATGGCGTGGCGAGAGGGCAGAAGAGAGGTAAGACGGGGCCTTGTTGTTTAGGGCCTTAAATGTGAAGAGAAGTATCTTGAAGTGAGTATGGGATCTGACAGGGAGCCAGTGCAGTTCATGCAGCAAGGGTTTCGAGGGAGAGAAGCGAGGGCGACGAAGGAGAAGCCGGGCGGCATAGTTCTGTACAAGTTGAAGGGGGCGGAGAGAGGAGGAGAGCAGATTGACAAGCAGAGAGTTATAGTAGTCAAGGCGTGAGGTGATGAAGGTATGAACAGCAGTCTCAAGACTTCGGCGATCAAAGTGAGAGCGAATGCGAGAGAAGTTACGAAGGAAACATAGAGAGGATTTGCTGACATTGCGGATATGAGGCTTAAAGGAGAGATGCTCATCAAAAACAACACCCAGATTCCTAACGCAGTCAGAGAAAATGATAGTATTACCGCCCAGAGTAAGCGAGGGAAAGAGAGCTTTAGATTTTTTGACAAGAGCAGGGGTGCCGACGAGGAGGACCTCACCTTCACAAATTTATCACCAAACGGCACACGTTCAGAAATTACACAAACACGGCAAAAAAGTGCATTGACTGCGAAGGTAACCTACGGACAATGGCCATGCTCTGCCCCCCAAAAGAAAAGAAGTTCTTAAGAGGAAAAAGAGAACAACAACAGACTAAGGCAATTAGATGAAACACATTGTACACAGCTGCAATGAAGGCATAAATGTTAGGAAAGAAAAGGCTTGTAAACATAACGAGATGCATGTATGCCAAGATATATACATACGTAATACATGCACACGTACAAAATGGTTTACAACCAGGAACCTATGTAAACACGTTAAACTCACTACTGAATGGAGTTGGGTTAGAACCAGTAAACATTTCGCATCAGGTCGATTCATCGGCCATACTTAACATACATTCGTCAGAAGCAAACCAAAAGAAAATACATAGGAAGACACACAAACGACGAAAACGGTAGTAAGTGACTCAGAGGGGAGTTCAGAATCCTCGGAGGAGGAACCCAAGAGAGTCACAAGAAAATTGCACAAGAGGAAAAAGCCCAAGGCAGAAAGGAGCCCGACTCCGAGGGCAAGGTCCGTCAGCCCCACTCCCCATCCGTGAACAAAAACGAACAAGTAACAAGGACGCACGAAAGAAAGAAGCAACCCTCAAAACGGAAGCAATAACCATACATTGTTACGGACAGATAAAATAATCAAAAGGACCGCAACGGATAAAGGAATACCCCTATCACCATGGATAATAGAAAATTGAACATCTTACAACTAGATACCAACGGATGTAGAGAAAAGAAGCAGATTTATGGAAACATTTTCAAAATAATAAATCCGGACATCAACTTAATTTCGGACAACGGAGTAAACCTTTAACAACCACTAGGTAAATATTTACAATTATGACGTCCTAGTGGTAAACCCTACAGGAAAACAACAAGACGGAGAAATATAAGAGTCATATATATATATATATATATATATATATATATATATATATATATATATATATATATATATATATATATATATATATCGCTGTAGATTAAAATTAACATATCAAGCATCATAATAGCTACAGGATATCAACCTCCAAGGAAAAATACTGGCCGATTAACAACTTTACAAACATATTTATTAATAGAAACCTGGTGATATTCATGGACTATATTAATGTCCATTGTGCAGCGAACGGATAAAAAACAACGGCGCAGGAAGACACCCGGAAGCATTGTTGACAAGAGGCTTCTGCCATCAACTAGGACCTGATTACCCAACTTACGTAACAGGAACCACTGCTCCTAAACCGGGCATCAGACTAGACAATAATTATCTCCCTACAACTATTACACACAATTGGAAGACATACCGTGCACATATCCCAGAGCGACTCTACTCACAATGAACCAAAGAGTAATACAGATTCCTGCGAAGGTAAGAAAAGCATACCACAGAGCGGACTGGGAGAGATACAGAAGAGAACTAAGTAATTATATGCCATAACCACTAAATGGTATAACGTTAGAAGAAATAGATATATAATTACAAAAATAAGGAGCTTGATGCAAGCGGCGGATAAATAGCAATACCCAGAGGCGGCTACAAGACGATTAAGATCTTTACCTGGACGCCCGAATTGGCATTAAAAACAACTTAGGTGAAATATCTGAATAAATAAGAATGGACGGCAGAGTGTGGTAAATATACACCGAAATGTGAAAAAAGAGAACTGACTGACTAAGGAAATAACGGAAAAACAAAGGGAACATTGGAACGAGACAATAAGAAGGGTTTGAAAATAATGCACCTGTATAGGAATTTTGGAGAAAAGTGAATCAAATGAAAGGAAAAGCAGGAAATATAAAAATGAAAATAAAAGACATCAAGGAAACAATATAGAAGACGAAAATAGAATTGAATTTATATTCATTGAACATTGGAAGAGAGTTTTAGACATAAATGCAGAGGAAAATGAAGAATTCGACATTGATTTCGAACATAATATATTGACTCGCCTAATGAGGAAATCGATAGAACACTTCCCCACCAATTTATCGATACAAAGAGAGTCACCTACGGCGATATCGACGCGAAGATCATCAAGCAAGAGGTGAAGACAATAATATTTCTCTTTCAGTAGAAAGCACCAGAAAGATCAGTTCTCACCCAAATAAATTACGAGGAAGCGCTCGACAGGATACTAAATGGACTAGCAATGGTACTAAATGCCTGTCTTAACACAGTCTACTTCCCAGATGAACTAAGGGTCGTAAAAATTATTTATATACCCAAACCAGAAAAGCTGCCAACTCGAGTTGAGAGCTATAGTCCTATCTCTCTACTTGACTTCATTGGGAAGGTGTTTGAGAAAATAATCAACCATCGACTGAGTGACCACGAATAAGCAAATGAACTCTTAAATAAGTACCAATTTTGATTCAGAAAAAGAAGTAGGACAAAGATGGCCCTTACACTGATCAGTGAGAAAATCGCTAAAATAAACAAAGAAAAGCCCAGTGTTGATAACGTCTGCAGGGACGTATCGAAGGCATTTGACAAGTTTTGCACAAGGAGATTGCAATAAAAAAAATCTTACAACTAGGAATGGACAATAAGATAAAAAGACTACTCTGCGACTATGTGATGGTAAGATACGCATTCATCTAGATCGGAAGGTGTTTGAGTCCAACATTATACTCAGTGTATATCTCAGACATCCCACTAGCCCTCGCTGAAGGGTGACTCAACATCTAGTTTGCTGATCATGTCACACAAATCCTGTATCCCCTTACAGGAATGGCGATATGCAAGCATGATTTACAGCAGAAGAGATAAGGAGGATTAACGAATATGAAAGAAATGGAAAATCAGTACGAAAAGGAACAAGTTTAAGATCATTCTGATGTTAAAAAAAACACTTGAAGATATCTATATTAAAGAAGAAAGATACAAATATACTAACGAGACCAAAATAATAGGATTAACGTTTAACAAAACAGGATGCAGCAAGCACGCAAGTGAACGAGTCACCATCGCTGTACACCATCTCGAAATCAGACATTATCAAATTGAAAAGAATTCAAACAAGGCAACATTAACTAACACAAAAACAAGAAGAGAAATGAGAAGACAACGGAACATTCACAGAGAAGCTGAAATGAAACCAATGAACAAAATAATTGAAGGAAGCGCAAAAAAATTAATAGAAAAAACGCAAGAGGAAATATGAAATAAAATCATAGCAGTGATTGCCTAGAGGAAGAAGAGGAGATCACACCGCCTCTTCCCAACTTATACATCAAATATTGATCAGGAAGAGGAAGAAATCTACACATGAAAAGTTTAGAAAAGTTCTAAAGAAGAAACGTAAGTTTGCATAACCAACTTTATCAGTTACATAATTATGTACAATGCATGACATTATAAAAAAAAAATAACGAGAAAAGAAAGAGTTACGAGAAAGCTAAACAGGCAGTAGAAAGAATTAAAACAACGGTTTGATCACCTAAAAACAACATATATAATAAAGACATGAAATAATGAAGAAATATAACAAGATACTCAGGCAACAACTCACTAAATTATCTATTTTCAAACTATACTACAAAACGGAAAGAGATTAGCATGACCTCCATGCAACCTAGCATTCATTTCCAAACCTAGTACTTCTAGACCTTAACCTCAAGGTATACGTCAGCAAAGAATACCCCCTACCTAAGGGGAAAAGGCAACATGACGTAGTCAAAACCCCACGGGAAGGAACATGCCTATTGGCCTTCAAGGAGAAGACAGGAGAAGAGGATGAAGATTTTAGAGAGGAATTACTCAATGACAGAATCAAAATCTTTCCTGGCGACTGGGTCACCATAGACCGTAATACGTTCAAATATTTGGTATTTGAAAGGTATAGGGCTGGTGGTGCCGAACCAATCAACAGGTTCACCGGGCAAACAATGTAGGGCAGCTAAAACGATCCACAGTGGCCAGTGGCTCACTATTCCCCCTCAAAATTATCAAACAGAAAGGAATGATGAGCTATTGTATGCAACCTAGCATTCATTTCCAAACCTAGTACTTCTAGACCTTAACCTCAAGGTATACGTCAGCGAAGAATACCCCCTACCTAAGGGGAAAAGGCAACATGACGTAGTCAAAACCCCACGGGAAGGAACATGCCTATTGGCCTTCAAGGAGAAGACAGGAGAAGAGGATGAAGATTTTAGAGAGGAATTACTCAATGACAGAATCAAAATCTTTCCTGGCGACTGGGTCACCATAGACCGTAATACGTTCAAATATTTGGTATTTGAAAGGTATAGGGCTGGTGGTGCCGAACCAATCAACAGGTTCACCGGGCAAACAATTTAGGGCAGCTAAAACGATCCACAGTGGCCAGTGGCTCACTATTCCCCCTCAAAATTATCAAACAGAAAGGAATGATGAGCTATTGTATGCAACCTAGCATTCATTTCCAAACCTAGTACTTCTAGACCTTAACCTCAAGGTATACGTCAGCGAAGAATACCCCCTACCTAAGGGGAAAAGGCAACATTACGTAGTCAAAACCCCACGGGAAGGAACATGCCTATTGGCCTTCAAGGAGAAGACAGGAGAAGAGGATGAAGATTTTAGAGAGGAATTACTCAATGACAGAATCAAAATCTTTCTTGGCGACTGGGTCACCATAGACCGTAATACGTTCAAATATTTGGTATTTGAAAGGTATAGGGCTGGTGGTGCCGAACCAATCAACAGGTTCACCGGGAAAACAATTTAGGGCAGCTAAAACGATCCACAGTGGCCAGTGGCTCACTATTCCCCCTCAAAATTATCAAACAGAAAGGAATGATGAGCTATTGTATGCAACCTAGCATTCATTTCCAAACCTAGTACTTCTAGACCTTAACCTCAAGGTATACGTCAGTGAAGAATACCCCCTACCTAAGGGGAAAAGGCAACATGACGTAGTCAAAACCCCACGGGAAGGAACATGCCTATTGGCCTTCAAGGAGAAGACAGGAGAAGAGGATGAAGATTTTAGAGAGGAATTACTCAATGACAGAATCAAAATCTTTCCTGGCGACTGGGTCACCATAGACCGTAATACGTTCAAATATTTGGTATTTGAAAGGTATAGGGCTGGTGGTGCCGAACCAATCAACAGGTTCACCGGGCAAACAATGTAGGGCAGCTAAAACGATCCACAGTGGCCAGTGGCTCACTATTCCCCCTCAAAATTATCAAACAGAAAGGAATGATGAGCTATTGTATGCAACCTAGCATTCATTTCCAAACCTAGTACTTCTAGACCTTAACCTCAAGGTATACGTCAGCGAAGAATACCCCCTACCTAAGGGGAAAAGGCAACATGACGTAGTCAAAACCCCACGGGAAGGAACATGCCTATTGGCCTTCAAGGAGAAGACAGGAGAAGAGGATGAAGATTTTAGAGAGGAATTACTCAATGACAGAATCAAAATCTTTCCTGGCGACTGGGTCACCATAGACCGTAATACGTTCAAATATTTGGTATTTGAAAGGTATAGGGCTGGTGGTGCCGAACCAATCAACAGGTTCACCGGGCAAACAATGTAGGGCAGCTAAAACGATCCACAGTGGCCAGTGGCTCACTATTCCCCCTCAAAATTATCAAACAGAAAGGAATGATGAGCTATTGTATGCAACCTAGCATTCATTTCCAAACCTAGTACTTCTAGACCTTAACCTCAAGGTATACGTCAGCGAAGAATACCCCCTACCTAAGGGGAAAAGGCAACATGACGTAGTCAAAACCCCACGGGAAGGAACATGCCTATTGGCCTTCAAGGAGAAGACAGGAGAAGAGGATGAAGATTTTAGAGAGGAATTACTCAATGACAGAATCAAAATCTTTCCTGGCGACTGGGTCACCATAGACCGTAATACGTTCAAATATTTGGTATTTGAAAGGTATAGGGCTGGTGGTGCCGAACCAATCAACAGGTTCACCGGGAAAACAATGTAGGGCAGCTAAAACGATCCACAGTGGCCAGTGGCTCACTATTCCCCCTCAAAATTATCAAACAGAAAGGAATGATGAGCTATTGTATGCAACCTAGCATTCATTTCCAAACCTAGTACTTCTAGACCTTAACCTCAAGGTATACGTCAGCGAAGAATACCCCCTACCTAAGGGGAAAAGGCAACATGACGTAGTCAAAACCCCACGGGAAGGAACATGCCTATTGGCCTTCAAGGAGAAGACAGGAGAAGAGGATGAAGATTTTAGAGAGGAATTACTCAATGACAGAATCAAAATCTTTCCTGGCGACTGGGTCACCATAGACCGTAATACGTTCAAATATTTGGTATTTGAAAGGTATAGGGCTGGTGGTGCCGAACCAATCAACAGGTTCACCGGGCAAACAATTTAGGGCAGCTAAAACGATCCACAGTGGCCAGTGGCTCACTATTCCCCCTCAAAATTATCAAACAGAAAGGAATGATGAGCTATTGTATGCAACCTAGCATTCATTTCCAAACCTAGTACTTCTAGACCTTAACCTCAAGGTATACGTCAGCGAAGAATACCCCCTACCTAAGGGGAAAAGGCAACATGACGTAGTCAAAACCCCACGGGAAGGAACATGCCTATTGGCCTTCAAGGAGAAGACAGGAGAAGAGGATGAAGATTTTAGAGAGGAATTACTCAATGACAGAATCAAAATCTTTCCTGGCGACTGGGTCACCATAGACCGTAATACGTTCAAATATTTGGTATTTGAAAGGTATAGGGCTGGTGGTGCCGAACCAATCAACAGGTTCACCGGGAAAACAATTTAGGGCAGCTAAAACGATCCACAGTGGCCAGTGGCTCACTATTCCCCCTCAAAATTATCAAACAGAAAGGAATGATGAGCTATTGTATGCAACCTAGCATTCATTTCCAAACCTAGTACTTCTAGACCTTAACCTCAAGGTATACGTCAGCGAAGAATACCCCCTACCTAAGGGGAAAAGGCAACATGACGTAGTCAAAACCCCACGGGAAGGAACATGCCTATTGGCCTTCAAGGAGAAGACAGGAGAAGAGGATGAAGATTTTAGAGAGGAATTACTCAATGACAGAATCAAAATCTTTCCTGGCGACTGGGTCACCATAGACCGTAATACGTTCAAATATTTGGTATTTGAAAGGTATAGGGCTGGTGGTGCCGAACCAATCAACAGGTTCACCGGGCAAACAATGTAGGGCAGCTAAAACGATCCACAGTGGCCAGTGGCTCACTATTCCCCCTCAAAATTATCAAACAGAAAGGAATGATGAGCTATTGTATGCAACCTAGCATTCATTTCCAAACCTAGTACTTCTAGACCTTAACCTCAAGGTATACGTCAGCGAAGAATACCCCCTACCTAAGGGGAAAAGGCAACATGACGTAGTCAAAACCCCACGGGAAGGAACATGCCTATTGGCCTTCAAGGAGAAGACAGGAGAAGAGGATGAAGATTTTAGAGAGGAATTACTCAATGACAGAATCAAAATCTTTCCTGGCGACTGGGTCACCATAGACCGTAATACGTTCAAATATTTGGTATTTGAAAGGTATAGGGCTGGTGGTGCCGAACCAATCAACAGGTTCACCGGGAAAACAATGTAGGGCAGCTAAAACGATCCACAGTGGCCAGTGGCTCACTATTCCCCCTCAAAATTATCAAACAGAAAGGAATGATGAGCTATTGTATGCAACCTAGCATTCATTTCCAAACCTAGTACTTCTAGACCTTAACCTCAAGGTATACGTCAGCGAAGAATACCCCCTACCTAAGGGGAAAAGGCAACATGACGTAGTCAAAACCCCACGGGAAGGAACATGCCTATTGGCCTTCAAGGAGAAGACAGGAGAAGAGGATGAAGATTTTAGAGAGGAATTACTCAATGACAGAATCAAAATCTTTCCTGGCGACTGGGTCACCATAGACCGTAATACGTTCAAATATTTGGTATTTGAAAGGTATAGGGCTGGTGGTGCCGAACCAATCAACAGGTTCACCGGGAAAACAATGTAGGGCAGCTAAAACGATCCACAGTGGCCAGTGGCTCACTATTCCCCCTCAAAATTATCAAACAGAAAGGAATGATGAGCTATTGTATGCAACCTAGCATTCATTTCCAAACCTAGTACTTCTAGACCTTAACCTCAAGGTATACGTCAGCGAAGAATACCCCCTACCTAAGGGGAAAAGGCAACATGACGTAGTCAAAACCCCACGGGAAGGAACATGCCTATTGGCCTTCAAGGAGAAGACAGGAGAAGAGGATGAAGATTTTAGAGAGGAATTACTCAATGACAGAATCAAAATCTTTCCTGGCGACTGGGTCACCATAGACCGTAATACGTTCAAATATTTGGTATTTGAAAGGTATAGGGCTGGTGGTGCCGAACCAATCAACAGGTTCACCGGGCAAACAATGTAGGGCAGCTAAAACGATCCACAGTGGCCAGTGGCTCACTATTCCCCCTCAAAATTATCAAACAGAAAGGAATGATGAGCTATTGTTTTACAAGAAGTGTGACAGCGGCCAAAGACAAGACCTAGGCTCCCATGGTACAAAGAAATAATCGAAGAAGGAATAAAGCCCGAACATGACAAGATATCACGGCTATGACAACTACCCCAATTAAGTCAATCTCACTAGAAAATACCCCCGAACAAGAACATGAACAACTGATGAAGACTAAAAAAGTGAAGAAAAACGACAGTGAAAAAAGTGTCAAACTATAATGAAGTGATCCAAGGGAAAACCAAAACTGAACACAACACGAGGAAAAAAATCCGATACAGATTTTAATGAGAGAACATGAATAACATAGAGAGAATGACAGAGATTGGTGGCTCTCCTGTTACTTACGGAGAAGTTGTTTGAACTACTGGATGGATGAAAAGGGAATACCAGATATATAAATATTAAGAACTCGTGGTTCGGATTCCATGTTAATCAGTAGATATAAATAAGTGAATATTACAGCCTTTTTCTTCTATCCCCCTGTACGCAGAAATAAGGTCATCGCAGATCAGCCTTTTCTCCCTTATTGGTTTCAATTTTCATCCATTTTTTCTTCTTCTTTTATCCCTCCCTCCACGACCTCCGCCGTTCCTTCTCCATTTGGCCAACCAAACTTGGTCGAACGTGAGAGAAAAGGCGTTGGGAAGCCGAGAGGGCCTTCGGCCGATACACCTATTCATCTTACATAACTCTTTACAAGGCTGCTTCGACATTGGACCGAGAAACATTCATCCATCTGAGCGAATACAGCATTTTGTAAAGCGGCAAGAACCCTGAAAAAATCGCAGTCATTTTTCTTTACCGCTGCCAATACTCTTTGCGGTAGTGCGGAAAAGATTTGCTTCACCTTTTCCTAGTCGCTGTAGTACCCACTATGATCGGGTCTATCATGCTTGACCTAGAGTAGCTGAGGAGGGTCCCACTAAAGATTCTTCACGGCAAGGATAAACCATTAAGAAAACGTACACTCCAGACCATCTACGCACACATTGGATTCATCCAGCTCGGTTTAAAAGACCAATATAATGGATACGTCGCTCTTTGTGAGACGGAGAAGTACTCAGCTGCACTACTAAGTGAAGCATCTGGCAAAACACTCAAACAATCGGGCTGGGGACGCGCACACAACCCGCCGTTACCACATACCACATAACGCATGAACCTATGGGTTGGAGCTCATTCTTCCGAGCAAATTAAAGAAGAGGAAAATAGATTTGAGCGAAAATCGATGGTTATAAAGTTTAATAACCATACCGGTGTAGAACACCACAATCACCTGTACAAAATAATGTTCTAAAACACTGAACTGGCAAGGAAGGCAGCTGAATGTTGAATTCTGGAATCTACACAAAGATATCACCAAACAAACCGAAAGAGAATCTTTTATTTCTGCTGAAATTTAGTTTAATTGCTACGTCATGGATCATCATACGACTAGGGAATGTACTTAGGAAGGGAAACAGCGTTCGGAGTATTGAGGTCGCGACCACATATAAGACGGGTGCAAAAGCACCAGCAAGAAGTGCCTGAACTGTGGGGACCCTCACCGAACACTCTATATATCTCGCCCAGTTAAAAAAAAACGAATTACAAAAGCAAAACTAACGGCACTAGTGGAAGAAAAAATAGAAGGAAGAACTCAACCTACGCGGTGGCAGCAGCATCAACGAGTAGAGAGACATCTGAAACTAGTATGGTTGTGAATATTGAGGGAAATATGCGTCCGGACTTATCCTGTGCATATTACATGCCCACTTTGTCAACATAACGAAACCAGGGTCATATTCAGAAGAAATCAATAAGAGGCTCTAAAAAACGAATTACGACCAATGTAGACCCCGGAAAATCCACCGTCGGCGAGTGTACAGAATTAGTATGACCGCCGCGGCACAGAGCACGAATACAGCGCCCAAAGAAGTAAAGTCATTTGATAACAGTAAAATCGAACAAAGCAACAAACGAGGACGCAGATACAACCGAAGAGGACGGATGAGACACGTGAATTAATAAACAAAACAATTAAAAAATTAGAAAAGGAGACACAAAAAGACACTCAATACGAAAGAACTAAACATAAAGATATTTGGTTACCAAACAGCAACAATACCATAAATTTACAAACAAAAAGAGATCGTACAAGGCATAAATAAAGAATGGTCCAATGGAAGTATGACGATGAACACGACGAGACCGAAGCAAATAGTACACTAAAGTAATTTCTAGTTCAAATACTACCCAAGTTCTGCCACAATATTACGAACGAACAATTTAGAAAGAAACACTCAGGACAAACCAAGTCACCCAGCAGAAGAGAAAAAAACCCCAGTAAATAATTAAGCATAAGTTCTAAATTCACTAAAAATATTTACGCTTAATGTAAATGGTTGGAATACCCCCCAAAATAACAATAATAATAATAACATCATGAGAAACAAGATCTAGACATAATTATTCTCGCGGAACAGGGAATAGATTTGAAAAACGACCCCCCCAAACTTCCCAATTATGACGTCATCCTGACAAACTACAACCCAGTCAAGGTTCGATTGCGTCATAATGGGGATAAGAAAAGGCATTGCACACACGGAAATACGAGACTTAAAAAAAAAATTCAAATGACTACCTGGGACTTAATTGTGGCTGGCGCTTATCAACCGCCAAGGCGAAGATACATATTTCCCCGCCCCCAATTTCTTAAAAAATATTCCTTCGACAATCATCAGCCAGCCATTCTACTCGGTGACCTAAATGCAAAGTAGCCAGAGGCTGGTTATACAGGTCTGCCAGGGCAACAAGAAAGACTCTGCAAGCCCCCCTAAGTAGAAATATAGTTTAAAGAGAAGCAAAGATTATCTTTCTCCACAAATCATGGAAACCAAATGATCAGGTGGAAAGTTACAGCCACATCTTGCTTTTAGAGTTTTTCGTGAAACTTTTAAAGAAACACCTGAACGACAGGCTGAAAAAGCATCTGGAGGAAAATTAACGGGGCTAAATTTGGACAAAAACATCACAAAGATATTTTACAACTACTTCGGAGATAGAAGGGCTATACTCTGCATTAACGGGTACACAAGATAAGAACTGGTGATGTAGGACGTCGGCGTCCCACAAGGAGGGTGTTCGAGCCCCAGACTATACACCGTATACACTGGAGACCTCCCTCAACATACAGATAAGTGTGCGACATATGTATATCATGTGGACGTTGCAAATCATTTCCAGCAACTTCAAAAACCCAGCCTACACAACGCAAGTGACAATCATATGGCGAGGATCCAAAGAGTCCAAAACTGCGCTACCAAGTTCATCACCAACAAAAGCAGAGGCAACAGAATACCGTCGAGAGAACTACACATAAGATTAAAAAAAAAGACCAATTAATGAAACAATGCATGAACGTGCAACCAATCCATGGAATAAAATAACGAAAATGACTACCGAAGAGGAAATGGAAGATAATACAAACTTACATAAAAACAAGAAGAATATGACATCATGAAAGTTTTGAAGTAAGCAAGAGAAAAACACAGCAATATATCATAACGATATTCAGCTAATAACACCTAACAAAATAAAAAAATAACGCAAAAAAAGGAAAATAAGAAGAAAAGAAAAGCAAGATAATAACATAAGGAAACAAAGATAAGTTCAGCTGACTAAACGGATTCCCCCTTAAAATTTGGATCTGGATTTATTTACAATTTAGTAAAAAAGGTCTGCTGACCAAAAGGTCGCGTGCCCTCACTTTATAGAATATTATTGCATATCATAGTATATCATCGCACAGCACTGCATAATATAGCAGACATAGTATAATATAACAGTATAACATAGCATAGTATATTATAGTATAATATTGCATAGCATAACACAGAATAGTATAGCATAGCATAGTCTAGCCTAGCCTAAAATATAATAGTATAGCCACATACTTTAGCATAGCATAGTATAGAATAGTCTAACCTAGCATAGCGTAGTATTGTCTAGCATATCATAGCCTAGTATAGCTTAGAATAGTCTAGCCTAAACTTGCCTAGTATAGCAGAGCATACCATAGCCAAGTACGGCATAGTATAACCTACCCTGTTTTAGCCTAGTATAGCCAAGACTAGCCAAACATAGGATAGCCTAGCCTAAAATAAAATAGCCTAGTTTTGCCGGGCCTAACCTAGCCTAGCTTAGTATAATCTAGCTAGCCTAGTATAACTTAGCATAGTATAGCATACTTTATCCTACCTTAGATAAGGATATCCTAGCTTAGTAAACCCTATTCTAACCTAGCATATTATAGTAAAGCCTAGCTTAGCTTAGCCTAGTATAGCCAGGCCTAGCGTAGCATTGCCTAGTGTAGCCTAGCCTAACCAGGAATGGCTTAGCATTGTATGCCAGAGCCTAGCCTAGTATAGTTAAGCTAGAATAGGCTCCTATAGCCTAGCTAATATATCCTTGCATATGATAGCCTAGCCTAGCATACTATAGGCTAGCTTGGTATAGCCTATCCTAGCATAGCCACACCTAACATAATATAGCCAAGCGTATCATATTATAGCCTAGCCTAGTATATACTAGACTAGTATAGCACACTATTCCCTAGAATAGAATAACCTTGCATAGCTTAGCCTAATATAGCCATGGTTAGCTAACCTATCGTATCCTAACATAGTATGACCTAGCCTAGCCTAGCATAACAGTGCATAGCCCTCCCTAGTCTATTATACTTTAGGATAGCATAGTATAGCCCTATCTAGCCTAGTATAACTTAGAATAGCTTAGTCTAGCCTAGCATAGTATACCCTAGTCTAACATTAACTATCATAGACAAGTATAGCCTATACTATCCTATTATACCGTAGTCAAGCATACCTTAGTATTGTCTAGCCCAGGGGTGAGCAACCTTTTTGAGATGCGTGCCAAAATCGGTCAAATATCTAACAAAATTTTTCCACTTGCCAACCAAATTTTTTTGAGAACATATTATTTGATATCTCTTAAGCATTTGAAGAACTTTTTTAAATAATAAAGAATAACTCAAGAGCAGTAAAGACACAGTATTGTAAGTCATTATGTAAATTATGTAAAACTGACTGAATGAAAGAGATTGTAACAGGGTTTACGAAAAGGTTCTTTATGTGAATTTTTTCCTTGGCCTCTAAGTATAACTGTAACTGCCATACCTATTCACACAATTTAACGACTATTATTAACATCAACACAAACAATTAACATTGATATTTTTTTCAATTAATCAGTCATTATTTTTTCCCAGTTATACCTTTGTATTACTAAATCACAGTAAAAGGTTACTAACAGATAATATTTTGCTTATTTTAAATCATTTACAATTGATGTATAAAAAAATAAAATATATTTATTTACCTTCAAAGCTACATTCAAACAACCACTTTCAAAAGAAAACATCAGATAAAACTAGAATCAGAAAACTTGTTGACTCTCTCTATATATTATTTTTCAGCGGGATTTCTGCTGCTGTATCACTGATGACAGAATTTATGTCGGTTTATATTTAGTAACCTTGAGAGATATGCATGCACTACTAGTTTCATCCATCAGGTTACTCCTCTTACGAAACTCAACAAAGTTCATCCCTGAGAACAAAGATTCATAAGCATATGTAGACGAAATCATGGATAGTAATGCTGTTGAAAGGTTCTTTAAACAGATAATTTTCTCGAATAGTATTCTAAATCCTTAATATTTCGTTTTCCGCATTTCTCTCTGTTACTCACGTCTCTAATCGCTCCTTTTTCACTATTTTCTAAGTCAACTCTAAGATCAACAAATTTTTTGTTTCCAAATTTAGATACTTTGAAATTCAATAAAGTGCATTTCAAATCATCCATGTCTATCCAATGAAAACATTTGCAAGTTTAGTTCATCCAGTTTGATACTGTCTGGAAACTTAATGAATTTTGCCGTCTCTTCCAGTTCTCTAAACCTAGCAAATCTTGAAAAGAACTGCCCAACACTTGCCTCAATAATTTTTACAAACAGTTTTTGAAGACATTGGCGGTCTGTTACTCGTATGTCATCTTTCAAGGGAGCACCGATGTACCCCTTTGTGTTTGGAAAGTATCTGAATTTCTCATCATTCTACATCCTTCTTAAAAACCTCTTTTTTAAAAAAAACAACGGTAACCTGTGCTTTTGCGGGCCAGAAATAAGTCATCGGCGTGCCACATTTGACACGCGTGCCAAGGGTTGCCCGCCCCTGGTCTAGCCTAACATACTATATGCTATCCTAGCATAGTATTTTATAGCCTAAATTAGCATAGTATATCTTGCCCTTGTACATTATATCTTAGCATAGCTTAGCATAGTATAGCCTAGCATAGTATAGCCTATTCTAGACTTCCCTAGCAGAGTATAGCATATTATAGCCTAGTCTAGTCTAGCAGAATATCAGCCGAATAGTTATGATGTTATTGCCAAAACAAAATAATTCCCGGGCTAACCTTGAGAAAACTTTGGCAATTACATCATTCGAAAAGGAATGTAAAACAACATAAGGGTTACAAATTTCGCTAGAATCAGCCCAATAGTTATAATATTATTGCCCCCCCAATTCCAGGGCTAACCTTGAGAGGACTTTGGCAATTATATCATTCGAAAGAGAATGTAAAACAACTTAAGGTTTTCAAATTTCGTTAGAATCGGCCGAATAGTAGTTAAGATGTTATTACAAAAACAAAAACAAAAAAAGCAAAACGGGGACCGACCGCCGACATAGTGAGATTTAGAGTCGCTCGCTACTAGTCTCGCACGCGACTAATAATTTTATTTTCTACTTGACTTAAGCGAGTTCTTGATAAATTTGAGACAGTTGACGATTGAGAGCAGATTCTTAGTGGGGTGGAAATCTGTTCATGACGTGAATTGAAGAAAGGCAAACTGAATGCACGAAGCTAGACGAATGGAGTACAGTTGAATGATTCACTAATGAATGAATAAGTGAGATGAGTTACTGAATAATGAATGTAGTGATTGACTGGATAATGATCATTGTCTCTCAATGAAACTAATATTTTATCTGTTGGGAATGACTAGGTTTCACCAATCGAGTTTCTCGGGAGAGGGACTTTGTCTGAACTGGATGAGTGTTTATTTATGTGTGTGTGTGTGTGTGTGTGTGTGTGTGTGTGTGTGAGAGAGAGAGAGAGAGAAAGAGAGAGAGACAGACAGACAGACAGAGACAGAGAGAGTGTAACAAGGAGTGTAACAAGGAAAGAAAGTACCCTAGAAGACCTTACGGTCCATTCAATGAGGGTACCTTTGGACTAGCAGTCGAGCGGGCACATCTCTGCTCAAATGCTTTACGTCGTTAAACGGCCACTTTCAAGACCCTGTCTAGTCTGGACTTGAACTGGTCAAGAGATTCACTGTTGACAACTTCCACTGGAAGTGCGTTCCAACTACCGCAGATACTGTACGTGAAAAAATTTCCACACATATCGCAGGTGTAACGCTTCAATTCAAGTTTAAAGCCGTGATTTCTTGTTCTACTCTCAACAAGTGTGAAAATATCCCGGTAGTCAACATTTTCGAAACCTCGGAAGTATTTTGAAAACTTCGATTTGCTGACCACGCAGTCTACGGGTTTACAACGATAACAGATCTAATTCACTTAATCTATCTTCATAACTTTTATGTCTGATAGAGAGAATCAGTTTAGTTGCTCTGGCTTGCAGGCGTTCCAATCTCGCGATGTCCTTTCGAAATGAATGACTCCAGAATTGTACGGCATACTCCAGGTGCGGTCGGACAAGTGAGTTATACAAACACAGTACAATATCCTTGTTCCGATATCCAAACTGGGGCTTTATGTAGCCTCGCATCCTTTGGGCCTTTTTCTCCGCCTCAATGCACTGTTTCGAGAACTTGAGGTCACTAGTGATTGCTACACCCAAGTCCTTCTCAGTGTCGGTGGATTCAATAGCAGTGCTCTTAAGGATATACTGAGATTGGGGATTTCGGTGGCCGATATGCATCACTGCATTCGTTCACGTTAAAAGGCATTTGCCACATGCCTGACCATTCCCCAATCTTCCAAAGATCTTACTGCAGGCGGGCAGTATTTCCATCCTTTGCAACGTTCATACCAAGCTTGGTATCGTCAGCAAATTTGGAAATCTAGGCAACCATGCCACTGTCCATGTCGTTGACGTAGATGATGAATAGTAGTGGTCCAGGACAGAACCTTGAGGCACCCCGCTAGTAACGGGCACCCACTCATAAACCTGTCCATTCACCACCACCCGTTGCCGTCTGCCACTTAGCCAGTTCTCTATCCAGCCGGCTACTTTTCCATCTATGCCCAGCGTTCGCACTTTCCGGAGAAGGCGGCGGTGTGTTGCTTCATCAAAGGCTTTTTGAAAGTCTAAGTAGACCACATCTACCGCCTTGTCCCGATCGTGCTCACTGAAGATGAAGTGGAAGAATTCCACAAGGTTCGTCAGGCATGACCGTTGCCTTCGGAAGCCGTGCTAGGAACTCCTCAGTAGCAGGTTTGACTCTAAATGCGACGTTATTTTGTCCACCATTATGCTTTCCATGACTTTACCGACTATCGAAGTCAGACTGATAAGTCTGTAGTTCGACGGTTGGCTACGGTCTGCTTTCTTGAAGATAGGAGTCACCTCCGCTTCACGCCACTCTCTAGTAACTCATTCGGTCCGGATTGACATGTTGAAGATTGCGCTCAGGTGTCGTGACACTTGATCGCGCACTTCTTTCAACACTTTAGGTAGAAACCCATCCGGGCCAAGTGACTTATTCGTCATTAGGTCAGTGATCTTCTTTTTTATTTCTCCTTTGGTGAAGTCCATATCCTCCAGGTTTTCCCCCGAGTAGGGATCCGTTGGCTGAGGGATGGGACCACACTCTTCAGTAAACACTGAAGCGAAATAGTCGTTGAGGAGGTTAGCATTTTCTGCATCTGAGTGCTTTAATGTCCCCTCCTCATTCTTCAAAGGGCCAATCGTTCGACGGATTGGTTTACGGCTGTTTACATATCCAAAGTAACTCCTTGGGATTCTCTTTACAAAGTTTCGCCACTCGGAGTTCCTCAAACTGCTTAGCCGCCCTTATGCTGGACTTCTCTCTCCTGGCTAGGCTCTGGTATTTGTCATAGTCACCCGAGATCTTCGATTTCCTAAGCAGTTGGCCTATTTTTCGATTAAACCACTTTGGTTGAACAGAAGACCGATGGGGGCATTTCAGAAGAATGAAACGCGATTGAAGACTCATGAATGTGGTTTTGAAACTGTTCCACGAGTCTTCGACAGCATCGCACACTTCTAGCCTCGCGTCAGTCAGTCCAACACGAAGACCTGCAAAGTTTGCTCTTCTCAAATCAAGTTTCCTCGATTTACTAGTTGCAGGTCCTGCCTTGGGGACTTTGACTAGAGAGAGAGGGAGAGAGAAGGAGGCAAGGCGAGATGGAAAGAGAGAGAGAGCGGGGGGGAGTGTGTGAGAGAGACAAATAAAGAGATAAGGAGAGGAAGAGAGAGAGAGAGGGATGGAGTGAGAGTGTGTGTGTGTGTGTGAGAGGCGGGAGAGGAGAGAAAGAAAGAGAGAGAAGTAGTGAGAGAGAGGGAAAGAGAATGTGTATGAGAGAGAGGGAGGGGAGGTGAGAGAGAGAGAGAGAAAGAGAGAGATCGAGCAGAAATTAGGTGTATTCGGTATTAAAAAAATTATATAGGAGGACATATAACTGCTAGGAAAAGCATTGCTAATAAATCCAGTGGTAGTTCGGGAAAAAGCTTTTAAGACTATTTTATGTTTAGT
Source organism: Ceratothoa steindachneri (assembly GCA_963969495.1). Taxonomy (NCBI): domain Eukaryota; kingdom Metazoa; phylum Arthropoda; class Malacostraca; order Isopoda; family Cymothoidae; genus Ceratothoa; species Ceratothoa steindachneri. Next base: position 116,793,664 of record OZ018332.1, read on the forward strand.
GGGTTTGCGTTAATAAAGAAATGGTTAAATGGCATTCTCGTGTGACCGAGGCTGTTGTGAGTTGAGAAGATGTTTCAGCGAAGGGGGACAGGAAAACTTAAAATTTTCAGTCGGAAGATTTGTGCCTGGGAGTATCCTGTGTATTATAGTTTGTGTGTATGATCATGTAAATGAATTATGTAGTCATGCTATAGAATCACACAACTTCTGAATGAACAAATGTATTTACATTTGTAATGTAGTACATTATTGAATAAATAATGCATATTAAATGAAAAAATATATGAAATTAGATAAAATTAACAACGATTAATGTCATGTGAATAAAAATAATGACAATTAAATCGGAATTAAGCAAATGAGTAAAAAAATATATAATATTGATAGTTCATTGACATTGCTAATGGAACAATAAAAGTATGATTAAGTAAGATAGTACACTTATTGTTCCGAGTATCTCAGCTGGATCAAAATAGCATGAATATTGAGTTTGAAAATTTAATGATTAAAATTATAAATTAAACATATGTAGATAATAAAAATATGATATAATTCATATGAAAGTTAAATGAGTGAATGCAATTAAAGGAATAAAATAACGAACATGACTATCGCAGAGGAAATGTAAAAGATAACACTAACAGACATAGAAACAAATGAATAACATCAACAAAGTTTTGAAGGAAGCAAGAGTATAACAGAGCAAAATATCATACAGATATTCAGCAAATTGCAACTAAAAAAATACAATAAATAAGACAAACGCAAGAAAATAAGAAGAAAATGAAAGCAAAATAATAACACAAGGAAGCAAGATAAACACAGATGATAAACGGATACAAAGGTTCGCATGCTACCCGAAAAACTAATATATATATATATATATATATATATATATATATATATATATATATATATATATATATCCAAAAAAGTACAGTAGCGTACGTGTAACTATAGGGCAAAACCACAGTAATAGGACTAATTTTATATGCGAAACCAGGTTTCGAAGGAGACATCCGTCATTGTCAATCGCTAATGAACAAGTGAGATACAGAAGTTGCTTAATGTACAAACACACAAATCAGTGGCGCTGAGGTGGAAGATGCGAGAATGTAGCAGCATTTTGGGAAACGGAAGTATGAATTAATTGCTTATTAAGGTATTATTATTGAATTGTCAATCGGAAGTATTAAAGTGTGGAATTTCTTTTATAAGTGCCGATTCAATTAAGCGTCGATGTATATAATTGTGAGACTTATAAACTATTTTAGCATTATCAATATCAATTTGATGATTTTCATTGGACATATGTAGAAATAAACTCGAGTTGAGTGCACCACGTCGCATATCGCATTTATGTTCATTCATTCGCTTGGAAAATCTGCTGCTTTCACCGATATATAATTCATTACATGATTTGCATGGAATAAATTTTGCTCCCTGTTCTTTATCGTTCGATCTATTTTTGGATAGTCTATTTCTGATTGTATTCTCGTTCTCGTACTGAAAGGCAACATTGATGTTGGTCCGCACCAACTTTTTGAAATTGATTAACTGGGGGGAGTATGGAAAGGTAACATAATATTTGTCACATCTGTTTTCATAAAAATTAGCTGGTGAGTAATAGATGGTTCTGGCTTTATAGTGACACTTTTTTATGAACCAAAGAGGATATTGCAGTTCAATGAATGTTTGGATGATTGTATTAATTTCGTCTTGCAAGAAACAAGGATCACAAATGCGATATGCTCTCAGGAACATGGAAGAAACTACAGACCTTTTAACGAATACATCGTGACACGATAAATAATGAATATAGGCATTAAAATTAGTTGGTTTCTGGTAGACGGAACAATTTGCTTTGTCGTTTATTCTAGATATTTTTACATCCAGAAACGGCAATGAGTTGTTCAGTTCCCATTCTACTTTAAATGTAATTGGTTGGTTGGATCTTATTCATTTTTTCAAAGAAAGAATCAAATTTCTTTATCATTGATAGGCCATGTGGCACATATATCGTCGACATAGCGGAACCACGTTATGGGATTGTGCAAAATGGGTGGAAGAAGGTGCTTTTCAAAATCCTCCATCTTGTTCATTAGCGATTGACAATGACGGATGTCTCTGTCGAAACCTAGTTTTGCATATAAAATTAGTCCTATTACTGTGGTTTTATCCATATATATATATATATATATATATATATATATATATATGGATAAAACCACAGTTCCACGAGTCTTCGACAGCATCGCACACTTCTAGCCTCGCGTCAGTCAGTCCAACACGAAGACCTGCAAAGTTTGCTCTTCTCAAATCAAGTTTCCTCGATTTACTAGTTGCAGGTCCTGCCTTGGGGACTTTGACGTTCCCATTCAACGTAGCATTAGCGGCTTATCGATTCCCCACATAGATACACAGCTATGTATATGCCAGAAAAAGGTAGATAACGAAACATTGATATCCGTCGTGGTGACAGAATGCCTGAAAAAGGTCAATTTGAAACCAAAATTTCGTCCCTACATTCAGGTCTACCGCAGCGTAATCTGCCAAAGACGACTCATAGGTAGGGAACTATTAACCGGGATAAATTAAAGATGAAATAAAACGCAACTACGTATGTGCTAAGGCAACTGAAGTCATCAAATTTAAAGAATACACTCACATGTACAAAGTAATATTTCAAGACACAACGATGGCCTAAAAAATAAAGAAAATGGGATGCTATTGTTTGACGTCATGATAAGCCTAGAACAGATCGAAAGGGACGAATTTGTAGACCTACAAATGGTGTCAGGTACTACAAGCACGAATCTCATACCATCAATACTTGCCCTAAAACTAAGAAATTATGTTCTATCTGCGGAAAAAGTACCTTCTGGAAGAACTACAAAAGCTCGCAAAGAATACAGAACAATGGCTATGCCCTGCCACGTAAAAAAAGGAGACGCTCAAAAACAAATTCGAAAAAAACAAGAGGAATAGAAAAGGATAACTTAGGTCAAGGTTGCGAAGGCAGCACTAACTGAGACAGACAGGCGAAAAACATACCTCAGAGTAGGACATCGTCTCTCAATATTATGTGTTGTATACACTCGTATTATGCACACATAACAAATTTAACAAAGAAGAAGAACCAACAATGGAAATAACACAACCTGAAATAGAAACACTAAGGGCTGGTATAGGGAACATTCGAGAAGGTCTCCAAACTGTCGAACAGAGGTGGATGTGCCACGTGGGGGGTAAAATGGAATACCAAATTTACGCAACCGAGGAGAAAAGCTTCTCAAAGTTAAAATGAGACCTATACAACACCAAGCTAAACGTTGGCGGTAGCCAACGTTCTGCAATATGCGACACTAGAAGAAATAGACACGGAACTAGACAGACTCAGGGGAAAAACTAATGGAGAGCACAAAGACCTTACCTGCCCCAGCGTAGATCTCAGAAATACATGACCTAGTCAACGAAGACCGCTTAATTTACGAACAATAAGACGAAAAAGAACAAACAGAGACAAAATACGGGAGAAACTGCAGAACAACTAAATTGCACATTTAAAAACAGTGAGACTGACCCCTCCCCCCCCAACTTTTTAGAAACAAATCTAAAGGTTACATTGGAAGACTCCAATTCAAGACATACAACTACATACAGAAGAAGGAGATACAATAACGAAGAACACAGAAATAGATATGAATTTGAAAAAATTCCAAAGAAATATTTTCTTTACGCCAGAATAAAACAACACTTACAACCCAGAACTTGAGAAGTAATTGTAAGTCTGAACAAAGACATCGAAAAAGCACACTTGCAACAACACGACTCCGGACAGACCAATTGGGCGACTTTGGCAAGAAAATCTTAACGATTGAATACGTGATCACACTACGATCCTTCAAGCAGAGACCGAAGGACAAAAGGAATTATGAATGGTAAATTACATCGATGCCTCCCTGCCCCTCTAACACGTGGACCGGGCTGTTAAACATCATGAATGCAGGATTGAAGTCTGGCTACTTTCTGGATGCATGTAAAATAGCTAACATGATCGTTCTCTTAAAGGGCGGACAGCCACCTGAGAGGCCAGCTAAAATGAGACCGACCTTACTTTTAAGACTATGCCGGCAAACTTTTGGGAAAATCATCGCGAACAGAGTTCATGCATTCTTGGCCCAGAACAACTTGCAGAATTACTAGCAGCGTGATTCAGGAAAAGAAGGGGGTGGGTTACATATACGGTTCTTGCAATAATATCAGAGAAGCTATCAAAACTCAAAAGTGAGAATAAATATGTAGACCTGGTGTTCATAGACGTACTAAAGTCATTCGGCAAAGTGTGGAGGAGAGGTCTCCAATCTAAGATACTAAGACTTCGACTGAGCTAAAGACTGGAGAAAATACTCTGTGACTATATTATAGAGATGAGGGATTTTATACCCTTGGAAAGTTACAAAGCCCAAGAATTTTAGCTCGCTGCCACCGTCGCACAAAGTGGAGGGGAATGTCTCAGCTCTCTATAATATCTGCACGGGAAACTTACCGCATGCAACCATGGTTCACTTGGTATAGATATAGTTCGCTGACGACATCTCTCAATTATTCCATTTCAGTACAAGAAAACCGAATTCCAGGTCAGAATAACTGTCGGCATTAATCCCTACCAAAGGATATGAAAGATTTCAATCAAGTTCCAGAAATTTGAAGTAATTCCGCTCAACCAGTTAACACTTACCGAGATCATGGTCAAAGGAGAAATTATACACTACTCTATGGAGGTGACGATACCGGATGCTAAGGTGACGAAGATGTGGTACAAAAGCCACGTAGAACATGCAGTCAAGCGGGTAAGTCGGAATCTAAGAGGCGTAGAAATTTCGATCTCCAAGTAGACCGAACCTACTAAAGCATTACAATGCGTACATTCACCCTCAGAATGCCATACCCCTCATTACCGATAAATGCAAGTTCCAAACATCATCTGATCTAGCTACAAAGAGTAACAAAGAAAATCTTCTCTTAATAACGAATACTAGAAGAAGAGAAAATAGAAAGGGAGAGTGAAAACACTGCGAAAAAGGTGTTACATCAATAAACGTTGAACTGCACGATATACCAAAAAAAGATGTGGGAAAAATTCACAACAAGTATGTCACTTGAGTTTCTCTAGAGAAATCTAGATATACCAAGACAAACAAAACCACTGAGAAAAAAAGGTTTCCAAAGCAACAAACGGTAAACTGAAACGGCCCAAATTTCAACGTGCACATAAGAAACAGCAATGAAAAATAGATTAAGCTAAAAACTAACGGAAAAGTGAGATAACGATGCAAATTCAAAGTCAAAATACCAAAAAGAAATACAACGAACACAGTAAGAAAATTATGCGAATTAAAAAATCCCCAAACGTCACAAATAAATCCTATATATATATATCAATCCGAGCATCACACAAATGGCAAAACGACGGAGATATAGTTTTTTATAGCAATTGCTCACCTACTTTACTAATCTATCTATTTCTCTAAACCTTTCAAACTGTATCTCCTACACTCACTACCTATATTTACACACTCTCTAAACTATTCAACCTGTCTCTCCTAATCTCTCCACCTCTATTTACTCTCCCTCTTCTTCTATCCCTACTTTTATCTACTCTCTTTCTCTCTCTTCCTACTTTTATCTACTCTCTCTCTCCCTCCCCCCCTTCTCCCTCTCCCTTTATCCACCCCCTATCCCTCTCTCTCTCGAATTTCTATCTCCAAGTACTCCATTCTTCCTTGTTCACGAAGGCCCATTTTTCGGCACTGCATTTGCTAAGAGACGTATCGGAATTCATTTTTCTGCTTAGTAACGGTCTAAGAGCAACGCTGTCAAGTTAACACAGCCGAAACGGTGTCTTGTGAATTTTTATTCACATTTAAAAACGAGAGAAATAATTTCTTTTTCGGAGATAATCACAAGCAAATGAGGGCTTAAAAACATCATTGCTCGCGTTCACCAACCAGCGTGGTAAACTGCCTCAGATGTCTGACATTCATAATTTCGTCTTAACTATGCCAGTCACTTTGAACTTGTATAATTGATGGCTCATGTGGAAACTGGTTTGATGAGTAGCCCACAGGGAAAGCATCAGTCAGATATTTTCCCGAAACGGGACTTACGAGTAACTGCAGCCTTCGGCTGGAAGACTCATCCCATCCATCCATCATCACCCATCATCTCGGCAGCATTCGAACGGGGGACCAACTGGAAAATAGGCGGGAGCGCTCATTTCAAATTTTCTGTACCCATCGACCTAAAGCAATATCGCCTTTACCACCTTACCACATCATCTCTTCAACATGCCAAAAACACATTAATTACACTTTACTTACATAAAGAAAAATAAATCAAGAAAGAAGAGGAAGAGGACAGAAGAAGACTGGAAACCCTCACTAAGAGGGTACCCTTGAGGACCATACCTGGCCAGAGCCCACCCGAGAAGAGCAAGTTCTGTGAAACTCTCTACGCCCAATTGAAAGTCGCATTGGCGAAATTGATCGAAGTCTCAAATGGCTTCATCGCTATATGCGTGGTGACTCGAGATGTAGACAAGCTCCTGTCTGAAGAAGGAGCGAGTCTACTTAAGACAATCAACTTGGAAGCAAAGACCCCCCCCCCCCCTCCGCTAACAGAAGCGTTATCTGCCAAAAAGTGGAGAGTTTGGTCGTAGGACACACGGCAAAGTAAATTAAGACCGAAATTGAGAACCAACATCATTGGGCAAAAGTTTTCGAAGTGATTAAATTTCGCTAAAGCACACATGTGTTTAAAGTGACTTTTGCCTCTACAGAAATGGCACGGATGGGGACCACGGAAGGACTCCTGGTATTCAGTATGAGGATACCGGGAGAAAATATCGAGCTAGACCGGTTCCACAGCATACAAATGTGCTTTGTATGATACAAACTGGAGCACCACAATACTGCGACATGCCCCGAAAAGGAGAAACTGTGGTGCAGCAAATGCGCCACAAACGGGCATAGATACGACAAATGTGAAAGCCCAAAGAAAAAGTGCATAAACTGTAAGGGCGACCATAAAAAATATGGCATTGAACTGCCCAAAGAGGAAAGAGATAATTAAGAAAAAGGAAGAAGAAGCGAAAAAGGTGAAACAGAGTACATACGCGAACGCCGCAAAGAAGAGCTAGAGTTGCAACAAACGAGGGCATCCCCAACAGATGTACGCATCACAAACGAACTCAGCATTACTCACACCAACGTAGCAAATGCCGTTCAACCAGGCTGCTACAATGAAGTGCTTATTTCGCTTCAAAAGGCAAATGGCCTCTCATCAATTTTCATGCCGGCAAGCCTAGGATGTTCCAAGGCTTTCAAGGATTCCATTATCAAAAATAATGAGTTCAAGAAAACTGGTCTGAAACTGAATAAGAAACAACCCTTTCCGGAAGAAACCGAAGAATAGGAAAAAGAAGATGAAGATGAAGAAGTAGAGGCAGAATAAGATGAAGATAATACCTATTCCGATAGTGCTGAGGGCCCATGCACTCGTAACAGGGTAAAGAGTATATAAAAGACTCCAAGCCACCCTACGAAGAATAAAAAGCCTGCACACACACAGGCAAAAAGAAAAAAGAAGAAGAAGAAGAAGAAACCCCAGTAATTAACACTATGTCATGCAAAGAAACGCGCTTAAAATTTTGGAAATTAAGATCAACGGCTGGACGATAAAAAGAACTCATTACGGAAATGTATTTAAAGAAATTGATGCAGATGTCATCCTAATTTCGAAACACGGGATCGAAACACGTAATTCAGAAAAGAAGATCTGGAATTACGAAGTGTTGATCACAAATCACTCGCAAGAGCGCTACGATGGAACCGCTGTTGTGATTAAAAAAGGGATTAAATACAAACAATTAAGAAATCTTGAAGAATATTATCTCGCAGTTAAGGTCGAACTCGACATTGAAAAAGGGGTGATTGCCGCCGGATACCAGCCGGCAAGGAGAGACTTTTTACCTCTTCAGTCTCTCACTGGCCTATTTGGCAGAAGAACCCCCACAATACTAATGGGAAATCTGAATGCCAGATGTCAGGAGTTCGGCTACAGAACCTTTAATGGGATTGGAAGGACCATGGATAATTTGCTGGACAGAAACATCATCCAGCGAATAGTCCCCCACTTCCGCACCCCTGTCAGAGGAAGGAGCACCACGAAACCAGACATATGTCTGGCCAATCCTCAGCTGCCGTTCAATTACTACATGGAACCAGTCCAGGTACCATGTAGTGATCATATATAGATCCTAATTACCATCAATAGGAATCCTATACAAGTCCGAGCCGAAGTTAGAAAAAAACTACAAAAAAGCAGACTGGCACGGTATGCAGGTCTCCTCGAGGCCTATCATCCGCCAAACTTGGATGAGGCAATTCTCGAGGAGATCGACGAGGCACTTGACGACCTTAACAATCATCTTATTAACGCGGATAGAGCTTGTATCCAAATCCAAGTATAAGTCCATTTCAACATACAGATGGACTGAATACATGAAGGGTTTATACCGTGAACTGAAATTACTGTATGAAATTAACATCAGAAACGTATCAATTGACTCGATACAACGAAGTAAAGAGATAAAAGAAGAGCTCAACCAGTTTATCCTTGAACAGTAGGGAAGACGTAGGGACGATATGATCGAAAGCCTCGATCGTGATGCCTCTCCAAAAGATTTTTGGAATAAAAACCGGCATCTCAAAGGATTGACTGAGAAAAGAAAGAAGATAGAAATATTAAAAGAAGGTGAAACAATCTAGAGAGAAGAAAGAAGCATCGAAGCAATATTCCAAAGTTATTGGGAAAGAATCTTCAGTATCACTGAAGAAGAGAATGAAGACTACGATATAGAGTTCGAAAGTGAAATCATAGACGAGCTTAATACCCAAATACATAGGACGCACCCGCACCACCAGGTGGAAGAGGAACTACTCGGCGCTCTCCGCTCATTCCGTCAAAAGACCCCAGGACAATCTGGGCTTAGAAAGTTAAACTTTGAAAAGGCACCAGCCAATGTCATCGAAGGAATGATAAGGATTTTCAACTCCTGTCTGAACACGGGATACTTTCCATATGCTTACAAAACGGCAAAAATGATTTTCTTGCATAAACACGGAAAGGATCCAACGTTGAGAGAGAGCTACTGGCCAATTTCACTCCTGGAATTTGGTGGGTAGCGATTCGAGAAGATCCTCGACCAAAGACTGATGCCTCACCTGAAGGAAAACTCCCTTTACAACCCATACCAGTTTGGGTTTAGAAAAAAGTGAAGTACGGGGATGGCGATAAATGTCATCACGGAAAAGCTTGCCCAAGCCAAACGGGAAAGGGGTTACGGGGATATTGTTTGTCGGGATGTTTCAAAGAAGTTTGATAAGGTGCGACAAAGGGGAATGCAGTACAAGATCCTACGACTGGGCCTAAGTGAAAACTTAGAAGAACTCTCAGTGACTATGTCATGGAGAGAGCGGCGTATGTCATTTTACGTTGCATGGACGGACCGAAGTTTTCGCTCAATGCGGGGCAGGGGTGTCTGCCCCCCTCTCTACTCGATTTACACTACAGATGTCCAGGATCCTCCAAACTCCACTTGCTTTAACATTCAATTTTCACCAATTTTTATTTCCGTCTATATACCGCACACCCTTTTGTTCCCTACATAAATATATACACATTTACAGCAATTTGTTAGTTGTAATTCCTTGCTCACGATCGCCAATCAAATAGTTGTCCGGGGAAGCAGGCAAGCTGAAAGGGAACGAAAGGCGCCACGGCTTCGAAAACAACGAATATTCGCGTCTGATGATTCATAAATGAAGCCGAAACCTCGGGGCCAAAATGTATTAGTTTGAAATAAAATGAATACTTCTCAGCTGAATTTTCCTCTTTAGCCACATATTAAAAACTACATTCTCCCCCTCCCCACATTATATATATATATATATATATATATATATATATATATATATATATATATATATATATATATATATATATATATATATACGAGGGGCGGTCAATAAGTTTTGCAATTCGGATATAAGGAAACGAGATATGAGGAAAAGTGTTTTATTATTTTTCAATATAACTACCCTCGACTTCAATGCACTTGCGCCACTTGTCCCTGAGGCTTCGAATTCCCGACAACCAGAAATCTCGCGACTGCTGTTCAATCCACTCCTGGACGGCGAGCTAGACATCTTCATCGTCCCCAAACCGGCGTCCACGCAATGCAGCCTTGAGCTGACGGAATAAAAAGTAGTCGCTAGGGGCCAGATCTGGACTGGCACTCGCGCAGGGCAGCTTGTGCAACTCTGGCCTTGTGGACTTTGACGATGTTGAAGTCAATCATGGGGCGTGAGGTTTCTAGGGACCCAACGGGCAGAGAACTTGGTCATGGCAAAATTATCGTGGATGATGTTGATAACACTTCCATGTGATATTCCAAGTTCTCGCTCGATTTCTTCGACCTTCGCCCGTCGATTTTCAAGGATCATCCTCTCCACACGGGCCACATTGTTCTCGTTGGTCACGTCTGACGGGCGTCCTGGACGGGGGTCATCTTCAAGGGTCTCACGACCATGGCGGAACTCCCTATTCCAGCGAGCAATGGTTGAATACGAAAGGGTGGTGTTGATGTACACTGCAACCATGCGTTCATGGATCTCTTTTGCATTCTTGCCTTCCTTGGTCAAAAATTTGATCACTGCGCAGTGCTCAATTTTCTCCATGGTTGAAAAATTTGTGACTGGCGATCTGCGATCAGCTACTGCTTCTTAAATAGACGAGGCCGGAGGGTGCGGCTGCAGGTCCTGACTTGTCATAACTTGTCCCTAACACTCCCACAAACAGCCATCCCCCTTCCTCTGTTTTGCCCTACCGATTCGCAAAACTTATTGACCGCCCCTCGTATATATATATATATATATATATATATATATATATATATATATATATATATATATATATATATATATATATATATATATATAAATATGCAACAAAGCCCACAGGAAAAAATAATACGAGGATTCCAAGTAAGTGCCTTCGAACTTTATTTCGAGTTCTTTATCAAGGAATAAAAGAAGTATTGACAATTGTAATATTTATCTGGATGATACAGAGGAGAGGGAAAGCCCACAAAAAGGCAAAAAACCAATCAACAAAATGAAATAATATGAAATGGAAACCTTAGGAGAAGCGAAGATAAATACAAAGAAAGATCATTAAAACAGGTAAATTCGAAAGACTAAAGGTTGACAAGAGGATTAAAATACCGCCTAGGCAATTAAGGAGGGAGAGAATCTTAACGAGAGATTAACCTCAGAGATCAGGATCTAAAAACCAAGGTAAAATAAATACAAGTGTTCTAAAGACTTGACTCAAATGGAAATAAATACAGACACAAACATAAGTCTACATAGATGCACACAAGATAAAATTAAATTGTTTATTAAGATTAATATAAATATTTAGTCTCAAATTAAAAGTTTCGACAGTACATCGTGAATATAATTTAAAATATAACCATCAAGTTTATATAAGCCAGGACTCAAATTAAAATTTGGAAAGTTACAAATAAAGGTTGATTCAATGATATTTCGGGAAATTGCATCGTTATTATGAGACATGATTTTAGCAGAATTCCAATCAATATTGTGATTAAGATATGACATATGGACATAAAATGAGCTGCTTTCTTCGCCACGGCGAACATTATATTTAGGCTGAGAAATTCCTTTTTTTAAACATTTACCTGATTGGCCAAAGTAATATTTAGGGCAATCGATACATTTTACGCAATATACATTACCAATAGGAGAAGGGGCGTTCCTGACTAATAGTTTAGAGATATTATTATAGTTAAATATTACACAAATGCCTAAAGATTTTTAAAATATGAGGGAGAGATTCAAAGAATGGATTAAAAGGAAGTACAAGAGTATTCTTGTTATTTAAAGGCGCGCGAGATTCAAACGATAAAAAGACTTTTTAGCAAACTGAAGATTTATCAAGGAAATGAAAAGGATTGAAAAATTTATGGCCGATGTAAAAAATTTTGGAAACTTTAGAGTCAAAGAATTCAGGACTAACCACACGAAGTGCACCGAGAAACATTGAGATAAAAATAGATCCTTTGACTTTAATATAGTGAGAGGAGTAAAAGTGAATATAAGAAGAAGAATGTTTCTCCGTGCACTTCGTGTAGTTAGTCCTGAATTTTTTTACTCTGAAGTTTCCAAAATTTATATATGTAGAAATTGGGACATCCTTCGGAAACCTCGATTTTGGTGTTGGAACGTTTCGAACATTAGCTATGTTCATCTTCAGTCTATAATGGAGTAAAACAATATGAAAGCAAGCAAACTTAGAATACATAAAGAGATATATGTATTAATGACTGACAATAAGTTTAAAGTTTCTTGAATTTGAGAGAAAATAATGCAACAATGTTATAATGAATAAATTTCGAGTTTAGTCAATTTTCGAACAAACAATGCAAAAAAAATTACCGAGAGGACAATGCAACATTACAAAGAAAAACACTTCAAAGTTCTAAAAAAAAGAAGAGAAAATAAAGCAAAAATTAAAATTAAAAATAAAATAAATGAATAAACACTTTACCAACTTGAGGGAAGGACAGGAATTGAATGATTTAATATGTGGGAAATTTTAACTGAGCTAAACATGGTAGTTGTTTGAAATAACTGAAATATGGGTAACCAACTAATAGAACATTATAATTATCGGGTCATTAAGTGAGTTGTTATTACATTTTAGGTAAAAATGAATTATAAAACAAACTAAAATTAAGATATTTGAATTAATAAATGTAAAGTGGTGTGGACGACTGACTCGAATTTAATTCTGGACTAAGCATTTGAATAAATAGAGATTCCAAAATGTTGAGAACTACTGATTTATCCGCAGAACCCCACACCTTAAAATTTAAAGGGGACAATAATGAGGTGCAAGTATCCGAATGATTCCTTATTGCAGAGAATTCCGGTTTAGCAATGGATCTTTCTGTATAGTGGGAAACCTCCTTATGCTTGCAGATCCTCCGGTTCAATTGTAGCATAGTTTTACCCACGTAACAACGAGTTTGGCAGCTTGCACACATAAATTGATACACAAGTGAGGACCTGAGTAGCAAGGGTAGTTTCTCCTTATGAGATAAGTAGGTTATAAGAGAGATAGTATTAATTGGTATACAGTAGAGTTTAATCTGTGGATAAACTTTAGATAATAATTGTTATATATATATATATATATATATATATATATATATATATATATATACTAGCGGCCATAATACAAGGGTCAGTAAGAACAAGTGTTTTTAAATATTTATTATAGAAGTTTAAAAAAACGTTGAGACTATATATTATATACATATTCACAATATTTAATATCTTTCTTTCGTGAAAAAAAAATGGAATAAATATTTCGTAAGTTATGAAGAAATAAAGAAACTATCTTCCAAATTACAGCGGCCAAAAGGGTCACTTAGAACGAATGAACTACCAACCGAGGTATTTGTGTTTAGGGGACTGTTGATGGGCTAACAACAGTTACTTCTTATCATCATACATCCCGCCTCCATCCATGGCGGCTTGTGAGAGACGACCGGTGTCCTGTGATGAAAACAAAGGATTGTATGTCTTCATCAAGAGGGCAAGTCAAATTCTGTGATAGCAACTACTGTAGGAAGGTCTAGAAGTGTTTTACAACGAATTGTAGCTCATTTTACGTCATCAGGATCGATAGATACTAAACCCCAAACCGGTAGACCTCGTACAACTTCACCAAGACAGGATCGTATTATGGTTAGAATGTCACTGAATGATAGGTTTAAGAGTGCTGCTGAGATATCCTGTGAGTTCAGCTCCACCTCCGATGTCAACGTATCGCGCAAAACAGTTTCATGGAGTTTACTAGTTTCTGGGTTACTTGCTCGGGCACAGGCAAATAAATCTCTGATCTCCAAGAAGAAACAAAGAGCCCGTCTTCGTTACGCTCATAAGCATGTGGTTTGGACAGAAGAACAGTGGGCGCAGGTTCATTTTAGCGATGAATCGAAGTTTAATGTGATTGGTTCCGATGGCGGGATGTACGTCCGACGAAGACGTGGCGAAAGGTTATCTCGTGCATGTGTGAAGAAAACAGTGAAATATGGAGGAGGCAGTGTAATGGTATACGGAGTGATCTCTGCTGCTGGTCATGGTCCACTAATTTGCCTACAAGGGACTGTCAATGCTGAAATCTACAAGCAGATTCTTAGACAGCTTGCCCTTCTACATCTCCGATCCTCGTCAGTTCAACCTACTATCTTCGTGCAGGACAACGCTCCCTGCCACACTGCGAAGAGAGTCAAAGATTCTTTGAGTGAAAGCGGGTTGATCTCATGGACTGGCCACCTCAAAGTCCTGATCTCAACCCTATAGAAAACGTTTGGAAGATTATTGGGGCGCGAAGGAGAAATCCAAAGAACCAAGATGAACTCTGAGAATTATTAAAAAACGAATGGAACAATATTACACCATCATTTGGCAAGAAATTAACTCAGTCCTGTGGTAAAAGATGTCGGAAGGTCATTGCTAGTAAAGGAAAGTTCACAAAATATTAATAATAAGGGTTTATTTTCTGTTCTTGTTCCATTTTACATTGTTTTTCTATTTGACCCTTAACTTTTAGCCGCTGAAAGTTGGAAGATAGTTTGTTCATTTCCTCATAACTTACGAAATATTCATTCCATTCAATTGAAATTTTTAGGAAAGATAGATATTAGATATATCTAAATATGTATATAATATATAGTCTCAACGTTTTGTTCAAAAATTCTATAATAAATATTTAAATACACTTGTTCTTACTGACCTTTATATTATGTCCGCTAGTGTATATATATATATATATATATATATATATATATATATATATATATATATATATATATATATATATATATATATATATATACCAAAATGTTTAAGAGGCAATCCTAGAATAATGGTTTATTAGAACATAACATTTGCTTTTTTAAGTCAGCTGTTAACAAAAACAACCCCCTTTTTTATCTGGAGTTGCTGAAATTTTGCTAGTTATTCAGGATCATAAATTGTTGCAGAATGTTGAACTTAGAATTTGGCGATACAATGGAAACCAGAACACTTTATTTGAAACCTCATATATTTACTGATGGTGTTCTTGTAAGATAGAAGACGATACATTTATCTATACAGTAAATTTCCTTTAACTCAGTGCGAATCTCTTTCTACTTTCACTTCCTTAATGGTCTAGACTCTAGACTATTAAGGAAGATGTTTATAACTCTAGACTCTACAGGTATAGACGTCTTCTTATATCCGACCCTTAAGAGAGACTAAAGCGTACCTTTGGGAACGTTGTTAGGATTTTAGGACACTGACTCCACCACTTCATCGGGATAAACTACATATTTTCATGTCCTGGACAAAATTGAAGTTTTAAAACTCATCAATGATGCAACATCGAATTTAAGATACACTTTGCTCATTCCTGTCAATGGATCAACCTATGACGAAGAACAATAACAAAGTCGCTACCTGAGACTAACAATTAACACTAAACATTTATGGATAATAATTTGCATTTAGCCTATAGTTATTTGGTATAATTAGTTCATATCGCTTAACTTTACCTGCTTTCCTACCCTAACTTCCCCTAAACGTGCTAAGGAGGAGCCCTTGTTGGTTTCGCAATTTTTTAATAAGTGAAATATTTTCATAGGTTGAGAAAACTCACCTTGGATTTATTGCTAGCCACGAATTTTTCCTACTAATCTTTTTAATTCCTCGATTCTTTTTTATGTCATCATTAGAAATGAGAAGGAAAACTGACATACCATTTGGGGCATTGTGGGGGGAGTGAACGAAGAATAGAAGACAATAATAAAGAGAAATGAGGGAAAGTGTTAAAAAATCGAAGAGATGAAGAGTCGTAAATATCAAACGATGTCAGCCGTGAATGTTTGCGGGATTTAAGGAATGCATCTCCTAGCGTTTGGAAAATGACAGACAAAAAGAAAATACCCTTCTGATGGTAACATTTTACGAACTAGCAAGGAACCTTTAGTTCAGGAGAGTTCGTATACCCCATTTCCTATACCCCTGGCCTCTTTAAGCTCCTCATCTTATACTTCTATCACATATATTTCTATTCTCACCTCACCACTTTCAAACCTTCTACGAACCAAATTTGTTGGGGATCCCGAGTCGATTTTCGCCTCTAAATTAATATTCAAAATAATAAATCGATGCAATTGTATGTTCATGCCATGGTTCGATGTCCTATACAATGGGTTTACCCTCCCCCGCAAAGTTTGAAATGACCCTTCCATTGATCAACTGAACAATGGTACAGTGAAATCGGGCTTCCGTTCCATCTGGCCAAATTGATAAGCGAGCGACACGACACTTCTGTGGCTGTTCGATGGCAGAGGCTGACGCGTGGAAAATGGATCGCGTCAGACATACTCGTAACATCCATATTTTTCATTAGTCGATAATACTTTTTTACCGATTTTGATCCCGTTTTGTAAGCAAGTGATTATAGCGGGTTAATAGTGGATTATTTATGTATTTGAGAATTAAGAAATGAGAAATTTGTTGAGTAAAAACGGTATATTATATCATCAAGGGAGGAATGATGGAGTGAATAAAGAAACAAAAAAAGATGATGGTGTAAGAGTTGGTGGTGATGAGGGCTACTCTAGCTGCTCTTTTAAACTTAATCTCTGGGATATGGGAAACCAAATTAAAATTTTAGGGGGAAAAGGGCGCTTGGGAATACAAACTTGAAACCCTTTCGCATTCGCATTTGGAACCAGCAACGATGGATATTTCCCATTCTTGCGGATACCAAATGCATTGAGAGGAAAAACTGCTCGTAGTAAAGTGAGTCCATAGAAGCCCATTCCAATAACTCAAAATACCCACGAGGGATTCGAAATTAATATTTTTTAATTTACTTTAGGAGACAATTAGGTACCCCATCTCAGCTGTAGCATTTAAGCTTGGAATGGTTCCTTATCGCACTCTTTTTAACCTTTTTATATTTTTTTTCAAGCCTTTTCTTCTGCCTGTTTACACCAAACGAGCGTAGCCCCTCTTTCGCAATAATTGTAACACCCCAGCGCCAGTTCATGAGAGCATTGTTTAGCTGAAACGGAAATAAATCCCCTCTGTGCTGCCTTCCAGTTAAGAAATACGGTTTGCGAGTCATGTAATAGCAGTGTCACTTGTGGTTTTTTCCGGAGCAGTCGAAGCGATAGCGCCGGTAGCGTGGCACGAGTCGGAATCAGTTGGTCTCCGTTAGTAAATCAGGCAGGACGTGCTCGCATTCAAGCTTCGCTTCCGCACGAGGGTTTCGCTGCCCAATCTCGCCATAGTCAATTGCTTGCGCTTTTTATACTAAAGTTATATGCATAAAAGTGTTTTTTCCAAGACATTCCTTTCTCTTTATTTATTTTAATTTCTTCTTTTAGCTTGTTGTTGTTTTTGCATGTAATAACCACTTTCCTTTAATTGCCATCAAATGTTTTAAATTTAAACAAAACTCGTTTTTTTCTGATAGCTTCATTCGTGCGTTCAATATTCCTGTAATGCATTTATAAAAGGGATAAAACCATTAAAATATTAAACTTGGGAAGCCGACATATTGGTCTCAGATGATAAATAAGCTTTTCTAAAAGTTCACCTGTTTAATAATTCGCTTGGTGAAATTGATCCCAAAGGAGAGGAATCAAAATTCTCAGCAATCACTTCTTTGAAGAACCGGTCAACAGGTCGTCTGCCACGATGCCAGACTCTTCCAGTCCCCATAAAGCAGAGAGCCAAATGACATTAGCGAGTGCCAGGAGCTCGCCGGAAGACAGGTAAGTGGAATCCAATGATGATGCCACATTTAATCCCTAACCTTCATTTGTATTAGACACAATACGAAAGGGGAAATAACACTGCTAGCTACTTGACACAGAGTTACACACTTTGAAATAAATAAGGGTTAAAGATTCTTCCCGGACGTATGAGCGCCCCGGAACAGGTTCCAGAGGATGCCCGAGTTCTACTACCCTATGTTCTTCCCAATTAAGGAGCTTAATATACTGTCTACGAAAATTTGAAAGATCCGAAATTTTAACAATGAACATTTTCAAATTTGTATCCCCACCGAAGTCAAGACAGCACTTGCTAAATCCACTTAGCAAGTGTGCACAGCTCGTAATTGCTTCCTCTTATCATTTTAAAATGACTCACACACGGACCTGAGGTGGGGAATAAAATTCACGAACAAATGATTCGTTCAAGCTAATTTCAACCATTACTGAAAACCTAATTGCCTAGAGTGAGGACAACACCCAAATTCAATTGCCAAGGCTGAATGTAAATCTGCCATAAAAAAAACACCCCGCTGCTGCTACTACTACACACGTTATCATTTACATAATGATAACGCCAAGTCGTAACAAAAATATATATGTTTAGTAGATAGATGCCACTTATCATCTAAGTGTATGATGGGTGCTTCGCATCACCTAGACCTAGGTTGACAAAGCTGTTGCCCATTTCCAGACGAGATTGAGATTTATTATTATTCGAAGTGATGTTCATTCTGCACAAACTACAATACTAAAAATTGCTATAACTGCTTCCTTACTATACACCTTTCATACCTTCCTTCCTGCATAAGTAGGCTCTGTGTGCATACTCTTTCGTCACTTTACCTATTAACTTACCTCGATGTGCAAGAGGATGGTCCTCTGTCACCTGGAGTATCTGGCTTTAGGTGAATATTGTCGTCGTTTGTATTTTCAGTGTTTAATTACTATGGTATTTGCCGGTCCTTAAGTCTTCCTTACTTTAATCAATATTTTTTATTTCTTCTTTGTCCTCATCTTGGTCACTGACTTGGTGTCGGAGTACAACCAATGCTATAAAGTAAAAAAGAGTAGAAGTTAGTTGGGTTTTTTTTAAGTTGTAAGATATAAAGAGACGACAGCTTTTTTTAAAAAGTTAGGGCTGGAAATTCATGACTCGATCGAAATTTGAATGGCGTTTTCGTGCGGTTATTTGTACGAAATATTGGATTTCCCACCCAGCGTTTTTAGTCGCGTGGACGCCACTCTCTAAGTGGCCGTAGGTTGCCTGTTGGATGGAAGACATTTTACTTTTCACTGTTTTTTTTTAGCAATATCATCGTAAATCTTCTGCGGATTCTAACGGAATTTAAAACCCTTTAGGTTATTTTTACATTCTCTTTCGATTGGTATAATTACCAAAGTCCTCCCAAGGTTAGTCCTGCAATTATTAAAAGAAAGCTAACTATGCGTTGGATTGCCCAACTTGTCGAAACTTTTGAAGGTTGTAAGGTCATAAGTCAGAATAATTGAGAGTACGCGACTTGGGTCTGTTGACCTTGTTGACCATTTCAGCTTAGATTAGGTTGGTGGTACTCCTCCTTCCCGACAACAGATAATGAGTAGAAAAATCCCTAACTATACATTTCAGGCTGAGTGAAAGGTTGAAGAACCTCTTAAGATTGGCTCTCTCGTAATTTTTCAAGTTGGTCTTAATAGACAATTTAATCACCTTTTGTATTTCTAAGCAAAAGTCGAAATCTGCAACCCGATTTTGGATAGGCGCTTTGTGTGTCCTGTAATCATCAGCGAATTTTCATTTAATAAACTCTGATTATAATCGCCAAATATCCTCTATTCATATATCACGTGTCATGTGATTTTCAATTATTATCATATTTGTTACTCCGCTTCATCTTAGATGGGCCATTGGAGACAGAGCCATTGCAAGGAGCCTTCCACTTCTCAGTCTGATAGGTCGAATGCACTGCCCCTCGCAATCATTGTTGATCACTTGAGCTTCTCAATATAAGAATTTAAAGTTCCTTCAGAAATAAAACTGCGCTAACTTTTACCTCTCTTTTGAGTGCCAATATACTAGTATCATTCTGGTATTGTCAAAGTACAACTTTCTCTAAAACACTAACTGACCATTTGTCACCGTATGTCACTGGCCACTTTATTAATACCCCGCTCCCATCTCTTCTGTCGTTCTTGCCCCCCCCCCCTTTCTGTATTATTAAAATCATCTGTGAATGAATTTTATAATATTTAAACCCGAATATATCTTGCTTGTATCTCTGGAGATGGAGCAGTAAATATCGACAGCCCACGTTTCTTTCGCTTAGCGCTATGATAAAATCCTGAGACTGGCAGAGTTATTTTTCATTCGCAACTGTTGAAAATGTAGCCTATTGTTCTGGCTGCCTTTGTACACTGCCCTCCTCAAGGTCATTCTACTTACAAAAGCGATAGAATCTCACGAAAGACTTTTACTAAAGGGCTTCAAAACAAATAGCACCCGGCAGGAGGTTTCCAACCTTGTTCTTTCGAGTGTCTGTGCTGTTTCTCCCAATTTGTTTCAGGAGTGTTCGGGTGACGCTCTGATCCCCATCTTTTGGGTGGTGCTGAGTTGTTTTGTGGGAAACCTTTGTATCCTTGATGTTTTTATTGCTACATATCCATCTCTATTCATTCACCATTGTTTTGATTTCCTCTATTTTTCTTCACCTTTCCAACCTTTTGATAGAGTCAAAAAGGAAAAGAGA
Source organism: Ceratothoa steindachneri (assembly GCA_963969495.1). Taxonomy (NCBI): domain Eukaryota; kingdom Metazoa; phylum Arthropoda; class Malacostraca; order Isopoda; family Cymothoidae; genus Ceratothoa; species Ceratothoa steindachneri. The sequence goes on from OZ018332.1 coordinate 116,814,400, forward strand.
AAGTTTCACAAATACTTACACTCCCCCCACACACATAAAAAAAACTTATCCTCTTGTAAATCTGGAGTAAATTTTATTGCAATATTTACTCCGACCATTGAGGAATTTTTCACGCTAAATGTCCATAGGAGCAAAGTCTATCCGGTGTTTACAAATCCATCTAACCAGGATGATCGGCACTAAGCGAATTTTCGACTCTCCGATGTGAAAACTAACCTGATGTGAATTAATAAGTGAAATATATTCTCTATAAACATTAGATGTTCTTTTCCTGTGTTAATTTCAGTCAATGGTCTAGGAATAGAATTAGTCGCCTAATCTCTGAGGATGGCGTGACCACATGTTGTTTTTTGTTTTTTTATTTCAATATATGACGTAGTCAGTACCATTAAATTAACTCCCTTTCTATACCTTGGAATGAATTTGCTAAGTTGAGAATTTCTTTAATTTTCACCCATTATTCAAATGCAAGACATCTCAACGATTTTTTATCATAACTCGCCTCTACTAATGGAAGCCTTTAACCAAATTTATGACGATCGCTGGCTTCGAGCTGAATTGTAAAGTCATTAAGTTGATTATTTCTAAACTGATATAAACATACTGGTTTAAAGAGACACAAGCGTCTCACAAGGACGAATATTTTATTTTTATTCTATAGAGTATAGTTCATTAAAATTCCACCCTTAACAGATCTCTAGTTCAAAATCATGCAAACACAGCGAGTACAAATGGACAATCACTTCAGCGAACCTCTTCGGATTTCCCTGTTACGCCATAAGGTACCACTAAATGCAAAAGTTTAATTTACACAAGGGCACTGATAAAGATGATTAGGCGTGAGATATGCTAATGAAGCAGCCATGTTTGTCAAGTAAAGAAAACTACAAAGAGGATGTTGTTCTTAATTGATTTTAACAGAACCATGCGCAGTGCTCATGTCTCATAATTCGCAATAAGCAATCTGGCCAACGTGTGATCGCAATTTTGTTTTGCATATATATATATATATATATATATATATATATATATATATATATATATATATATATATATATATATATATATATATATATATATATATATATATATATATATATATATATATATATATATATATATATATATATATATATATATATATATATATATATATATATATATATATATATATATATATATATATATATATATAGGTTGAGGATAAATCCCAAAATGAGACATGTAAAATTTCTCATTTAATTAAGTACAACGTTTCGGGTACCTTACCCATCTTCTGGTCTATAAAAGATAGATTTAGAACACGTTTAAAATTACAAAAATTATAATGCACACAAGGATTAGAAATCAATTATTTAGTTAATTGAAATTATGGCAAATCATTTGAAAACTATTTAAATTTAGATATGGATCAATTATGGGTACTTTAAATATGCATAAATATAACACTAGTTGATGCAATTATTGGTTGACACAGATATTAGTCACTTAAAGAAGCAGAAATAGTAATAAATTATTTAATAAATTGAAAATGTGAAAAAATCATTTGAAAACTTGGCACTAAATGTAGATGCTATAAATATGGATAAATATAAAAATATACTAATTGGAGCAATTAATTGGTACACAAAAATATTAGTCACCTTTAGTGGACGGCAAAAGCGGAGAGACTGAGGAAAGATTATAGATGGAACTGATTAGAGATTGGTAGGTTGTGAAAATATTTTGAATGGTTTATGAAATGAGAAGGAAAAAAGCAGTTGAATCAGAATTTAAACTGGGATTTAGTTGTTTTATAAATTATGATTCGAGAATGCGGAGGGAAGTGGAGTCCTTTGCATGTCCTATAATTTGAAAGTTTTTGTGGGAAATTTCTGTCTTACATTTAATTGAATGATCTCGAATGGGAGAAGTTTCTTTATTGGTCAAGATGGAGCCAGTGCGAGAGCTAATACCAAGATGAGAACAGACCCTAGCCCTAAGTGAGCGAACAGTGCTGCCAATGTAGATCCCCTGGTGGCACCTGGGGCAAATGAATTTATAGACAACTGAACAGCTCATTTCAGGTGGGAGTCTGTCTTTAGTTCTGAACAATTGTCCAATATGAAAGTTGTTAAGGAAAACTATTTTGAAGTTGGTATGCGTGTAAAAACTTTTCAAAAGCTTATTAAGTTTTCGGCGTAAGGGTAGATTTTCCATAATTTCAATTAACTAAATAATTTATTTCTAATCCTTGTGTGCATTATAATTTTTGTAATTTTAAACGTGTTCTAAATCTATCTTTTATAGACCAGAAGATGGGTAAGGTACCCGAAACGTTGTACTTAATTAAATGAGAAATTTTACATGTCCCATTTTGGGATTTATCCTCAACCTGAAAATAAGCCTTCTTAGAAGCAAACCTATAGAATATATATATATATAATATATATATATATATATATATATATATATATATATATATATATATATATATATATATATATATATATATATATATAGATATATATATATATATATATATATATATATATATATATATATATATATATATATATATATATATATATATATATATATATATATATATCATATACAATATACTATCATATACAATAACTCCCTATTGAGTTCTTTCATATATATACCACTTAAAATACAATTGGTAACCATTGTGGAAGTGTATGGGCGTATGAAGTAGCAAGCCTATGCATTAATTCTGTATGTTCCCTTCGAAACTTCAGAAGTTTCAGCAGAGGTTCCTTCATTTCCGAGGGAGATCGGTGGCTATAGCCCATAATTCTCAAATTCGAACTAAACTATTAAAATTTCTCAGGAAAAGTCACGTTAATCTCGACTTCTTGTTGTACTTATAATGAAGGAGCTATACCATGACTTTCTAGCCCCATTAGGTCCTAATTTTGTCCTAACTCAGAAGGGTCTAAATTTTTTTATTTTATTTATTTCAACTTATTTCCCAAGCTTGTTCCTGGAAGCTTTGAGTGCGCCTCCACCAACATCAACTTTCATTGCTCGTGCGATTTGTCTTTCCAGATTTATTCATTGCCCTTATATGTCCTTTCAATTATTTTATCTCCTACTGTCGTCTTCCTTCTTTACTTACTGTAGCAAAATACCCAATTTATTTTACATCAGTTCGCATTAATCCATATATTTTTCCTTTTAGGCTCCAACAAATTTAATGAATAAATTTCCAAAATTTAATTAATTTCATACATTCTATGAATAATAATAACTTGGCATTGGTTATCATACCAACCTACACTCGTTTTGAGGCCTTTCCTTTCTCACCTGGAACCTACCTACCTCTTAATGTGAAATCCTAACCACATTTATCTATCTATATTTTATGGCCTCTATTGTGAAGTCGACCTGAATTTAGACTACATTCAGCGACATAACCGAGGGCTACCATATGCATTTGTATTTAAGAATATATAGATACTAGTATACTCAAGTCGTCAAAATGTTGTATGTAAATAATAGGAAGTCGAATCGAGATTCGATAGGGCCCATTAAAAAGGACGAGGGAACGCTAGTTAGCGACACAGGAAGTATTGCTCAAATCATAAATCGGAAATTTTCTGAGGTGTTTACGCTGGAAGAAATGTCAGATTTTTTGTTTTTCAGATGTAATTAACTTCAATGAAGACACTTGAAAATCTTAAGTTCACACAAATCGAACTCTCAAATTATATAGACAAAATGAAAATTTCCAAAACTTCTGCTTCTTATAAAATTCAACCAAGAAATATTAAGGAATTCAAGCCACTCACAAGATTTACTAACAAATATCTAAAAGACGGTATTGTTCTTCCATACATATAGTTAGCAAATGTTACGCCAATTTATTTCTTTTTAAAGGAGAAAAGAGTGATCCCACAAACTATAGACCTATTAGCTTTACATCAGTTGTGAGTGAACATTTGGAGTTTATTGTTAGAGACAGAATCATGGATCACTTAGATAAATATAACTTAATTAAAGAGAACCAACATGATTCAAAGGACGTCGCTTGTGTTTAACGAATTTATTAGAATTTTTTCATCTTATGATAGAAAAATATGATCATTATAAATAAGTAGGCATTATTTACCTTGATTTTAACAAGGCGTTTGATTCAGTTCTGCATAAGAGACTTTGGGCAAAGCAAAGAGGGCAAGGGCCTAAAGGTAGTTAGTATGTCGCATTGAGTCAAATACTGATAAATGGAGAATCATCTAATTGGTAGAAGTCACTAGTGGCGTCCCTCAGGGACAAGTCTTCGCTCCTATATTATTTGTTATCCTCCTAAACGGCATAGATTCAAGACTATTAAACAAAGTTCGCGTAGGATACTAAATAAGGTCAAACAGCGAAACACGACTTAGATTAAGGAGATATTTTGATTGGTCAGTTATATGGCAGGTGGAATTTAATCTCAATAAGTGCAATGTTATGCAAATCGGCTCTTAAAATGGAAACGTTGATTATACGTTATTCGGCCATCGATTAGAAGATGTGCCACAAGAACATGATCTTGGTGTGTTAATTTCGATCGACTTCAAATTTTCAAAACACTGCGTCCAAATCCCTATAAGAGCAAATAAAACACTCGGTTTTATTGCGAGAAGTTTCAAATATAAGTGTAGATAAATGATAGGCCCATTATTCAAATCACTCGCTCGTCAACAGCTGAAATATGCAGCTCAGTTCTGGTCTCCTTATCTGCAAAAAGACATCGATGCACTGGAGAGATTACATCGAAAGGCGACTAAGCTCATTCCAGAGCTACTCAACAGACTCCATGAAGGCAGAATTAAAGAATTGAAATTGATCGAGCTTGAAGATAGGCACCTTCGCGGTCAATTGATAGAAGTTTTCAAAATTATGAATGGTTTCGATAATATACAATTTAATTAACTTTTTGAAAGCACTGAAAACACCACGCGAACAAATGGACATAAATTTAAATTAAAGCGTTATTAGAGGAATAAAATTATTTTGATTATTAAACATAGCCATTTTATCTATTATAAATTGGCGCAGTTTAAGAACATACGTAATAACTATGATGTCTTGCTCACCTTTAGGGATAGACAGGGTGTTTGAGTTAAATTTGAGGTTTTTAATGTCTCATTTTTCCAGGAACAATTTGAAGTATCGGTGGACAGTCAACGGCGTTGGAGAGCATACAGAGTAAAGTATTAGTTGACATCTAAATATTGAAAAAGAGTTACCTATATCATAATGATTCGCGCAGGGTATCAAAATGCCGACGTTATGACTGCTTCTCAATGCCCTGTTATCATTGTAAAGGCTGTAATACGTGACATGGATAACTACATTGGAGACTACGAAGCCGTAGTCAGCAGAAAGGGACACAACAGGCTTTCAGACACCGTCATCGCACCGTAATCGATCCAACAACTACAAGAGAAGGTGATGCAAGACCAGAGCAAGGGAATCCTGGCTTTGGCAAGAAAGATGGGTGTTGTATTCGCCACCATGAAGTGGCCCTGAATGAGGACTTTCGTTACCACTCGTACAAAAGGCACAAGAACCAGTTGCACAACATCCAGAACAACAGGTGGCTTGCATACAATACATGCGACGTTCAATGAATCATGAAGATCAAGTTCCCCCCCAAATATGATGTTCTTTCGGTGTTTCTCCAGACAGAACGACGTTATACTGCCCCGTATCTTTGAGCAAGGTCATAGGCACAATTCAAACTGTAATGTGTGGCTGTTGGAAATTATGGTTAAACGTTTGCTGTAGAAGATTGTTTAATCCCTTTTCTTAATTCCCTGGATTTTAACCTCATGGGTTACTTTGTTTAGGGTGCGGTTGAGAAAGAGACCAAACGCAGTTCCTGAAACATCAAGAACTAGCTGGGGGATAAGATCAAGGAAGTTTTCGAAGATCTTCCCAGAGACACAATGAAAACGCATGCCACAAGATTCGAGCAGGGTGCAGTGGAAACTGAGGGCAACTACTATTAATAAACTTTTATCTCCCAGCAATAATCCAGTTAATATTTTTGAATATTTTAGATACATTTATTTTTGGATGAAATATTGAGGAGAGGGGGATTCTGTTATGCAAACTGTTAAATTTAGCCCGAACACCCTGTATGTAGAAATTTCACTCAAAGATTTTCATATAATGAAAGCCATTGCGAGTGAAAAGATTATCCGAAAATTCTCTTTTCCTGTTTGGAAAAGGCATCGGCCTTTCCTCCCCTCGCTTTCATTGGTACTCTGTCGAAACTGTTTCCGGAAGTGTTCATTTCGTGATCCTGCAAATTCTCTCCTTTCTTTAGAATCTGTATGCAAATTATCGTTAAAGCTTTCCTTTTACTCAAACCTTTGGAGGCAAAGTTAATCTTTTACTTCCGTTTGGGGTTGAAATTTTCACCCCCTCCTCACTTTCTCTCTCCCTATATACAAATTGTCGTGAGAATTTTATATTTTCTTCATGAGAAGGAATTTAAAATTCTCAGTCTCTCTCTCAACAACCAAAGGAGGTGAAGCTCCGCCCATCTCAATTAGGACCTCAGCTCAGCCAGCCGGCCGAGATGAAGCTCCGCCCATCTCACCCACTGGCTTAAATATAAAAACGAATACTTTACTCTACATTCATTAAGTCGTTCATTATAAAATCCAAATTCATTCAGGCAAAAGCATTAAGTGTACCATTATTTAGTGTCAATTTCACTTCTTGCGTTCATATTTTATTTTAGTTTAGACTTAAGTCTTGAATATTATCTCAAGGTCACTTGCTAAATGCTTTATCAATTACTCGCTGGCACATTTTACTTGAATGCAATCGCCAATTTCACACTAAATTAATTACTCGTTGCAACAGTTATTTTGGTTAAATCATTAATAAACCTGTTTTAAGAAAACATTTATCTTGACTAAAGAAAGAAGGAAAGTGGCAATTTAAGGTAGAGGGTCTACCATAAACTACATCATCAACAACAAAACGGCTGGTGCCGGCAAAAAAAGATCGTCCCTAACACATGTATTTTTTTACATATTTCAGAAAGCTGTAAAAATATGTTCTAATGTACATAAAATAGACTTGGGGTAAATTGCGTTTTATAGAGCTGTCATGCGGCGACTTGCTGGTCCTGTGTTGCGTTAGTTGGCTGCTAGCAGCGGTTGTGAGTGGGCGTGTTGTCAAGTTCCAGCTCATCCTCTGCATTCGCAAAACAACAATCTTTTTTTACTAAAACTGCTGTATTTTAAGAAAGCCTATAATGACTGCAAATAAACAACAATCAAGTGACAAAATAGGTGCTATTATTACATTATATAAGGTGGGAAAATCACAAGGACAAATTGCAAAACATTTAGTGATATCTCAAAGTACTGTGAATTTATGGGGTTTCCCGCCATATAAGTGATGATGTTTCTGGTACTCCAGTCCGAAAAAATAGTAGTAGAAAACCTAGAAAGACGAATTTATGTACGGATAAATTAACACAACGTACTGTGTTAATGAAACCAACAATAACAGCAAAAATAAAAGTCTTAGCATCATAATTTGCTTAAAGATGTATCTAAGCGCACAATTCGACATCGGTTGCAAAAGGAGCTAGGGTCGCCATCTTGGCATGCTGCCATGAAACCTTTCTTGAATGCTGAAATGCGCAAGAAAAGAGTTGAGTTTTGTAAAAAAAGTACATCAATTACTTGGACATGTTGATGATTGGAAAACTTCTCTATAGTGATGAATCCTCTTTTTTAACATTCAGAAGCTGTCCAAGAATAGTGCGATGCCCGTGTGGCTCAGATAGGATGGATCCTAAATACACTATCAAGACAATGTGAAGTTTTAGGTTACTTTAACTGTTTTGGTAGGGGGACTTTATTTTTTATTCCTAAGAACACAACCATGAATGGAGAAGGATATTTAGCCATGCTAAAGGAAAAACTTCACCGACACTACCATTGCATGAGAAAACAACTTTTATGCACTATGGGGCACCTTGTTGCAAGTCAAAAATCGTTAGTAAATGGCTCAACGATAATGAAATTGGTGTTCTGGATTAGCCTGGTAATAGTCCAGATCTCAATCCGATCCAGAATCTATGGCTTATTATAAAAAAAAATAAGATACAATGTCACAATACTGGCTCGAATCACAACTTCACAGAAGCTATCAAAAAGGTCTGGTGCATTGAGATATCACAAGAAATGTCCCAATATTTGATCAAATCGATGCCAGAACCTCTCAAACAAGTAATCAAGAGCAAAGGACACATGCCGAACTAGTAGTATAAGGTAAGAATGTACATAGATTAGATTTAAATACGTTTAAATATTTATTGTGTATAAAAAATGCGTAAAATTCTCACGGTGATCGGATTTTTTCCGGCACTATATATATATATATATATATATATATATATATATATATTGCTGTTGGTGATTCTAAATTCCGCGCATGTATGTTGTTTAGCGTGAGCGGTTCTCTCTTCTTCATTTCCCAGTAAACTCACTTGTGCATAAACTATGAAGAAAGCCGTAGCATCACTAAATTCAATCCTCCAAAAATTTGGAATACACAAATTATGCTGCTTGAGATTCATGACCGGGAGATTCAAAGCGAAAATCACCGAGTGCTTAGGTGCCGATCTGAAGACGGTCCAGAGGGTACGAAGCCTGGGAAACCTCACTTTAATCGTTGTAATACGAAAAAACCTCCGAATTTTTCGCAGAGATCCTGACCATCATTGACCACGATCCCAGAGAGTCAATGGGATCCATCGCTAGGGACAAGAGCGTGTCAGAGTCTCTCTTTGGGTAGATAGAGGAGCATGAGGACAGCCGTTACTACTCATAGAAGAGGAGAGAGGGTCATCTTCTTTCGCGGAAGGGGAAGGACAAGCGGAAGGAACGTGCTGGGAAGCTTGTGGAAAACTGAAACTATCACTCAAGCCTAGTATGCTTTGGTTCTTCTCTGTCAAAAAAGAATTTCTACAAGGACCAGGTGGCGAACCTGCAATTTGAAAGGGATGCTTGATGTGCGAAAGGTGGCTAGAGTGAAGAATGACTATAAAGGTGTTTATGGTGTAGAGAAGAGAGCGATTGAGGTTGTGAATGAAAGAGTTTCCTAGTGGTATAGGAATGGTGAGGAATAGATGGAAATAGACTTATGAAGAGAATATATGTGAGTGAATGGCAGAGTGTGCGAAGGTCGGAAGACCGGCAAAATGTGTGTTAATTGTGTGAATGAGTGTTTGAGAGAGAAAGGATCGATGATATTCTATATGTGTATGTATGGAGAGTGTGTGTGTGGGTGCTTGTGTCCTTCCACCTAGGGACGAACTTTGACTAAATGAGTTGTTAGATCACATAGCACCGCATTGTACCGCATAACACCGCATCGCTATGAATGTCCAATTTGATATATGGAAAATAGGGTGCGTGGATTTGTACTTTAATGGTTCTATAAGACGAGGAGTTTATTTTGGCGTTTGATTACGTCTAACTCCGTGTTTCTGAGGTGTTCTAATGACCCTAGCACATCAAAGCCGCTTTAAAATACGTTGCTTTCGCCAACGGAAAAGATAAAGAACATTCAGTATCGTTAGCGAACAGATGGGAAAAACAAAGAGTAAACGAGGCTTCTAAAGTAGCAAATATTTCGGTAACCTTGACTTTGGAAGCCTTCACGCTAATCGGTTAGTTCCCCTCATTTATAAACTACTCTTCTAAACAACTAAACTCATTTCCTTACCAGCAATGGCATTTCCACACACCGAATACACGAAATGAACTTTAAGTATAAAAATAGGCAGGATAAAAGTCTGGGTAAAAAAAATACGTCTGGTTTTCGAAAGTAAATTAAAGTTGGGAAAGAGAAAATACAAAATCCGAAAAATTCTTTAAAAATTGAAAGGTTCTGATTTTCGACAGAAAATAACATTTTTGAGTTCTGCTTTGCATACCGTGGAAGGGCCAAATTCCATTTCTGGATTACTCAAATCCTCAATATCCACAAAAGGGAGGGAACTACTCCTTAAAGACACAAATGCCGCGCAACGTACTTGCATGTACGCACGTGTGTGAGGATATATATATATATATATATATATATATATATATATATATATATATATATATATATATATATATATATATATATATATATATCAGGAAAATGAAGAAGTACGCGATGGTAGAGAACATGATTTATTATACCAGACGTTTTGGAACAAACCTTGTTCCATTTTCATTGAACAGCGTCGATAATCGTATGTCCAACTTAGCCTTTTCTAGCTTCTTAAAGATGGTTTCAAATGAGCGAAAGCTTTGGACAGCGTCTTCACCGTATCTTTTTCGTAAAGTAGTAACCAGTGAGAAACCGTCTCTAAGAAACGGCTAAGTTGGACTAAAGCTTATTGACACTCTTCATTGAAGCTGGAACAGGGTTTGTTCTGAAACGTCTGGCATAATAAGTCATGTTCTCTATCATCGCATACTTCATTTTCCTGCTAGGTAGGGTCAGGTGGAAACGGATCGTACTGCTAGTGAGTTTTTTTTTGTCATCAAAACTAAAGTTTTACAGTTAGCAGAAATCCAAAGTGACCAACCGGTGGCTCAAATAAATACCTATATTTTCCACACACGGAACTTTGAAATATCTTTACCAGTTCAGATATATGGTGTCATTTTTGAAAAATTGTTTTGTACGGATCGTGACCATGTAGGACATGGCTCCGTACGACCTTGGTACCATTTAAAACAAAAATTTATATGCCACAACTGAAATTAAAGGATCTACTACAACTGAGTGACACACAAATGTTATAAAAAGACATATAATATAAAAAAAATAGTTAGAATTGTTATTTTACAAAATTTTTACATAGGTATCAAAATAATATAAAAATAATAAATTTCATAATTATATAAAACATTTTAAAGCAAGTAATGCACAACCCTCATTGTTTATCATTGCATAAATATATTAATAACCTCATTAGGGAATGTAAAATCCCAATTTGCTGCAATAATGCAACTGGAAAATTTAAATTTAAATTCACAAAATTGAATACAAATAGTCTTAAAATGCTAAATGGCCACCCCCCCAAAAAAAATTGGGGGAAGGGTCGCTTTTTCACATTTAAAACGCAAAACAATGTTACGTGATCAACATACAGTAGTTTGAAAACGAAATTTTCATTAGTATTAGTTTCACGAATTTCTAAATTTTTTACGGACCGTGTACTACGCGCCATTTTATGTAAACTGTAAACACAGAAATCCTCACGCTGGTCACCGTTATGAAATCAAACTCATTTTCCTTCACAATGATCACATTCACCTTGGAAACCATAACCAGCGGAATAACGCAATATTCACGAACACTATGGACTATAATGCAACTCGTAAAGATTACATCAGACACGTAAAATATCAAAAAAACTTACCTAGCAAACAAAAATGGCGTCAGAGCTCCGCGGGAAGAAGACGGGAGTGATGTCATATCAGACTCGTTTTCCATGCTAAAGGTAAACTGAATCCATATTTTGGCAAGAAAGCCTTTTGTATAGTCCGTGTCCACTTCAATATATATATATATATATATATATATATATATATATATATATATATATATATATATATATATATATATATATATATATATATCCCGCCACCTCACGATGGACTAAAGCGAAACGTAACAATTTGAACTCTATTATGAGCTCTAAGGAAAGTCATGCCAAAAAATGAATGGCCAGATGTCTTCCCGTCCACACTTAGGTAGCAACTAACATTTAATTAAAAAGTAACACATACTTTGCTATAATACCTGATATATTTCCCCATCACCTAACAAAACCTATTTAGCTAAGGTTCTATTTTTCCTCAACATCTGAGTCAGGTCTGATGTGTCGTCCACTCATGTATATAACCTTTTCCTTTTTCACTGTGGTAAAAAGTATGAAGAGCTTAGAATCCTACTGAGATTCACAACAGATTGTATGAATCGCTTAAACGGTGTGAAGATTTGAAATGAGAATACGTTTCACATTTATTGAATTTACTTAAGAAGATAAACTTCAGTGATGGATATAAAAATAATAATATAAAATCTGAAATGATAATGGGCGGTGCACATTCCAAGTAAAAGTTACACAAACTGGCCGAAAAAGATCTTTAACTGGACACACTTATACATAAAGACATCCCAAAGACGAGCTCGTAATTGGAGGGGCCAGCAAGTTGCAGCTGTCATCTCTAGAATATAGTGCCCGAATGCCCGCAGGTCTAGAGCTCTTCTTATAAACGTTCCACTAGAGAGGAACTCGACTTTCATTTTAAATAATTTTTAAAAATATGATGATTGAAGTAACGTGGCAAACTCGGGCGCTAGAGATCAGGGAAACATCTTGGGGAGGGGGGATCCTTTGCCAGTGAAAATTATTGGAAGGAGAAAAGGAAACCTATAAAATGGTTTATGATGGTGATGTGCGCTTTTTAATTTGGTAAACAAAAATGGAAATATGGAGTCTTAGTTACCAAAACAAATGGTTCTAAGAAATTGCACCCTAAATTTTCGGAATGGATATCGGAAAACGATTGAAGCGACTGAAATATTAGGTTGTCACGAAATTAACGTTGTTGTTTCCGGAAGTGTTCATTTCGTGATCTTGATGTGTCATCCACACTTGTATAAAAAGAAAATGCCTCTTAGAGTTGTTTAAATTGTTCTAAGTTTGCTGAAAGCTGATTAAGTATAACTTTAATAATGCCTCGACCCATTTTAAGCTACGCAGTGGCGTCTGGGGGTCACATAAACTGTCTAAATGGCATCGTTTGAAACGTGGGAATATTGCTTCATCACTATTGCTCGGGATGTTCATGAGTTATTTCTGGACAGAATTGTTATGAGAGCTGTAAAGCGGGCCTTTTACTGCAATATTGAGATAAAACAAAGTTTGTCTTGATCGCTAACAAAGATCTAGTGAATATGAGCTCCTCATTAATAAGCAAAATTATACTGAAGAACTATATGTTCAACAATTGTTAATCTTAATGTTCAAAAGTTTAACCTTTGATGTTAAGAAATTACAACCTTTAATGTTAAAAGTTTTCAACATTTAATGTTCAACAATTGAAATTTTCGATTTCAACAATTGCAACATTTATTGTTCAACCATTGCAACCTTTCATGTTCAACAATTGCAACCTTTATTACTCAACAATTGCAACCTTATGCTCAAAAATTGCAACCTCTATTGATAAAAATTGCAATCTTCAATGTTAAACAATTGCAACCTTTATTATTCGACAATTGCAACCTTTAATGCTCAACAATTGCAACCTTTATTGATCTAAAATTGAAACCTTCAATGCTCAAAAATTGCAACCTTTAATGTTAAACAATTGCAACCTTCATTACTCAACAATTGCAACCTTTAATGCTCAACAATTGCAACTTATATTGCTAAAAGATTGCAATCTTCAATGCTAAAAAATTGCAACCTTTAATGTTAAACAATCGCAACGTTCAAATGAAGATCTTGAACAAAATCGTCCGTCACTGGTCAACCGAGAGGGTCGCCTCATTAATTACAATGTACGCCCACATCTCGCCCGTTTGAATCAAGAAACAATTAATAAGTTAGGTTTAGAAGTTCTTTCTCATCCTTCACAATCTAGTGACCTTTGCACCATGAAATTACCATTTATTTTTTAGACCATTACAAGATCATCTAAATGGAAAGAATACTGCTATACGAAGGCGGTGGGAATATATAACAAATCGTATATTGGATTAAAAGCGAAATCAATTTTAAAGAAAGGTATCCCTGCTTAGTGAGACGATGGGAGAGCATTGTTAATAATGATGAAAACTGCTTTGTTCAATAAATATATATTATTTCATATATTAAAAATAGTTTTACTTCTTTTTTTTTAAAGTACATTAATTTCTTGAAAAAGTAATAATTTGATTTGGACAACGAAGTTAGTTCAACTACATAAAAGTGAATGCCGAAAGATTTATTAATGGCGCTAATCTTGTGTTAAAAAAACAATAAGTAAAGGCATGAGCGATAGTATATATATATATATATATATATATATATATATATATATATATATATATATATATATATATAGAGAGAGAGAGAGAGAGAGAGAGAGAGAGAGAAAGAGAGAGGGAATGGAGGATATCACATTAACATGATGTATATCAGTGAAAGATAATGGTAAACCACAATATTTGAATCAAGATTTTATTTATAACTATCGGACTAGTTTCGGTAACATGCCATTTTCAACTAATAAAGAAGACGCTAGGCGAGGAGCACAGTATATATAAGGTAAGACACATCCTAAACAAAATGAAACAACAGGAAACAACCTGGAAAAATATATACTTGAGTAAATCTGGCGTGAATGACAAGCTAAACAAAATGAAATGGAACCGGAAGCAATCTGGAGAGTTGCTAATCCCCAAAATGCCGTGTCCGTGGGCTTATAAATACGATTGGTGACTCTATTCGTTATATATTTGTTAAATTTGTATTGCCTAGGTGTCTACTTAGATAATTTACTTTCCACGTTTTTCACTTCCCCTAATTTCACCAATTTTTATACGAATCTTCCTGCGGAGATCCCCTTTTTAAAATATAATTTTCATGAAATAAATACAAAATATCAACTTGTTCAGACTCAAGAAAATCTCAGCGACTCCCATCACGTCCATGACCCTGAAATTGATTGTTGTTATTCCTTTTAAACTTAGAAGCGAAAACCATCGAGGGCATCTCTGTCAGAAAGCTTCAATGGAGGTGTTTAGTAAAATTAAAGAAGAGGGAGGGAGAAAGGAGAGTAAATGTATGGGAGATATGCACCTAGGGAGTGTGAGGACGCTAAAACTCTCGATGATTATCCAATATCCACTTTTAAGGCAGATTTTTCCTATGGGGTTGGGCCTGGCTGTCATTTAGATGGACAGGAGAAATGAAAGATGTTATATAATTCAACGAGGAAAAGAATAAGATAGGGTAATAAAAAGGAACCAAAACTGTTATTGTGGGTACGAAAACCATAGTTCCTCCTGCCTGAATGCTGGGTATGGCCGTGAGAATGGATCCGTGAATAACTCCGTACAAAAGGAAAACCATCGCATTAAAACGAGTTACCCTCAAAACTCTCCCTCTCTTCCTTGTTTGAGAAATCGGCGATGTTTACCATTGAATCAAATCCTAAACACTGAACCTTCACTCGGTCGTCTCGTCACGTCACTCGAATTGTTAAGATCTGTCGCACATTCTTGCGTCAATGCCCTTTCTCAACCTTTTCGTTCTACCGCCCGGCGCCAGCAACCCAGCTGATAGTATTGTGAAATTAAAGTGACCTAAAATTACCGGGTTTGTCAATTCCCATCACTACAGTAGTGGTGTCATCATTGAACCAGCACTGATACATGCGATGTCAGACATATTTGCAATTGTGAAATTGACTCCATCTGATTTTAAGCGTTCAAATTTGTATTCTTGAGAGTCTTTGTTATTTGTATTAATTTATTCCTGAATACTTTTAATCTCCAATATTTGGAGTAAACGTGGTTTGTTGTACCGATCTTTTCATCTCATCTCTTTCAATTAAATTTTGTTGGTCCTTTGTTATGCTTTTCTCTATGTTCTTTCCTTTATTTGTTATTTGTCGTCGTCCCTAGGTAAACCTAACTACGGTCAAAAGAGGGGATTAAAAAACTTTCACTTTACTGGGCAGCGATGAAGGGAGATGGAATGGTTTCCCTCAACCTAGTAAAACGAGGGTGTGGTATTTATCTGAGAAGCAGGACATATAGTCGACTTTTATGCTTCTGCGATTGTTTTTACAGAAGTGCCACAATGTGCCCAGCCTTTACTTTTGATGGAGTACGCTGTTGAATGTAGTAAGTAGTATTTACACCTGAGACCGTGTCATTTACTCTGGTCGTCGTAATGACTGCTATTGGTCTTCTTCTTTAGTTTCATTTCCTATTTATTAACTGAACATCAATGGACATAAAACAATATTGGCATTGTCAGTTTCATTTTGAAATCACTATCAATCTATGTGCGTTCATATGTGACAGTACAGAAACCGATTTCCACAAGCTAAGAAAATATGATCAATGAAAAGCGGTAAACTGTCCCTGGAAGTTCCTAAAATAGTAGAAACGAAGCATGTTTCCTTTTTTTACAGATAATTTCAACCTTTAGCAAAATCCGGCTAATACTTTCATTTATATCAACGCTTTTTCCACTCGACCAACAAAGTCAAGTGACCTTCGGTCGCAGGGTCACTGATCGAGGAAGGGGGCTCTCAGTTACGCTATTCTGTTTTGAAGCGACCTTTGTTTTTATTTCTCAAAAATCTCCGGTTTCCTTTCACTCCGGCGAATAGGAAAGAAACGAATGAAACTTTAGTTTAACTCATTTCGATACATTTCTCGAGCGAAAGAGAGAAAATTTCTCTACACAAAAATGAGGGTCAAGTGTGATAATAGAATTCATTCACCATTTGAAGGAATTAGAGTTAGATTGATGACTGAATGAAAATGATTAACGAAAGTATTCAATTACTTTTTTCCGGTGAACTTAATTGCGCCAGGCTTTACGAGTAATACTATGATAAATAAAATATATTAAATAAGCCCATTCAGAAACAAATTCATTAATACAGAGCAGAATGGCACAAAATAGACTTGCTTGGCAGCGATACCAAATGAATAAATGGATGACTGAAACAATAACAGACTAACACTATCTAGAACTGCTAATTGGCGAAGTGCAAAAGTACAGAAATAAGTTACACCGTAGAGAGGTATGAGTAGTTTAGACTACGCGTGGAGGCAAAGGTATCTGGTAGGTTGATATGTAGTGATGGGAAAAAGCTAATAAAATTCAGGTTATCTTTTCATGAGGATTTATATATGAATCGATAATTTTTAGTTACTTTCTATAAAACAAACAGATTAAATGAGGTTGGCAATTGCGAGTGAATACAATGGATAATATTGGATAATATAGTAAATAAGACGCGACCTCTTGAATGACGCCTATGTGTGAAGATCTCGCTTTTTGTCGATATAAAATTAAGGTGGAAGTTTTATATTAAGATAGTCAGTTAAACGAAGGTCTGAAGAAATATGTACAGGAAGATCGTATCGCCAACCAAATCGCCCCAAAATAAAGAAATCAGATATGACGGAAGAGTAATGGCAGTTTGTCCAGAGGAAGTCAGATGGAACGGAACGGTAATTGAATTTTGTCCAGGGGAAATCAGATGAGACGGAACGGTGATGGCAGTTTGTCCAGGGGAAATCAGAGAGGACGGAGCGGTAATGGCAGTTTGTCCAGAGGAAAACAGAACGGACGAAACGGTAATGGCAGTTTGTCCAGGGGAAATCGGATAGTACGGAACGGTAATGGCAGTTTGTCCATGGGAAATGAGATAGGACGGAACGGTAATTGCAGTTTGTGGAGAGGAAATCAGATAGGACGGAACAGTAATGGTAGTTTGTCCAGGGGAAATCAGAGAGGACGGAACGGTAATGGCAGTTTGTCCAGGGGAAAACAGATAGGACAAAACTGTAATGGCAGTTTGTCTATGGGAAATCGGATAGTACGGAACGGTAATGGCAGTTTGTCCAATTAAAATCAGATAGGACGGAACGGTAATTGCAGTTTGTGCAGGGGAAATCAGATAGGACGAAACAGTAATGGCAGTTTGTCCAGGGAAAAACAGAGAGGACGGAACGGCAATTGCAGTTTGTGCAGGGGATATCAGATAGGACGGAACGGTAATTGCAGTTTGTCCAGGAGAAATCAGATAAGACGGAACGGTAATGGCAGTTTGTCCATGGGAAATCACAGAGGACGGAACGGTAATGGCAGTTTGTCCAGGGAAAAACAGATAGTACGGAACGGTAATAGCAGTTTGTCCAGGGGATATCAGATAGGAAGGAACGATAATTGCAGTTTGCCCAGGAGAAATCAGATGGGACGTAACGGTAATGGCAGTTTGTACAGGGGAAATCAGAGAGGACGGAACGGTAATGGCAGTTTGTGCAGGGGATATCAGATAGGACGGAACGGTAATGGCAGTTTGTCCAGGGGAAATCGGATAGTACGGAACGGTAATGGCAGTTTGTCCATGGGAAATGAGATAGGACGGAACGGTAATTGCAGTTTGTGGAGAGGAAATCAGATAGGACGGAACAGTAATGGCAGTTTGTCCAGGGGAAATCAGAGAGGACGGAACGGTAATGGCAGTTTGTCCAGGGGAAAACAGATAGGACAAAACGGTAATGGCAGTTTGTCTATGGGAAATCGGATAGTACGGAACGGTAATGGCAGTTTGTCCAATGAAAATTAGATAGGACGGAACGGTTATTGCAGTTTGTGCAGGGGAAATCAGATAGGACGAAACAGTAATGGCAGTTTGTCCAGGGAAAAACAGAGAGGACGGAACGGCAATTGCAGTTTGTGCAGGGGATATCAGATAGGACGGAACGGTAATTGCAGTTTGTCCAGGAGAAATCAGATAAGACGGAACGGTAATGGCAGTTTGTCCATGGGAAATCACAGAGGACGGAACGGTAATGGCAGTTTGTCCAGGGAAAAACAGATAGTACGGAACGGTAATAGCAGTTTGTCCAGGGGATATCAGATAGGAAGGAACGGTAATTGCAGTTTGCCCAGGAGAAATCAGATGGGACGTAACGGTAAGGGCAGTTTGTACAGGGGAAATCAGAGAGGACGGAACGGTAATGGCAGTTTGTGCAGGGGATATCAGATAGGACGGAACGGTAATTGCAGTTTGTCCAGGAGAAATCAGATGGGACGGAACGGTAATGGCAGTTTGTCCATGGGAAATCAGAGAGGACAGAACGGTAATGGCAGTTTGTCCATGATAAAATCAGATAGGACGGAACGGTAAGGGCAGTTTGTCCAGGGAAAATCAGATAGTACCAAACGGTAATGGCAGTTTGTTCAGGGAAAATCAGATAGTACGGAACGGTAATGGCAGTTTGTCCAGGGAAAATAAGAGAAGACGGAACGATAATGGCGGTTTGCCCAGGGGAAATCAGATAGGACGGAACGGTGAGGACAGTTTGTCCATGTAAAATCAGAGAGAACGGAACGGTAATGGCAGTTTGTCCAGGGAATATCAGATATGACGGAACGGTAATGGCAGTTTGTCCAAGGGAAATCAGAGAGGACGCACGATAATGGCAGTTTGTCCAGGGGAAATAAGATAGGACGGAACGGTAATGGCAGTTTGTCCAGGGGAAATCAGATAGGACGGAACCGTAATGGTAATTTGTCCAGGGGAAATCAGATAGGACGTAACGATAATGGCAGTTTGTCCAGGAGAAATCAGAGAGGTCGGAACGGTAATAGCAGTTTGTCCTAGAGAAATCGGAATAGTATACCATTTTATGGCATAGCCTAGTATAGTCTTGAATAGTAGCCTGGTAAAACCTAGCTTACCGTAGGATAGCCTACCATAGTAATAAAGCCTAGCATATTATAGACTAGCCTAGATTGCCTAACATAATAAATCCTGCCTATCATATCATAGCATAGTATAGTATAACAGAGTAGATTATGTCATAGCATAACCTACCATAGTATGGCCTAGCCTAGATTGGATAGCCCAACCTAGCCTAGCCTAGCTTAGTATAACCAACTCTAGCCTATGATTCCCTATAATAGTAGAACTTACCATACCATACTGTAGAGTAGCTAGCATAGTATAGCCTAGCCTTACATAGTATAGTTTAGCCTGAAATAGTATGACTTAGCCTAGACTAATCTAGCCTAGCCTAGCAGAGAGTGTATAGTATGGCCTATCTTAGCCTAGAAACCATAGTAAAGCCTAGTCTAACAAAAACTAGCCTAACACAGAAGCATAGCCTAGCATAGTATATCTTAGCCTACCTTACTCTACCCTACTGAGCCTAGTTAGTATAGTATATTATATCATAGTATTGCCTAGCCTAGACTAGACTATTAGATCTTAGTCTAGTGTAGCTTAGCCTAGCCTAGCCTAAATAACCTAGCCTAGCATTAACTATCCCAGACATGTATAGCCTATACTATACTATTATACCCTTAGTCAAGCATAGCTTATTATTGTCTATCCTAACATATGTACTATATACTATCCTATCATATTAAAACTTAAATTAGCATAGTATATTTTACCATTGTACATTATATCTTAGCATACTATAGCCTAGTCTATTCTAGGCTTGCCTAGCAGAGTATAGCATATTATAACCTAGTCTAGTCTAGCAGAATATCGGCGGAAAAGTTATGATGTTATTGACAAAACAAAATAATTCCCCGGGATAACCTTGATAGGACTTTGGCAATCATATCATATGGAAGAGAGTGTAAAACAACATAATGGCTTTAAATTTCGTTAGAATCGGCCAAATAGTTATGATGTCATTGCCAAAACAATAACACGGAGAGAGGTTGCATCAAAATTTAGCGTCAATAGAAAACAGGTATAAGAAAAAATGGAGCCCTGCTATGCTGTCTGACTTCTGCTGGAACCTGAAACGTGACACACCTGAGACGGCTTACAAACGAAGAGGTAAATACTAAAATGTACGTTAATACATTATATAATACTAACAAACATGCTGATTCATTATATATTCAAGAATTCATTGCGATGGACATATTTAATCTGACTTTGGGAGCGAAATATACTCGTATTTATGGTATCGTGGAAATCGGTATCAATTGCATAATTATTAAATCGGCAATTTACAAGAAAATGTTACGTGATGGGAAACTTTTATTATCAAATTCGAATTTAGAACACTAAACCTCATAATAAAATGCCCATATGGTCTATGTTTTTTTCTTGACACTAAAATTTACTATACAGTGTACCTGTTACTAGCAACTATCAAAGAAAGGTACACAAAGTGCTTAGGAGCACTTTTGTGTTTCAGTGTTGTCACAATAAGGTTCAATTTTCATTAAAACCTACAAGAAATATGCATACATATTTTGATTTAACAAAATAAAGATGCACTTTAGGCTGAAAATAGTTTTAAACAACTATCAAACATTAAAATGCTCGTTTTTAGAAAAATCAATCATATTTTTCTTCCAGTACTGTATAGAATGGAACTGGCCTTTGAGTGGACTAAGTAGTCCTTGCTGGCTTCCTGTAACTATATATAAACACTTGCGCCACTTGTCCCTGAGGCTTCGAATTCCCGACAACCAGAAATCTCCCGACTGTTGTTCAATCCACTCCTGGACGGCAAGCTGGACATCTTCATCGTCCCCAAACCGGCGTCCACGCAATGCAGCCTTGAGCTGGCAGAATAAAAAGTAGTCGCTAGGGGCCAGATCTAGACTGTAGGGGGGATGGTTGAGCTCCTTAAATCCGCACTCGCGCTGGACAGCTTGTGCAACTCTGGCCTTGTGGACTTTGACGACGTTGAAGTCGATCATGGGGCGTGAGGTTTCTAGGGACCCAACGGGCAGAGACCTTGGTCATGGCCAAATTGCCGTGGATGATGTTGATAACACTTCCATGCGATATTCCAAGTTCTCGCTCGATTTCTTCGACCTTCACCCGTCGATTTTCGAGGATCCTTCTCTCCACACGGGCCACATTGTCCTCCTTGGTCACGTCTGATGGGCGTCCTGGACGGGGGTCATCTTCAAGGGACTCACGACCATGACGGAACTCCCTATTTCAGCGAGCAATGGAATGGGCGATGTCGGTGTACACTGCAACCATGCGTTCATGGATCTCTTTTGCATTCTTGCCTTCCTTGGTCAAAAATTTGATCACTGCGCGGTGCTCAACTTTCTCCATTGTTGAAAATTTTGTGAATGACGATCTGCGATCAGCTACTGCTTCTTCAATAGACGAGGCAGGAGCGTGCGGCTGCAGGTCCTGACTTGTCATAACTTGTCCTAACACCTCCACAAACAGCCATCCCCCTTCCTCTGTTTTGCCCTAAAGATTCGCAAAATTTATTGACCGCCCCTCGTATTATATATAAATACTATATAAAGCTAATAAAGTTTTCCGGTTTCTCTTAAAAGGCAACAATCCTTTTTCGACTGTAATTAATTAATTTCAGATCGTTTATTCCTTTTCCATTGTCTAGCATCAAACACCAACCTGCTACGTTAGTGCTGCCCACTAATAAAATATTTAAATGAAGTTCTTCGAAACTGTTCTTTTACCTCAATCTATCCATATACTTAAAACTTGGTTTAATCGTCACGATTATTTGACCAAAACAAAGAATATATTTTTGATAAAAATCAATAGTTTTCTTTTAATAATTTGCATTAGAAATAGAAAATAATGGACTCTCCAATTATTGGATACAATTATTCTACAGAACTTTTTGTGGAGGTATCCCCTTAGAATAATATTATTTCCCAACCTCATAAGATATTACTTCGGGAGAGAAAGCGAGCCCACCCTTTCCGAGCTCACTTTTTTTGGACTCGCCGCCAGGTCTCCGCGAAATTCCCACCGAGGTATTACGCTGAAATTGGGGCTACCGCTCGGCCGTCTCAATCTCCCCCACCCCCCTCGGCTCAGGAGATTACTTTGTAGGATTCGCCGTGAACCGCTTTTATGGCTCCCGCCGCTGGTCGCCCGTTTAGCCCGCTGATCACTGCCGTTGACACTTCACCGCAAGGAGACGCTCGGGTTGTCACGGTCGATAACGAAGGTTACAGAAGGTCTCAATCTCTCTCCCTGTTTTGGAAAACTCCGGGTATATATACACCCGCTCCAGGATTACAGACAGATTTGGTTAGACGAGACTTCCCCGAAAGGAGTGCAAATCAACGAGTTATCTCCCAAGAAGTGTGATTGACGGTCGCAAGCCACGGAAGAGCTGGACATCACACCCGTATCTTCGGGTCAGGGAGAAGAGTCTCGTGAAATAACGTCAGCCTTTCTCATCCGCCTTCGGATCAAGGATTGGAGAACCCGTCCTCCGAAGTTCTTCTGGTGACCTCTTAAGGACAAGAGGCCCGTCAACTCGCTCAAGCCGAGTGTGGAGAAGTTATCTTCCCCCCCCCCCCTTCGAAGTTCTTTTGGTGACCTCCTGAGAACAAGAGGCCCGCATCTCTCAAGACACAAGTTCTCAGGTTTGTGGCTACCGCCCTTGAGTAATCAATGTCACCAAGACCTCCCCCAAGTTTGCCACACCTTACTCTCGAGGTTCAAAGGAACTAAATCATTCACTACCCTAAATCTCCCGTTATAACCATTCAATAACCCAAGTTATCAAATTAGTATTCGGAGCTTAAGTCCATTTTATTTATGTACCCATATATATATATATATACATATATATATATATATATATATATATATATATATATATATATATATATATATATATATATATATCCATATTTATTGTTGTGCCTTTTATTTAGTGTGTATTAAAATCTATTTTTGTCGTTGTGTTTGTTATATTCCTTGGTCACTCAACTGCCGCTATCTATTCAAATCGCACTCTTAGAACAATAACAGTGTGTCGCCTTGCTTGGCCTACCTTAGAGCCTGTGTGCGCATATTACCGTACCTTGGCCATACTTCGACACTTTTAAAGGTTTCAAATATGAGGCCTAACGCAAGCCTACTTGATCGAATTCATTTATTCATTATTATTATAACTACCATCAAGGATCAAAATAGTGTATTTTCTTCTATATTCCTTCGTGCCTTACGAATTGTCTACCCGGAAAATCTTAACGATGAAATTGATTTTATATACAAGATTGATATTAAATTTTCTTACTCTCTTCATTGTTTAGATATTTGTAAAAATCAGCCGAGCTAAGCTTGCACAGAAATTTAATGTTTGTCGTTGCTTCAACTTTGATGGAATCTATCATATAACTGCTGGGTCCAAATTTAAAGTACTGCTATGCCAATTCAAATGAAGCAATGTAATTTATGTGTACGTGGGTATCCAATTTTCTTCTAATATTCGTTTTTTACAAACCTTTGAACACCCCTCATATGAGCATATGTTTCTTTCTAATCATTTGATTAACTGGGCCAGTATCCAAGTACTCTTGCCCTCAGGTAATTATGTCTCTAAAAAAATCATTGATGCTGTTTGTATACCGTCACGAATTTTCATATCAATCCCGGTTTGATTTTTCTTGACCATTTTATTATTAACCTTATTAAATCTTAAAATAACAAAACCTTTCTATAATAATGAAGTCTGTCTCCGGCCCTTTTATCTCCACTATATAAGTTGTTGTCTTATATTTTGTTCATTCCTTGAATGAGGCCTGTTCTAATAAAGGCAAAAGCGCTTGGAATATATATATATATATATATATATATATATATATATATATATATATATATATATATATATATATATATATATATATATATACATATATATATATATATATATATTTGCACTTTCAGTGACCAACCTTGGAAGAAACTTGATGATTGGCATATTTCCAGGTTGAATTTTGTCACCCAACATTTCTATCGCTTCACCCCGAAAAGTCTCATCTAGACCTAATTAGTGAATGTTTGAACCGAATTATCTTGGTATTAGCTTTAAAACTTGTTTGTATCCTGCTAAGATCAACCAGGCAACGGAAACAACCCCCTAGTTACCCTATTTATTGTATAAAATCTATCAAATGCATAAAGAGAAGCAGGCAGCTGGACATTCGTCAACTTCCGTAAATGAGATGCAGATGCGGGCATCATGGGTATTTGTTTATTAAATAGGGGAAAACAAAGGTGACAACTCTAATTTTTTAAGAGATTCTACAAGAAACTGGTGAAATTAAAGGGAAAAGAAACTTAATAGCATTCTAGTAATCAATGAAGTAGGTTACTTGGACTACTAGGGAGTGGAAATGCTTGTAATTCTGTAAATGACTCCAATTCAGTACTTAAAGGGAAATTACCCTTTACAAGAACACCAGTTTATGTTTACCCACCAGAACTCGTCACTAATACGCAGATGGAACGTACATTTTATTACTTCTTTCAACGTGAAGTACCGCCTAATTGTGCTTAATTATCATGCACTAAAACATCATTTGTAATTTCTTTATTCTTATATCATGATAAATTTTAAATAAAGTTTAAGCAGATTAGTTGAAAAGTTTATTTGATTTGCAGACAAACAATGTTTGAAACAGATCTACATGTTGGCAAAAGGCACTTGGAGAGTCCAGGCAGAGATATGGTTATTGGACAGCAAAGCCGGAGGGATGAAAGCGTACTTGAACCTCTCAAGGAAGACAGGACAAG
Source organism: Ceratothoa steindachneri (assembly GCA_963969495.1). Classification (NCBI taxonomy): domain Eukaryota; kingdom Metazoa; phylum Arthropoda; class Malacostraca; order Isopoda; family Cymothoidae; genus Ceratothoa; species Ceratothoa steindachneri. The sequence goes on from OZ018332.1 coordinate 116,839,740, forward strand.
AATTAATTCGCTCAGGAACAGTCATACATACAAAATAGTCTAGTCAAACGTTCGCAGCATTCTACGATGCTGAGGCCAGAAGTATGAAAATCAGAACTGCTAGATTACGTTGGCAAGTGAATAATGATCAGTGAACAGATAATAAAGATTGCGCATCATTCAGGAAGAATACATAATTAAGCAAACAAGAGCACGGTATAATAGTAGGGAGGGTATCGAGTGAAGAACAGACATTTGCAAATGGAGGGTAGGGACGTGTGGTTACAAACTTCAGTAACAAACTCTTAGAAAAAATAGGTATAAATGTTTCATGCGGAACTCTTTTCGGAGTTAGGATAAATAATACAGACAACAGCCGAGTTGATTTATTGAAAAGAGAAAAAAAAAATGAGATTGAATTTGACTAACGAGACCAGACTTCGAAGAGCAAATGAAACGAGAGAAACAAAGAAATAAAATCAAGTAATAAAATTTACATTCATAGTAAAAACCAATAACAAAAACTATTCAGGAATATCACATAAACTCTCAATTTTGGAAATTGATCACATTTCAAGAGATACAAATTTCAGTCCGTAAAATTTAATGTAAAAACTCAAATAGCTTTTGCAAGAGAACATATAAAATAAAATTGTAAATGTACCATGCACTGCAAACTTGCATCACTATCATTACCATTCGAGCTTGCAACACATCATTTCAAGCCTTAATTCTTCTACTCAAAGTCAACCCTTCAAACAGAAGGGGGAAAGAGGTCAATTTTCCTTCAGTTAAAATGAATAAAAATGGCTTTAGGAGCTATCATTAGGTTAGAAGCTTCGCAGGCCATTGAGAGCAGTTCGAACTCATCTCTTGATTAGTTGGGTTTTATCTTCCGTATCACGCGTCAGGTGAATTCACAAGAGCCGATTGAGGAAACGCATAGGGAGAATGAGTCAAGGAGAGCCCAAATTTAGAATATCCTAAGGGATATTCGTTCAGACACTGACATTGATTTCCAAGCATGGGTGGAGGGAGGAAAAAAATACGAAGAGTGTGTGTGAGAGAGAGAGAGAGAGAGATCCCTCTCTTGAGATCTGGGAATGTGTTCATTCAACAGAAAGAGTGAGTGCACATGTAAAAAAAGGTATATGATATTTGGCATCACTATAAAGAAGTCATCACAAAACATTACCAGCTTAAATACAGAGACTGGTAGGCATTATAATACGTACAAACGTATTCCTAAAGGTTCACAATTATGAGCATCGAAGCTACAAAAAATAGGTAACAGTATGACAAAAGAAAAAGAATAAAGGAGAAATAAAAGGAAGAATAAGTGGACAGAACAACGCTCCTGAAGAAGGGTCAAGACTGGTACATAATAGTATAAGGGAAAATTCCATCGACGATCAAAGTTGCTGTTAAGTGGAATTATATATTTATTTTTCTTAGTTAAAAAGAAGGCTACTTTGGGTGCTATGGACAGGGAGGACGAGTAACTTATTGAACATATTTATTCATCCGCTTGCCTACTTCATGTTAATCAATCTCGCGTCGGACCTTCTTTACGTTACCAAATAAAACTGCGGTAGGACATTTTTTTCATGTCAAATAATCAACCTCAAGCAGGATCCTCATGCCAGGCAATTAAACTCGCGTGACCTTTTTCAAGTCAGTTAATCAAGCTTGAGTCGGGTAGGACCTTCTTCACGTTAATCAATCAATATCGCGTCGGCCCTTCTTCACGCTATATAATCAAACTAGCGGAGGAAAGTTTTTTGTCAGTTAAACGGATTCCTGTGGGACTATCTAGCTCCTAGAACTCGCGTAGGAGAGCCATCTTCAAGCTAGTTCATCAAACTCGCATAGGACCTTCTTTACATGAATTAATTGAACTCGCCTAGGAATGTCTTCCCGCCAGTTCTTCAACTCGCCTAAGATCTTCTTCACGTTAATTCATTGAGCTCGTTCTGTACTTCTTCACATTAGTACATCAAATTGGTTTAGGACCTACTTCGCTTCAGTTCATCTAACTCGCGGAGCAGCATCTTCAAGTCAATTCATTGAGTTCCCCTCTGAACATGACGTTAGTTCACCAAACTTGCTTGGGACCTTCTTCGTTCTTCGCTTCAGTTCATATAATTTGCCTAAGAACTTCCAGACGTCACTTCATTAAACTCACTTCAGACCTTCTTCTCGTCAGTTCCCGTCAATTTTCCAGGGTTGTTAATCAAATTGGCATAGGAATTGATTCACGTCAGTTCAGCAAACTCGGGTAGGCACTTCTTCACGTGAGTTCAATTACCTCGCGTAGGACATTCTTTCCTTCAGTTGATCATAGTTCCGTATGTCCTTGTTAATGCCAGTTTATCAAAATCGCGAAAGAGCGTATACACCTCAGTTCAACAAACTCGTAGTATAGTTTCGAATAGCTTCGTATTATTAAAATACAACTTTCATATGCTCGGAGGGCATCTTACAGGACAAGAAAATTTATATCAGTAGCCATGCCACTTCGTTACTTGTACTCCTGACCACACCTGGCTCTCGTTCATGCTGGAAAATGCATGGATCGCCACCAAAATATTGAGGGATCTTTTTTTAGGAGTTGCTCTAAGGGGGCATTCTGATACCATTTTTTATAGGGGTGCTCTTGGAGCGAGATTTGCCTTTGTTAAAACCTTGGCCATGTCTATAAACGTAATTCTTGAGTTTTTAACGATTCCCGTTTTTTTTCTCTTCATCCAATATTTCTCATAGCCCCCCTCCCCCCTCTTTATTCTTTTGCGCAAATCTCCAAGGACATCGTCACCGAGACACTCCAAGAAATCCCTCCATCTCGAAACCAAACCCCTATCTCCCCCAAAAGTCTAAACTACTTCCTCAACACATTTCAACCGAACATCCACCGTATAGGAAAGATCCCTCCCCCGCCTAAACGAGTCGCTCTGGTAAGGCTCCGGCGCGATTAAACACATCCAAATACACAATAGCCTTATCCACACAGTCATCTACCTCCCATTACTATCAGGAACCAGATAGTTAGACGCTTATTCACACAACACATACACAACTGAAACAAAACCTTCAGTTATACGGAATGCGCGACCTGTGTGCTGCCGGGCTAGGGAAGGGACCCTCACTGGGTTCAACAACAGTATGAAAAGCGTGATGCCTACATTGGATTACATAATTTCCTCTTTTTGTACAACTGATTCCCTTAGTTAAGAGAATTGATTGAATATTATTAAGATTATTTATTGATAATATTTTTGTTGGGTCATTCGATTTCGCTTAAGAGATGTAATTCTGTGGTTTTCCCTAAGATTAACTGAATTACGCAATATTATTGAGGCTCTTCTAAATTACTCCTGTGACCAGTAATGATTTTTCGATATTATTGGTTTATCTTGAAATTAATTTTGAGTTATTTGAAATCCAGAAATCTCCTCTGGGTTGATCTTGCTTATTTGTAGTTCTCAAAACCCATTAAAGCTTTCATACACGGTTCAACATTAAAGTACTAAAGAACATTAAAAATTCATACAGGGTTATTTTTGTAATGAATCTGAAGCTTTATGATTAGTTTCTTTTGATTTGCTTCATTTCAGTTTTAAAATGATGTGGTAATAAATGAAAAATGTTATTGTCGGTCAATAAATCAAAACTTTGTGTTTGGCTAATTAAAATTCGAGGTATTTACCAAGATACTTCTTGGAACCTTTGAAATTTCCTATAATATAAAGGTTAAGTTCATTCTAATGCAGAAAGGACCCCAATAGTCACCTATATTTAACTAACTAATGGCCAAAATAAATGCGAAATCCTTCCCATATGAATTACATCTCACATTTCAGGGATAGGATTGAGATGCAACACAAGACTCCGTGGCAAGAGATTCCTTCACTAAAGAACCCGTTTATGCGGCCACGATTCTACTTTCTTGCGTCCTACGCTCAAGATTCTAGATTCGTAGTTTCTAATTTTTTTCCTGTTGCTCATTTTCTCTTTTTTTTCCTTTCTTTTAATTCACGAAGTTCTTTGTTCCACTGAACATTTCTTAGCTTGCAGCCTAACTTCGTGTGTGTCTGTATCTTCGTGTGTATGTGTGTATTTGACGAGTGATGTAGGTGTGCGCATGAGTGATTGACACATTCGCGATATTCGGTGAGAATTCACATCACGTTTCTCGAGTAATTGGCGAAAACCCTTGAATTTAGAAGCAGTGGGAAACCAGTTTAATGGAGGATTGACACATGACAAGGATAATGTGATCACCCTTCCTCCCTAATGACGACAGGCTCCCGGTGGCTTCGGGCTCACCAGCGAATGTCATTTTGATCTTTATGTGCATTTCATTATCCAGGCAGGAGATCTCGTCCACAATGCGAGCAAAAGACGAATGACCCAAGTTACATACCTAACTACATCGTCTCTTATGTAGAAAATGATAGGTTGGAAACAAAGTTCTGGCACAACTTTTGTTGACACAGATTTACAACGAAACAATACAGCAAAAGAAACATATCCATGAACATTGTAATCACAGTTATCTTTGAAGATCTGCTTCCAACAACGGGATAGATCATGGATGCCTTTGTTATGAAATTTAACTGGTTTGCTATCAAAGAAGCCTCCAATTGCTGTTTTCAGTTGGTCATCATTTGCGAGCGTTTTGCCATTCAAGAAATTCTGCAGTGCCCGGAATAGATGAGAGTCTGTTGGCGCCAGGTCTGGCGAGACCGGTGAGTGAGGAAGAAATTCACACCCCAGTTCCAGGAGTTTTTCATGGGTATGATTTGCAACGTCAAACATACCATCAGTTAATTCTAGTAGTTTCTGCTCAATTGCATCTGTCACCTGTTGAGGAAAAAAATTGAAAAAGGCTCTGAAAGGATAGTGAAGTTATGAGAAGTGAGTAATAGAGTTGGACTTTGGGCGCGCAACTCTTTTGAACTATCTTCCATCCTGCATCATAGTTAAGTTCCTTTGTGCTAGTTAGAGCATGAAGGCGGCAGATGAAATAACAAGTTATAATATATGATATTTAGTTGAATTTTGATTAATTTGAATTGTGAAAATATTAAAATGAAAGTATTGCCAGAAACACACCCAAACTATTATTATCTATATTAATTAAAAAGATTTATATTAGTTATATTCAGATATATTTCGTTGAAGATTACCTAAAAGAAAAAAGATACGATGCCAAGAAATTTCGAATTTGTAAATAAAGGACATAGGAAAGGCTTCGTATCCCAATTTCACATTAAAAATCAACAACCTCATGAAAGAAAGAAACAGAACCAGACAAAACAGAACGCCCCACTAACCAACAACTTCAACAAATTCTCCACCTAAACGGGCAAATCAATACTCTTATCTCACCATACAACAAGACAAGCGGGAAGAATAACTCAAAAAAATCACCCACACACCAACCTCTCCAAACTCTGGCGAACAATAAAAAATACAGCCAAACGAGTAATGCAACCTGCTGATGATCATTTACTCTCAAATCATTCAATACATAATACCTGCTGCCATTATGACCCCACTGAGAAATAAAAGCCACCAAAGAAGAGAAAAGATCTAGGGTAAAACACCTACCTCCTCCCTAAACACTCTTGATGTCATCTACCGAACACTTTCCTTCTGCAGTAAGACTTTAGATATTATCTACCGAACACGTCCCTTCTCCTATAAACCTCTTGATATTATCTACCGAATACGGCCCCTTCTCCCATGACACACTTGAAGTCATACACCGAACAATACTCTTCTCCCATAACACAATTGATGTTATCTATTATACATGTCCCTTCTTAGATAACACTCTTGATATCATCTACCGAACCAATCCCTTTTCTCCTATCACGCATGATGTCATCTCCACTGAACACGCACATTCTTCTATAACACTAATCATGTTATCTTACGAACACGTCCCTTCTGCAATAAGACTCGTGATTTCATCTACCAAGCATACTCTTTCTCCCATAACACACATTATGTCGTCTGCAGAACAAGTCCCTTCTTGCATAACACACTTGATGTCATCTACCGAACAAGTCCCTTCTCCCATAACACTCTTAATGTCATTTACCGATCAGGTCTCTTCTACCATAACACTATTTATGTCATATACCGAACACGTACCTTTACCATAACACTATTTATATCATCTACAGAACACACCCCTTCTCCCATAACACACTTGTTCTCATCTACAGAACACGCCCTACCTCCCATAGCACTCTTGATCTGATTTAACAAACCTCTCCTTTTTCTCATAACACTTTTGATGAAATTCACAGAACACAACCCTTCTCCCATAATATTCTTTATATCAACTACCGAACACGCCATTTCTCTCAAAACACTCATGATGTCATTTATCCAACAAGCTCCTTCTCCCATAACACACATATTGTCATCTACCGAACACACATCTTCTCCCATAACACTCTTGATGTTATCTAAGAATACGACCCTTCTCACATAACAGACTTGATGTCATCTACCGAACATGTCCCTTCTCCCATAACAGACTTGATGTCATCTACCGAACACGTCCCTTCTCCCATAACAGACTCGATTTTATCTACCGTCCACGTTTCAACTCACCATCGTTACTCATGAGAAATGACCTTGAAACCCTGCAAAGTTGTGCCCCATTTAACCTGTTACATCTGCTACCTTGAGGATCGGCGCACCCTCCCAACCTCAGTGCCACTGGCACTCTCGACATAGATTGAGACTATCTGTGCTTTATTGCTTCTATATATTTCACTTTTACCTTTTCTCGCCACTTTATTTGCAAATGTCTTCTCACCTATTTTCTTGGTTGGCTTTTAAATCGCAGGTTCGTCGCCATCCAACAGCTATTCATTCGTCCCTGGTTGGGGCCAGGCCGAATGAGATGCTGGCTCATCACTCCTTCTTGGCCCTTTGAATCTGATTTTAAATTCGAAGGGTGAGGGAATTGCCCTTTAAATTTGATTTTAAATTCAAAGGGTGGGGAAATTGCCCTTTAAATTTGATTTTAAATTCGAAGGGTGAGAGAATGGCCCTTTAAATTTAATTTTAAATTTGAAGGGTGGTGGAATGGCCCTTTAAATTTGATTTTAAATTCGAAGGGTGGTGGAATGGCACTTTAAAATCGATTTTAAATTCGAAGGGTGGGGGAATTGCACTTTAAATTTTATTTTAAACTCGAAGGGTGAGGGAATGGCCATTTAAATCTGATTTTAAATTCCAGATATAGAAATGGATCTAAATATGATTATAAATTCGATGGTGGGAAAATAGCCCTTTAAATTTGTTTAGAAATTATAGGGGGGGGGGGCTTTAAATCTTAAATCTGATTTTGAAGTAAAGGGGGCAAATGGTCCTTTAAAGCTGACTTTAATTTCGGAGGGGGAATGGACCTTTAAATCTGATTTTAAATTCGAGAGGGGGATGACCCTTTAAATCTGAGAAAACCTTTTAAATTTGATTTTAAATTCGAGAGAGGGAAAGGCCTTTTAAATTTGATTTTAAATTCTAAGGGAGGAGGGATGGCCCTTTAAATCTTATTTTAAACTCAAGAGATAGAAATAGCTTTAAATCTGATTTCAAATTAGAGGGGGGAGGGCTCTTTAAATCTTAAATCTGATTTTAAATTAAAGGCGGTAAATGGCCCTTTAAATCTGATTTTAAAATTCGAGGGGGGGGGGGAGAATGGCTCTTTAAATCTGATTTTAAATTAGAGGAGAAAAGGGTCTTTCAGATCTGATTTTAAATTCGAAGTGGAGAAAGACCCCTTAAATTTGATTTTAAATTCGAGGTAGGGAAAGGCCCTTTAAATTTGATTTAAATTTCGACGGATGGAAAGGCCTTTTAAATTTGATTTTAAATTCATAGGTGGAAAATGGTCCTTTAAATCTTATTTTAAATTCGAGGAGGGGGAGGGGGGAATTGGCCCTATAAATCTGATTTCAAAGGACAGAATAAAATCTTACGTGGCAAACTTTGCTAACCAACTCTCCACGCTGACGTTACATACACACTAATTATAGAGAACAATGCATATATTTCCTACCATGCAACACACTTCACTATAGGCCCAGCTGTTCTTCCAATGCTGAAAGTTATTTAGTAACTTTTGTGTAAAAGCATATCTCCTACAAAGGGTTAATTAAAAAATGAAAGTATTTAAACATAACAAAAAATAACGGAGTCATCCAAGCTATGGATTTCTTGAAAGAAGAAACGACGAATGTGGTTAACGTTAACTGAAAATGTTAAAACACTTGGACCCCTGGTTACCGGGAAAGGGGGCAATTCTCTTAAACCTGCTTCTACTCTACAAGGAAGGTAGAGTAAGGATGAATTTCCACCAATGGATTGCTATGGTAAGAGTGGTAATGTCTAGCGCAAGTTGCGCCCTTTCATTAAAAGCATCGTACCAAACACAATACGGGATGACGGTTGGAGGCATCGAACATATGGCAAATCCTGTATAAGAAAATAGGAAAAAGAATCCACAAAAAGGTAATCAGTATCCTAATTTAGATTGAATTTGGTTAAGATAATATTGGTTAGGTTAGGTTAGGTTAAGTTCGAATAACCTAACCTAACCTTACTTAACCAGTATGGCAGAATCTATTCGGTTTGAGTGGATTTGAAAATTTGTGCTATCATATTTGTCATTTTTACCACTTTGATTAATATTTTGCTTTTTTGTTAGTTTAAGTTGGTTTGAATAAAATTTATTTTACTGATTTTTTTTAAAATATACCGATATTTTCATGGGGTCATCTTCTAGGATTGAAATTTCTTGGCGGTTATTAATTAGGACTGGTGTTCTCAGAGGTCGTTGTCTAGGATTGATCCTCAATTTAAACCAATCTCATTCTCAAACCTAAGCTTGTCCAGCTTAAACTCATTGCTACGTGTTCTATCCCGCTCACTAAAAATAAGAACCTTACCTATATCTTCCTTATTATAACCTTTTACCCAATTGAATACCTCAATAAAGTCCCCTCGAACTCTTCTCATTTCTAACCTATGCAGATTTAGTCCCCTGAGCCTTTTACCATAAGGTAAACTCCCCACCCGTGATCATGAATCCTAAGGAATCATATACACTCAACAATCTAATTCTCATACATCTTTTGCTATGAAGAAATTGCCCAGAAACTAGATTCAATAGTTGTGGCCACACAAACAGGTTAAGGGGTAAAATATGGATCTATTGTGGAAAGTCTTTTAACCATAAATTTCTTAAAACAGTCGATCGCTGTTATTTTCTTCAACGTAACAAATTTTCCCTATTGAAGGTAAACTTGTTTCGACAGTAGGAAAGTAGTTGAACTTCATATCGATATTTTTGTCGGGATTAACTGTAAATCAGATATTAATACTTTTTTACAGAGTATTTTATCCGGGTATTTGACTCAAGTCAAGAATGATGTAATCAGATCGTATGTATCTATTAATAAAACTCATTCGCAATCTACAGAATTACATCGCTCGACGATCCGGAATGGCCCAAGACGGCGACAGGCCAAATATTGCCGTCGGCCCATGATTACTAATTTCTTAAGAGCTTTTAGACAATCGTTAATATCGATGATTAGCTTCTAGACAGTGATAATAGCTTTTAGGGAGTCTTTAATACCGATGATTGTATTATTGAGAGATATTAACTGAAATATACATTTAAGAGCACCGTGAGCTAATCAAAAATTGCTTGTCTGATTACTAAGTCTTTGGCTACATTTTGTGCAAGGAAGAAAGATGAAGCAATCTCTGCGAAGTAAATGAGAACCAAGATAAAAAAGAGGGATAAAGAAAGTCCTTGAGGAGTGGATGTAAAGAAAAATATACACCAGGACTTTTAAAAGGAGGAACTTAGAACATTTCAGCTGATTATCTATGACAACTAATACCACTCTTCTCTTCTTTTTTTTCTTGAGAAAAGAGAGCGTAACTAGAGAGGATATTTGAATTTATTGGCGAAAGAATATGGGAAGGAGACAAACGAGGGCAAAAGGTGGATAAATAAAAAGAACAGGAATATGTAAGGATGCAAATTATGCTGCAAAATAAAACTTTTTATTATTTGCTCCTAAGCGAACTTTTTATTTTCCTAAGTTGACAAAAACGATCTATTTTTTTACGATTGGAAATCATAAAAAGGCACTAAGATAATTTGGAGCCAAAGTTAATCTATTTTATGAAAAAACAAAATTGTATATTTTGTATATTTTATCCGACATAAAAGTTATGAGGATAGACTAAGGGAGTTAGATCTGTTCTCGATGGAAACCCGTAGACTGCGTGCTCAGCTCATCGAGGTCTTCAAAATACTTCGAGGGTTCGACAATGTTGACTACCGGGATATTTTCACACTGAGTGAGAACAGAACGCGCAATCACGGCTTCAAACTTGAACTGAAGCGTTACAACCGCAATCTGTGTGGAAATTTTTTCACTTACAGTATCTGCGGTAAGTGGAACGCACTTCCAGTGGAAGTTGTCACCAGTGAATCTGTTGACCAGTTCAAGTCAAGACTAGACAAAGTCTTGAAAAGTGGCCGTTTAGGGACGCAAAACAATTGAGCAGCCATGTGCCTGTTCGATTGCTCGTCCAAAGGTACCCTCTTTGAACGGACCGTAAGGTCTCCTAGGGTACTTACTTTCCTTGTTAACCCTTGTTACATCTTTTCTGTGATTCCTATTTCAAGGCAAGTACGTTGATGTAGGGGACTAATTACAGTTATTTTAAAGACTCAACTTATACTATGGACTCTAACATTGGTCCTCAAGTCGGAAAACAACGCCCAGAAGATGTGACTTATGTTAAACAGCCAAACAAACCTGATAAAAAGAAACTGTTTTTGTTTTGGGTGTGTGGGGGATGGGGAAGGAAAGATTGAGATGGAAGGCAAATTAACGAGTTGGTTTTGTTTGTTGTTTTTTTTTTGCTCTAAAACTACCTAAAAACTGCCAAAACTCTAAAATATAAAATTTACTAAAATTATAAAGGATAAAAGAAGAAGAGCAAACTGAAAGCATTTAACGACTAACAGTCATTTACTTTCCCTTTTCGGAAGTCAAAACATCATTTTCTATTAAGAATTTGACCCTTTAAAGAGAACTATGGATCTTCGAGCGATTATTGGTAAAACAAAGTAAATAGAGGTAGGATATGATTTTATATTCTTTGCAAATAGGTGGGGGACTTTCAAGAAATACTCAACACCAATTTGCTTCTTCTATCCAAATCGCGCAGTCTAATTTACAAGAGCCCATTAATTCTTAAAGTGAAATGTCAATGAGTAAATCAATGCCTGGTTCGAGTGTTACGATAGCTATCAATTAGGTTCTACGTTGGGAAAGGACCTTTTCTTATGCAAAGTCATCGTTCCATAGCGTTGTAGTGAACGTTATTAGCGCAACCAACGGCTTCATGTTAACTTGACTAATTTAGCGAGGAGAAAAGTGAAGTGACGTAACCCAACCCAAGCAAACGTGATTGGAGCTTGACAGAAAAAAGAAGGAAATAGGGAGAAAATAGTCCTGAAAAAATAAAGCTATCAAATATCACGCAGGGGAAATGGATGGGGTTTCGCTTGCCGCGAACTCCTTGTATTAGTCAACGGCCCGTATAAGAGCTTTCTGGCGAAAATAATGGAAGTCTGCAAGGGAGGGGGGGGGGGGAAGGGCTGCGGAGACTGGTACCTGGGGGAGCGCCAACCCTTCCCGACCACAGTACTCCAAGGAAACTCATACTATCTTTGACTGAACCTTTGCTTTTCTTTCCATTTATTTTACTATCTACCCATCTATATTGTTAAAGACAATTGTATACTTAGCCTTTAGTAATTTCTTGGGAAACTTTCTATTTTCTTTATTATCTTCTTTTGCCAATCTTATAGATAGTAGATTACCTCTCCTATGTTAATCTCTGTTTTTTAAATTACTGCGTTTGAACATAGGAGAGGTAATCTACTATCTATAAGATGGACAAAAGAATAAATAAATAAATAATAAGTCTTTTGTAATGCGCTCTTCAAGGGCTGAGGCCTTCCCAGAGCGCACGTTGTGCTGAGATGAGAATGGAAATTCAATGGAAATTCAAGAGGGGGGAGAAGGCAACTGAAAAGATGCGTTTTCAGGAGACGCTTAAATGTGCTAAGAGAGGGAGAAGACCTGATTTCAGCAGGAAGAGCATTCCACAACTTAGGGGCACAGATTGAGAAGGAGCAGTCTTCCATTGAGCAGAGGGATGAACGAGGAATATTTAAAAAAGGTGCATGTGATGACCGAAGGGCCTGAGGGACATGGCGTGGCCAGAGGGCAGAAGAGAGGTAAGACGGGGCCTTGTTGTTTAGGGCCTTAAATGTGAAGAGAAGTATCTTGAAGTGAGTACGGGATCTGACAGGGAGCCAGTGCAGTTCATGCAGCAAGGGTTTCGAGGGAGAGAAGCGAGGGCGACGGAGGAGAAGCCGGGCGGCATAGTTCTGTACAAGTTGAAGGGGGCGGAGAGAGGAGGAGGGCAGATTGACAAGCAGAGAGTTACAGTAGTCAAGGTGTGAGGTGATGATAAAGAAAATAAAGATAATAAAGAAAATAGAAAGTTTCCCAAGAAAATTACTAAAGGCTAAATATACAATTGTCTTTAACAAAATATGCATTCAAGAAAGACTGCTACCCATTTATACTAATATATATATATATATATATATATATATATATATATATATATATATATATATATATATATATATATATAATTTAATTTTAAGAATAAATCCAAGGACCAGAAAGAAAGTAGTTTCCATTATCCTGATTCGTTAATGACAACGTTTCAGGCTCCATGCCTATCATCAGGTCTAACAAAGAGAGATGATAATCAAGAATTATTTTTCAAATTCTACCATATTTCATATTGGCATAAAGTGAAATTCAAATTAGATAAACAAAACATTATTTAAATGAGGGAGAAAACTTGGGAAGAAAAAAGGGCAGAGTATGTAACCTACCGGGTTCAACTATGAGAAAAACTCAACTGAATAAATTATTAAGGAATGGAGGCAGGAAGAAAGCGCGGTGGTTGGAGGAGTAGTTAAACTAAGGGAAGCGGAACCGCACTTGTGTCGTTGTTAAGGGAAGGTTTTAGTATTTTAATATACATGGACTCTAAAATACGAAGGGAACTCTCAGTGTTACAATGTTCAAGGGTTTTAAAGTTTTCAGGAACGATATCAATTTTACATAGTATGGCTAATATTTGGACATTTTTTCGACTGGCTGAAGAAAGAACAAATATATAATGATGTCAAAGTCGATTAATACTTGGTTGGTACTTCATCTCAACCACAAAGAAAGAAATATCGTCACTTCTGAAAGGATAAAAAAATCTGCAGAAAGATATTCTTTTCATAGTAATGTCGTTGATTATTTGCGGGCAATAGCCCATTACCTAACTTTCTGATTTTAAATAAACCAATTTATAGTCTTAATTTTAAGTTAAACTAATTTATCATTTTTAATAGTTCTTTCATTAAGGAATTTTAATTATTCTTCATCGATACTACGAAAAGAAATTCTACCTTGTTTTTGTAATATACTAAATAAAGGCCTTGATAGTAATTATTTCCTATATCAAAGATAAAAGTATGCTAGATATAAGCTCAAAACACGTTTTTTAAAATTTATTTTAAATTACAAAATATATTTTTTTATTTTGGTTAAGATTCGTTTTAATACAAATACGATATTGTAATCTTTAAAGACAGAAACGTTTTTAATTCTAGAAATGATGCTCAGCGATGTTATTATTAACTTCCGAAACTTAATACTAACGAATTTATTCACTTTTCGAAAATATATTGTTATTTTGCAAATTTGGAATCTTTCTGCGTCATTTTTGGCCTCGTTCCTTCAACTTTTGGCCTGACTCTTTAACTTAGACCTGGCTTTTTTAGATCTGGAGGCGATCTGCGCATGCGTCTTTTGGCGATATTCAAACAATACCAAGCTTTTTTAGATCTCCAGGAAATCTGCGCATGCGTCCTTTGCCGATTACCCAATTGCATTTCGTTTTAGATTCCCGTATATTTCGAACGATTCGCGGCTGACTTTTTTTTTTAGTTTATATGGTATAATGGCGTGAGGTGGCTGTGCCAGGTCGGGATTAAAGGATTCGAAAGGGTGAAAAACCCAGTGCACGTTGCTTTATAATGCCCGCATTCGAAAAAGTGCTAGCCTTTTATTTACAAACTATTTTTTGCGCAAAGCTTTGATTCAAACTAGAGGCCTAACGACATTTAGCAATCGACTTTTGCATTCAAATCTGATTAATGGTAGGCTTTTGAATTAGAAATATTACGAGTTGTTATTTTTTTAAGTTGCGGGGGGTGTGGGGTTCACGCCCCAATTAAGTGGGGTATGAGGGCAAAGCCCCCCATTTCGAAGTACCTAAAATTTTTGAAAATTTTTGGCGGAAATAGTCTAAAGAAGGCGGCGCTCTCGTCGTCTTAAATTCCCAGGTTAGTTCTGGTCTGGTTCTGGATCTTTTAAATGATTTTGATAATGTGTTTTTCTTATGCAGTTTTTTGTGTAGTTTTCAGATCTGAAGCTCTTTTTCGATGGAAATACACACTCTTCCTATTATGAACCTTCGGTCGATTATGGCCGAAGTATATATTTCCGGGAAAATTACTGTTAGATCTGAAAAGTAGATATAAAAGTGCATAGGAAAAACACATTTTTTAAATTACTGTGCACATTTGTGTTAAAACGAATCTTTACTTTTATTATCCTTAAATTATTGTCGGAGAATTGTGTATATTGATGGATTGTTGTCGGTAAATTCGCTTAGACCTTTCTTTACAGATCTTTTCCTACTAACTTTCTTCGTGATACGGCTTCGTTGCTATTGCGATTTAAATCCTCAAGAAAAAGAAGAATAAGAAAACAATGGAAAGAACATGCGAATAAAAAAAATGTCAATTGATTGGTAATTAAATAGAACAACAGACCCAACACCAGATTATGGGTGTATGAGAAGATGTTTAATAACTTACAATGAATAAGTGAGTACAAGGCACTGTACTATACCAGTAAGCTCATCACAGATTTCCCTTTACTTTACTAATATAAAATAAATTTCAAGTTCGATGTTAAAGAGTTTTTTCTTTCTCCTCAAATAATTTGAACGAAATTGAGGCTTGTTAATTGGATACAAAAAATAGGCATTTCTGTCGTGATTTATTAATACCGAGTCAGAGGGAGACAGTCAGAGGAAGATAGAGTCAGATAGATACAGTCAGGGAAAGATACAGTCAGAGAGAGAAACAGTAGCAGACTTTATCATTCTTGATACTGTTGATTAATCAACACATTTCGACCCTTTTGTTTTTGTCTTCAATTTATTACAGCTCACCTCAATCATGTTTTCCTGATTGGCCTTTGCATGGAGACCTCTTCGTTGCGGAAAGGGGGGAGACTAAGAGAGTTGCGCGCTTCTCAAGTACAAGTCTCTCGTACTTCTGACTACTTTGTTTATGTACGTTCCACGAATTTTCACTTCCTCTAACGTCACCACCTTCTTTACGAAGTGCCTTATAAAAACTTTCTAGTAGTCATTCAAATTGTGTATCAATTCAATTTTAATTCCAAATGGAAAATGTCATCTTCTTTCCTAGTTTCAAACAACATTTTTATTTTAGATCATTTATTTTCAGACTGAGACATGCGAAGTAGTGTTTAGAAATTTTGGTTTAGATATGTATTTTTTTTTTTATTTATTTCTTCTAATTCACATTTGTCTAGGTTTTTTTCTCTTCTTTCCATTTTCCGCAATTTCCTACTTTAATTTGCAATCTCAAGTTTATCATCAAGGATTTGAGTGACAAATCATTCCCGGCGGTCAATTGATTTGTACGCGTGTGAGAGAGACACTTTTGCAAGGCTGTCTCGCTTTGAACTCACCGCATTCCGTCTTGTTGCTTCACATCGCTGGCATTTTCCTGAGATCACAGAGACATGCAACCGTCTCTTCCCTCTCACGTTTTGCTTTTGTATATAATAGCCTCTTCACTTACGACGATACTTTATGAATTTAGTAATTACGAGGATGGTACATCGTATCAGAAGTTTGATGTTAGGTTAGTTTCTAAGTTAACTACCTGATTTACGTGTCTTCCACCTCTTTTCACTTCTCCCAATCTCACTACTTTTTATAAAACCCTATCTTTTATTCTTTATCTCACTATATTTATAAGAAATTAATACAAAATATGTATACATTTCTTACCGTTTCTATTTCGCGTTATTTTTCTGCTAGCTTTGGTCTTTATAACGGGAAATTGACCCAAACTCGCTGAAAATCTTGACATTTAGGTTTTCGAATCGTAGCATTGCACTCATGGACCTAATACACCCCAAATCGTAAGTCACATATCTTAGTCTCATTTAAAGATCGTTAAAACTATATGGACTGAATTCCTAGTGCCTATTTTCCCCCTCCTAATTCTTCAAGGTTGTTTTCCGACTATGGGGTTGTAGCGCGGCAGTACGAAACCGGTTGCCTTATAAGCTTGCAGTGAATTGAGTCTGTTTAGGCAGACGGATACTCGAAGGGATTAAGTATTTCGTCTACTGATTTCAGTGACACTGGGTTAGTGGCTCAAATCTCGTCATTGCTGTGACGCTTCTTTCTTTTTCGACCGGCTGTTTCTTCTTACATCTTTCCACTTCCGGGTCAACAGAAACGCCGTGAGTGTGCAAAATTATAAACTTTACTAACCCGCTTGTCACACAACCGTTTCCGAAATCCGTTTTCTACGGTGTCATTCTACGTCATTCTTCATCATATTTGCGATGTAAAACGGCGTGAAAAAATAATCAAAATTTGAAACCCATGGCAAAAAAAAATAATTAAAAAATTGGCTTCGAAGACGAAAAGTTGTCGCAGCTTTTTCTTTTCTCTCGCGTCCCATATTTACGTTTTGGAGGGAACGAGGTTGAAAATTTGCTGTTTACGTCGTTTGCTCCATCACGTTTGTATCCGCTCGTTCCTCCAGTAGAATTTCGGTCAAGGAGGGTGGCACTCGCCCCCCATCCCCCTCCCTTTCCAAAACGTAGTCGTAATCCACTGAATAATTAAAAATTGAATGGGAAACTTTTAGGAAGGTGAGAATGCGAAAGAGACTTAGGCGTCCTTATAAGTTGTGACATCAGTCCTAGAAAGCAGTGCTTAATTGCTACGAATAGAGCTAATAGGGTATTGGGATCTAATGAGAGGTATATATGTAATAGAAGTGTCGATGCCATTCTAAAACTTAACCTGGCATTAATTAATGCCTTATAATGACTATGTGGTGCAGTTTTGGTCACCTTATTATAGGATGGATATTGGTTTGCTTGAGTGTGTGCAGGCAAGGTTGACTCAAATGATTCATGGGTTGAGCTTATACTATGGTGTTGAAATCCTTAGAAGATTAAATCTATAAATTTACGTCAGAAAGAAGAGTCCGAGGGGACTTGATTGAAGTCAAGTGGCTAAAAGGTTATAAAAGGGAAGACAAAGGTAAGGTTCTTTTTTTAGTGACCATGATAAGACATGAAGCAAAGAGTTTAAGCTGGACAAGTTTGGTTTAGCAAAGGGAGTGGTAGAAATTGAGTTAAGAATCGAGTGATTGATAAATAAAATAGGCACAGTTAGCCCTGTGATTCAAGCGTCCTCCCTTCAGAGTTTATGAATAGATTGGATAGATTTATGGATGAGGATGCTAGGTGTGACTGAACTTGATGATGGGAGAAGGAGCTGCCACGTTAAGGCTAATGATTAGGGTTTTTTTGCAGATTTATTGCTTTCTTATGTTCCACTTCTTGGCAGTGAATTTTCTAGGGGTTGGAGCTATACCATGTTGAGAAGAGAAAATAAAGGACTCCGAGTGATTTCGGTTTTATTATATGCATTGAATATTATATGTGGATAGAATGGGATAATAGAAAAACATAGCGAGACAGGGAGAAGACAAAGGAAGAAAAACGCAAATAGCCGAATATAGGTGAACGGTCTGAGCGGGAAATACAACCAAACATCTCTATCTTAACAGACAGATTGCCAACACTGTATGTCTATTTCATCATCGTTAAACTCTTAGTATAAAATTCAAATGCATATTGTTGCATGGAAGTCATGTATGATTCTTTTACACTGTTACAACACGTGTGTGTATGTTTCATTTTTTTTTTACTAAACATTCACCTCATCTTAGCAGTCCTTCGAAACAATGTTCTCTACAATCTTACTACACTTAACACTTTTAAATTCACACTTACAAATAGCCGTGCCCATTTTTACGTAATCTCTCTAAAGGACCGCTCTTTTGGAGAACGGTCAAAGGCTTACTAGAATTGTTCTTCCGCCCCCTGTGGAAATTAGAGCCCCAATTATTCTTTACCTAGTCGACCTAGTTACTTACCACATATTTGAACTTCCCCTAACATCACCATCCTTTTATTAAGTTATAAAAGAAAAGTAGAGCGGCCAAAACTATACGAAACTTCCCTTTTCCGCCAAGCTTTAAAATGAGAGGAAAGCAATTTAAACGATCTATAGATGGAGGCTTAATGAGCCTATGAGGCTCTCAATTAAAGCATGCACCGAATAGACGTTCCTTCTCAAAATC
This sequence comes from Ceratothoa steindachneri, assembly GCA_963969495.1. NCBI lineage: Eukaryota > Metazoa > Arthropoda > Malacostraca > Isopoda > Cymothoidae > Ceratothoa > Ceratothoa steindachneri. The sequence continues at coordinate 116,858,416 of OZ018332.1, forward strand.
CGATCTAATTGCAATGATCTCATCAGAGATCTGCATCGTCACAGGAGATCTCGCGCTTAGAGGCCTCGTTAGCGAAGTATTGTTACGTCTTTGAATGAAGAAAGCACATCCAAGGATCGGAAGTCCTTCTAAGCTTCTTTCCAGATGGAGAAAAATACAATTTACTTATGCTAAGAGGATTTGTGTATAACATACAATTATTCTGGTTTATAGGGGTCGGCCTCAAGGCATACTCGACGAATTTCCGCCTGACCGAACGGTGTTCTACCAGGAAACCAGTGGTCCGCGTATCTGTAGGTTTGTATAGATATGCAAGTATCGGGCATGGAGTGGGTATGCGTAGGCATGGGTACGTAATATCTCAAGAAACAAGAGTAAAAAATGAATTATTGAAAGGGAAGACTAGTCTAAAAGGGATTTTTTTGTCATTCATTTTTATTATTTTTTGGGGGGTGGGGGTTCCTCGTTGGTTTAGATTTATTTAATCAATTAAAAGCGAAAACCAATTAGGGAAACAAAGTTGTAAGGAAGGATCTATTAAAAAATTGATGAAGCTAAATGAAGTCAAGATGTGCGTATGATTTATAGCCGCAAACTCATCTCGCCACGTAGGGGAGGGAGGGCACGTAATGTGGCCTTAGACCCCCCCCCCCCCGCCCAAATAATGTATAATAATACGAAAATTACGAAAATATATGTCAATTTATAAAACAAAAATCCCTCATAATTCCATTAATTACAGGAGGGAAAAGGAAAACTGTTGGAAAAGCAGCGAAAAAGAAGTGAACAACGATGGCATTTCCACTCACTTAGAAAGATTAAGGGAAGAAAAAGATTGATAAAGGAATTGTGAATATCCCGAACAGGATAATTAATTTTTTCCCCTCGTGTTATTTGTCTTCTCAGTATGGATCGCTTTCATTGCGTCGTCCTTTTCTCTCCTTGATCTTTGTCTCTTCCATGTCCTTTTTTCTTGCATTTTAAAAAAATCCTCTCCTGTTTCTTATCTCATGTACTCATTCATGTCAAATTTCTCTTTCTCTTTTATTACATGGCTATATACTCTGCAATACAAGCTTTCTCCATCTTTCTTTCTGTCTTTAAAAGATGGGTTTTTTTTTGGAATGGCAGAAATTAAATATGGCAAAAGCACTACAGTGGGATTACTACTGCCAGAAAATGCATTTGCTTTTTCTATTTGTTATGGATGGTGAACCTTCAAGTTGTGAGCGGGTTAGAGATAGGGTATAAAAATCTCTTGGAGATTCCTAGCCTGGAGAGATACTAGGTTTGATAGGGTAACGTTTTGGGTGGGTTTGAGTTGCTGTGCCTAGTAACTTAATAGTAGAGCATGTGGCCGGTAATCTGAAGATCCAGGTTCGATTCCAGGCAAGGATAATTATTAGTCGCGTGGGAGTCTAGTCGAGGGAGACTCTAGATCTCACTATGTCGGTCGGTCGGTCCCCGTTTTGCATTTCTTTTTGTTTTTGTAATAACATCCTAACTATTCGGCCGATTCTAACGGAATTAGAAAACCTTATGTTGTTTTACATTCTCTTTCGAATTATAGAATTTCCAAAGTCCTCTCAAGGTTAGCCCTAGAATTATTTTGTTTTGGCAATAACATCATAACTATTCGGCTGATTCCAACGAAATTTGAAACCGTTATGTTGTTTCACATTCTCTTTCGAATGATAGAATTATCAAGGTCCTCCCAAAGTAGGTTCGGGAACTATTGAAAGTTTGGTGTTCGTAAGGTCATAAATCAGAATAAGTGAGAGCACGCAACCCTTTTGTCAGCAGCCCTTGTTTTTCCCAAGGAGTTATTTCTGTCTTCTCAATATGGATTCCCTCTCATTGTGCCGTCATTTGCCCTCCTTGATCTTTGTGTCTTCCAATGTCCCTTTTTCCCTTTTTCTTGTCTTTAAAAATCGTGTTTCTCGTTTCATGTGATCATTCACGTCCGATTTATATATATATATATATATATATATATATATATATATATATATATATATATATATATATATATGTATATATATATATATATATATATATATATGTATGTATATATATATATATATATATATATATATATATATATATATATATATATATATATATATATATCCAAAGAGGTACATACAATAATGTACATGTAAAGAAAGAAACCACAGTGTTAGGATTGATTTATTTGCGAAACGAGGTCTCTTTCCTCTACATATATATAGATATATATGGAAAAATATCCAAGAAAAATTGGTGCGGTTAAGATAATGGCATAATTAGACAACTGCTTTGCTTCAGATCAAGCAGGTGATCCTATCCTCCTTGAACTGGAAGACAACACTTAAGGAGGATAGGATCACCTGCTGGACTGGAACCTGAAGCAGAGCAATTGTCTAATTATGCCATTATCTTAACCGCATATATATATATATATATATATATATATATATATATATATATATATATATATATGTATATATATAATCATATATATGGTGTGGAGAAATGGCTACATTAAGCCTCCTGGAGGAGTATAGATACATTCAAGCCCCCCTCCCTTCATGAGGAGAAGCGTGGGAAAGGTAGCCGGCGAAAATGCTTACCATGTGTGATCGCCTCGCCGCTGTGGGCAGTTGGAGCTAACATATGTTTGAAGGCGACCACCTTAGGTCCTTAAACGACGCTCTAACGATCGTATGACCTACGAGACCCATAAACCCGTGGTTAGAAAAAAAAAACGGTGCGAGTCAGAAGGCACGCCAAGTAGCGGTGCGGTTACGAGCCTATAATTTGCGAGCTGACTTGGGCACCCCAGTGCCACCTCAGGAATTCTCGCTCTACCCAGATGCTAACTCACCATTCGCCCCCCCCCCTTTGCATCTGTGGCCTGGTCACTTCCCCCTTTAGATGGGGCGGCAATCCGCCTATAAATAAGCCCCGCAAAGAAAGAGAAGGAGATTATCTGAAGTCGATACGCCAGAGTAGGATTAGGTCGTGAAGATCGATCCATCGGCTAGACAAGAAGATTTTTAGAAGTCGATTCGCCAGAAGAAAGATTAAATTGTAAAGATCGATCCTTCAGCCATACAAGACTATTTCCGTGAGAAACGATAGGATCAGATTGAGAAAATCGATCCCCCCCCTTTCAGGGCCGTATTAACCTAATTAGTCAAGTTTTATATCGGTGCCATACCGAAGAAGCCTTTTCCGTCTGCAAAGAAGTCCGACTAAAGAAAAGTAAAGCCGCTCACACTCGAGTGATTCTTACATCTCAAGCAACGTAAGAGTGAGAGGAGAAGAACCCTGCCCCAACGAGCTCCCGTTCTTTAATTACGTTTAAGGAGCATTCCCTCCTCGAAAATTCAAGCAGCGACGAAGCAACACTTCAAAGCGAGAGATAAGTCCTCCAGCGACATCCGGCAATCCCTAATACCTACCTGTAAGTTAACAATAACATTTATATCTCTATTGCAATAGTAGAAGTTTAGTACGTCCCACGTTTTAAAGGAGAGTAGAAACCATTATTCTTGAACCTAGGTCATATGTGTTTGTAGATGACAGTACATTAATTTAATGTTTTATGCTAAACAAATAGGGTCGTGATAAAAATACTAATTGGCAATTGGTTTGTTTATTGAAAGCCTACTTGTTTATGTTTTGTCATTTAAAATTCTTTGAGGCCAAATATAGAAATGCTTTTACTGTTGGTTTGTAATATTTAATTTAAAATACACGTTTATTTTTTGGTAGATTCTGGTGTTTCCTCTTATCCTAATGTGTTTAAAAATAGCTCTTCCTTAAGGACTAAACCAATAAAATAACACTCTTAGAACAAAGCCTACTTCATCATAGAAGTAACTCACGCCCCTTAAAGCATACCGCTACTAAAAGGGTGTCAAAGCGTAGAGTGATCAAAGCCAAGGGTCATTCTACGACATATGGTATCCTATATTGCAGACAATACTCCCTTTATAATTATAAAAATCTCTTGTTTTGCCCTATTCTGACGCTTTAATCATGCACAAAATTAGGGGTTTATTCAGTGGAATGTTCAATATGCAATATACCTTACTTTGGCAAACAAAAACACTTTTATTTATCCAATTAAATCAAAATAAATAGAATATTAGAAAATAAAAGCGTAATAGTGCTCTCTCTTTACATATTTCAGATAGTAATCATCTCATTAATTGGAATTTTGCCAAATTCATTTGTCATTACGAAGATTTTATAGAAGAAAAATCGTAGAAAGTTCCCTAATTAGTAAATATTCCAACCTGAATATTTCCCCTTTCTCTTTAAACTCAATCCTTTAATTATTAAACTCATAGTAAAAATAATTATTTCCAATCATAAAGATAATTTTTCATAGTCTTGTATTTTTTCTCAGTTTCATTTTTCATTCTCCCCTCCCCATCCTTCTCGCCTCTTTCTTGCCTCTTTCTTGCCTCTTTCTCGCCTCCACTTTTTTCAAGCTTTGGAATTCTATGATTTCACTCCTTTTTTTTTAATCTTAATCTCTTTGTTATGTTTTTTTCCTTTTTAGCTTTAACTTTTTGCTAATGTTCTTGTAATCATTTTCCTATTGTCGTTGTTTGTCTGGTTATGTGTATTTCTGTGATCGTTCTACGTAACTTTTGTCATTTGGATTTTGCACATACATGTGGTCATTTGTCGTATATTTTATTTCTGCTTATTTTTTTTCTATTATTGCTCATTTTTTGCGAAGGCCGTCGCCTATCTTTCTTTGTAGTCTACATATGGGTGCGTTCTGTTATCTTATCTATTCCTTGATAATGAACTAGAAAATATAGCTCGAAACTAATTGAAATCCCATTTCCATTTAGTTTAGTTTTCGGAATTAAATTAGAACCGTTCCTTTCAACAACGAACTGGAATTCTTGGCTGAGAATAATACCGTTCCGGACCTCGAGCTTTCTTATAAGGGGCGATGCCGAGGATGATTGATTTAGGTCTTTTTTCCCTATCAAGTATAAACTTAACGGCCTGAAAGAGGCTTTCCTAAACGCTGGGCGAATTTTTCGTACGCTGTAGCATTTCCTTACTACCTTTTGAAGAGCGTTTAAACTCACGCGTGCTATAGAAAGAAAGACTTTTGAGCCTTCGCCATCTAAGAATGCGACTGTCCTGAGTATCATTAGGAGACCAGTTGATCTGCAAAGATTTTCTTGAATCTTTTCGCTGCAAAGTAGAGGAAAAATGATGGCCTAAAAAAACTCATTGCCCTGCGTGGGAACCTGGTCGGATGACTGCCCTTCATTAATTTCGTCTTAACTATGTCGGCCACTTGGACTGGCATAATTAAGGGCTTGCGTGGAAACTGGTTTGAGGCCTATCCCACAGCAGAAGCACAAGTCAGAAATTTTCTCGAATCTGGGGCAAAACTGCGAGTCCCGGACGGAGGAGAAATCCTCATCACCCGGGGGACCCGGCCAGAAGCATAGAGGGAAATACTTCCGTCTCTATGTAGTTGGATGCAGTTTTGGCGTACGTACCCGTGAGGGGGTGGCACAAACTTAGCGGTCGTTGATTCGGCCGCTATGCATTAAGTCCACCAAGCTTAACCCTCTGAGGTCCCCACTCGAGAACCATCCCCCATCCATCATCACCCATCATCCCGGCACCATCCGAGCGGGGAAACAACAGGAAACTGGACGGGAGCACTCTTCTCACGTCAGAGTCAAAACCAACCCTTAACTCTACCTCCTTTACCACTTGTCACTTTTTTCACATATAACATTTAACATACATTTTTACACAAAGTAAGAAAAAATTCAAGAAAGAAAAGAGAAGACGTCGGTGACGATGGAGGCCCTCCCTAAGAGGGTCCCCCTACGGACCTTACCCGGAATGAAGACCCCCGAAAAAAGACCGTGTGCAAATCCTTATTTGCGAATTTAAGGATCGCACTGATGAAACTAATCGACATTCCAAACGGTTTCATCGCCATGTGCGGTGAAACCAAGGATATAGACCGGCTCCTATCTGATGAAGGGGCCGAAGTTCTAAAACAACTAAACCTGGAAGCAAAAACCCCGCCAGCGATCTCAGCAAATAGGAGTGTAATCTGCCGTAAGGTAGAGAGCTGGGTGGGTGAAAACTCCCCCGCAGACCTGAAAATGGAAATAGAGAAGAACCACAATTGGGCGCAGATAAGGGAGGTGATCAAATTCAGAGATCACACCCACGTCTTTAAGGTAACGTTCCAAACAACCGAAATGGCCCACAAGGCGGCGACGGAGGGACTCCTCATTTTTAACATGAGGATCCCAGGCAGCAATATTGAGCACCAAAAATACCACAGTATACAGATGTGCTTCGTTTGCTATTCTTTGGAACAGCACACCACCGCCAACTGCCCGAAGAAAGGAACAATCTGGTGCAGCGAATGCGCCACACGGGGTCATAGATATGACTCCTGTAAAAGCACAACAAAAATGTGCATAAACTGCAAGGGGCCCCATCGAACGATGGCCTTGAACTGCCCCAAGAGAAAAGAAATCATAAAGAAGATGGAAGAAGAAGAAAAGAAAAAGAAGACTACCACATACGCGAGCATGGTGAAAAAAGTGAAGGGATGACATCAACTCCCTCACCGATGATTTTCACCAATGACTTGAGTGCAAAAATTCTAATTTGCATCACTCATGCGAACGTGGCTAACGCGGTGAAACCTGGGTGCTATAACCAGGTTTTAAACACGCTTTTAAAAGCCAACAATTTGCCATCCATCATCGTGCCTGATGACCCTGAGTGCTCTAGGGCATTCAAGTATAGCATAATTGGAAACAAAAAAAAATAAAAAGCCACCGGATTGAATGAAGTCATGGAGTCTCACTCATTGGAGGAATCCGAAGAAAAAGACGAGACGAACGACAAAGAAGAAGCAGAAACAACATCTTCGGATAGTGACGAGGGCCCATGCACTCGCACTAGAGCGACGAAGAGTCGGTCAAAGACTCCTAGTCCTCCCCCGAAGAAGGAAAAGCCTGGGCACACCAGACCCGCCCCACAGGCCCCCAAGAGTAAGAAAACAAAGAAAAAACACAGGTAACTCATCTCACCATGGAGCGGAACTCACTAAGAATCATGGAAATTAACACCAATGGCTGGAAAACAAAAAGAACTCTCTACGGAAACGTGTTCAGGGAAATAGATGCAGATGTCATCTTGATTTCTGAACATGGGATTGACACTCGTAGTTCCGAAATGAAGATCTGGAACTACGACGTGTTAGTCACGAATTACTCTCAAGAGCGGTACGACGGTGCCGCCATCGCCATCAAAAGAGGGATCAAGTATAAGCCCATAAGAAACTTGGAAGGATCCTATCTTGCAATAGAGGTCGAACTCGATATAGGAAAGCTAGTCATCGCCACCGGGTACCAGCCGCCGAGACGAGAGTATTTACCTATTCATTCTCTCTCTGGCCTATTTGGCAGAAGGACCCCCACCATATTAATGGGTGACCTTAATGCCAGATGTCGGGAGTCTGGGTACAGGACCTTCAACGGAATCGGAAGGTGCCTGGAGACTATGATGGACCGAAACATGGTCCATAGAATAGGCCCGGACTTCCCAACCTATACTCGAGGAAGAAGTGCCACAAAACCAGACATTTGTCTGGCTAATCGTCAGCTGCCGTTTAATTACTACATGGAACCGGTCCAGGTACCATGTAGTGATCATATAGGGATCCTACTCACCATCAATAGGAACCCTATACAAGTCCCAGCTCAAGTCAGAAAAGACTACAGGAGAGCCGACTGGGCACGGTACGCTGATCTCCTCGAGGCCTATCGCCCACCAGATCTGAAAGAGGCAATTCTCGAGGAGATAGACGAGGCACTCGACGACCTCAACGAACATCTAATTATTGCAGATAGGGCTTGCATCCCTAAAACCCAGTATAAAACCATCTCCTCATACAGGTGGACTGGGTACATGAAAGAACTGTACAGAGAATTGAGAGTTATGTACGAGTTAAATATAACAAATGCAACATTTGACTCGCTTCAACGAAGTAGAGAGATCAAGGAAGAGCTCAACCAGTTGATCCTCGAACAACAACAGAGACAATGGGACGATGCGATCGAGAACCTCGATAAAGATGCATCTCCCAAGGACTTTTGGAAGAAAGTCAAAAGTCTCCGAGGATCATCTGGAAAAAAGAAGAAAATGGAAATCCAAAAAGAAGATGGATCCATTGAAACTGCAGAAAACAACATCGAAGTGATATTCCGGCGTTATTGGGAAAAAAATCTTCAGCATATTGGAAGATGAAAACGAAGATTTTGATATAGAGTTCGAAAACAACATCGTAGACGAGCTTAACACGGAAATACATCGAACGCATCCTCATCACCAGGTGGATAGACTGCGTGACGGAGACGCCGAGATCACCGAAGAAGAGATCCTTGGCGCACTCCGCTCATTCCGACAAAAAGCCCCAGGCCAATCGGGGCTTACGAAGCTTAACTTCGAAAAGGCACCAGCCAACATCATCGAAGGAATGAGACGAATTTTAAACGCATGTCTGAATACAGGGTACTTTCCAGATGCTTACAAGACGGCAAAAATGATCTTCTTGCCAAAGCACGGAAAGGACCCTACGTTGAGAGAGAGCTACCGCCCAATTTCACTCCTGGAATTTGGCGGGAAACTCTTTGAGAAGATCCTCAACGGGAGACTGGTGTCTCACCTGGAAGAAAACTGCCTCTACAACCCATGCCAATTCGAGTTTAGAAAGAAGCGAAGTACGGAAATGGCAATTAATGTCATAACGGAAAAGCTTTCCCAAGCCAAACGGGACAGGAGTTATGTGGATATCGTTTGTCGGGATGTGTCAAAGGCGTTTGATAAGGTGTGGCAGCGGGGCATGCAGTATAAGATCTTACGGCTGGGTCTAAGTGAAAACTTAGAAAGAACTCTCTGTGACTATGTCATGGAGAGAGCGGCGTATGTCAGTCTAGGGTGCACGGACGGACCAAAGTTTCCGCTCACTGCGGGCCTCCCGCAGGGGGGGGGGTCTGTCCCCCACCCTTTACTCGATATACACCGCGGACGTCCCAGACCCTGTGTACCCCAATTCCCTCAATATTCAATACGCCGATGATTTCAGCCAGATAATCGTATCTCCATGGAGGAATGCGCCGTGGCAAGCTCGCATGACAGCGATGGAAATCGCGAACCTTAACAACTACGAGGCTCAGTGGAAAATAAGAACAAACCAAGAGAAATTCAAGGTGGTCCCCATCGGACGCACCTCAAGGGCAGACGTGCGTGTGGGGGATACGCAATACCCCTACACCAACGAATGCAATGTACTCGGTATGAAAATCACCTCTACTGGGTACAAAAAGCACGTCGAAGAAAGAATTTCTCGAGCCTCGTCCGCTGTCAGAACTCTATATAGTTTCAGAAATCTACGTGAAAGCAACAAGAAGAAGATATACAATGCCCTTGTAAGATCTACGTTGCTTTACCCCGCCTCCACCCTCTCATGTGTCTCAAAAACACAAAAGAGGCGTCTTCAAGTAGTGCAAAACAAATGCATGTACCTAATAACGGGTACACGCAGGCATGAAAGAAGACGGCAAGAAGACCTGCACAGAGATAGGGGATAATTCCCATTAACAAAGTCATTGAAGAACGGACCCGGAAAATGCAGGATCTGGTTAATCGTGAACTGAGTGATGAAATCACCCAGATGATTAACCAGAACAGAAGAGCTGATTGTCGCCTCAGATTCCCCAGCTCCGCCAACCGAGTGGCTGGCGGAGACGAAGTATCGTTCTATGCATAAAATGAGAAAAAAAAATACCTGTGAAAACAAGAACCAAAATAAGAACAAAAGAACTCGAAAATTACTACGACAACCTACCGAACAAGACTACCCTACCAAGAAGAAGAAAAACCCCCCGATTACGACGAGAACTTCAAAATAAGAAAACATCAAAAGAAGAAAGAAGAAACAATAATACTATTAAAACACACACACAATAAAACAAAACAATAAGCACGCACTTAAACGTATTTAAAACATATACAAAGTAAGCAATGCACAACATAAACCAAAAAAACTAAAGTTGCTAAGACAAAGGGCTTGAACGCCATAATAATTATAATTTTATAATTATTACAAAAATCCAATACAACAACAATAAATACACGCATCCAAGAAAATAATAAAAGTGATAAGTCTGATCACCAGACCCTGGGCATTTCTTTGCACCTCTACCACACTTCTTTCTCTCTTCTCCACTTGTCTATTTTCTCTACCTCTCCACACACCCTATCGTCCTCCCCTCACATGCACCCCCACTTAAACTTAATAAGAATAAGCTTTACCAAACAACCGTTAGCACAACCTTACTATAAAGTGCTGCACTCAAAGGCATGGTTTCTCTATATAATGTGAACGGTATTCCATTGTCTTATATCTTATATTTAATAGTAGAAAATTGACCATTTGTCGAGAATATAGATACAATTTTCATGCGTGCGATGTTTTTCAGATCTTTGTCTTAAGGCTTTATGTCCATCCAACCCTATAATCGGTCTAGTCATGCAAAAGCTATGGACAATCTTTAAGCATATCAAAGAGAGATCACGGAATGCACTCATCTACGACACAAATGAGAGAGGCAATATGAGATGAAAGTATCGAAGTTTCTCTTCGTGAAAATCGTCATAGGGAGATGCGGTTTCGATGTGAATAGTGTGAATGAGGCTCATTCCTCTGGTTCTTATATCGGATTCTTTACTACTTAATGTGATTAGGAAGGACATCATAAATTCCACCAGCGCGTGTAAATAAGCCATAAAGACATAATTCTTATTTTGCCCGAAAGTCGAGGCATATATGTTTGCTTGTAATATGCATCATACGTATTCAGGGAGATCCACAAACCATTTTTTATTTTTTAGCAATAGGCTTACCTTATCATTCTATTATTTTCATTTTTCTATTGATAGGCTCGCCTTTGTCGACTACATCACATCAGTTCTATTTGTCTCTTTCTTTGATTTTCTCTGTCTTCTTCGTCATTCTTTCTCCATAGAGTAAAAATTATATCGGTACTTCCTCATGTTTTATTTCTTTTTTAATATCAACCCAAAATATTGTATTTTTTTACAAAAAAAACAAAACAAATGAGGGCAATTATCCTAAAAAAAGTGTTGGAAGAGGAGACGGTAGATAAACTGGTGAATCCAGGGGATTGAAAATGTGGTACGGGTAGATAGTCTAAGTAGACAATATTGGACGCCTGATAGGCCGCGCAACTCTCATCAATGTACCTTTGACCTGCATCGAGGGCAGGGCTCCTTAAAGAGGGAGCTGGAAACAACGAGAAGCAACTTATTGAGGCATCAAAATAGAAATTGCGGCGGGCCCTAAATTTCGGCTTTTCTCCCGTCTCGGAATTTATTCAATCTTTTAAACCAGGGGTTCTTTGGAGTTTTATTTTTTAGATTTTTAAGGGGCTTGAGGTTTCACAGAGTGGCAGACTCAATTCCTGCTAATATTGATCTTTCTACATAATAATTCTACATTTGTACATAATCTAAAGTACATTCCACTTTTTTTAACATCACCCCCCCCTAAATAATAAAGATACATTATTATTTTATTTAAAATATTATATTTATAGTTATTATTTGAATGTTTCCCTTTGCTAAACATGTTTTAAAAATAAAGTGGACAAAAACCTACTTAATTATTTAAAAAAATCAACATTACAACACATGTAATACTAACCGTAGGTCAAGGTACTATTCTCTTACTATACTCAAAAGTCTTCCAAACCCTTACCGAACCCGCCTCACTTTTCCTATGACTAGCTATAAACCTCAAAGAAAATGAGGTCAGGACGAGAAAATCCTGTAGATGAATCATAAAAATTGACACCAAGGTCACTCTAATTGCTAAAAAAAATAACTTTATATGGATATATGTGGCTATATATTACAAAGGGTCGCCTTGCAAAACAGGGTCATGGCATTTTATAACAGTTCACAGCCGGAGAAGTAAAAATTATGTATCTTTATGAATAACTTAGGGAGGTTCTAAATCTCACTTAATTGACTTGCTTCTCTTCCGTGTTTATGTTTTCTTTCGTATACTTCCTTTTTTTCAAACATTTTCGTTATTATTTCAGGTGACTGTTACTAAAGCTTCCTAATGCAAACGTTAGTTCAGTTTAGTTAGCTTTAGTATTTATTACCAATTTATTTTTGTTTTATCTTGTTTATTTACTCAATTGATGGGTGAAAGCAGTTAAGAGATCCCATTTAGTTTGTATTATCTTGTTAAATTGGCCATTTGTTTTTATTGGGAGAGGGAGAGGGGGTAAGACACCGCATCTAGCTCAAATAATTACAATAATACCATTTAGTTAAAAGTTATCGCTTTCACACCCAGTATGATCAAAGTAATTACTTTCACCACCTCAATTACTTTGACTAAATTTAGTTAAAGTAATTCATTTCACTAATTTCTTTCACCCCAGTCAGTTCAAAATAATTACTTCTTCCCCTTTACTTCAAATTAATTATTTTTACCCTATTTAGTCAAAAGTAGTTACTTTTACGTTAGTTAGTTAAATGTAATTATATGTACCCATTAAGTTAAAAGCAATTATCTCAAACCATTTTGTTCATAGTAATTAGCTTGAAAAAATATTAAACTGTACTCGACTTCACTATTTTAGCGAGGTTTGTTAATTGCACATTCGTTGTCAAACGCTATTTTAAGGGAAGGTACTCTCGATTTCCATGCTATTATTGCACCATGTCCATTCTAAAGATGCTGGTATTATCCCACCTTTAAGGGAAAGGTGCCCTCTATTTCCATGCTATTATTGCACCATGTCCATTCTAAAGATTGCTGGTATTATCCCACCTTTAAGGGGAAGGTGCCCTCTATTTCCATGCTATTATTGCACCATGTCCATTCTAAAGATTGCTCGTATTATCCCACCTTTAAAGGGAAGGTACCCTCTATTTCCATGTTATTATTGCACCCTGTCCATTCTAAAGATTGCTCGTATTATCCCACCTTTAAAGGGAAGGTGCCCTCTATTTCCATGCTATTATTGCACCATGTCCATTCTAAAGATTGCTGGTATTATCCCGCTCTTTTAAGGGAGGGTACCCTCGCTTTCCATGCATTATTGCAGCATATCCACTCTTCCTACACTGGAAAAGTTAGGTGAAAAAAATAATCGACCAATTCGGCTTCAAACCCGATTCCTTGACAGAGAAAGCAATACTGGCACTTACAGAGCAAATCTACAAAGACCTAAATTACCATAAGGCTGTAGCAACTATTTTTTTATATTTATATAAAACATTTTACACAATAAACCACATAATATTACTTGCGAAACTGATCAGCTATGGGATAATGTGCACTCCCTGCAATGGACTGTATCATATTTAACCGACAGAAATCCATTTGTTGAATGTAAAATGGAATGTAAATCCAGCTATATTCTTACATATGTGGTATACCCTAAAGTAGTATTATTGTGCCATTCGAATTTCGTTGTTGTTTGAATGACTTTTTTATATGTCATGAAGCCTATAACATTCAATATGCAGGTAACACACCATTAATAATATCAGGTCATAATGAATTTAATATCAACGAAGCAGCGAATAGAATTCTCTCCTCAGTTTATTATTCATTACCTAATGACAACAAAACTGTGTAAATATCGCAAAAATCATCCTATATGATCGTAACAATAGAAAGCCACGTAATTGCAGTGACGGATCCAGGATAAAAATTATGTGTGGGGGAAGGGGGAAAGCTAACCTGAATTCTTTCCTCTGCGGAGTCTTAGAAAAGGGCATTGATCATTAATAATGGTAATCTTACACAACATTGGGAATAAATAAGAGTATCTCACCCGGGAGTGACCACTAACTCTCTCAAATCCGATTTTTGTTATTCCAGAAATCAGAACATTATGAATTGTAGTTTTTGAACCTCAGCTAAGGTATAATACCTGTTTTAATCATTCTTTTTGAGATTTATCTGTATTTTAGACATGTATCATATGTGGTACATTCGATCGCAACGGTTTAAAAAACTGTTTATTTATATTCTATATTATTACATAACTCTTTCTGAATAGAAAAATACAAGTATTGCTCAAAAAAATATATAAACATAAACGGGTCTGAAATGGAAAGGGGGTCAGCCCCCTAGCCCCTCCCCCTGGATCCGCACCTGCCTAACTAAGACCTAAAACTTAGCGGAAACTCACTTAAACAAATCGAAAAATAAAAAGTATTAGTATGCACATTTACAATAAACTCCACTTTCCACATCGTAGTAATCCCATGCAAACCAAACTCTCTGTTACGCATAGTTAGGTACACACTTTCAAATAAGAACTTTTCTCACCCTGTACTTTGCTTTCGGCCACGCTCACCTCCCCTGCGGAATTATAATTAGGGGTATTGCATGCCAGCGTTATCTAAACCACAATTTCAAATTACAAAAGATAATAATTTACTTAATAAACAACTATCGTATATAAAATTCCCTTCACCCTGTATAAAACCGAGATAAACAAATGAATATCAAAAGCGCACCACTATCGCGCCTTCAGGTGCAAGTACCTTCGCGGAAGCGAGATCAGACTTAAGAGCAAGAGAAAAAGGAAACTGATGTAACCAAGGAGTGAATTTCACTGTGTAGAAAGGACAAGAGAAGAAACAGACAGATAATGCTGCATTGCCAAAATTATACTACCATGATGTGCCAACTGGTAGTTCTGAAAATCTAATACGGAAAATGTCATGTTTTTACATAAACGCGCGCGATTAAGAAGCAAAATTAATGAATTGAAGGCATTAGTCACGACAGGAGTTTGCTATTACTTGAGTTGTAGAGACATTGACCCAAAGTAGTAAAATAATCTTATTGGGGAATTCAATTTAGTAGGCTATAAAATATTTAACAGAGATAGGTCTAGAGCAGTGATTGGCAACTTACGGCCCGCGGGCCAGATCCAGCCTGTAACCAGAAATCATCCGCCACGCAGTCCCTAAGAGAAATATTATATCAACCTGGCCCGCATGCGTATCTTTCTTTAAGGACTTACTTCATTTTTAATTTCTAGAATAACCGCTATTGAGAAGGCCTGCAAAACTACGAGATCTCACTGGCAGACACCAACACATTTGTGACTGTGATACACGATTGAAAACTTAGTGTTTTTTCTTGTTTCGCTGATATTTACTCACGCACAAGTGGGTTCAGATTGTTTGCCACTCCATTTGATGTGGAGATCGATATCGCACCAGAAAATGTTCAAATGTAAGTCATTGGGATTGGGGCAGCGATGTATTATGACAATAATGCTTACATACAGTAGCGGTCATAATGATTCGGACACTTAGGTTTCTATCATAAAACTTACAGTAGCGTCAAACCAAGTAATGGTAACTAAAGTACGGATACAAAATAAGCATGGCTATAAATTGTACATATACATTATACATGTTAGGATTGATGAAACTTCAAGTCACGTTCAAAAGAGCATTTTTATTCCAAAAATATGGTGGCCTTATGATCCGGACAGAGAACACAACAAACGTAGATGAAAAGGTACAATGATATAAGTTACTCGACAAATAATCTTTGGTTGTTAAAATATATTAGAACTTGATATATAGACCTTTACTATAAATTACTCATCGATATCCTCTCCAACAGAAGCGCACTATCTGAATGCATTCTTCTAGTGTGATTTTTCTCTGTTCCTCTTGTAATATTTCCCAAAGTTCTTCTCCTAGCGTCTTCCACACATTCTCAATTGAATTGAGGTCCGGGGTCTGAGCAGGCCACTCCATGACACTTACTTCCTCATGATCTAGGAAATTCTTTACCAACTTTTCAGTGTGGCAAGGTGCATTATCCTGCATAAAAGTGGCATGCTGGGCATAGGCAACTCTCATATGCTGCGCAGCATGTGCTTGCAAAGTTTATACACTTGAGCATTCACTCTGCTCTGCAAGTGGACAAGCTGGTCAGTACCGTCCCCGGAAATTTTGCCCGACACCATAACGCTTCCTCCACCAAACTTGATGCTGTTCTTCGTGCAGTTCACAGATAATCCTTCGCCATGTCTTCAACGGACGAACCTCCTGCCATTTGAACCAAACAAATTGTACTTCGATTAATCGCTGAAGTGTACTATGGATCATTGGTATTCTGTCCATAGCGTGTTTAGTGGCGAAGGATAATCTAACTTTCTTGTCCATTGAGCTGATCAATGGTTTGAATGCTGGTGTGAGAGATTTTAAAGATCTTTCCGTCAGGGGCGCGATACTGTTTTGCTGGAGACACTAATGCCCGTAGTTTCATTTACTTGTCGGGAAATCATAGCTGCTGTCTTCTATCAGTCTTTTTTTCGGATGCGGACGATGGCTTACAAGTAGAAATTCTACTGATACATGAACCTTTGGTATCATAACATGATAAAATGTTATTCGCGACAGTTTTGGGGCGTGTAACTATTTCAGCTGTCTCTGATTAAGAGATGATTATCTTGACTTAGCTTAATTAACAATTAACTCCTGGATATTAGTCTTTTTTTCGGATGCGGACGATGGCTTACAAGTAGAAATTCTACTGATACATGAACCTTTGGTATCATAACATGATAAAATGTTATTCGCGACACTTTTGTGGTGTTTGACCATTTCAGCTGTCTCTGATTAAGAGATGATTATCTTGACTTAGCTTAATTAACAATTAGCTCCTGGATATTAGTTTTTTTTTTCGGATGCGGACGATGGCTTACAAGTAGAAATTCTACTGATACATGAACCTTTGGTATCATAACATGATAAAATGTTATTCGCGACACTTTTGGGGCGTTTGACCATTTCAGCTGTCTCTGATTAAGAGATGATTATCTTGACTTAGCTTAATTAACAATTAGCTCCTGGATATTAGTCTTTTTTTTCGGATGCGGACGATGGCTTACAAGTAGAAATTCTACTGATACATGAACCTTTGGTATCATAACATGATAAAATGTTATTCGCGACACTTTTGTGGTGTTTGACCATTTCAACTGTCTCTGATTAAGAGATGATTATCTTGACTTAGCTTAATTAACAATTAACTCCTGGATATTAGTCTTTTTTTCGGATGCGGACGATGGCTTACAAGTAGAAATTCTACAGATACATGAACCTTTGGTATCATAACATGATAAAATGTTATTCGCGACACTTTTGTGGTGTTTGACCATTTCAGCTGTCTCTGATTAAGAGATGATTATCTTGACTTAGCTTAATTAACAATTAGCTCCTGGATATAGTCAGGTGTATTGGGTCCTCTATGCATTTTTGCGGCTCGGAACTTGACAAGGTAATGACTGAATGTGCAAAAATTCATGGTTGTCACAAAGATAGAAGTAATAGAATTACGCTGTCCAGATCATTTTGACTATCATATTTGGGAAAATAACTGCTCTTTTGCATGTAACTCGGAGTTTAATCCAACTTAACACGTAATTGTATATATACAACTGATAGACATGCTTATTTTATCTCTAATTTATCAAAAATTGCTTACCATAATTATTCCGCTTGAAGCTACTATAAGTTTTGTGATTGAAACCTAAGTTTCTGAATCATTATGGCCACTAGGGTATATATATATATATATATATATATATATATATATATATATATATATATATATATATATATATATATATATATATATATATATATATATATATATATATATATATACAGATATATATATATATATATATATATATATATATATATATATATATATATATATATATATATACAGATATATATATATATATATATATATATATATATATATATATATATATATATATATATATATATATATATATATATATATATATATATATAATTTTGTGAATTTTCTAAAAACCCTAAAATTAAAAATGGTGAAGTGCAGAAAATTTATTTTTATATATCTTCTATAACTCTTGAAAGAGATGAAATTTAGTTTAGAGTTGCTTTTTAAAATTATTATAATTGGCGAAGTTCAGAAAATGTATAAAAAATTTAACCATGGCTGCTTTTTTTAGATTTTAAGTTTCAATCTTAGTAGCGAAAGTTTTTTGTCAGGATCTGCAAAGGTTCTGCAACCTTTAAGTCTTTGTCAAGAGAGTACGATAGTGAGTAGATAATTAATGAAAGATTTTAGTACAACATACGTATATATATCCTCCCTAACTCTATATTTTTAGAACAGGATTAAAAAAAATAATTGTTATTTATTTTTTGGTGTATTTATGTATTTTCTTTCTTTTTATGAAATAAAGGGGGTGGTTAAACAAATTATTAAAACCCTTATGAAAGTAGGTTGAAAAAAGCGGTTTGAAAGGCCAAACCATTAGTTCATAATCATACAAAAAATAGGGAAGTTTGTTAAGTCGAATGCTCATTTTACAATATACATTACTTTGGTAAGACAGAAAAACCTTTATATATTCAATTAAATCAATATAAATTTAATATTAGAAGAATAGAACGTAACAGTGCTCTCTTTTTAAACATTTCAGATAATAAGCATTCCATTAATTTCCATTCGGCCAAATTCATTTATCATTCGGAAGATTTAATAAAAAGAAATATCGTAGAATTTTCCCTAATTAGTAGGCTTCAAAAAGGAATATTTCCCATATGTTAAAACTCGATCCTTTAATTATTAAACACAGCATATATAATTATTTCCAATCATAAAGCCATGTTATCATATTCTATTATTTCCTTTGTTTCATTTTTCATTCTTTTATCCTACCCCCCCATCTCGTCTCCGCCTTTTCCACTCTGCCCACTTATTTCTTTAATGTTAACCTCTTTGATATGCTTCTTCTTTTTAGCTTTAACTTTTTCTTTCCCGGTCTCTAAATCTCCCTTATGTTCGTTTAATCCTTTCCCTAGATATACATTTGTCGTTGTTTTTTGTGGTTATTATTACTTCTGTACTCGTACTTTCTTTGTATTCTATATTTGGCTGCTTTCCTCTCTTACATCTATTTTTTGATAAGGAACTAGAAAATATAGCTTGAAAGTACTTAGAATCCTCTTTACATTTTTCAGATAGATAATATTTGCATTATATATATATATATATATATATATATATATATATATATATATATATATATATATATATATTAATATGGATAAAACCACAGTAATAGGACTGATTTTATATGCGAAACCAGGTTTCGACGGAGACCTCCGTCATTGTCAATCTGGTTTCGCATATAAAATTAGTCCTATTACTGTGGTTTTATCCCTATAGTTACACGTACGCTACTGTTCTTTTTTGTATATATAAATATATATATATATATATATATGAGGTGAGGTATGACTGCACTCTAAAAAAATTTTTAGACATTTTATTACCTTTTGCTTAAATTGAACGATATTATTTTTTGACGGGGGAATGAGGTATTCCAGGTTTCCGAACAATTTGTGGCAGACCTCCCTCGGATTGACCAGCATTCCGTCCACTTTGTAAATCTGGAATTTTCTCGCAATTTTGCCTTCTATGCAATTTTAATAATTGCGATATTAAACTCTGAAAACATAAAAAAAAATATTATTCATAATAATGTCAAAAAACGGGAATAGAACATTTTATCATAATAAAACTATGTATGTCTACATATTTACTTTGTGCATTTCTTTGTAGATAACCGATTAACGACTAGAAATAGAGGTTACAAGTTAGTAACAGAAAAATAATTATTACATGGAATAACCTTACAATAAATGTCTTTTAAACCACTATAGTCAGTATATTTTAAAATATAATTCATGAATATTACTTTAAATATAACATAGAAACATTATTTGTTAAATTAATTCTGTTTACATAGCCTCTTTACCTTTTAACTTTTCATTACCTCTAACTTCCACCAACTGTCTTCTCCTGAACTAGCCTCGAGTGGATTTTGTGATCTTTGTCGGTTCGTAACTCTGTAAAATAGCGTAAAAAACATAGCGAAGTGCGTTAAAATACTTCTTAAAGCCAAAATGTTTGGGACAGAAAGGCGTATTATCTTCAGGAACAAGTTCGTACAAAGAGAAGTCTCTCTCAAAAGCACGAATCTGAATAATTCCAGAACTTGGCTTGTTTGGGTGATCACTTATTCAGATAATATTGGAAATCATTGTGATCAAACGAAGGCATTTAATTGTAGTATGAAATTAATGAAAAGGTATGACATGATCCATATTTTATTAACAAGTTTGTAAAACATGAACACCACTCAAAAGTGCGAATTTAATTCATAGAGTTGGGAAAATTTCGTATAAATCCTCCAATTTAGAATAAAAATGGACAGTCCAAGTGGAAAAGGAAAAGAGGGGCTAAATGGGGTTGGAAAGAAATAGTGAAAAGGGATCGCTAAAAAAAATAGCATACGATTACTGACATTGATATAAGTGTCACTCGTCCCTTCACTTTGGCCTTGTTCTCTAGTCTTGATAATGAAACCAACATAAAGATCTGTATGACAATCATTAGCAACTCCGAGAAAACCAGGGAAGGGTCCTTATTCGGGGACCAACTACTGAAGAGTTGTAAAGTAGGTATGTGGTTAGGTAGCGACATTTCACAAAAATGGCCACTTAACCTTTAAAACCTGAAAATAAGTTAATGTTTTGGACGTTAAATAACGCAGGTGTCGTTCGTCCAAGGAAGGCGATTTTGTTCCCACAAGAAGTGCGTCCTCCGTTAGCTCCAAAGGACAAGGCAGTTGAGCCTTTAAAAATAAATGCATTAATGTTGAGCCTATTCATACCGTAATGTAATAGGCCAAATGAAGGCCTTGGTAATCATGTCGGGAAGGGAGTTTTGAATAGCCCATTCTTCCTCGCCGGAATGGACGGGGGAGGGGGGATTAAATGCATTTTGTATGGGTTTTACCACTTAGTGACGCATTCTCTCTGTTGCAGTGGGGAATCACAGTTTAACTTGGAGCTCAAACCACGGGCTCCTCTTTGGCCCCGAATTAGGACTCATTCGAGGATCGAGAAAGTAGATAAATTCGTACAAAGAACAGAACCACTCGAAAATGTTACTTTGTACCCATTTCGGGGAAGGGGCGGTCATATGTAACGTCATCCATTATAAATAATCGTATTAAATACGTTATTATAGTCTTACTTCGTCCTCTGCCCAAGTATGAGAAAAAGGGCAAGGGGGGGGGAATAGATGCTTCATTCTTATCACTGAGTCTATGCAGTTGTCTAAATAGTTTGTCATACTCGTACTTTCGTAATAGAAGAACTATGTTAAAAACCTAGTTCTCCCTCTTACACATAACTTTCTATACTGCCGTACTTTCGTGATAGAAGAACTATGTTAAGAAACCTCGTTCTCCCTCTTACACATAACTTTCTATACTGCCGTACTTTCGTAATAGAAGAACTATGTTAAAAACCTAGTTCTCCCTCTTACACATAACTTTCTATACTGCCGTACTTTCGTGATAGAAGAACTATGTTAAGAAACCTCGTTCTCCCTCTTACACATAACTTTCTATACTGCCGTACTTTCGTGATAGAAGAACTATATTAAGAAACCTCGTTCTTTCTCTTACACATAACTTTCTATACTGCCGTACTTTCGTGATAGAAGAACTATGTTAAGAAACCTCGTTCTCCCTCTTACACATAACTTTCTATACTGCCGTACTTTCGTGATAGAAGAACTATGTTAAGAAACCTCGTTCTCCCTCTTA
Organism: Ceratothoa steindachneri; assembly: GCA_963969495.1. Lineage (NCBI taxonomy): Eukaryota > Metazoa > Arthropoda > Malacostraca > Isopoda > Cymothoidae > Ceratothoa > Ceratothoa steindachneri. The sequence goes on from OZ018332.1 coordinate 116,880,249, forward strand.
CACATAACTTTCTATACTGCCGTACTTTCGTAATAGAAGAACTATGTTAAAAACCTAGTTCTCCCTCTTACACATAACTTTCTATACTGCCGTACTTTCGTGATAGAAGAACTATATTAAGAAACCTCGTTCTCCCTCTTACACATAACTTTCTATACTGCCGTACTTTCGTGATAGAAGAACTATGTTAAGAAACCTCGTTCTCCCTCTTACACATAACTTTCTATACTGCCGTACTTTCGTGATAGAAGAACTATGTTAAGAAACCTCGTTCTCCCTTTTACACATAACTTTCTATACTGCCATACTTTCGTGATAGAAGAACTATGTTAAGAAACCTCGTTCTCCCTCTTACACATAACTTTCTATACTGCCGTACTTTCGTGATAGAAGAACTATATTAAGAAACCTCGTTCTCCCTCTTACACATAACTTTCTATACTGCCGTACTTTCGTGATGGAAGAACTATGTTAAGAAACCTCGTTCTCCCTCTTACACATAACTTTCTATACTGCCGTACTTTCGTAATAGAAGAACTATGTTAAAAACCTAGTTCTCCCTCTTACACATAACTTTCTATACTGCCGTACTTTCGTGATAGAAGAACTATATTAAGAAACCTCGTTCTCCCTCTTACACATAACTTTCTATACTGCCGTACTTTCGTGATAGAAGAACTATGTTAAGAAACCTCGTTCTCCCTCTTACACATAACTTTCTATACTGCCGTACTTTCGTGATAGAAGAACTATGTTAAGAAACCTCGTTCTCCCTCTTACACATAACTTTCTATACTGCCGTACTTTCGTGATAGAAGAACTATGTTAAGAAACCTCGTTCTCCCTCTTACACATAACTTTCTATACTGCCGTACTTTCGTGATAGAAGAACTATGTTAAGAAACCTCGTTCTCTCTCTTACACATAACTTTCTATACTGCCGTACTTTCGTGATAGAAGAACTATGTTAAGAAACCTCGTTCTCCCTTTTACACATAACTTTCTATACTGCCGTACTTTCGTGATAGAAGAACTATATTAAGAAACCTCGTTCTCCCTCTTACACATAACTTTCTATACTGCCGTACTTTCGTGATAGAAGAACTATATTAAGAAACCTCGTTCTCCCTCTTACACATAACTTTCTATACTGCCGTACTTTCGTGATAGAAGAACTATATTAAGAAACCTCGTTCTCCCTCTTACACATAACTTTCTATACTGCCGTACTTTCGTGATAGAAGAACTATATTAAGAAACCTCGTTCTCCCTCTTACACATAACTTTCTATACTGCCGTACTTTCGTGATAGAAGAACTATATTAAGAAACCTCGTTCTCCCTCTCACACATAACTTTCTATACTGCCGTACTTTCGTGATAGAAGAACTATATTAAGAAACCTCGTTCTCCCCTTTACACATAACTTTCTATACTGCCGTACTTTCGTGATAGAAGAACTATATTAAGAAACCTCGCTTCCCTCTTACACATAACTTTCTATACTGCCGTACTTTCGTGATAGAAGAACTATATTAAGAAACCTCGTTCTCCCTCTTACACATAACTTTCTATACTGCCGTACTTTCGTGATAGAAGAACTATATTAAGAAACCTCGTTCTTTCTCTTACACATAACTTTCTATACTGCCGTACTTTCGTGATAGAAGAACTATATTAAGAAACCTCGTTCTCCCTCTTACACATAACTTTCTATACTGCCGTACTTTCGTGATAGAAGAACTATATTAAGAAACCTCGTTCTTCCTCTTACACATAACTTTCTATACTGCCGTACTTTCGTGATAGAAGAACTATATTAAGAAACCTCGTTCTCCCTCTTACACATAACTTTCTATACTGCCGTACTTTCGTGATAGAAGAACTATGTTAAGAAATCTCGTTCTCCCTCTTACACATAACTTTCTATACTGCCGTACTTTCGTGATAGAAGATCTATGTTAAGAAACCTCGTTCTCCCTCTTACACATAACTTTCTATACTGCCGTACTTTCGTGATAGAAGAACTATGTTAAGAAACCTCGTTCTCCCTCTTACACATAACTTTCTATACTGCCGTACTTTCGTGATAGGATACGAATATGTTCGAAGTTATAAGACCGACGTTTTCCAGTGAAGAATCTTGCCTGCATCGTCCATTGAAGAGGCTGATCTCTCGCTGTTATCTCCCATTGCCCTTTGAGAAAATCTTTGTTTCTTCTTCGAGAACATTAATAGTATAGATGACTAAGGGTAACCATCTTTCCTCAAGATTGGACTTCGTCACTAAGCATCAAGATATATTCAAGAAGGACTCCGCATAAGTGGTTTCTCCCGTAGCTAAACTTCCTTGAGTTCTTTAAGAAAACAAGGAGAAAAACAAAAGAAAATATGGCTCACACTTTAGTCCAACTTTTCATTTAGAACGTTTATGAGATTTCCTTCTTCCAAAGCCTATTATATATTAAGCAGTTTGTATGCAAATATTGGATGTCATTTTATTTTAAATGCCAATTTCAGAAATAGGCAAAAGGATTCAAACTAGCCTCAAAAGAGCAGTCAATTTTTTCCTGGGCTTGGCTATTATAAATTTGAAGCCAGGAGGAAGTGCCTATTTAGCTATAACCAATATTGAGATAAATGAGTTGGCCATAAAAATGAGCAACATGATTGGCTTTTTGGCGCCAGATATTTCTCTGACAAATTACGATGACCCTCACAATTTCTAGAGAATAGGCGGGTATACGCCTGAAGATTACCCGACTATGGCGCTGTATTAAGATGCTAGCTGGTCGATCAGAATTGGTTATGTTTGTAATATATATATATATATATATATATATATATATATATATATATATAAAGAACATTGTGAAAGAGGTTAAATTTAAAAAGAAAGGTGCTGCTCATGGAAGATCCAACTCCATTCACAACTGCAAAAGAATCCATTGATCAACATTTTATCAGACGTTTAAAGTCGATGTGAATGAGGAAAAGCGTCTTAGCCGACCCATTCCCATGGGATAGAAGAATACGATGAGAATTTCCCCATCTTTCGCGTTAAATGTGATAAAAAAAATTACCTAAGTTAAAATCCAGAACCCAACTATGCCTCAAGGAGCAATGCAAAACAACAAATTACTAATACTAATCCTCAATCTTAATATATAAATACAATTGTTAAATCAAAATTTATGGTGTTTGACTATTTTTTACCCGTCTCTGTACATGTATGTATGTTCCCATAATTTTGGGAGGAAATCTTTCCACAGAGGGCCAGCAGAGTTCACGAGCTAAATTAATGGGTAACGTTTATTCCTTTATAGATGATGTTAAAAATAGGAAAACCAACACTTGCATGGGTCGTTATTATTGTCAAGGAGATTAGAGGGTCGCCATTCTTCACCTGGTAAAATTAGCCTCGCCATCCTTGACATGGAATGCCCTCAAGGACGTTTTCTTAACCCAAGACGGTAAGTTTAGGTAAGGTTAACGTAACCTAACCAAAAAACCATCAATATCGGTAGCCAAGAAGTGAAGTTTGGCCTAGTAGTTACTAGGCATTTGCCTACAGCTGGGGATGTGTAAGTAGTTGAACATAGGGAGCAAGAAACACTTTTACCAATAATCAGAAAAGCAATGAGAGTTCTCGAAAGTGAGGAATTGTGAGCCGAAAGAAATCTGGCCAATAATCCAAATTACCAGCACAGAACTGTCAACCACTTCTTTCTTTACACTTCGTTAATCCACAGACACGGGGTTCATACACAACATATTGAGCCGTATTGGGAAAGACAAAACCAAAACATAACAACATATGAGGGTGCAAACGCGAATTTCTTCCGGGTCATTTACAACAGTTCATGTTGATGGAAAGAAATAAAGTCAATTTATTTATGTAATGCAATTGACAAATTACCACTCAATTTCATATTTAATAAATTAGCATACAGTTGATTTCCAGTAAAGTTAACATAACCTGTACTTAATTCCTTTATATGAATATTGGGGTTGCTATTCTTGATACGGTAAAATTAGGTTCCCGATTTTAAATAGGATCCTTCATTTCTTTACTAATTTTCAAATCCAAATCATACAAGAGCTACAAAAAGATAAGAAATAGTGCAAGAGGAAAACAATTAATCATCCTGTGTTCTTTGAATAAATTATGTATGCTGTATTATTGTTCACCATTGAAGCATCGGAGCATAAAAAAGAGGCGAAATGTTTCGTTTAGGTTACTATGGTAACCGGAGCATCACTCTGTCTTGTATAGAATTCGTTGTTAACATAAAATGATAAACAATGACGTAGCACCTTTGGGAATCCAGGGTTTTCTATAAGTTATTGATCCTGGTCAATCCTTTATAGAGGACGAAAGTGATCAGGTAAAAGATCAATTCGGGAGAAAAGTGGGTTGTTATTATTGTTATTTAAAACTAAAAAGCGAGAGTATTTAACGACGTTTTAAAAGAGGAATGAAGTTAGAAAAAAAGAAAAATGGCGAAATGCACTTGGTAATGGGAGAGTATGTAGTGGAGGCATAAATTCATCGCAGTGACTCCCAGATATAAATTTATTCTTGTAGAATTGATTATAGAACGTTAATGTATTGAGGGCATGACGTCTTTCAATTTTATGCCTGGCATATTTAAACAAACGCACACACATTTGTAGAATCATTATTTTACAGAACTGATTTTGCTATATATACTAGCATCTTCAGCTGCACAATGAAAAATAGAGCACCTACACCATATATATATATATATATATATATATATATATATATATATATATATCCTTTGAAAGCGCAATCTTTTCAGAAAAATTAAAACCAAATCCAGGAGACGGAATGTTTCTATTCAGAACATTCGAACATTTTTAAATCTCATTGTTAGCAATTCTTATAATTCAATACAATAATTTAATTATTAAATAATAAATTCAAAGTTATACGCAAGAAGAAATATGTGAAACAAAATTATAAATAAATCATAGGTATATATATATATATATATATATATATATATATATATATATATATAAACAGACGCACTGACATTCAGAAAAGAGAAATGGTAAATACAGAATAATGCAAATTATATGTAAGCCCACATATAGTGAGTTAATGCAAGCATAGAAAACATACAAATTTGAAGACTGAATTATAAAAAAAATCATGAGAAAAAAAAACAACTTACAAACTTGATAAAAGGGCAAGAATCGAATGATTAAAAAAATTGGATGTTCGAACAAAGGTAAACTTTGACACTGGTTAAAATGTGACACTTAACCAATCGATCCATTTAACTGTCGGCTCATTGAATAAAGTCCTTCGCAAAAAAGTTTAAGTATAATTAATTAAAAATCAAACTAAAGTTTTTCTGAATTTTGATTAAGAGATTTAGAGCGACGCTGAAGATTCATTGACTCGAGTTTAATTCTTGATTTCGTAGCATTTGGAGGAATAGTGATTCCAAATTATTGCGGTCTAAGGATTTATCTGCAGAACCCAAATTATTTTTACTAAGAGTTGGTAAATTCCTGCTTAGCAATCGGTATATCTTCATGTTTACAGATATTCAGCTTTAATTGTGATGTAGTGTAACCTAAGGAAGGAGTTTGGTAACTCTCACTCAAAAATTTATAGACAACCGAAGGCGTGAGTAATATGCAATCTCTCTCCGTATGAGAGGGATAGTTTTTAAGAGACATTGTATTTAATGGAATAAAGCAAATGTATTTGGATAAACTTTAAAAACAGTAGTTTTAAGAAATATTGTAATTTATCGGTAAAATACATTTTAAAATACTTTTTCTGCTTTAAGATATGAAATTTTATGACATGAACATCGTGTATCCTAGTTAATAAAAGATTATCCAATTTCTTAAGCAATTTGGTTAGTAATAAGCTCAATTTACAAGATTCATATAAGCTTTATATAAATCCAACCAGAACCTATTTTATAAGCACGATGACGTCTACAACTTATTGATGATATCTTGGTAAAATAAGAAATAATTAGGGCCGATAAGAATAAGTAGGTTTCTATATACACTGAAGTGAAAGGTTTGTCATTTGAACGAGTATTTTTATGTCCAGAAATGAAAAAGGAGTCTTTAGTTTATGGGGATTTTTTAATTTTATATAATTTAAAAACTTAAGAATGACTCTTATTGTTCAAAATAGTAAAACAATCATTCACATATGTTTTACCAAGTATGATTTGAACTGTTGAGGACATTTAGACATCCAGAATTGTTAATATTTAAATCAAAATTCATTAGCAAAAACGATGAACCAAAAATTAAACTCATTGCCATCCAATCCCTATATCCGTGAAGATTGTTATTTAAATCAACCTTTAATAATAAAGTCCTAAAAAATAAGTTGTATTAAGGTGTAAAAATGTATATTAAGGATCATGTAAATTTCTTACTATTTTGGAGCCTATAAACTTTCAAATAAAATTACTGAATTTCAATGTTTAGAAAATAAAATTTTCGTTAAAATGATGATGAAGAAATTTCTACCATAAAATTCTTAACTTTTACCTAATTTAAAATAAAAAAAACGGGAAAATGTATAAAAATCTGAAAAGTGTAAATATTTCAACTCGAGTAGAATGTCCATAAGAATCACATCTTATACAGATACAAAATGCATAAAGATGAATCAATAAGATTAATAAATAAGAATGATAGCAATTTTAATAATATCAATAAAAAGAATAAACAAATGATAGAACAATTTCAATACCGTATTTAATCACTTACACCCCATATTGAATAAGCTATTTTCACCTTTTCGTTGAAACATTAATATTGAATTTTAATGTATACTAATCAATTTCAACTCAACTATATTTAGTAATTAAAAAAAGAATGAAAACGAGTTCAATCTAAACCTTTTTCCCGCAAAATGAAGAGGACAGACATCAATGATTGTGTTGAGGGGGCCTCAACACAATCATTTATATCTTGAGAAATCTGAACAAGCTCCTTTCTTTAACATTTAATCTTATAGGTATGGGAGTGTTGGGTGTATTTCAGAATATAACAAAAGAAGAAATAATTAAAAAATAGAGAAGAAATGAGGCAAAACAATGGAACAGCAAACGACGTCAAACCTAAAGTACAAGGAGAGCGCATTTCAGGTCTCAAGGAAGTTGACGAGAATCAAACGCTCGTCTCGAAAATCGATCCTCTATGTAGTCACGATTTGACAAAAGCGATTACTTCACACACACACATACATACTTTCTCTCTCTCTCTCTCTCTCAAACACAGACACCTTTAATTCGAGTTGTTTCTAAACGTTTGATCAGAAAGTGAAAGGATTTTTGGAATAAAATATAAATGTCGGCCTCGTATGAAGAAATTTCAATAACGAACCCAAAACGAGCGCAAAGAATATGTTTTGTCTGAATCCTGAGAGAGCGGTTTAAAGCCTCCTTTGGTCTAAATAGCTCAACCTTTTTCCTAGTTTGTAAAAGTTTTGGGTTTCCGGGGTTAGGAAGGTCAACAATGACCATGGGGTGAGGTCTAAACTCTATTTCAAATCCAAATCCGAATCTGATTTCAAATGCGGACCCAAATCCGATACACAATTAAAATCTGATTCTGAATCTGAGTTTCTATAGGAATACGAATCAAAATTCGGATGTAAATCAATCCATGTTACGTTGGACGAAAATAATTCAAAACCTTACTTCTCAGAGGTGTATGGGCGTGAGAGTAGAAGATCTCTCTTCTGTGTTCCCCGATGTAATCACGACTTTTAAGAAACAGCCGTAGCGAACTTCTTCAAGTGCCTGGCAATCGCAGTTTCCAGGAAAACATTTGTAATGAAGAACAAAAACACTCCTAGATGGATACCTCATTAACAAATAAGGGGGACATTAATACTCAATTAACAAATACAAAAAGGCAAATGTATGAATATTTTTACTCAATCTCACCTCTTCAAGAATGAAAACAACTCATTTACACACCTCAATGAAATACTGTTTGTTTGTTCGTTAAAACAAGTAATTTTTCATTAGTCATGTTAGCTTTACGCAAACGTGAACATCGCCTTGCTAGCAACCTCTAATTTCTCTTTGCGAGAACAATTGACAAGTAGCAATGTCAACAAATTGCACTCTTTTTCTAATTGCCACAGCTCAAATATGACAACACCCTCACTATTTAAATTTTAGGTCTGGTCATCATAACATTTGGAAGATTAAATCATGCGTTCTGGAAGTAATTCGTATAAATACTACACCTTCGATAATAATATAAAGACTGTATCTTCGTTAATCGGTAGAAAGACGGTATGTCCTATAATTCATAAAAACTTACATATTCAGAAATCTTCATAAACATGTATTGTCAGTAATCCTTATAAAGACTGCAACTTCGGGAATTTTTATAAATACTAGATCTTCCGCAATTCGCATAAATACTGGATCAAGGTGAATCCTTATAAAGACTACATCTTCGACAATTCTTACAAATACTGGAGCTTCGGTAATCCTTATAAATACTACATCTTCAGTAATCCTTATAAAGACTTAATCTTCGGTAATTCTATCAACAACTACATATACAGTAATCCTTTTAAAGACTGTATCTTCGGTAATCCTTACATGGACTGTACCTTCGTCAATCCTAATAAATACTAGATATTAAGCCATTCTTATGAATACTTGATTGACGTTAATCCATATATAGACTACATTTCGACAATTATTACAAATACTGGATCTTCGGTAATCCTTATATAGACTACAGTTCGATAATTATTACAAATACTGGATGTTCGGTAATCCTTATAAAGACTACATCTTCGACAATTCTTACAAATACTGAATCTTCCGTAAAACCTATAAAGACTACATTTTGAGTAATCTTTATAACAACTTAATCTTCGATAATCCTTTTAAAGACTGTATCTTTATTTGGAATCTGAGTAAAATCAGCATCTTCGGTAACTCTTATAAACTAATAGAGGTTTAGATGCATCGATTGCATCTTAGAGTGAATAAATTACGGGAGAGTTACGTACTTACCCAGTTCCTATGACCCCGCACAGTGTAGTTGGGTTATGTACTTTCCACACCAGTGATTACCAACCTTTCTTACTCGATACCCCCTTATTTTACCCTTTCCAAATAATATTGAGACAACTTTAAATTGAATATTTGACGGAAAATAAGTAAAATATTGATTTTTATTTTTAATTTAATACTCATCACTCATTAAAAAGTGATTTCCTGTAGATTATTTAGTCTGTAGAATTAATGTATTTGTTGAAAAGTTTGAGTCTTCCAATTAGTGTGCCTAATTCTTCCTTTGAAAACTTTAAATTTCCCCTAATAAAGAACTTACACTTGCACCAATTTCCACTCGTCTAACTTCATCGTTTTTGTTACCACCTACTTTTAAAACCATTTCTGCCAGAGAGGAATTTATTGATCTTAGATTTAAATTTATTTTTAAATAAATAATCAAAATTCTTCACGAACTCGTTTCAAACACTTCTCTGCAAATGTGTACTCGTTAGGTTCACTTTATTTTCTAGGATAATAAATAAACTAATGTTATTTTCATTAGCAAATCTACCTTTTTATATATAGAACGTTTAACGCCCTCTTTCGCCTTCTGTTGGGTCTAACAGGGGCAAAAAAGATAGTGGGGAGATTTAAAACGCGTAAAAGACGACCCGAGAGAGCACCACTTTCTCTAGGGGCACTGGGGTCGGAAAGGTATGCTACTCCTCCAGGTTTCAGTTGTAGCAGGGGTATTGCGCCTCTCCATACACCCCCACTGCCCCCTACATCTTCCTTACACTCCCCTTTGTGGGGAATCAAATCTAGACATACACAGTAAGAGCATGGCAGCATTTGATTTTCAAACTTTTACATCTGCGACAAACTATTGAATCATTTCTTTTTACATTGGGAAATCGGATTTAATGAAATGGAAACGGAAACAATCTGGAGAGTTGCTAAACCTCAAAACGCATTGCGTCTGGGGGCTAATAGATACGATTGGCGACTCTATTCGTTATATATTTGTTAAATTTGTATTGCCCTTCAGATAAATTGAAATTATCAACTTTGTTGATGATGATGGATTCTGCAATTCTCCTCAATATAATTATTTGATTTATAAATGATTTTTTTGCAGGGTTAAAATCAATTCTATAGTCGTGCGTTTGCATGTGCGTAAACAGACTTGAAGAATTCATACACCTTCTGATATCAGCTAAATGTTCTTTAATCCTCTTATTAAAGTGGGTATTAGGGATTGCCAACTCTCCAGATTGTTTCCGGTTCCATTTCATTTTGTTTAGCTTGTCATTCACGCCAGATTTACTCAAGTATATTTTTTTTTCCAGGTTGTTTCCTGCTGTTTCATTTTGTTTAGGATGTGTCTTACCTTATATATACTGTGCTCCTCACCTAGCGTCTTCCTTATTAGTTGAAAATGGCATGTTGTCGAAACTAGTCCGATAGTTATAAATAAAATCTTGATTCAAATATTTTAATTACCATTATCTTCCACTGATATACATCACGTCGATGTGATATCTTCCATTCCATTATATATATATATATATATATATATATATATATATATATATATATATATATATATATATATATTTATATATATATATATATATATCTATATATATATATATATATATATATATATATATATATATATATATATATATATATATATATATATATATATTTATATATATATTTATATATATATATATATATATATATATATATATATATATATATATATATATATATATATATATATATAGTATTTCATCTGTTAATTGGAAATCTGATTCGTAAAAGGAATATTAAGTCCCAGAAAATTGCTCTAAACATTTATTGGCCGGACGTTTTGAACCTCAACTGGGACCATCATCAGTAACTAAGGAGAGAAGGGAAAAAATATTGACACGAAAAGCTTAAAATAAATTAAATAATGGTTTAAATTAAAAAGCGGGACAAGGAAATATAAAAAAAATGGACAAATATTGAGTGGTATATAAAACATAAATAACACATTAAGTAAAATTAATTACCAATATCTAATGTAATTTCACAAAAAAAGGGAAGACAAAAATATTTTAGATACAAACTAACTTGAGTATCAAAAACTTAAAAACAAACTGAAAAGAGTGAAAAATAGAACAACCCAATATACTATAAACAAAAACAAAACAAAACAAAAATGTGAACAAATAACAAAGAGAGATTAAAATTTAAAATCTTAAAAAAAGCAGCCATGGTTAAATTTGTAATTCTTTGGGTTTTAAAAAAATTAAAAAATTTCGATACTCATATTTATTTCTGAACTTCACCATTTGGTTTTTGATATTATAAAATAATTATTAGAAATAACTTTGATAAAAAACATAAGTCATAACCAAACTAAGATGAAATTATTATTCAAATACTCAAAAAAAAACTTCTCAAATTATAGTGTTAGTGATGATGATGATGATGATGATAAGAGGATTTATTAATTCACTATTGACTATTAAGAGATTTATTAATTCACTAATGACCATAAAAGAATTAATTAATTCACTATTAACTCTAAGAAAATGGATAAACTCGCGATTGACGATAAAATGTTTTATGAAATTATTATTAACTGTGGACTTAAAATATATGCTTACATATGGGGTAAAATCAGCACATCTCTGATATGTAGCTATGTCGGTTTGCAATTCCGCTGTAGGATTGTGGGAGCCTCTTGGTAGCCACTGAAACACGAGAACTCCCGAGACGGAGGTCTGGTGTAACCATGGTGACCATGCTGCAGTTAACATCTTCACGATTGCGTGCAATATCGCCCAAAACGCTATAAGGAGAATCTGACAAGGTTGTGGGGAAAGAAATTTTGTCCCCTTGGTCTCGAGTGTTCCAAGTAGTCTCCTCTCTAGAATACTTGGGGCATCTACCTCACACTCACTTTATTCCCCTTTTATTTAAGCCAAATTTTGTGCCAACCTCTACCTACAATCTGGGCGAGATACTCTCATTGATTTTCGCCTTTGAGTGTCAATGGAGAAACAGAACACTCGGATCATCATATTTACAATCCAGTCTTAAGACAATGATGCAAATTCCATGTTTTAGGGGTTGAGGCGATGCAATTTATCATTACTATTTAATAGTTTGAGAAACGGCGTAGCTGAGTGGATAAACCGCTTTTCATTAGAGCAAAATTAAGCTACATCTGGTGTTGTTAGTCGCCCGATGGAGCCCCAATTCGGGTGATGGCCCATCTCTTCTCTCAAGCCTTTCTTCGTGAGTAGAAAGGCGCTGTGTAAAGGCCCGTAGCCCCGAATAGAGCAATACAATAACGTACAAAAAAGTGAATTTTAGTGAACTTTTTGGAGGTGTTCGTGTGCAATGAATGGATATATTACATGTACGCAATATTTTCTATTAATATTACTTTTTCAACACATTGAAGTTTTCCACTATAACGGATTTTGAAGGGTTTTGGCCATAAAAACGGGTTTTATGATCCTTTTTTGCCTAATAATTTAATGGTCAAAATATATCGCTCACATTTTAGGTTCATATCGGTTTTAGGTTCATATCGACGTTCGTACTTATAAGAGACTGTAATCTTTGTACGAACTAGTTCCCGAAGGTTAAAACTACCTCCTCGAGTTGTGGGCTGGCATGGGTCCCACTGTGAGTATATGGAATAAGAAGCATACCGATTTATGGCGTGACTTAAAAGACGAGTAAACCCGGATAGCGGCCGCTTGCCTGGGAATCTGTACACCTGAATTTCTATGTTCCTGCAGGTGAGATTCGAAGCTGTTGTATTTGAAATTGAAAGAGTTGAATAAAATTAAGTCCTTTATTTCGTGTCGACAAAGTTGTTGTTTCCTTCTTTGTCACGTTTTAAACGAGTTTCATTTTCTTCTTTTCACGCATAGTTTATTTTCACCTTTCTCTCTCGCTCTCACTTTTATTTATTCATTGTTCCTCGAGGGAATTAAGAACATGCCCAGGAGAGTTGCGTACCCATAAGTTCTTAACCTCCCCTTTCTGCAATTTTACACTATTCCTAACTTATCTGTTTTAGTATTTATGGTTGGCGACGTTCGGTAATTAACCATTTTTCATTATTCCTGTTTTTTTATCCAATCATTTTACTTTCTGTCTGTCCCCTCGCAGTCTCCCCCTCCCCTACACTAGTATAATCCTCCTCTTCAATTTCACAAGTTTTCTTTCTTTTCTCTATTACTCCACCCAGAAAATTACCTCCGTAACCAAACCGGTCTTCTTATACAAACACACGTTTTTCAGTGTCGTATTTAGGAGAGGACTTAAACACAAACACACCAACTCCATATTTCCTCCACAACCTTTCGTCAGTCACTTTGTATTTTTTGCACTAATTTAAAATCAATGTAACTATTTTCATTCCCTCATCCCATTTCTCTCCCGTGAGATGTAGCAGTGTTTTAAACACAGTCTGATTCGATTCGTGATTTAACTCTAATAAGAAAGGGTTTAGTGCAGGACAGTATGTTACCTAAATTAATGTATGGCCCGCGTAAAGGTGAACTGAATAAATATGACCCGAATAAAGATGGCTCGAATAAAGAGGGCCTGATTCAAGATGGCTCGAGTATAGATGAGCCTAATAAAGATGGCCCGAGAAAAGATTCGAACATAACTTTAGTGACTCGCGAGATCGAAAAAAAAAATTCATGTACTTTATAGACCTTTCTAAAACGCGAGCCTAATTCTTGCCTTCTCTGGTAAATGGTCTTGATCAGAATTTGTTCCTAGAGCCCTTCGATTCCTTTGCCACACCAGGCATCTCGGTCTTACTCTAGAATTTAGTCATTCTGAGCCTTTCTCCTTTTCATGCTTCCCCTCCATTCTGTGAGCGATTTACCGATTATTTTGAGCGCTTGTGTGCCCTTTTTCTAGAAAATATTTTTTAAAGCACTTTAATAAATCATTACTCTTACTTTGAAAAGGGTGGGGGTAAGATTCTTCAGGAGAGACAATTTGGAGGTCAGATTCTTCAGTAGAAACTTTGAGGGGTCGGATTCTTCAGGGGATACCTAATTTTTATTATTTGTCGAAGAGAGGGAGATTTTTTTTTATCTCAGTGAGTGAGTATAATCTTGATTAATTAGTAAACAAAAGGGGCACAAAATGGCGTAATCTAGGAAACAAAAGGACACAAAATGGCATAATCTAGGAAACAAAAGGGCACAAAATGGCGTAATCTAGGAAACAAAAGGGCACAACATGGTATAATCTAGGAAACAAAAGGGCACAACATGGTATAATCTAGAAAACAAAAGGGCACAAAATGGCTTAACCTAGGAAACAAAAGGCACAAAATGGCGTAATCTAGGAAACAAAAGGGCACAACATGGTATAATCTAGGAAACAAAAGGGCACAACATGGTATAATCTAGAAAACAAAAGGGCACAAAATGGCTTAACCTAGGAAACAAAAGGCACAAAATGGCGTAATCTAGGAAACAAAAGGGCACAAGATGGCATAATCTAGGAAACAAAAGGTCACATAATGGAGTAACATCTTTCAGGATTCCATGTAACTTTTTTTCAGAAAGTCTCCCACAAAGTGGGGTTGGCGCACTTTAGAACCACCTAAAATTACCCTCACCCCACACCACCCCTTATGCCAACGGCCCCTCCTAGTGATGGACTGGTATGTAGTGTAGAGTCTGGTCCAGGCAGGGTTCATCCCTGGGTAGAAGCCCCGAGGACGCCCCCTCAACCGTTCTTTTATACACAATATTATCCACTTCCTCATCGGTCAGCCATTTTTCTCTCAAACACTCATTCACACAATCACCCACCTTGACGCCCTGGATCTTCCAACTTTCTGCACACCCTGACACTCAGTTTCGTATATTCCCTTTATAACTCTATTTCCATCCCCTCTTCTTACATCTCCATACCACCTCTACACTTTCAGTCATAACTTCGTTCACACCTCTCTTCACTCAGTCTTTCCTAAATCTAACCACATCCCAACCTGTCCATTTGCAGCGTTCCCACTTTAGAACTTTCTTTCTCCTTCCATGCCATAATCTCACTCCTTAACACCAAGATACTCTCATGCAACTCACTGGTAAATGTCAATTTTACAATTTATGGCGTAAAATTATTGTTTAGTTTTACAAATAATATTATAATCGCAATTCGTATATTTGTTTAAAATATAAATTAAGTATGTTTCCTAAATTAATGTATAGCCCGAGTAAAGATGGCTCGAACAAAGATAGTGCGATCAAAGGTGGCCCGAGTAAAGATGACTTGAACAAAGATGGTGTAAGTAAAGGTGGCCCGGGTAAAGATGGCTCGAACAAAGATGGTGCGAGTAAAGGTGGCCTAGGTAAAGATGGCTCGAGCAAAAAATGGTGCGAATAAAGGTGGTCCGAATAAAGATGGCCCAAATAAAGATGGCCGGAGTAAAGATTGGAAAATATCTTGAATGTCCCGTGAGATCTAAATAGGTTGTCCATGGCTATTTTCAAGCAATGAATTTTTCATGCCTTGGAGAAGGTTAATTTGACTTGGATAAAAATATGGAGACTGGCTAAAAAAAATAGAAAAGAGAGGAAAGCATAGGAAAATGAGGAAAAACACAAATGAAGAAGAAATATGAACTTAAATCTATTTTCACTGTTCTAAGATAATGATCTTAGTTTATCTTCCTTTTCAGGATAAGAACTCGAGTTTCATCATTTCTTGTCTTCTTTTCACTGAACAAAGGTGGCAAGAACTTATTGTTATGAGGTTCACGGAAACCTCATGGGTTATGGAGAGACTGTGTATAATGTGGTTGAATAACGCAAGTATATTTTTCTGGTGTGTTGCAGAAACACACGTTTCATCGCTCGTGTTAACTCAAATGCAATCACCCGACGATTTTGGATTGCATTGTATTCAATGCGAATCTTCAATTGATCAATATTAATGCTTTCCCATGTTCCTACAAGAGTCAGAGCTTCAAAGGGCTGATTTCCATTTGAAATCCTTTTATCCTCCTTTTGAGGACACGAATCGCTAACTTCATCTCCACAAGGTAGATGAAGTATCCTTTGGATCCCTTGTGTCGCTTTTGTGGCATTGCACCCGAGTTTGAACTCTTCTAGTTGAGACTCTATCACACCGACTTTTGTGACGCCATCTTATGTTTAGTTGGTGTTGCTCTAAATACTGTATTTTGAAGGCTGTATGGTAGAGAATGGTTTGTTTAAGTTTCAATTGAAAAAAATAATCCATAACTTGTCATTCGAAGGTTTTAATCCATTTTCGAGCACCGATTAAAAGTAGAAATAAAAACTCCCGAAATTTTCGAGCTTCTGGCGCGTCCAAAAAAAACCTGATTATTCCATCTGAAGCCGAGATGCAAAGAAGGAATGCTGTTTTTTTTACTATAAAGCGATAAATAACGAGCACATCTCCTGTAGAAAGGTTGCAAGGACTTGGATGGAATGTACAAGTCTTCTGGCACATAGTTCATGGTGATTGCACCGAAATGACTAGATTTGTTTTTGTTTTATTCATGTGTTAAAATCTAAAAAGCGAAGATGCATGAATGAGATGAAGCAAGGTAAGGTTGTAAGGAGAGATTTGTAACGTGTGAAAGAATGAGAGAGAGAAGGAATACACACCCCCACCCACAACCCCACCCTGACTTCCCCAGTTCGCTGTTGACCGCTCTAAATTCGTCTGCCCTATATGCTGCGAAAATTAGAACAATGGAAAGACCCATAAGGGGGCATCGCGACTTCTCGCTATGGGTCCTTATCGCTACCTAAGGCAATTAACGATGGCTGTTGGCGATGAATCTCTCTCCCTGTCTAGATAATTTCGGAGTATACATATATTCGACACTTCGGAGTTCAGATGCAGATTGTGTCTGAAGCCGCCGTCCAGTAAGTTAGCCGAAACGTCTTAGTTAGTCGAGAGGGAATCGACAATATTCTCGTCCAGAAAAGAATTGAGTGATTGCTGAAGAGCTAAGAAAGAGCTAGTCTTCACTCAATGTTGTTCGTGGAGATAGTTAGAAGCGCTTAAACCCTTTTTACCACGTCTTCGGATTTTAAGGATCGGAAAAGCCATCCCCTAAGCATCCTCCGTTTGGCTCTTAAGGAAAAGTAGCCCCAAACTTCAGTTTCCCGAAGTTGGATTGAGTATCCCGTGAGACACCCACAAGTTCAAGGTCGAACTTATCTACCTGGTCCTACTCGCCGCACATCAAGGTTAAAGGGATTTCGTCCCGCTTCGTCACACCCTTCCCACCTTTACCTCGTCGAACCCCAAGGATCCCCTTTGCTCTAGAACTTGCAAAATTGTAAAATCATTACTTAATTAATTATCCTTTGGTTCAAACTTAATTGATAGTGTTAGTCATCTTAGCTGGGAATCGTCAATATTTAATTGCATTGCCATTTAACTTGCCTTATATGTACGAGGGGGAGTCAAAAAGTTCTCAGTTAAATGGCATAAAATTTTTATTTGTAATAATACTGTAATCATTTTTCTACATAAGCTCCATTAACATCTATTCACTTTCTTAATCTATGAATCCAACGGTAAAGACCATCTTTGTAGAATTCACGGGGTTGTCTCTGGCACCAAGTAATGACCTGCTTTTTTGCTTCATCTAATGATTGAAACCGGGTTCCTTTTAGGTGTCCCTTTAAATTTGGAAACAGAAAAAAGTCAGAGGGTGCTAAATCAGGGCTATAAGGGGGATGAGCAAGAGTTTCCCATCGAAATTCCCGTAGCTGAGATCTCACAGCTTTGGACGAATGTGCAGGGGCATTGTCATGGTGGAACAAGATTTGCTTGTGGAGCTTTCCTCGTCGTTTTTTGGCTATTGAAGTTTTCAGCTTCCTTAAAACTCCTTCGTAATAGCTGGATGTAACAGTTTTTTGTCTTTCTAAGAAGTCTATTAAAATAATTCCCTCCGAATCCCAAAAAACTGTAGCCATTATCTTCTTAACGGACCTCTCTGTCTTGAACTTGATAGGCCCTGCTGCCCCCCTTGGGTGCCACTCTTTTGATTGATTTTTACTTTTAGGATCAAACTGATACACCCAAGTTTCATCTCCCGTTACGAGGCGCTCAAAAAAACTATCCTCGTTTGCTTCAATCTTGGTCAAAATAGCCAAAGAAAGGTTGGCCCTATGATTCAGCTGGTCTTCTCGCAACGCTTTTGGGACCCAACGTGCTGAAAGCTTGCTCAGGCCAAGATTTTCAGTTAGAATTCCAAATGCTGCGCCATGAGAGATTTCACATGCATTGGCAACTTCATCAATAGTAATACGGCGATCTTTATCCACTAGATTCCTCACAAGCTCGACATTTTCTGGGTTAATGGAGGTGGAGGGTCTCCCTTCACGTGGATCATCTTCAACTTCTTCTCTGCCCCCCTTGAAGCGCTTAATCCAGTCGTAAACTACCGCTCTACATGGCGAAGAGTCACCATAAACCTGTTGTAGAGCGTCAATAATCTTAACAGGCTTCCAATCAAGTTTAGTCAGGAATTTAATGTTCGCTCTTATCTCAAAATTTGCCATTTTATGGGTTCAAAAAAGTAACCTTTTTGAAGCACATCTAATACAAAGAGTCTCGACAAATTGAATGACGAATTTTGTAGGAATTGTTCAGAAAACATGAAAGTCGTGTTTGACCCTGTATTTACTTGTACAAAATCGAACATTTCAATAATCTGCCATTTGTCTGAGAACTTTTTGACTCACCTACGTATATGTAAACTTTAGTCCTATTAAAGTATATTTTTGTAGTTGTATTCGAATATTCCTTGGCCTAGCAACTGGGTATTTAAAGCACTCTTAAAGCCATCCCAAGTTTCTGGAGCATTAATTTAGTAGGCCAGTGTGCGTATAACCGCGTACACCTGTTCATGCCACGACATAATGGAAGTGGTGAAACTAAAGAAAGTGAAAATGTGTGTAAGATATATAGCCGCAGATTCACTTGCGAGCGTTGTCTCCTGGAGAGCATGCATTCCTACAGATGCTACCTGCAGCATGATGACCCATACTCCACTTGACCCACCTTTCAGGGGAGTGCATCAGTTGCCCTAAAGTGCCCCATAATACAATATGTAATGAGGGGGTGTGATGTAGGTTCACGAGAGTTAGGCGCCCTCCAGGTGCTTAGAACACCGAAGAGGTCAAATCCCGAGTATTTACCACTTCTTTTACCAAACCCTCTTTAACAACCATCTAGCGAAAGTACAACGATTAGTTTCCACTTTTTAATGGGGTGTTCTTTCTTCGGTTCGATAGAGGACAAAATTAATTAAATTAGTCTAAAAAAGAAGAAATCAACGAAGGCATATCAAGCTGAAAATATTTCGAAATTACCCCGCAAAATGGTGAAGTTAGAGGAATTAAAAATGTGAGGAAGATACATAGCCTAAGATCCCCCACTAAAGTAGAATAATTTGAGTGAGATGGAGCGAAAACTCCTTAGCGATAGGTACTGGTTGCGAGTCGCCTCGAATTCATCAGCAAAACAAGATTCCTTTACCACAAGATCCTCTCACTGTTTCTTCTGGCGCGTCTCCATATTTTCTTCCCCATATTTTCTTCCTGTACTCTTCTATACTGACCATATCTGTCTTCAACCACAAAGAAGTTAGAATATGACGATTCATATGGGCACAATTTATCCACTCCTAAAATGACCGGTTTCGAACACGGCTCTAATTAAATCGACGCTGCGTCGGAATTCGAAAGTTTGATCGATTCTTAAGTCGCTTTTCCTCTCACTTTGACCAAATAAGAGGGATAAAGAAGCGGGTTTCTTCGTATTAGATGACGTAGTACAATATAATTGGATCCCATGAAGACAAATGACACCGCGAAAGCTGTCGTTGGCTATCTTCAGGTGAGAAAAGTTTGTGGTTTGGCTTCAGGTGTAGGTTGCGAGATCTGCGCGGTGGTCTTGTTCTCTCTCTCTCTCTCTCTCGGGTCATCCTTTGCACATACAGGGTGGTCCTAAAATCCTGTCACACCCTGTAAATATTGTTTTAATTTCTTTTTCAGAATTGTTTGATGTTATAATATTGTTCCTCTATTGTTCTTATTACTTTTCAGTAAATGGGGGACAAGACTTTCGGACCACCCTGTATATTAAATCCCCCACTATCTTTTCCACGCCTGTATAGACCCAACGAAGGATGAAAGACGTTAGACGCTCCTAACTAAGATATGAAGAAGGAAATTAAAACACTGGATAACCTAAAGAAGAATCTTCACTTTCTCGACTCATTTTTTTTTAAATTAGCCTCACCGACGCACTCAAGAGATGCGGTTAAGATATTCAATCTCTCACCTCCCTGATTTTGGATCGGGGACCCTGGGGGACGCTCCACATCCACACCGGGTAAGTGGTTGTATCAAATAGACCAATCTAACAAATCATCTGACAACCTTAACAAAACAACATAGTTATCAACACAACATACTCTTATTCGTCATCTATTTGATTAGTTTATTGAATACAGTCTTTGGCTGGATGAGGAACGTCCCCCGTACCAAAGGACCAGCTGCAGAATAAATGGGGCGGGAGCTCGCTATCGTTAGCGCATCGACTAATAATTTTGAATGTTTTTTTTTTAATACCAAAAAGAAAAGAGCAAACTTTGATAAAGAAACCCAAGTAGCTACGCTAACATTCAATTAAAAATAAAAAAAAACTAGAACTAACAGGAGGAGCGGCTTTGCCACTTCTTACAGGAGGAACTTGCGCTTCGCAGGCAGACCTTCGTCTTGTGGCCTACGACCTATCCGCCTCTGGCAAAGTCATTTTGGTCTAAAAAATTGAAAAGCTTTCCGTTACACATCTTCTTATCCTCCATAACACTATATTTTAAGAACGAGATTTTTGGAAGGTTTGAATAAGATTTTTTCTTTTAGTTCGGTTGTCACCTAAGTAGATTTATATATTTTTCAATGTTATTTCTAATAATTCCTTTATAATATTAAAATAGTAAAATGGTGAAGTTCAGAAATAAATATCTGTATCGAATTTTTGTGAATTTTTAAAATTAAAAGAATTAAAAATGGTGAAGTTGAGAAAATTTATTAAATTATGGCATGAATATTATTAAAGCAAATTTAGATGGAGAAAAAAAAGAATCATGATTGGCCGTAGGCCAGAGACCGAAAGTCTGTCAGCGAAACTGCTAGTCTTGTCTCCTAATAATTTACTTGTGGTCTATTTTTTTTTTACATCGATGCCTATTTTCTAAGCCTAAAGGCAAGAAAAAACTTCTTTTGAAATACGGGAAAAAACAAAAAAACAGTAGGCCTCTTTTTTCCAGATCTGAATTTGTTGCAATAATTTCACTTTGGTTTCCTCGATTTTCAGGGCTAGTAGCAGCTATTTTCTCCTGCTAAAGATTAAAATTAAAAATCAACTTTTAGTAAGGATTTCGATAAAGCCTTCGAATATACGGAAAAACAAAGCAAAAAATTCCATGTCTTAATTTTAATCCTTTCTCTGTGTCTTGTCCCGCTCATCATGCAGGGTCGATGTTCCTGATGCGTCGCGTGCATAAGTTCCGTTTCTGCGTGTCCTCTCTTGACAGTCCCTTTTATCTGAGGTCGCGACTAACTTTGTTCATCCACCTTCGCTTTGCCCTTCCTCTCTTTCTTATCTCTTGTTCCTCCATTTCCATGATCCTCCTGCCCACATATTCTCCATCTCTTCTCATCACATGCTCATACCATTTGCAGTCTTCTCTCCTGGGTTATCTTCGTTATTTCTCCAACTTTCGTTGTTCCTCTTATCTTCTCATTCATGATCATATCCAACTTTTTCAACCTACACATACATCTCAGCATTCTCATCATTGCTGCATCCAGTTTCTTCTCCTGAGCTTTCTCTATCGCCCATGTCTCAGCTCCATAGACGATCGCTGTTCTTGCCACAGCCTTATAAGCCTTCCCCTTAACTCTCATGCTCATTCGGAGGGCACATAACACCTTTGATACCTTGTTCCAGTTTTTTCCAGCTAGACTTCACCCTATGAGTAATTCCTACATCCAAATCACCATCCTTTGCCACCATCGATCCTAGGTATTTAAACTCGCTCACTTACTTCAGTTCTCCTTGCATCCTAATTACCGAGTCTTGATTTTCGTTGAACCCTAAGTACTCCGTGTTCTTCTTGCAGATCTTGAGCCCTCTATTTTCCGAATTAATGCCAAAACATTTGGCCATGACTATATCCATATCCCGATATTTGTAACACCTCAATCTGTAAATTCAAACCTAGACGCAAGAAATCGGTAAAAAGACTTGAAGTATTATAATTTTTTTTATATAATTTAAGGTGTTTGCAAGCACCTTAAATTATATAAAAAAAATTATAATCACTAACTCTATAATTTAAAAAGGGGATTTTTGTGAGTACTTGAATAATAATTTCATCTTAGTTTGGTTGTGACTTATGTTTTTTTATCAAAGTTATTTCTAAGAATTCTTTTATAATATCAAAAAACAAAATGGTGAAGTTCAGAAATAAATATAAGTATCGAAATTTGGTGAAATTTTTAAAACCCAAAGAATTACAAATGGTGAAGTTCAGAAAACTTATTTTTATAAATCTTCTTCTTCTTCTTCTTCTTCTTCTTCTTCTTCTTCTTCTTCTTCTTCTTCTTCTTCTTTTTCTTCTCTCATAGTGAGCCACCTCGAGGCAAATAAGCTGATTAACGATACCCAGCATGGATTTAGGCGTGCGAGATCGTGCTTGACTAACTTGCTCGAATTCTTCCACAAAATGATTTGCGTGTACGATGAAAGCAAAGCTGTAGACGTAATATATTTAGACTTTAAAAAGGCGTTCGACACCGTCCCCCACCAAAGGTTATTAATGAAAGTTAAAGCGATTGGGGTGACTGGTAAGATTTTAAACTGGATTAGAAATTGGCTGAAAGATCGCTCGCAGCGGGTAGTAATAAATGGGGAATGTTCAGATTGGGCCAGCGTTAGTAGTGGGGTACCGCAGGGCTCTGTTTTAGGCCCTTTATTGTTTTTAATTTATATTAACGATTTAGATAAAGGCATACTTAGTCGGATTTCGAAATTTGCGGACGACACGAAGCTGGGTAATCGTGCCTATGTAAGATCGGATGTCGATAAATTGCAGGGGGACCTAAACTCGATTGCCAATTGGGCGGACAAGTGGCAAATGGAATTTAATTTAAGCAAATGCAAGGTAATGCACTTGGGTTGCCATAATTTAAGAGTAGAATATACCATGAAAGGCCAAGTCCTCGACGCGGTTAAATTAGAAAAAGACTTGGGAGTATTAGTCTCAGACGATTTTAAATTCTCGAAGCAATGCGCGGATGCGTGTAAAAAAGCAAATCGCGTTTTGGGTTATATCGCGCGCAATTTCATCTTCAAATCTAAGGATGTAATTTTACCTTTATATAAATCCCTTGTGCGGCCACTTCTCGAATACGCTGTTCAATTTTGGGCTCCATATTTAATGAAAGATATTGCGCAATTAGAAAGAGTGCAGCGTAGGGCTACGAAATTAATTCCAGAGCTGAGGAATAGATCATACGAGGAAAGGCTCAGGGCTTTAGATTTGCCATCGCTAGAAAGCAGAAGATTACGTGGCCAGCTAATAGAAGTATTTAAAATACTAAAGGGTTTCTCAAACGTTGACTTTCGCAATCTGTTCGAACTGGATCATAGGGGAAATACTCGTCAGCACGGGTTAAAATTAGTGAACAAGCGTTTTAACACTAGTATAGCCCAAAACTATTTTACATTTAAAGTTACTCAAAATTGGAATCGGCTGCCCACCCACGTAGTAGATAGCACTTCGGTTAATATGTTCAAAAATCGTCTCGACGTGCATTTGAATAGTTTAAATATAACGTAGTTGAGCACTGTGAATTTAAACGTCCTTGCAGAGAGAGAGTTTGGAGCGGAGGTTTAAGGATATGAAATTATGATGACTAAAAATGATGCCGGCGATTCTCTGCATGTGTAGCTTAGATGTCCCATTTCTTTTCCGCCTATCCTATAAGTAGTCTCTATCCCTAAATTAGCTTTTCACCACTAGCAGTCGAGTGGCTGCGGAAGATGAGAAGAAAAACTTTCTATCTCCCCCGACCCCTAGTTTGATTAGTTAAAATTGCACGATAATGTACACATGTAGATAAGTGTGTACAGTAGATAGTATTAAAAAAAAAAAAAATAGCATGTTAGAGATACACTCGTAGATAAGGGTGTATCGTAGTTTTTGATTTAGTGTAGCGGACTAGCCTCGAGCGGACCTTAGGGTCTTTGCTGGTCCTAGATTCTGTAGTTCTGTAGTTCTGTAGTTCTTCTTCTTTTCCTTCTATATTTTAGCAAAGTAATATTTTGAAAGAGGGGGAAATTTAATTTAAGGGTTACCTTTTAAAATTATTATAATTGGCGAAGTTCATAAAATTTATAAAAATTTAACCATGGCTGCTTTTTTTTTAGATTTTAAATTTTAATTTTAGTAGCGAAGCGCAAGCTCCACCCTTAGGGAGGAGGGAAGTGGCGAAGCCATTGCCTAGCTATTAATGAATAAAGTCTGCAAATAGACCGATATGAGTTACATAAAAATGGCTATTATGATTTTTAATTTTAAAACTAACCGAATTACTCTGAATGAATTACGATAATATTTGCGATTTACTTAAATCAAAAATTCTATTAAGAAGATTAAATCAACCTCAATAATTTAAAATTACTATTCATCAAGCAAACGTCTACATCTTGCTCGTCTCCGGCACTATTTCTGTTGTTACAGGTTTAATTTGAATTTTTTCGAGAAAAAGGTCTCTAAGAAGACAGATAGATTATACATACATACACTTCTCTTTCACGGACCAGTTCATAAGGGGGATAAGGGCGGTAGAGTAACGCTTCCTCATGTTTTACCATCATACAGGAGCTCTTTGTTGAAAGCTTTGAAATGATTCTCCCAGGGCTATGGCAGGGAATTTCACTTCATTAAATAAAAGAAAAATGAGAACTGAATTGATATTTTGATGCCATGACTAGTTTTCCAAGGCTTTTCCGCATTATACAGCGCACCCTTTTGCACATAATGGTAATCATGTAAGTTGAAAGAAGGAAAGTTGTAGATTCCATCCTAATTGGTTCTCATCCTACCTTTAACCTGTCTTATGGAAATTATAAGCTTAAGTAGACCATAAGTAGCTTACGTTTTCTAAAATTAGTGTAACCTATTTGACGTATATTCCTTTAAACAGCGCTTTTGTATAATGTTAATATATATATATATATATATATATATATATATATATATATATATATATATATATATATATATATATACATATATATATATATATATATATATACATATATATATACATATATATATATATATATATATATATATATATATATATATATATATATATATATATATAGCGAGAAACTTCTATGTATTAAAGTTTTTACTGTGGATATTTTATAACCGAAATCACAAAAACTAAAGTAGTTCAAACCTAGTCCTGTGAATGTTTTTTTTCTGTAAATGGTTGTTTGAATTTTTCGTTGGTCATTATCTCGGTTGATTAAAAGGTCAAGAAAGGGCATCTTATCATTTGACTCGACTTCCATGGTGAATTTGATGTTAGGGTGTAAAGTGTTCAAAAAATTAAAGAAAAGTTGGCTATGTGCAGGATTATTAAAAACTGCCAAGGAATCATCAACAAAACGGCGGTAGAAGGAGGGTTTGTAATCTAAATTAGTGGAAAACATTTGATCTTCGAGATGTGTCATGAAAAAGTCAGCTGCAAGTGGTCCCATTGGAGAACCCATTGCAACACCATCGATCTGGCAGTAAACTTTATTATTAAACGTGAACCAAGATTCCGAAAGACTTAATTCCAGCGCTTTTTTTAATTGGCTTCGTGAAAATCCATGAAAAGTATTTTGGGAATGGAATACCTTATTTAATATTAAACTGATTGTATAGTTTAGGGGAATGTTAGTAAATAAAGATTCAACATCATAACTCACAATATATATATATATATATATATATATATATATATATATATATATATATATATATATTCATATATATATATATATATATATATATATATATATATATATATATATATATATATATTCATATATATATATATATATATATATATATATATATATATATATATATATATATATATATATATATATATATAAATTCATTCATACTACGGAGCAAAATAAGAGAACGATTTTCCTTTATTAAAATATCTTTAAAAATATGATGAGTAGGTAAATAAAATTTCCATGGTAATAAAATGCATGAATTTAATATATTTTTTCTGAAGATTTTATGTGATAGAATCATATATTCAAGAAATTATACTAAATAAACTAAAAAAATAAAATATTGACACGTGCAAAAATATGAGAACGAACATTCACAGAATTGCTTAGCAAGCAGATACACTCGTAAGAAAACAAGATTTGACAACAATGAAACTTAAAACACTTAATATGAGGTGTTGAAGCCTTTGTTTTCTATTACTTCGGTGCAACAACGACCAGGGAACCGGACCTCACCAGTTTCTTGCAAAATTCTGATGTTATTTTTTCGTCCATAAATCCATCACAGTTGAAGGCTGGTGGTCTTGAACTTTGTCTCCAATGATCTTCCAGAGGTTCTCAAGTTGGGTTCAGGTCGGGCTCTGAGCAGGCCACATCATTACTTTTATATCTTCTTGTTAGAAATAGTATTTTACTCGCTTTGTAATATGGCCTGGCGCGTTTTCCTGCATAACTACTGATAGCTGGTTCATATGTAGATGCTCAGTGTGAATGTATAACATGTTGTTGTACGAGGTTTAGGTACTCATTCACATTTACCGTTCCAATTTTTCGCAGTAGCGGATCACCTACAGACGAAACCATCTCCTATACCATGACGCTGCTCCTCCATGCTTGGCAGATTTTTTAACACATTTAGAGTTGTCTCCCACATGCAGTGCGTCTAACAAAGAATCTGCAATCAGATCCAACTAAATTAAATTTAGTTTCGTCGCTGAAGTCAATTCTCTCCCAAATTTCATGCCCCAAATAACATGATCCTCAGCATATTCGTCCTGCCTTCTGGTTCTTCTTACTGATGATTGGAGAACGAGCTTTTAGACCAGATACATTTAGGCGACGGGACATTGAAACGACTCAATTCTTTGCCACTATTCGTCTAATTTTTTTCGAGAAATTCCTGCTGCAGTCTCGAAAGGATCTTTCATAGAGAAGCTCCTAATAACTCTGTGTTCTCGGACGTTGATTATTCGAACTCGACCGACTTTTGCAGGAGATTTATAGGTTTTGTTTTCATTGTATAACTTCAGAACGCGAACGCACGAAATCACAGTCTTAAAATTTCCTGACGGAGCTCAGGAATCACGTTCACGTGTGGTGGCATATCTTCAGAGTGAGTACAACAATAGCGGTTGTACAGCTCTTACCTAGTGAGCAAAATGTTGCCGGATGATTTCAAGTAACTTCTACAATGTTCCTGAAAATATCGTTTTATTTTGTTACTTTATTTAGTATAATTTATTGAATATACGATGGTATAACATGAAATCTTCATAAAATATATTAAATGTGTACTTTTATGTACCATGGAAATCTTATTTACCTACTCATTATATTTTTAAAAATATTTTAATAAAAGAAAAACTTTCTCTTATTTTAAAAGCTCGGTAATATATATATATATATATATATATATATATATATATATATATATATATATATATATATATATAATATGTCGTTCTTTATTCGATTTTCGTCAAGGAAAAATCCTTACTGGCACTTTTGTTAACCAAGTTCACCTTTCGACTTGAGAGCAACAATGGGTGAAGCTAAAGAGCTACTCGTTTTTGCACGGTCCGTTGGTTGTTGTAGTGATTTGAATGAAGTGGATAAGCTTCCTAAATTAAACTTTCAAAGGGATGATTTTTTCGTTTTTTACTCGCCAATGACAACGACGGACGCCTGAGTATAGACAAAAAAGACCAATTTTCCATTTCCTACTTTGCATTTACAGTCAGTTGAAAAGTTTGTGGAATGCTGCGAAAGGTCATGTTCTATTTTCATCGTCATAGCACCAGGGCGTTGAACTTCATGGTAGCATCATTTGAATGATATTCGATGCCACCTTTCCTTTTGAACTAGATTAGTGGTAAAGTTTTCAATTACCTCGTTTTACTCGAACTCAATTACATATATATTTTTATTCCTACTTATCAACATGAATTTGTATAACGCTTGACTCATAAACACGTCTTTCTCGATAAATTATACTAATTAACGATTTATTATGAGGTAGCATGTGCCAAGCTTCGTGCGCCTCTTCTGAAGCCATACCTTATCAAATTTACGCTGTCCAAAGAGGTTAACTCTCACTTTATATGCAATTTTATTGATTAATTGAGTTGTCACTCATTTTGTGATAGTTTAATAGAACTATCTAATCCAGGAAAACCAATATTTCTTGCAGATATTCTTTTTCTTAGCGATAATCCGAAGCACAACATTAATCCCGACTGATTGTTCGGTGGTAGAGGATTAATTTGGGTGACAGCGAGGCCACTTGCGGTAAAACTGTTCTCTTCTTGAATTTTATCCGGCGCTCTAACCAGGCCGCAGTGTTCTAGTTTAGTAATCTGAATTCAAGAGCTCCCCGCTTTTTTCAAATAGGCGCCTATTAAACACTAATAAAGAGTATATAATTAAATACTTCCTGATGACCTCTTAGGAATATTTGCAACAGCATTAAACGGAATTGCATGTTTAGTCTCGCAAAGCAGTTTTGAAGTTCACTTTTAGTCTCTGATCATTTTTGTTTTGTCGCGTGCGACTCTATTTCTCACTATGTCGGTCGGTGCTCATTTTGCTTTTGTTGTTTTGGTAATAATATTGTAACTATTCGTCCGATTCTAACGAAACTTGAAACCCTTATGTTATTTTACATTCTCTTCCAAATGATATGATTGCCTAGTTCTTTCCAAGGTTTGTCCGAAAATTATTGAAAGTTTTAAAAGTCGTAAGGCCATAAATCAGAATAACTGAGAGCACACAACTTTGGTCAGCAGACCATGTTTCATATAATATTTGTGATTTTCATATCTGCCATCTGGGCGGGGCAACTTTTGAGGTTATGATTTGCTCCTTATGGCATTGTCAAGTTTTAGCTTTAATATAATTCGAGTTTTCTTTATTGTATGTCACTATTATTAGTATCCTTGCGAAGAGGGAGGGTTAATTGGATAAATCAGGTGTAAGAAAGCAATTGCGTCAACCGACTTAAATCTTTGGATTTTTTTGTTTTCGGAATCTAAGCTAACCTAACCTAACCCCCATTTATGCCCCGAACAGACAGTCTAAACAATACCTGATTGGTCGAAGTGCGCATAAGAGTGTGTGCACGAGAAGTGATTGGTCACACTTTAAAGACATGTAATGTTTGGTCATCAATGGCCACCCCTTGCACTTCAATCTTCAACGAGGTACCCCGACCGGATAATAAGATTCACATAAAGATCAGAATACTAATCGCTTAAAAGTTCGTAGGTATAGGGGACCAGTCTTCGTTGGAGAAGACGGTACATACAGAGTGGTAGTACCGTGTTTTTGTAACAATCCCCTTAAGAAAGAAGTCCTTCGTAGTCCAAGGGACGGTTATCCATTCCGGGTCCTCAAAGTGTGGATATGGAAACCCCTTCGGAATGATTCGAGACGAAAGAGTGATGTGTTGTGGGCGCGGAATAAATGGAGATCTAAAGGACGGGTAAGGTACAGTTCAGCACCGCAGTTTCAGCGCCGCAGTTTCAGCGCCGCCACTTCAGCACCGCCTTTTCAGCGTCTTGCCCTTTCAGGGCAAAGACATTTCAGAGCCAAGTCATTTCAGCGCTTGATTATTTCATCACGAATATATCGCTGTAACATTTTAGCGTTAATATAATTATTAAGTTTTCTATTATACGGAATGCTGGACTTGAAAAATTAACCCTTATTTAACCTCGTTTATTTTTTATAAAGTACAAATTACACTCTTTCATATATGCAGATACACCCACAAAGGAAAAGTGAAAAACAATTCCGAGCGCTTTCATCTTTAAGAATAAAGACGAAAGCGCTCGGAATCGTTTTTCACTTTTCCTTTGTGGGTGTATCTGCATAACTTTGACTCACGTGCACTTTGTGAGCTTTTTTCACTCTTTCGTATATGTTTAAGTAAGTAACAACCTTGAGAGTTACATACTAACAAAGGAAATGTCCTCACAAAATACAAAATTTTAAAAATATTTTGGAAAGTATTAATATTTAGCAAAAAATGAATTTGAATTACTAAGGAAAATAAGATAACAAAATATTACAAAATTATAAATACCATTTACATATGGTCCATATTTAACCTCTTAATTTTTTGTACAACTAAAATTGTAAGCAGATCACTTTCAATGAAAATCTATTTATTCTTGAATTTTAAAACACACTAAAAAGTGGCTAAGAATTTACAACATTTCGTAGACAAGTTTTGCATAGCTTAACGTGAATAGCGCCCCTGAGTGACTAAAGTTTAAAAAATTGTAAAATCATTAACAAATTCAATCATATATGTAGAGTAAATTAAAAGGCACTAAATTTTGAATAGGTTAGTTCATTAAATTATGAGCATTTCCCCCTAAATATTCGACTTCATTTCTTTCTTCATACCTGCAAAATAATTCTTAAAATTCAATCATCTGTTTTCTGTGTATTAATAATTTCACTGCAGGTTCATGCTCACATGCAAGCTTTTCATATACTCGTCTCGTCCTTTTTTAATTTTGCGTAGAGCCTGGATGAACTTCCATAGAGTTGGTGTATTTATTCCTAATTCGCATCTTAATCTCCTTTTTGTCACTTCAGTGTGATTGTTTGTTCTGTCTTCCCCGTCAAGTGTCCGATGATGGACATTCCACAACAACGGATGAAAATAATGCTCTCCTTCGTCCATTTCTTCTTCTATTAGGGCGACCAATGTAATTACCTTCGAGCCAATTCACGAGTCCGGATAACTGGTCAGGTAAAGCAGCTCCGAAAGCATCCGCATTGATATCGAAGTTTTCTAATGCCACAAAGGTCAAAGCAGTGACCATTTTAGCGTGTAAAGCAAAATCAGAATTATTACTATACTAACTCATATAGCCCATCTGTTGTATTTTATTTAACACATTTTGGGCCAAGTGGAAAAGGCATCCTCGCACTTCTACATTCGGGAACGATTCCTTCATAGCCAAAATAGCCTCTTGCTCAAAATCAAATTGATTGCACTTGGCTCTGCATTTGGAACAATGTCTTTAATAATAATAAACATTCTTTTGTAAGTTTTCCACTCCTTATTTTGTAAGATCATGTATAGCATTGAATGAATACCACCATGCCTTTTCAAAATTCCGATGTAAACTTGATAAAATAGATTCGGGGCACACGCAAAAGTTCCATCAACATACCAAGAATTAGAAGTCGTTGGATGTTCCAACCAGGTCTCTCCTCTAAAAAAATGATGATTCTATCTTGCCCCGAAGCATCGTCAGCGAAACAAAAATTCTTCTCTCTTTCTGATGTTGGTTTGTACACGTTAAATTTTGAGGTATTTCTAATTCATAAATAGAATTAGGACTGTCAGGCACTTTGTTTATTTCCTTCCGCGTTCGTCGAATTATCTGCTCTATTTGGTATCTGTGCAATACCAGCTTGAGTCATTCTACCTAAGCACTGATTAATAAGTACACTTGGAGGTTCACAGGTTGATACAGCTCTACTATCTCTTGCTTCAGATTTTGCCCTTTTCACTTCAATGTCAACAGCTGATGGAGGACGCGTATGCTCATTGATTGCGCGTATGCTTCGTATGCGAAAGTATGAATTATAGCCTTGGAATTACTTTCATGGCATCGCCAAAACTTTACACCCGTCTCGGTTTTGCTAACTTTGTCAAATCGATAGATGTATCCGTCATGACAAAAAAAATTATTTTCCTCTCTTACTGCTTAAAAAATTAATTATGTTTTAAGGTTGAATATTTTAAAAGAGGCCACAAGAATAGTTCAAATCAACGCTGACCTCGGAGAAGAAATGCTGAAATATAGGAAGTTAAGCCTTTATATATATATACACATAATGTAGTTGATAAAGATGAGCACAATTTCTAGGTGAGCTTAAAATAGCCTTTTAAGGAATTCGCCAAAATTGTTCAGGGATAAAACTCAACAGAGTCATCGAATGCATCCCTAAATTAATCTTTAAATATCTCCTGTTAAGATTTGCTGGTTCTGCTTTGGGTTAATACGCTAAGTTAGGAGCTTTTAATGGAGGTTGCATTCATTAAAATGTGGTCTAGAGATAGTCGAAAAATAGTTAATAATCCAGCTGATATTAAACTTTATGTGGCTTTGACGTTGGAATATGGCCTGAAAATTAGCTACATATAGAGTCAATAATCCAACTTTAAACTTTATGCACATTTGTTTGTGTTTAAATATGGCATGTGAATTGTCTAAATATAGAGTCAAAAATCCAGCTGATATTAAACTTTGTGGCGTTTGCTTTGAATATGGCCTGGGAATTGCCTGAAAATACAATAACTAATCCAGCTGATACTAAACTTGATGTGAATTTTAAAAATAGTTGTTATTATAAAATGGACTACTCTGCCAAAATCATTCTGATAATGAAATAGATCACCCCTTGTCATGAATATTTAAAAACTTTCAATAATTTACGGACTAACCTTAGGATGACCTTGGCAATTATATCATTCGAAGGAGAATGCAAAACGACATAAGAGTTTTAAATTTCATTAAAATCGGCCGAATAGTTGTGATGTTATTGCCAAATAATTACCTGGCTAATCTTGGGAGGACTTTGGCAATTATAGCATTCAAAAGAGAATGTAAAACAAACATAAGTTTCAAATTTAGTTAGAATCGACCCAATAGTTACAATTTTATTACCAAAGCAAAAAAGTGCAAAACGGGGACCGACTGACGTACCTACCGACCGACCAACATAGTGAGATATAGAGTCGTACGCGACTAAAAATTGCATAGTTTTTCACAAGGATTCCCAAGCAACAAATCAGCAAAAACGCTTTTAAATATGTACGTATATTATTTTAACATAGATAATAACATTTGAATGTTGTCAAACATTTTTACATATGACTGCATGTACATATCTTCCTTTTGTTAACTTACAAGTAATATTTCAAATAGTGGCATACAGGTAAAATAATTATACTAAATTATTTATTAAACTTAAATGATGCTCATGAATGAGAGGTTGATTTCTTTTCTCAGGGTTTTCAAAAGGATCGCTGGATGGCCGATTGACTCTATTGTTAGATGATTTCCAGACCATATTTCAGGAATCCGTCATTCCAATGAATGTTCCATCATAAATGAACTACCCTACCCTCCAGAGACTAACACTAAAGCCATAAATATTTTCGCACATGCGTTCTAAAAAACTCCATTCTCAAAGTACTTATAATACGGAAATATGGGGAAAATTTTTCGCAAACAAATTCTTCCATCCTTTAAGAATTTATAAATATTTTACAATAAAGTATCGCTGGAACATCTTGGGACTGAAGACGCTAGGCCAGGGGTGACCAACTTTGATTTTTGGGACCCGCATTAGACATAACTAAAAGCTTGTCAAGCCGCATTGAACTAATTAAATTTAGTTTAAATAAACTAACGCAGCAACAAATACTCAAAATATTACAATTACATGCAATAACTTTGCTTCATAATTTAACTTTTTTAATTTCCTTATTGCGGCCGCATTGATACCCCTCGGGTGAGCGCTGAAATGTCTTGGCGCTGAAATGCCAATCGCTGAAACGGCAAGGCGCTGAAACGTCCCATCCCCCCTATAAGACAATGGTGTTGGGATTGACTATGTGTATGGTGACGTCCGTGGCCAGAGCTGCATGCGCGAATGCCTCATACACGACGCACTGCTTGAATAACAGCAGATCCCTGCCAATGTTGAAGCATTTTGGGTCCGGTCTTACCGGAAATCGAACCCTGTACTTAGGGGTGGAAATCCATCGCCTTCTCCACTACTCTAGCGAGCGAGAGCATGCAATGAACAAATGAAGTGACAGAAAAGGCGTAGTTACAGCAGCCCACGCTGCGAAACAGAGGTGTGTGGCAGATAATTTGCCCTTACTCATAAACTCACCGCAAAAGAACTACAGAACTACAGAAACAAGGACCAGCAAAGACCCTAAGATCTGCTCAAGGCCAGTCCGCTTACAGAATATATTAACTACCACATTCTAACGTTAGTGTATCATGCTTTTTTTTCATGTTTTTTTTTTGGGGGGGGGGGTTAACTATTTCAACTCTACAATGCACACTTATCTACATGTATACCCTTTGTATATATATTTTTTACATGATTTTTTTTAATATTTCTATTCTACTGTACACACTTATCTACATGTGTATCATTTAAATTTTCTTTACATGCCAGTTATAATTATTTCAATTCTACGGTACACACTTATCTGCATGTGTACCCTTGACATGCAGAATCAATTATCCCTCAAATACACGAACACGCTTCTTCGAACCAGGAGGAGGGGGGGGGTTGATAGGATAGTACTCTCTTCTCCCGCAGGCTTCGCCTGCTAGTGATAAAAATAATATACTTATGGGACAGACAGAAAAAGAAAAGGGGAATTCACATTCACTCCATGCATGGAGGCGTCGCTGGCATCTTTCTAATTCATCATTTCATTTTAATCCTCAACTTCTTATAATATATGACGTTTTAATCTGTGCTCCTACTACGTTATATTTACGCTATTGAAGTACTCATCAAGTCGGTTTTTGAACATATTAACTGACGTGCTTTCTACTACACGGTTGGGCAGGCTATTCCACGCTTGCGTGATTTTAAACGTGAAGTAATTTTGAGCTATATTAGAATTAAATCGCTTGTTCACTAATTTTAAACCATTTTGGCGTGTGTTGGCCCTTTTGTCCATCTCGATCAATAGTCTGTAATCAATATTAGTAAATCCTTTTAAAATTTTGAATACCTCGATCAATTGTTCACGTAATCGTCTACTTTAAAGTGATAATAGGTTTAATGAGCGGAGTCTATCTTCGTATGGTTTATTTCGGATTCCAGGAACTAGTTTCGTAGCCCGACGTTGCACTCTTTCTACGAGTAACTGCGCTATATCCTTTGTTTAGGGAGGGACACCAAAATTGAACCGTGTATTCGAGGTGTGGGCGCACGAGCGATTTGTATAGTGGCACGATTATATCTTTCGACTTGAAAGTAAAATTCCGAGCAATATATCCTAGCATTCGGTTTGCTTTTTTGCAAGCTTCTGCGCATTGCTTCGATACTTTAAGGTCCTACGAGATTAAAATCCCCAAGTCTTTTTCCAAGTTAACGGATTCGAAAACTTGGTCTTTCATATGGTATTCTACTTTTAAGTTATGACATCCTAAATGCATGACCTTGCATTTACCTATGTTGAAGCCCATTTGCCATTTATCCGCCCATTTGACAATTTTATTAAGGTCCCTTTGCATTTGCTCTACATCGGGTCTCGAAAGGGCTCGGCTTCCTAGCTTTGTGTCCTTTGCAAATTTAGAGATCCTACTAAACACTCCATTATCCAAGTCATTATTTAAACAATAAATAATAATGGGGCCAGGACTGACCCCTGTGGTACCCCGCTGGGGCCCAGTCTGAACACGCCCCAATTACAACAACCAGCTTTGAACGATTTGATAGACAGTTTCTAATCCATTCAAGTATGTTACCCCTCACTCCAATTGCTCTAATTTTCAGCAATAGCCTTTCGTGCGGAACTGTATCAAAGGCCTTTTTAAAGTTAAGGTAAATTATATCCGCCACTTTAGTTTCATCGGAGATGCAAATCATGTTATGAAAGAATTCGAGTAAATTGGTTAGACCCGAGCTTCCCCATCTAAATCCATGCTGGGAGTCTGCAATTAAATTATTTGCCTCCCAATGGCTCACCAACCTATCTCTAATTATCGATTCTAAGAGTTTTCCAATTACAGAAGTTAGACTGATGCGACGGAAATTAGTAGGCTCAGTTTTATCCCCTTTTTGAATATTTGCGTACCATTAGCACGCTTGAACTCTATGGAACTAGGCCTTCCTCTCTTGATCGATTGAAAATCGTGCAGAGCGGTCTTGCTAATTCATTTTTTAGTTCTTTAAGATGGGTTGGGTACACCCCATCGGGCCAGGGTGACTTCGATTTTTTATTTTATTAATATATGAGAGAATCTCCCCTTCATTTATACTTATGTTGGATAGGGTATTTCGTCTTTCAAAGTTTATGTCCTCGCCTAGTGTTTCTAATTGTATCACGTCCTCAATAGTAAAAACGCTCGAGAAGTGCTCATTTGATATTTTAGCAAATTGTTCTGGGACGTCCGTCATAACACCATCTTTACCTCTGATAGGCACTATTGAACCCTTTATGGCCTTCCTACTGTTAACGTAACTGTAAAACCGTTTCGGTTCGTGTTTCGAATTTATAGCAAGGTCTTTTTCATATTTCAGCTTAGCTTCTCTAATGGCCCGTTTTACCAGCCTTCGAGAGTCTACGTATTTTTCCCGATTTGTTGTCGTTTCGTTTTTCTAAAACTTTGATAGTCTTTATTACGCTCCCGAATTAAGTTAATTGTTAAAAAGCTAACCCACGGTGCTCTCTTTGACTTTTCATTCTTTCGACGTACGTACTTAACTAACTCGAAATCCACCGTGAGCACATTTTGTGTAGCTCCGAGTACATTCCTTGTACTGTCTTATTAGCAAAACATCTCCCCCAATTTATCCTTTTAATCCAGTTACGGAAGGTTTCAAAATCACAACTCCCAAATCGTGGGACTAGTTGTGAACTCTCTTTTACCTCAACGCTCGTATTAATTTCAAACCTAATTACATTATGGTCACTCGTCGCCAAATGCTCACCTACGCAAACGTTTTCTACCAGTCTCCTCTGTTGAGATAATCAATTCAAGTATATTTTGATCACGCTTAGGTTCCTCTACTTTTTGTACAAGAAGATTATCCTGAATAAGAAGTTATCCATGTTTATTTAGACCTCTAAAAATAACGGGAAGAGCACCTAGCCTCCCAAAAGGCAGGGATGAAATAGAGGGAAATCGAAAGATGGTATAGTAAACACTCGATCTCTTCCTTCCATAATATTGAAGGTAGAGGGGAACACTATAGAAAATGAGGTAATGAAATTTCAAGGTATAGTTTATATGACCAAACATTAGGTCAAGGATAAAGTAACTCTTAAATGTCATTTGTATCCTAAGCTCAAGGTCGTCCAGGATAAAACGTCCGCTATTTTTAATTTCTGAGTATTCGTGACTAAGTCGATAAAGAAGTGGACATTTACATTAATAAACAGCCATTATGACGGAGCTCAGCATAGATGTTACATGTTTTCCATTTTGCCATTACCTGCAGACTCGTTTTTTGCATGGAATGGAGGGAAAAGCTACTTTCAAGGTTATCTATAACTCACCCATCTAAAATAACAAAGAAAAAACAAGGAAAGCGAAATAAAAAATGCCCGCATGCGTCATCATCACTTGAGGGTTAGCCATTTAAGGATTTCAATTGAGATATAGTTCGGTTTTATTCGGGTTTTTTTCCGAGCTATATAAAGTCTCGGTTGTTAAGAAGCTCTTCTCTGCTCAGACATTAGGATCGATGAGATTCGTTACAAAAGTCATGTTTTCCTGGAATTCTATTGTTACTTTAAACTCTATGTTCAGCGGGCGGTTGTTTTTCTTCGTCGATATTACTATAAAAAATGGCTTTTCAGGAACAGTTCTTCAGAGAATGGATACGATTCATATTCCATCCACATTAAAGAATTGATCCCTGCCCTTAATATATGCTTCCTAAGGGTGCGAAATAATTGCTTCTACAATTGGTGAAAACAATAATGGACACACTTACACAGATATACATAACTATCAGTGAACTTACACACCTAACCAATTTAAATCGTACACAAAACGGATTTTATTTTGAGAAAATTCCTGGGTAGACGACGAAGGATAGGGAGAGCGGATTTCAGGGCTCACAACCAATGAATCAAAGGACTCCAATTTAATTTAAACAGATTTAAGGGACAATTAGAAGTGTGATGGCATGGCAGAAACTAAAAGAATTTCCAAATATTATTATTAGCTTCGAAAATTGTGAAGCAGGTGAGGCAGAAAAATTCATGGCTGGGAAAGAAAGAAAGAAGTGATTCTTGATAGAATATTTTAATTTTTTTTATGAGCTAAAGTCAGGACCATTCTTCCAATGGTCCTATTTTATAATCGAAATTTAATAGGGGTGGAAAATAGCAGGTTCATCTTTAATGTAGTTCCAAAATGGCTTAAACACTGCTAGTTAATGAAGTTCATTTATTTCCAACTTCCTAATTGCGTTTATTACTTCACCGCTCAAAATGCAAGCAAAAAGGTACATTTTTATATCTATCAAAGTTAATCATTGTAGATATTCTTTCTTACATTTAACAATCTCTAATTTCACATAACCTTTCTTCCCTTATTTATCTACCCCTATTCATACCATTTAAATGCCGACTTCCATTAAGAGTCTTCAAATAATGTGGAAATTACCTCGTATAGCACCTTTTCTCAACTCTTCCTTCTCGGAGTGTCAAAATAAGGAGGGTAGAACTCTTTCTTGATTCTAATACCCTTTAAACACCCCTTGATTCTCTCAGTTGGGCCCAATACAGCGAAGAAATGGCAGTTTTATCTTAATTAAACATAAAGGGCCCATAGGGGCTTGATAGTCGAGCTGGCAAGGGCTTTTGATAGTTGACAATCCCTTGTCTAGATTTTCCTTCCTCAAACGACAATACTTCAAATAGCACTCTCCACTCTATAATCATTTTTAGTCGCGTGCGAGTCAGATCGCGAGCGACTCTACATCTCACTATGTCGGTCGGTCCCCGTTTTGCTTTTTATTGTTTTTGTAATAACATCATAACTATTTGGCCGATTCTAACGAAATGAGAAAACATTATGTTGTTTTACATTCTCTTTAGAATGCTCTAATTGCCAAAGTCCTCTCAAGGTTAGCCCGGGGATTATTTTGTTTTGGCAATAACATCATAACTATTCGGCCGATACTCTGCTAGACTAGACTAGGCTATAATATGCTATAATTTGCTAGGCAAGCCTAGAATATGCGATACTATGCTAGGCTATTATAAGCTAGGCTATGCTATGGTAAGCTATGTTGAGATATAATGTACAAGAGTAAGATATACTATGCTAATTTAGGCTATAAATGCTATGCCAGGATAGCATATAGTATGTTAGTCTAAACAATACTAAGCTATGCTTGACTAGGGCATAATAAGATAGTAGTGGCTATACTTGTCTAGGATAGTTAATGCTAGGCTAAGTTATACTAAGCTAGTCTATTCTAATCTATACTAAGCTATACTAGACTAGATAGGGATATACTATGCTATGCTATACTAGGGTAGGCTAAAATATAATAGGCTAGGGAGTGCTAGGTAATACTATGCTAGGCTAGGATAGGCTAGCTACCCAAGGCTATAATAGGATAAGCTATGCAAGGATATTCTAGTATAGGGTATGGTATGCTATACTAGTTTAGGATATACTAGGCTAGGCTATAATATGATATGCTTAGTTATATTATGTTAGGTGTGGTCATAAATCAGAATAAGTGAGGCCACGCGCCTTTTTGGTCAGCAGACCTTGTTACTTCTCTCACATCCCTCATCCATTGCCATCTAATGTTTTCCAACTACCACCACCTGTTTTTTTTTCCTCCAATTCAAGTCGATCTTTAACCTTTAATGAAATTTAAAAGTAGAACACAACAACCACTAGATGCTCCCACTTTCACTTGTCAGAACTTCATTATTCTTTTCCAACGGTCATCAATCCTTGCCACCCGCAATTTATGACTGCTATCATACACAAGGGCAGACAAGTGGTAATCATCACAGAAACGCCCAACATTACCAAGTGCTCGGCTCCCTGGCAGTTTGGTGTTGCCAGACACGTCTCAATTCCCGTAATTTCTGCCGAATAAATGCTTCGAACGATTTTCAAAATGCCTCAAATGGAAACTTAACGCCTATTCGCCGTATCCGAATCTCTCGTTGCTAACCTCACTTGAATAACACTAACGTGGAGCGATTAGGAGGTGCTACACTAACTCCCCTCTCTATCTCTCCCTCACTCTCTCTAAGAGAGATATGAAATGGCAAGAGAGTTTAAAATTACTTAAATACATACCTGCACCTCTCTAAGAATATCGCCCGATCTCCCGACTGACTTTCTGACTTGCTTGTAACAAGAAATGGACATCTATAATTTAGCTGCTACTGAATTCATTGAAAAGAAATTAGACACACAAGCAGACACACATTCATGAGATTAATATAAAAATCCATTTCGACAAAGCAGATTACCAAAAGATTCGCATCAAGTCTGTTCTCACTCTCGCGTTCTGAAGCTAAAATTACCTCGTATACCAATCTTTTCTTAACGCTTTCTTCCCTGATCTGAGAGGATCAAATTAAGGGGTTTTGGTGGCTCTCTTGAATTTTAAGAAAAATTTGGCAACCTTTGGGAAAAAAAGGGTCACTTCCCTCTCCTAAAGTTTAATTTTCAAAAGTTAAAGGTTACCTCAGTTCTGCTTAGTTGGAACTTGTGGTAAAAATAACCAAGTGCCCACAGGAAACATCAATGAATAGAAAGAAGTGAAATGAAAAAATAATGCCAGTCTTTGAAACTTTATTGTCCGCAGGTACATCAATACGAGAAATGCGCATTAAAAATTAATAATTTCAACCTACTATGTTATAATGTCACAATTTTATAGTTTTCCAATGGAATGACTAAAATTATTTATCCATTATTTCCCAAATTGATATTTTCTTCCTAAACAACAGAATAATATTTTAAAACCGTTTAACTAAACTTTCTTCCAATCTAACTTGTTTTAAAATATCTCCGTTACGGCCAAGGGGCAAGCTGAATCTTGAACAAGTGTTTAAACGCAGACTATTTCCCCTTCACCCCCTCCAGAAACTTCCACTTTCTAAATTGTAGTTGTTTTATTGTCAGAATGAGGATATTTGTTTATTATATCGGAACGCCACAAGGGACCCAGCTACACCCTTGACTTTTTTTTACTTAAAAGACAATTATCTTTAGAAAACTGCCTCGTAATTTAAATTTATTATCCGAAAGTCTGATTTCTTTTATTATGTTGGGGTAAATGATGCGTAAAAGACGTGATTATACAGTTATTTTATAAATGGGCGTCTTCCGCGAGCATGGAGCTTATATAAACACTGAGGTCAGAGAAACAATTAATAATTATAAAAGGAACATTTTCATCCAGGCCTTGTTTAGTTAATCTAGCATGCTCAAGACTACTTATCGATTATTATTATTTGTTCATTTTCTTTCTCATTGTTGGACGTGGGTTTAATTGTTCGGCACCGGTAAGAACTTGTGGAACTCCTTGTTTATTTACTCTTTAATTCTTCTCACTCTTTCGTTATTCTATTCTTTTGCCCTTTTTTCATCAAGTATCATCTCTAGAAATTGTCGCTCTTTAACTCTAATTGTTTGTTAATTGCTGTGACTAAAATCCAAAGGCTGTTATGAAGTTCCGTGGAGCTTCGAGAAATCCGATTTTCAAGAAGCTTCTTATTTGGGTCACAGCGGATCACAAAATGGAAGCAAACCGATCGCGGAAACCTTCATTTTCACATACCCACGACACCAGATCACCACAACATCGGTGTCCAGTGGTGATCAAAAGCCAGGCGCGTTGAACTTACACATATTCTAGACATACACAGGCTTACATGTACCCCTATAAAACTATATCATTTAGATATTCGCGCATACAACATATAAATATGTATGCAGGAATATATATATATATATATATATATATATATATATATATATATATATATATATATATATATACAAACTTATATATAGTTTAAACTTATGAGTGCAAATATTCGCATAGACATTGACGTATAGACTATAAAAGTGTCCATAACCACATGAACACACGAAAATTTAATACACATGATTAGCCGGTGTGTGACTGGGTGATTGGTGATCATATCTCAACGCCTAGTGTTAGGGATAAACTGCCATTTGCTAATTCATGATGATCAGAGGATCAACAAGACATTTTTCTCCTTGGGGTTGTTAGGAACATAGGGTATTCAAAAAGGGGGAATTGACCACCCCCTCTTTACTACGAAATGTCGATAACATGAAGCTGATGAAGATAAGCTTTCAATTTTTCACTCCTACATAAATTATTTATTTATGCTTTTTTGTTTTCTCTCTATCTTCATTTGTCTATAATTCTCTTTGTCTCTCTTAAAGCTTCAAAAAATAGGAGCAACGAAAAACAAATTTGAATATTGGATTGCCACTGGTCTCTATTCTTCGTAAGGTTTTTCCAAATATACATTTCGGACCCGCATCTCCGAGATGCGGGTTCTTTTGTACCGGTCACTTTGAGCTTTCGCCTTTTTTTTCAGATACAAACTTTCTTGTTAATCCATTTGTTTTCATTCTTCCATGCGTTAGTGACTGGTGTGCTCTTTGTTGAGGCTTATATGGAATAGCGAGAGACAGACGAAATTGCAAGTAAAATAAATAAATAGATAGATAAATGCGCTTACAAAGGAAGATTGGCTGAAATACAAGCAAATCAATAAATAAATCAGCTGGTAAACACCGAAACAGACAGAGGAAGATCTCCTACTTTTAAACGATCAATTAAAAATTTACCTCCTTTTCGGTTCAACAAGTGAAATCACTTTCGGAAAAGATCAGTCATAAAATAATAGATCATCTATAAAATGAGTTTGCCTCGAGCAAGTCCATTTCGTAGTATAGGAGACTTGGATTTGGCGTCTATTGTTCGAAACCCGTTGTTCGAAAACAACACCAAAAAACAATTGTTCGAATCAACAGTTGCTCGAATGAGCGATTTTTAGAATTATACCTAAAATAAATAATGATTCGAAAAATCAGAAAATTATAATCAAATTCTAAAATTCTTTATTGAAATGAAATTATCTAAAGGTGAGAAAAAAATAACCTATCCTAATTCAGCCGGTTTTGATGAGACGCAGAAACCCAAAGTTAAAATCGAAATAAAAATTTTGTTTATCTTTCTATCTGGCAACTTATATATTTCAATCTTGCCTACGACCTAGAATTTGCTTTTAATTTTTAGTTTCGAATCATTATTCATTTTAGGTGAATTGTTGATTCGAACAATTGTATTTTCGAACAATTGTCTTTTACGGACAATATTTTCGAGCAGCGGTTTTCGAATATTTGTCCACATCCTATAGGAGTTTCGGTACTTCGTAATTTTATCCCACACCCATCGCTTCGAGGCCACCTCCAAGATCCATTTCTGGTCAATCGCTTCCACGCCCCCAACCATGATGATAGCCTACTGGGTTCGCTAATTTCGAAAGTGCCGTGAAGCCATTTTCGAAAGATGACTCTCGAGTGAATCCGCTTCGCGGAAGGCAAAAAACAAAACCGGTACAAACGTCGGTAAACGTCGCCGGCGAGAAACTGAAAAAAGGGCAAATGGCAAAACCTGTTATACAAGGATTGACTAATTCGATTTCATTAAACGAAAGGGAAAGGCTAAAGAGTGAAAAAAAACAAGAGCAATATAATAATAGGAGACGACGAACGTTATTACGAATATTAGACTTCGGTAAAGTTTTTCTGACTGCCATAAAAGTGGAACCAATTCCATTACTATGCGACTATGGCATTCCTCACCCCGTAAGTCGTTGCTTCATATGTAGGTAAACATTTATCCTTTTCTCACACTTGGGGCTACATATAATTTGCTTGAAGGATACTCAAACAGGAGTCCTCCAATAAATACATGTATATAAAAATCATTGATTACACAACTTGCATTAGGTTTATATTGGTCTGACCAGATGACGAAAGTCTGAGAGGATTTAGCCATATTAATAGAAGTCAATTTTACAGACGTTAATTATATTTAATTATTTCCTACAATTAAAACTTTTCTTGTCTTATTAGTTTCCTGTTGCTCATTTAATTAACTTGATTTTTTTTTCCAATATTGCTATTTTGACGTATTTTTCATTCTTAAATTTAATATTATTTAGTATTCTCTTAAGTTGACTGTATTTAATAGTCTTCCCTCCATGATTGTATTTTTCTATTATTTCAAATGTGTTTGGTATTTGATATTTTGGGGGAGTTCTTAAATGTTTTGTTCCTTTATTGGGAAGATGAAAAATTATGCGCTTAGGCGATAAATATAACCAGGCAAAAGTTTGATCACCTTCGGCATATCCTGAATATC
Organism: Ceratothoa steindachneri; assembly: GCA_963969495.1. Classification (NCBI taxonomy): domain Eukaryota; kingdom Metazoa; phylum Arthropoda; class Malacostraca; order Isopoda; family Cymothoidae; genus Ceratothoa; species Ceratothoa steindachneri. Next base: position 116,924,896 of record OZ018332.1, read on the forward strand.
TCCTACCTTTGGCTAAAGATGGTTGCGATTTTGTTTGGTATTGATTTCACTAATTTGGTGATGTAGTTGCTATCAATATAAAGATTTTTTTCTTAATTTTATAGAGCCCATCTGGCAACTGCCTCAATATAAAGAACTCGCGTACCATCCAATTACGATCAGAATTATAGGGAGTCACAAATTTACAATCTGATCTTATTTGAAGACTTTGTCGGCCAATTTAAGTCTATTTACCGGATGCCTCTCGTGCTAATCAGCCCTAAACACTTGGCATTTTGGTCTTAGACACTTAGATACCAAAGACTTATCCTCCTTCCGCTAAGTAACAAAAGTTTATAACTTGGTTGGAAGCTAAATGTAACTATGGTTGCGCATGAGCGTTCTGATTATTGTAGATGAACTTGCAAGTGAAAAGATCCCAAATTATCACGCCCTTAATTCAATCTAAATAAAATTTTTAACAAAGTTTTCATAAAAGAATATATTAGATTCACAGTATAATCTTCACAGTGCATCGTCTTAGTATAGACAGAAACGAACTTCATAAAACCAGATCACTCGGTTCCAGTGATCAATCCCCATTGTCTTCTGTTCTGGATGTATTACAATGGCACAGTTTTTTTAAGAATAATTGTTAGCAGGAATCTTATCTAAATTGTTGTGCTCCAGTTATTTGGAGAATAAAGTCCCTTTGTCGTGTTTGCTTAGAAATCTATTGGTGTGGGCACCATGCATAACTGATTTCGAGAAATTATTCTCTTGTTTAAAATCAGTTTGCGAGAGATTTTCATGACAAGGCTTTTTTTCCTATCGGTAAACAATAGTAGTAGCGTTGGTTACCTGAAAAATATGATATATATATATATATATATATATATATATATATATATATATATATCTTCTTGAGAGTCCTTCTGGTAGTCTTACCGACACTACAGCAAAGTCAGCCACTCCTATACGTTGTATTCTTTAGGGAACCTAGACTTGATACCTCCACTCCCTTTTTCTCATTATCTTTCGAACCATAGTGCAACGAACTAGACTGACATACAGTCCTGAGCCTTCGTGGAATGTCGCTCTTGCGGCACGAGAGAGAAGAGAGAATCAAGTATAGCTAGGTTTCTTACGCGACCTTCGTCTGCAAGAGTTAAATGGCAGTTCAGACAATTTTTGGCCTCGAGATTATTAAAGCCGAAACGCATCGACCTTAAGCGGCTTTGTTTATACGATTCGACAGCGAAAACTGAAACATTGCGAATGGTGATAAAAGAAGGGAGTTTAAAGAGCAGCGAAATTGCGAGAAAGGAAAATCCACAATGTAATTCAAAGAGTAGGAATAGTGGGAAAATATAGCCAGAAATTAGCTTTACAGACCTCTTAAATTCCAAATATTAGAACCAGAAAGTCGTACTCGAATATCATCAAGAACCCATTTACACACCAATCATGACTTTTCAGAAGTTTGGACTCAATCAATCCCAAGATAGCTGTATGTAGAACTTTCTAGCGAGTCAGAGCCCAAGCTTGGCTCATAGTTTAAACTTACGCCAGGGATTGCAGACCCTAAATAACACGCGTTTATATAAATCCCCTGGGAAGCCCTTCAATCCAAAAGGGTTATGAAATAATGACAGGCAAATGAACAATGTAAAATAACCTGACCGTGAATAAAGACGATTGAATATGGATTAACGCAGCCAATAGCTACGCAAATTTGTTATAATTATAATGGAGACACTGCTCACTATATACTAGAAGTGTCACTCACCCACCTAAAATATGATCTTCTTAGCTAGTTTAAAGTGTGTTTTTTTGGGGGGGGGGGGGTCAAGAAAGCCTACTAAGGATTCCACTGATCCGCTTTACTTTTCTGAGTCAAGATCCTCCGTTCCTGTAAGTAACTAAAGTCACGTAACTATAAGTTAGATCGAACATCAATGGTTAAAGCCACTACTCGAAAACAACTGTAGAAGCATAATGAACGATAAAGTAGTATCACTTAATCTAATTATCCCTAACCTACCATGGAAGACCACAAAGCCAGAAGGACCACTAACTTCAAGAGAGAAAGAGAGAGAAAAAAGAACAATTATCTAAATTGGTAAAGGGCTAAACAAAAATACCAAAGTCACGGAACTTCTGCCACAGAAAAGTATCTAAGCATAAATTATAGGACAGGAGCTCAATGGCTTCTCACTAAAATCGAGTAGTAGTTATAAGGAGCAAAGAAGACTCTCGAGGAGGTAATTACTGAACTCGCATCACAAAATAGGGTCAGTCTTGTCAAAAGGGCAAGCAAGCTTCGTCTAGTAAATATATCCTTCCATGAAGCCTACCTAAAAAAATTATAAGCCTAATTGTCCTAAACGGAATCAACAATTATGATGACCCCAGACGAGAGACGTTGGGCGCATGAGCAATATGGATTGATCGCAACGCCGAAAACGGAAATCGTTGAAATAAGGTTGAATAGCAAAACGAGTTTCCTAAAATGAAGCGTTGCACGCGTACGCTGAAAACAGAAAGTGTGTAAGCGTACTTAAGTTAATTAAATCATAACTATACTGCAATATGACCACATATAAATAACTTTATCCCTCAAAGTATCGACACTACAATAAATAATAATAAAAAAAGGTTGTTCGCGCCCCCAGGCCAGAACAAAACAGGTGAATGTGGCTATTCCAAAAATAGATACACCCATATTCACCTTTATGTTCTGCCCTAGAGCACGGGAGAACGAATAGGGAAAACTTGCGAAGTGGGAAACCACTTGAAGAACCAGAACCAATATTTAGATAAGTTAAAATTGTTATACAAGGTGTTAAAGTAACAAATAGTGATATACATCTGCAAAATAATTCAAATAGTAAGTAAGTAATATACAGAAATCTAATAGAAGAGCGAGAGCCTTTACCAAAATAATAGCTAAAGAAGAGGAAGCAAAGTGAAGGAAGAAATTCAAGAGATGGCTGGTCACCCCGTGACTAATAATAACAACATTTTCATTTTCACCCCTTCATCTAACAAACTCTATCCCCTCTACTCCCACTTCATTTTTTTTTCTCCCTTTATCAAGACGCAAGGTAAATATGGATTCTAACCTCGAAACACCCAAAACAAACTTTACCTGGTTTATCTATATAAAGCAACCCTCCCATCAAATGGGGTCCATAAACTTGAGCATTATGCCCAATTAAAGCGCACACACAACTCAATTTTACCAAATTAATGGGCTAGAAAAATTAAAGATTTCCCTGAAATTCTCCGCACGGGGGAAAGTTACTAACGGAATAAGGCAACCAAAACCCTAATTAGAGAAATCCTAAATTATTTTAAGTAACAATAAATTGTGAAAATAATTTAAGACAAAGCTCACGGCAGTATCAACCATAGTGCTTCAAAGCTAAGGAAAGTTGTTTTTCGCTCCCACCCCAAAAAAGAGTGAAATTAACGCCTTAAGCACGTCCATTGTAGGCAATAAAAAAAAGGGAGCGGAAATTTCGGATACTTTCTGCTCGATTTTTTTTAAATCGCATTTGGCCCAAATTATAGGTAAAATTCCGACAAAAGCGTAGAAAAACATTATAATGTTTGGACTAAGATCATAAGCAGGCGTAAACGAGCATTATAATGTAATAAGAATTAAAAAAAAGCCGCGAGTTACGACAATTTAGTTTAGTCCAACCCTCATTCCTCATGAACTCAGAAACGTTCATTCAAAGTTCATTAGGAACATGTCCGTTCTATAAAATTCCCCAGATCTCCAAAATACGAACAGGACTTCCTCCCTTCTTCTCCCTATATCCTGGTGCTAAGAAAAGGAGCAAAGAAACTCGTCAATTGGATCCTTCACTTGTGGAACCTTCTTTATATAATCCGTTCATAAAAGCTGATCCTTCGCGAGGTCGATTCTTTATAAAATAGATACTTCGTTAAATGCAGGACTCATAAAATTGGATCCATCATACACAAATTCTTTTACCATGAAACGGATCCTTCATAAATTGGCCCATTCTCAGAATAGATCCCTCACAAAAATGGACCCAATGTAAAATAAGTCCTCTCTAAAACAGAACAATCATAAAATGGATCGTTTGAAGATGGATCCGTCATGCAGTGTAGCCCCCAAAGATGTTTCTGTGGCATCGAAGCTCATTTAATGGGACGCTGATCCCGAGGCGAGGCGAGAGGGCCTCATATATTTGAGGCTCCTCTAATGAAGGGCGATGGGTGGTGTCACCTGACCCAAAGGACGGCGCCGCTTGTGCAGGAGATCCAATTAAATTTCTGAACACACAAATACACATCCACTCATACACACAGGCAGGAAAGTGACGCTTCTTTATTTTTTTTTAATAAATAAAAGTAGAACTCTCGCTAGCCTAGTGGACACGGCGTTGGATTTCTGACGTCAAGGCACGGGTTCAATCCCGCCGATTACCCACACACAACAACTTTCAGGGATTTCATGGGTTTGTCACCCATTGCGTGGATATGCTGATACTCACCGAGGGGGGGGGGCAAAAAGATCCATACGTTTCATCACGCACAAAGCCAATCACAACACCGCTATCACTCCCCTGCACGTATTCACAAGACAGCATACCCACTCTCTCTTCTGTTCTGGAACCTTGTTGATGGATTACTAGTGTCCCCTATCGAGCACTCATATCCTGACGTGGAAAGGGTGCTCCCCACCCCCCTGGAGTTACTGGTTGGTATAAAATAAATTACACCCAATCCGACCAAGATCGGAGCCTGGTGCCTCCTGGCTCACCAGTGATTGTCATTCTGATATTTATGTGAATTTAATTATCTTGTTGAGGGATTTCGTCTACGATGCAATAGATGAATAGTGCTACCTACCGGAGCGAAAACCAACGAGGTCATCTTCCGCTGACAGTTTCGAAGGAAACTTCTGCAAACAAATTGGTGAAGAGAGAGAAAGTGAAAATGTGTGAAAGACATAAAGCTCCAGATCTTCTTGTAGGCATTGGGGTCGGGAGGGCACGCAATCTTCCAGATGTAGAGTGCAGCGTGGTTTCCATGCTCCATCTGACCCTTCCAGCCTCATCCTCTACAGGTCTTTTCCTGTACAGATCTTTCCTTACAAATTTTATTGCTGAAATCCGCTCATTGGCTTTCGCTTCTTAGTAACGACGATCTCTCCTTTTTAACATTCTTTGCCTCGAGCGGATCTGAGCTTTTCGCTGGCGCGTAATTGTATAATGGGTCTTACTTCGTCACAAACAGACCACTAGTACCTAGTAGCACCAGATCTAGGAAAATATTATGCTCTACTCTGGCATCTCATCCGATTAATGGAACTCGGGAACATGTGTCGGGTAAAGCACGGGCAACCATGCTGCAAATAGTACTGGGGCAGTGCGTCCCCCTTATACATCCCCTCCAGTCCCCAGTGCCGTAACTAGTCTCCATTAAAACTACCAGGGGGAAGAACAGACATAAGCTAATGGTTGAAGATAACAAACCTCACAGATTGTCAGACAGGAGTCAGGAAAAAACTTCCTGTCCAGTGTGTATTTGTGTGTGTGTGTGCCCACGTAAGGAAGGGGTGGAATGGGTTCCTATGCTTCTCACCCGCCACCCCCCAAAACTAAATTCCCTCGCGAGAAAGTGCCCTTTTTTTGTCCCTCAATCGCTATCTTAACTGCAGAGTCAGTGAAACCCGTTCACTTTCTTTAAAAATGAGGAAAAAACCGTGCCGTTTTTCCAACACAAACCGGTTTCTGTTTACCTTATTTTTAAGCACTGTTACATAACGGTACACTATAGAACATTCTGGTAAATTATTTTAAGTCACGGTATATTACGTCACATAAAAAATAAAACGCGTAAATGTAAAGTAATTTCTTGTATTTTATGAGATTATTACTATCTGAATGACCCAGCATGCTCGGGTGGAAATTTAAATATGAAATATAGAGAGCAGATTTGATAAATATGTGTTAACATATAGTGTTTGTACCTACTGTGTATAGGATCTGTATAAATGTATAGTGACTAAATCAAACTTTAATCTAACGTTTGGTAGCAGGAAATAAAATCAAACAGTTACAAGCTAGTATTCGACTGAACTTTACAATTAATTAATTTAACATAAGTATATGCTACAATAATAATTTCGACGACTATGCCCTTGAAGCCAATCGCCAGATGGACTTCTTAAAAATGCAATTAATCGTAAATTTATTCATTAAATAGTGCCAAAAACTACAAAACAAATAGTACCATTACATTCCTTGTAAAATACTGGTAATATAGTTACATTACAAAACAGTGAATAACGTTGGTTTTTCAATATTAATCTGTTACATTTTTATATCGCATTCCATTAAGTTACGTTCGATGCTTTCACTTGCTTAATGGGCAAGGTACTGGAGGTCGACACCTGAGTGTTGGGTTCAATCCCAGCCAAAAGCGGACACAAAATCGGGATAGGTAGGGAGCTATTCGCACAATGGCGTTGGGTGCCGAGTGTATCGCTTGTGGCTCAGACGCTTTATCAACATTGGTCATCACAAACATGACCAATCACAGCACCACTATACCCCTTCCTCTTCTTATTGCACACAAAACACATCACTCTTCCGTCCCGGAACCGGCCCAAGGGTGTATCGTTCCACATTCCCTTGACGTGGAAAGTGTGGCTGTTCACATTGCTACGAAGAGTTCTATACTTTCTGGTTTGTTAAAAAATAACAGTATTACTGTTATTACTACCCCCCCCTCCCCCACCACACACACATCACCACGTTCATCGAGGAAATACCCTGGTGGCTGTGGGTCTTCCAGCGCTTGTCATTCTGATCTTTATGTGAATTACTTTATCCGGTCGGGGGCCTCGTCCACGATTGAAAAAGGACGCGAGGCGCAATTAACTAACAAACTAACATTACGTTTATTTGTTACATAATATTAAATTATATTAAATTCTATGGAAACAATAGAGCACTTATTATTTCCTATCGCGTTATTACTCCCAATTACGTCAAATTCACTCTTTTATTACACTTCGTTGTGTCGCGCCCCATTACACCTGGATCAATTGACTTTTATGGGCGTTCTCGTTTAATGTGTTTTTAGGGGGTGATATTTTACTTACTAATTAGGTTAGATTAGGGTAAGAGACTATAGTTCAATGTTTAAATAAACCTAATCTAACCTAACCCAACCTAAGCGAATTAACATGTAAAACAAAGACACCTAAATATCACAATAGACGAGGACACCCAGAAAAGGCAAATGATATTTACATTAGATTGTGGTATCCAATTCTACATTATGGTGAGTCCATGAGACACTGAGATGAGGGAACTGCAATGTCCTACTCCGGTGTTTTGTTACATGTTATTCAAGATCAGAAAGTGCTTGGGCTTATTATACCCCATCGTACCCGAGTGTTTATCACATGATGATATGAGCGAATGAATAAGGTGAGTGTGTTACCTTAGTACCAGGGTACCCGCTTCTGAGAGCCAGAATTCTTTGTACCAAATTTGTTATTGGTTTATTAACACCTTCACTTAAGATTGATAATTATCTTTTATTTCGGATTTATCCTTGATTCCTTTTCGTCATTTATGTTCTGCTCATGTTCCTTCCTCGGGGATCATTCTTTCTCAGTTGCTTAATGCCATCGTTGGATATTCTTTTTTTTTCCTTTTCACTGTGCAGAACTTGCCTCAAATGAGTGTTGCCCGAATTCCCCTTCCTGTCAACCCTGGATTTAGTGTCAAAAACTCTTTCGCCCTTCTAGCGAAAAGACCTAAAATTCCTATAGCTCTTTTAAATTTTTAATCGCAGGAAAAAAGTAAAAAATAATTAAATAGGAAACGTGTATTTGTAATATAATTTATTGGAACTAATGTTAAAGATTCATAGTTACATCTCTATCATCATCGATACTTTCACTGAAACTCTCACAGTCGTCATTCTCTTCATTGTCTTCTACTTCATCCCCGTCGAATTTTCCAAATCTGTGACTCTTTAGATTCAGCCATATTGGTTTTTGAGAGTCGATGCTGAGGACATCTGGAGAATTAAGGTGGACCATCATTAGATTGTCAAAAGAAGAAGAGTTCAAACTACATCTACTTGCAGTTTTTATCCGTTTTGTGTGCCGAGAATCCACGCTCACAATCGGCGAAAGTAGCAGGAAACGAAAGTAGAATGTCGATTTGATAACTCTACTCCATACTTACGATTCAGATCCAGCCACGTAAATCTCCCAAGATTTTTTTTCCATTCCTTGTCGTAGATCTTCTATTTAAGGATCGACCCTTGATCTAGGATTTGAACTCTTTCGAATGAATACAAAAACCGACCGCAATGATTTTGTAAGGTGTGAATTTCTTTTCCCCAAACCTGGAAAAATATACTCAAATATTAAAATCAAGACAATGAGTGAATGATTCAATATGTTGTTTTCAAATTAAGGCCAAAACGAAGTCGCCACTCGGGCGATAGATGAAAATTTTTCTTTCGCCCTTCAAGAATTTTTAGGGCACTTGGCGACAGGGCGACCCTTAAACCCAAGGATGCGGTGAGCCCTAGGATTCCTGATGGGTTGGAATCCTACAAGTATAGTTTTGAAGAAGTCCAAACTATAGCCTAGGACTTCTGTGGTTTAATTAGTAGTTTGGGCAAGCCCAAAGTGTAAGAACCAGGAACCATAATCGACTTGAGTTTCAAAGGATTGGAACAGATTCCGCGTGACTAAGAAATTATACAAAACAATTACACTCAACAACTAAACCCAGATGACAAGATTAGCCTGACCTCCAAGCACCTTGCCTCCCTTTGCAAATCTTCTAATTCCTTCTCTCTTCACCACTTTATCTCTCTTCCACTATACACTCTCCCTTTACACACAAACCACTTACAAAAATACAATATAGATTTCAAATCCGTGTACTTGTAAAAAATCCTGGGGTGAGTGGCAGAATGTGTCTCCATGAGTGTTTGTAGGGAAATGTTTTTGTGTGTGGTTGCAGAATTAATTTTTTACCCTAATGGAAAATATTCCCCGTGTAATAATCATTTGCATTAAAATGTCCACCGGCTGATATATTTATGCATCTGTAATGCAAGTGTACTTATGTGCAAAGGTGTAGTGTAGTGTCTTATTTTGCGTTCGTGGAGTTCTAAGTCATACATGTTTTCAGGATTTTCCATCCCTCCTTCCTGCCATTGTTAAATCGCATGAAGTTGAACGACTACATAGCGCTATGCAGTATTCTGAGTCCTGTCCGCTGCGCGAGTCTCTTAGCAACCAAAACCTACCAATATCTAAACTTTAGAGCATTTTGGTATTCTTATATACATTGGTTTTGCAAATATAACAAAAAACTTCGTTTTTATCATTAGGGTTCCAAACATCCTACTTTAGGTCCTTGAAAACGACTGGCGAAGTATACTGAGAGACAAAGTCGTATCACTTCAACTAATTATCCATAACCTACGAAGGGCGCAAACAGAGCCGGAAGGACCAATAACTTGAAAAGAGAGAGAAAAAACCAAGCAACTAACAATTTATCTAAGTTTGTATATTACTAAACAAAAAATACCGAAGTCACGGAACCTCCGCCATTAAAAGTATCTAACCTTAAATTTGATAAATTTATAGAAACAATACCACATGAACTCAATGACTTCTTACTAAATCGAGTAGTAGTTATAAGGAGCAAAGAAGACTCTCGAGGAGGTAATTACGAAACGCGCCCCTCAAAATAAGGTCAGTCTTTTCAAAGGGAAAGAAAACTTCTTCCGGTAAAGAAATGTTACCAGTAAGTATACCTAAAAAATCCTAAGCTATTTGTTCTAAACGGAATCAACAATTATGATACCTTGGACGAGAGACGTCGAGCGCGTGGGTTTCAGTTCGTATTTCGCGTTAAGATTAATTTCATTTTCATTTTCAACGAGTTTAATTTTAAGATTTTACCACTGCAGCAATCAACGAGACTACCATTTGCCATTTTCCCCTATTCATAAAGGGAAATTACTTTTCCTCATAAGTACATAATTTCCCTATTTTTGATGCTCAAATGTGCTATCGAACTTAATTAATAGTTTTTCTCTAACAAAAATGTGTGTCATCATGTTAAAACAATTGTTTACGTCAAAAGAAATGAGACAATTCCACACTTATCTTGTTGAATTATCTTGCAGCGCAGAATAATATTGTAGGGGAATTCATGACGAAAAGAAAAACTAGATGAAAGGCAAACAGAGGATACGAATATATATGAGAAAGTGGACTTGTATAAAAGATGGTAAAAGTACTTGCAGCAAATCTCACTAATGGTCGATTCTATCTGATGGACCGGTTTATGGACAGGTACGAAATTTGAACACTTCTCTAAAATCTAAAGTCCACCTTAAAATTTCTAAAAAAACTAATAAAAATTCGAAAAGGTGTATTTTTCTAATGTAATGGAAATACATTGAATTGAGTGGAACGTAGTGGTGCACTTGATTATGTGTTGCCAAGACGTAAACCACTTAATCAAAGAATCTTGGAGAAGTGAAGGGCTTCCTTACACTTACATTTTAATTCCCTCCCCCCCCTGCGCAAATATCCATCATCATTTATATATGTTCCAGAAAATACGGATTCAAAAATAGTAGAAAAGTGTTTAGAGTATTATGCGAGAAGTCCAAAAGCTGCGGAAAACTAGAACTGGCTTCGAATTAACACCCTCTCCTTTATTAAACTTTGTTTAAGGTGTAAAATAATCTTGATCAAACATACTTTAACACAGTCTCAAAAAATTCTTTTCTGTAAAATATAAGTATAAGCTTGCCTCATAGAGATGAGGAAGTCTTATAAACAACAACAACCGAACGGGGATTCTCTCCAATTTTTCCCCTCAAATTTCTTATTCCATTTATATTACGGACGCCACTGCTTCAACCCCATCACCTTCTTTAAGAGTCTTTAAGAATTTAGAGCATATATATATATATATATATATATATATATATATATATATATATATATATATATATATATATATATATATATCCAAAAGTCATGAATAACAGTGCTTGGCCGGTTTTACACTGTTTACAAGTTTCAGCCATGTTTCGTTTCGTGTCTTGATCTTTATACTTGAGGGTGTATAAATAAAGTTATCAAGCACAAATGTGAAATAACACCGCTATAATTTTAACTGCATTTTTTAAACGGTATGCAGCAATCCACTAGTTCGTTATAAGTTAAATATACGGACTAACTCGGCTAAATAACGAAGCGGAAACTGGAAGTTCCTTACTATTTCAGTAGTCTTCGCTCGGCTCCTGTTGTCCCATTTTACGCAAAATCATATAGATTAAACTCTCTTGGCCTTGTGCTTGCCTCTTTCTTTCTCTTTTTTTCTCTCTCTCACTCTCTCTTCTTTTCCCCCTTTGTCTGTACAATCCTCAATCGACAAACTATTATAATAAAACCATTGTTATGTTGGTAGTCAATTATTAATCTTTAGATATGATCACAACAGATCAACATCTGTGTATATGATAACATCTTATAATTGCTAGACATTAGAAAAATTTAGCATAATTTGTTTAATTGTAAACCAAGAGCTAATGGCTTCGGTCGCGTTTACTAAGTAGTGAGTTGATTTCTGTCTGAAAGGTCACCTGTAATTTATAAAATAATCTCCTGTATTATTAAAAACACAGGTTGGATTTAAACATTTCCAACTTCCTTTGTCGGGCCAACTCTCATATTTTGTTTAAAGAAAAAGGTAAAAACTAACAGGAGATATATTCACTACTGTTCCGTACAGATGTTGAAGTTAAATTGTGTTGAGGATGTATATGTAGATCGAGTACTTGTATATAAATAGGGAAAGAAAGGGGGTGACCTCTTATAAATCTTACATAACTTGTTTTTTTTTTATTTTTCTAAGTTTGTATGGACACTTTTGTCTCTATATTACATCATATCATTTACTTTTTATCATCCATACACTTAAAAAAAAATTCCATGGTTTCAATATTTCAATAAAACAACGTTAAAAAACGAAACTCTTTTTGCTTCACCTCATTACAATATGTACCCAGCCAGACACTTTCACTACAGTGATCAGTCTTCAATACATTACCCGGCCTTGTTGATGAATAAATTCAGTGATGTAAATGATCATTTGCATTAGCCTCTAATGGGAATTAAGTAAAACTTTTGATTTTTTTTTTTTATTCTTCGCACCTACGTGCATATTTTTGTGTTAGAAGTTATTTTATTTCTAAACATCCAGAAGAGACGAGAATTGCTTTAAAAGCCACCCTGCAGTTCCAATAAGTTGGAGAGCTTTCTCATTGCAACTTTTTCTCACTCTTCCCTTTCTTCGAGCTATAAGTACATATTCACCCATCTTTACTTTCTTTAGACATTCTTCTTCCGCCTTAACGACCTCGTTGGTTACGTTTTTTACTTCTCAGCAATAAATAATTAAAATTCATAATTTGTAAACAAGAAAGGCCGTTTATAGGGATCCCTGTCCCGAATGTAGTTAGAGAAAAAATAAGATTTAGTCTTTTTAGGCTGCAAAAAAAATAAACCCAAATTTTATAAAGGTCCAAACAAAGCCCTCAGAGTCGCGACCCTGTATTTGGGCACGCAACTCAACACATGGCCTAAACTCCATTCCACGAGTCTACCCTCTATTTCAATACACACATCACACGAAGAGACCGGTTAAGAAACCGCTCGCTATCCGCCATGACAAATATGACAATAAAAACAAGGACGGAGGGAAAGTGGATTGGGAAACCCAGGGAAAGTTGATGGAAGCGCATGAAAGAGTGACAGGGGAGATCATTAGTGGTACAAGAGGCAGAATAATAGCAATAGAGATTGGTTAATTTATGGCACAGGTAGAAAAGGAAGTGGAGGGTGGAGTACTGGTGAGGGAGATTAGTTTCAAAATGCGGTTTAGGCGATTTCTTAAAGAGTGAAAAACTCGCGCGCATGTTTGGTGAAATGGGTTCGAACCCCAAATTCATCAAGAAGAGAAGCAGATCTTTTACGAGAGACAAGCGGCAGTTTTTGTTAATAGATTTAAAGTGAAAACCAATGAGGGAATCTGTCACTGAAGGTTTGTAAGGAGAGCTCTGTAAAAAAGGGGTGAAAATAGGGGTAGTGAAACTTTGTGGAAGATATATAGCCTCATATCCTCCTATAGGCATTGGGGCAGGAAGGGCACGTGACTTTAGGCGTTGAGGACGGGAGAGCACGTGATACTCCAAATGACAGCTGCAGCATCAGACGTAGAATAAGACACAAATACAGATTCAAGCATACAACAAAAACAAGTGTTTTCTTTAAATACAGGGTGCCCATCAAAACAACACCTTTAAAAATGCTATTTAAATTTATTTTAATTAAGAGAAGCTCTTTTGGGACCACCCTATATCTAACCCACAGCTCCAATGGAATAACAAATCAAAATAAAGAAAAAAAAGGATAAGAACAGCTGGAAAAAGACCTTCCCCATTTATTCAAGGTCAAATTACGTTAACATTCTTCTGCTTATTCGTTTACCCTCCTTAGTTTTTATTTATTAACGCCACTCATATATTTCAATTGTGACCGAAGTCCTCTCAGTGGATAATGCAACCAACATAAAGATCATAATGACAATACTTTTCTCAATAAGTTCTTACTTTTTTCGTCTCTCTCTTCACCCTCTTCATGCATCCTTCACCATGCCAGTTAAAATGGCTCTTTCCAACTTACCTCAACTCCATAACGGGAGGAAACACACACACACACACACACGCACAAATGGTGAAATGGAAAGGAAATGGATGACTGGTAGGAATGACGTCACGGAGCTGGGAATTAATGATTAACTAAGTGAATTTGGTCAAATTTTTGTGGAATAAATTGTAATAAAAAAATGATTTAAAAAATTGATGATTTTTTGCTTTTATGGAGTTTGAATGTAAGAAAAACGGGCAAAAAATTATTTCAATGCAAGCTCGGGTGGGGAGGGGTGGTGGTGGTGATGATTTCATCTTAACACTTTCGTTTTTAACATTGGCTTAAGGCAAAAGGAAAAGTGTGAGATTGTATTGATAGGGAGGATTTCCATGTTCTTTCAGGTTGGGTATTTTTTTTTGTTCGTCCTTTTTTTACACATATTTTAGCCTTTATATGGGACAGGGAGAACACCCATACTCTCTTCCGGTACGCGTCGATAAAGGCAACGAAACCCGGATAAGGGTTGCTGGCCTGAGAAGCCTCGCACCCGAAAAAGAAATCGTTTTTGCGAGCACGAAACGTGCTGTTAATGGGAAAGGCTGACACCAACCCATTTGGTCATGCTTGCAATGATTAAGAGAGAGAAGTGTGACGAAATTTCAATATCCTTAGCTGTAGTATAAGAAGGATACACCAAAGTGAGGGAAAATTGCAGTGGAAAAGATTGAAAAGATAACAATCATGGGTTTATATTAAAATTAAGGAAGGTTACAGCACATACACCTAAATTAGGGACGATGCAGTGCAATTGTGCAAATGTTTAAGTAAAGATTGCACTGCATTACACCTAAGTGAGGAAAAATTGCAGTGGAAAAGATCACAAGGATTGAATATAGACCACAGTTTGTATAAGCCTACGAATGATAACTAAGCGATAGACTGCAAACGTAGGAAGTGAAAGTATGAAAGGGTAAGATCATAGTCGGAATGGAGTAAGAACAGTTAAGATAGAGAAGGGAAAGAATCATTCAGTCATCTGGAAACTATACACGCATCTCACTTTACACTGACATCAAATTCCAACGCTTTCCTATAAATTCTTAGACGAATTTACACCTTCATACATCATATGAAGTTTATGTAGTGTAGTTTTGCGCGCTAACCTCACATTTTTGGAAATGGGTTAATGTTTAGTATGGAGTTTTTATAAACATTTTAACATTTTCCACTTGTATTTGAGTCAATTCAGGCTGTTTTTTATCGGAGTCTGATGGTTCTAGGGGTAGCGAACATATGGTATTCGTCCCCTGTAATTTTTTCGGCCTGCGAATTTCAAGATAGACTTAAGGAATTATAATCTCAACTTCCTCAAGGCGTATATAGGTGAGAGAAGAAGGGGTGATAGATGGATAGCATGAGATGTTTTTTTTTGTGTGTTTAAGTTGATGAGGAGGGGGATGAAGTGTAGATCTGAGGTATAGTGTGGTTTGCCAGGTGACTGGCTGATCTCTTTATTTCGCCGTAACGCAATGCATTTCGAGTATGGCGCGAACTCTACTAATGAAAATAAATGAAAAAACTAACAGGAAAGTTAATCGGAACTATTAACATACTGCGCCACTCCTATTTTTAATTTTATTTTTATCATGCTTTTGTCCAGTGGAATTTAAAAAATTAATTGTATTTTTTTTCTTCATCACGAATGAGTAGTTAAAAAAGAAGAAGAAATATTTACCCGATTTTGATACGCAGCCAATGAGGTTCAGCACCTGGACTTTGGGGTCATGCATTAAGGGGCAACTGCTGTGTTACACCTCAATATTTTTTTAAGGATTATTTGCTAATTATTCCCTCTATCTCACAGCTTCAAGTGTTTATTTTTCCAATCAAGCTTTTTGTACAGCCTTTTCAGCAAAGTTGTTTGCCCTTCTGGTTCCTTGCGGTCCAAGTAGTCGCCTCTATTGGCTATTCGGGCTATGCACTTCCCATAAATTTTCACTTACACCAACTTGCTCACATTCTTTACTAACCACTTTTCAAAAACTCTCTCTAGATGTCTTCCTCGGGGTCCGCACTTCAATTTCTTTAATAAATAAACCAGGCAATGGCTTCTCCCCCTCTCCCCCTACGGGGAAGGGTTGGGCCTCGATACAAAGATTAAAATTTAAAATCTAAAAAAATCAGCCATGGTTAAATTTTTATCAATTTTCTGAACTTCGCCAATTCTAAAATTTTAAAAAGAAACTTTAAACTAAATTTCCCCCCTTTCAAAATATCAGGGTGCAAAAATATAGTTATAGAAGATATATAAAAATAAATCTTCTGAACTTCACCCTTTGTAATTCTTTGGGTTTTAAAAATTTCACAAAATTTCTATATTTATTTCTGAACTTCACCATTTTGTTTTTTGATATTATAAAAGAATGATTAGAAATAACTTTGATAAAAAAACATAAGTCATAACCAAACTAAGATGAAATTATTATTCAAATACTCAAAAAAATCCCCTTCTTAAATTATAAAGTTAGTGATGATGATGATGATGATAAATCATCTTTCTCTAGATTTGATTATTGTATTCCATAACACCCACCATTACATTTCCGATGATTCAGCATTTTGCGATAATCAACCACAATTGCTCTTAAAATAATTTTTCGCAATACACTTCCATTTCTCCTGTTTTTTTCATCTTCAATTTATTTTTACATATTCTATCTCCCTATCACATTCATCTTCCTGCCCATTCCCTCGTTAAAGTCCGCCTGTATTATTGTTCTGAATCAGTGCTTACAAAAGTGTAAGTCTCGTACGCGGCTATTACACCCTCCACATGCATAAGAAACTAACCACAAAATTAAAATAAGTGAGTTGTAGCGAGTAATGGAGTTGCAGGTGTTGATGACACGCCTTCACATTAAGTTGGGACGATTCGTTACAGTTGTAGATAAGAAGTTCGCAGCCATAAGGTACCTTCAGGTACCCTCAGGTTTTTGTCGTGAAGGTTGAAACCGGGATCTTCGTCAGACCAAAGATGAAGATGAGCCCGAAGCTCATAAAAATTCCGGACGAGCTCACGAGTAAGGAGGAAGCAGGTTAGAATTGCTGTAGGGATTTGGAGCTTCCAAATCGCAAAGCTGCAAGAACATGCGATTGATTAAGACGGTGGTTACATTTCCATAGCAAATGAAAGTCCCTCAAAAAATATATTCCCACGAACACCGTCCTATTTGATTTTAGACAGTGACTGCACCGGAACCTTGCTCGTGCGACCCATAAGTGACGAGGAAAGTGTTTCCTTTGGATCGATACGTGATAAAAGAGCGTTTAAGTAGTTGTTTTGGCCCAGAGATTAGATGTTATTATGCTGTGTTGTGTGTGTGGCGGGGTGATTTTCTTGGCTGAGGTGACATAGTTACCGGAAAGTGGAATTTCATTAACAATCTCTCTGTAGAAATATCGTTAGAGGTGGTTTTTCTTTTAATCTTTCCTCGAAGATGGGGTTTCGTGGACTGTGGAGAAATTGCGCTTCGCGGAGGTTCGGCTAGTAGTGTTTTATGGGCCCTATTTTTTGTTCGAGAGTTTAAGTAGTTAATTGGGATACTGCTGGATGTGCATCCCGTAGTGAGGGAAAGTGTTTTGTTTAGTGTGTTCTGTAGTGTGTTGAGTTGCCTGGCTGCGAAATTGGGTGCCCAGATTGTAGAGATATAGGGAGTGAGAGACGGAGATACTGTGTGTATGGGTGACCAATGAACTCTTTCGTCTGCCCAAATGTGGTTCCTATGAGTGAATGCTCTCACGCGCATACACACGCACTCTTACACAAGTTCAATAAAGCATAATAACGCGGCTCGCGAATAATGAAAAAAGAATTCTCAACCGGGATTCAACCAATGAGTTGCAGTCTGTTTTATTTTTTTACTTCTCTCACACATATTTTACAAAATAAAAACACTTCTCGCCTCTATCTATTAACTCATATCCACAATACACACCATTTTCTTATGCTCTCCCACAAATTTCATTTTCTTTAGTGGTCATGTGAACTAGCTGGCTGTCGATCCGTTCCACGTAACTAAAGTTTATATCCCTCTAAATATTTTTCTCTTGAATAATAACGATTTAAAGCCTCGAAATAAAAAAAAAACACGGAACGAAAAGAAACGCAGTTAACTCCCAAATTCATTGCTTCGTTCAGAAACCAATAAAATAAAGTGTGAAAACTCCCGATTTTCTTGCTTGAGAAAACTTGCAGAAACTTAGATTTTCTTGCTTGGGGAGAAAGTTCTAATAGTTATTTTAGACTGATTTTCTTAAAAGGAAAATCGAATTCAGGGGAAACTTTGGTCATGGTTTAGAACAGGGGCGTGCGATGGGCGTGCACTAAGTTACAAACGACTGACTGCATTTTTTTTATAGGTTTGCACATGTTCAGAATTAGCAGAATTTTTCGACACGATAAACTGATTAATCACATAAATAATAAACTAATACTGTGATATGTAAATGAATAAATATTTTATGTGTAATAAGCAGATACGTCAGAAATGGTCTTAATGGTAGCAAGTCGTTCGTATTCTGACTTCACTAATGGGCGACTAAATAATTCAACCAGAGCTGGGAGGTACTGAACTCCTGGCCTAGAACTTAGTCATTATAATATTGTGTATTCCCAGACAAATAAAAAATTGGCGTATGTCTTATGGATTAATTAGTTTATTTCACTAATACAAATAGGATAAATTGTGAGGTAGTAAAAAATGATAATTCTATCTTTAGTACTCACATAACGAAATTTAAAGGGGCACGGCCCAGGTCACCAGCCCATATCAGGATTTAGTCGTGTTTTACAATACGCGTCGGAGACGGTTGGGGTATTTTGACTGCCCCACAAATAGCCAATTATTTTATAAAATTCTAATTTATTATAAAAATTTAGTTCACTTCAAATGTCTCTTGACTTTTAATCAAGAAACGAAAGGAAACATGGGCAACTGACGAGGGAATTGTCCATCATTTGGAAAGGAGTGAGGAAGAAGACAGACAGATAAAGAAAATTGGGATAAATAGATCGAGGAAGAGAAGCAATTAAATATAAACTACATAAACCCAAAATGTCTGGAGCGGGAGCGCGTCAAAAATACCTACATATGTACATGACCCGCCTGTAGGAGTGCAGGCACTTAGATGCACAAATATAGCTTCTTTCTTACTGTGCGTTTCATCGGTCACTAGCGCAACAAGTAGTCTCCTCGATGTGCTAGTCTGGGTGTGGACTATCCGCACATTTCACATGCCCTAACTTACCGCTTCCATTTCTAAGCTCTTGTCAAAAGCGAACGGGCGAAGTTGACCTCGTAAGATCACATTTTAACATTAATAGATTATGTAGGTCTATTTCCGCGATCAGATAGATCATCTTTAAGGGAAATAAAGGTTCGCACACCAGAGTTATGCTCTCTCGTACGAACTTTTCCAAACCTTTAAGTGCACCATCAAGGGTCTGGTAGGGCATGACTAAGGAGTTTTGTTTCGTAACCATTCACTTCTTTTTTTCTAATCCTCTATTTGGATTCCTCTTTTGGGGGGGCAGGAGTCTCAAGAAGTTATCCCCTGATTCAGCTACTATTGAGGGCGTTCAGTAATATTAGTATTATTAATATTAGTTGTTTACATCAACGTAGCCAAATTAATCGCTCCCGATAGGTTTTGTTCAGCGACATAAACATGGCTTCTTGGTTGACTAATCTAGTTTAGCGTCAACAAAGACCAGTTATAAATGATTAATAATTATTCATGCGGATTACGCCAGACACTTGTCTCACTTTCTCTATTATTCCTCGATATTTTTAGATGAATTTGAAATTATCTTGTCATTCAAAAGCTTCCTTTGGCTCTCACGACACAAGGAATAATCTGTGGGCTACGGTCTATCTCACGGGAATCATCCCTTCACGCTTGAGCGAAGTCAAACCATACCAGGAGTGGTAAAACGCCGGATGGAGTTCAGATTCGGGCTTTGTAAGACACTCTGGCGAGCCCGTGGGAGGGGGAGGGGGGTCCGGGTCGTATACCAAGCAACAATGGTGGAACCTTTCGTGTCTATATATATATATATATATATATATATATATATATATATACAAGCCATACTTCGTATTCTTTCTTACAGAAAGAACTTGGTTCCACAGGCACTCCTTCGTCGTTTGGCCTACGGCCTATTTGCTATTCTAAACCACTTTTTTTAATTCCCTTTATAGACTATTTATTTTAACACCCTGAACACTTTTTTCAACATAGACACCCTGAAACCTTTTTTTAAAGTTATTTCACCCGGTTTGATATATAAAAAAAACCTTCGTCAGATCTCTTTTTTTTCATCTAAATTTGTTTTATATAAGAAATTATAGTAAAAAAGCGCAAAAGCCCTACATTTTTGAACTTCACGATTTGTGTTTTTTCATTCCAAATCATTCGATAATTATATTTATTTTTTCTGAACTCTTAGAAAGAACTTTGATAAAAGCT
Organism: Ceratothoa steindachneri; assembly: GCA_963969495.1. Taxonomy (NCBI): domain Eukaryota; kingdom Metazoa; phylum Arthropoda; class Malacostraca; order Isopoda; family Cymothoidae; genus Ceratothoa; species Ceratothoa steindachneri. The sequence goes on from OZ018332.1 coordinate 116,945,162, forward strand.
CGAAACATACAAAAAACAGCCGTGCGAATAAAAGTTTCAAATAAATCTAAACAGAAGGAGTTTGCGCTTCGCTGCAAAACTTTCAGGTTTGTGTCCTACGGCCTAGCATGATTCTTTTTTCTTTTCTCCATCTAAATTTGCTCTAATAATTTCATGCCAAAATTTTAATAAATTTTTTGAACTTCACCATTTGTAATTCTTTGGGTTTTAAAAATTCACGAAATTTCGATACCTATATTTATTTCTGAACTTCACCATTTTGTTTTTTGATATTATAAAAGAATTATTAGAAATAACTTTGATAAAAAAACATAAGTCATAACCAAACTAAGATGAAATTATTAGTCAAATAATAAAAAAAAATCTCCTTCTTAAATTATAGAGTTAGTGATGATGATGATATATATTCAAAGATTGGGTGTTTCCGTGTCTGTTTGTCGGCTATAGACGTGAAAACAATACTCCATCTTGTGCATCTTTTCCAGGGAGTTGTGATACATGTCTCGCCTTGAAAGATCCAATGATGAAGAAAGTTGACCCATCAACGCTTCTTTTTTTTTTACCTTTTCATATTAACTCTCCGCTATTGGCGCGGACACACGGGGTTGCCAGGACATACACAAATGCATTTCGGTTCAATTATAATTGGTACCTGTTTATAAAAATAACCATATAAAAATACCAATCATTAACATCATTTACAGCTAAAAAACCCAATCAAAAATAAGATTCATAATCGAAATAATAAACCCATGAAACTAACAAATCCAAACAACCTGATCTAACATGCAACAAACTATGCATAGCTATTAAATAAAACCAAATGTCCCGAACAACTTAACCTAACCTATCTGTTGGAAACAAAGTTCTCGAACAACTTCTATTGAAAATGATTTACAACAAAACAATGAAGCAAAAGAAACATCAATGAACAATGTAATCACCGTTAAGAATGACTGGATAAATCATGGATGCCTTGGTTTGAAAATTCTGCTGGTTTGCTATCAAAGAAGTCTCCAACTACAATTTTCAGTTCGTCAACATTTGCGAACGTTTTGGCATTCAAGAAGTTCTTCAGTGCCCGGAATAGATCGTAGTCTGTTGGCGCAAGGTCTGGCGACTACAATGGGTGAGGGAAAACTTCCCACCCCAGCCCCAGGAGTTTTAAACGTATATGATTCGCAACGTGCGGTGAACGTTATCGTGATAAAACATGACATCATCAATTCTGGTCGTTTATGCGCCATTGCATCTACCACTTGTTGCACTTCGCATCCTATGCTTTTTTTATGCCAGTTGGTCTTTGCCTGAAGTTGTGTTGGTGCACCTTTGTCTTCACAGCTTCCTTTGCGTGCCATGTTTTAGTGTAGACACCCTTTCTCACCTGCAGTAACCACTTTGTTCAGCCAATCAAAACGACGCTTCTTGGACAGTAGTGTCATGCACTCGTCTATGCGGTGCTGACGGTCGAAGTCGGTCAGTTTGCGTGGAATCTATACGTCCAGTTTGCACACTTTGCCCATTTCCTCTTAATGATTCAAAAGGGCTGTATGGCTGACACTAAACTTTTCAGCCAGCTCGCGTGATGTCAGAGATGTGGATCAGCATTGACACCGGCGCACAAACGGTCATTGTTAATAAGTGAGGGGTCAACCACTTCTTGGCTGATCTTGGAAATCGAATTGGTCACGCTAAATGGTTTTAAACCAATCGTAGGCTGTGCAACGACTTATTGTGTCTAACCCAAATGATTGGTTGATACAACGTTGTGATAGGACAGCGTTTAGGCCGAATTTGTAAGCAAACAATAAAACAATCCGTTGATGATTACGAGCAAGAGGTATTTAATGGGTCATTTTTAAAACTTTTTATATCATATTTGGTGTCCGACTAATTACTGTGTAGTGGCTTAGGTATTCCTAGGCCTCGCTTGAAAGTGTATCGTGACCTAGTCTTCCAAGGCTCTAGGTCACTGTGCACTTTCGAGCGAGATCTAGGAAAGACAAGGCCACTACACATTAACCAGTCGTACACCTTGTATAAATTTGTAAATAAATAACCTTTAAAAAAAGGTTGTACGGGAACTTTATTTCCAACCTAATAACACATCAAACAACTCATAACCATTAATCAAAATCCACAAACCTAAATAACCTGACTTAACCTTCAAAGCATAGCGAACAACTCACAGTCATCAAATAAAATCAGCACAACTAAAAAAAAACTGAACTAACCTTCGTCTCATACCAAACAGCTCAAAATCCTCAAATAAAACTACCAAACTTAAATAATCTGACTTATTCTTTGTTACACGTCAAACACTTATTATCACCATACGAAACCACACACCTAAACATCTGACCTAACCTAGAAAAGAATACATTTCTTCAGAAGCCCTGAGTGTACCTTCGAGAAAGCCGCAATTAAACCCGAACAACGCCAGGTGTCTTGCTAGTCTTTTTCAAAATAGGGTCATTTATTACTACACTCAGCTATTTCCCCCACAGGTGGTCGCATTTTAGCACGATACACAGTTACACGCATGAGCTCAGTCAACTTGTTAATTCAATTTTAATCGAGAAAGTGGTAATTCATTAGAGTCAATTTCTTGATTTAATTGTCTCAATTGAAAATCGGAAACGACATATATCAAGTGTGTAGCATAGTGATGCAAAAATGACATTTTGATTTTGCCAATTTGGAATCAGGATGTAATAAACTTTACCAACGATCAAATGATTCATAGAAAAATCTTAGAATCATAAAACACTGATCAGTCAAGCCTTCAGGCGGAACATTCAAAGGCAACTGCCATCGAACAAACTGAAATTCTTCGCTTGATTCTCCATAAATCCTGACTTTCGCTATTTATCCAATAAATTCACACATTTTTCGCACACTTAAAGAGACCACTCATATTCTCTACTGGCTAGATCGCCCTATCAATACCCTACGACATGAAGTTCTACGAACCAAATCCACTTTCGGCACTTATGTTTGTTTCTGACAGATCGTCATTCCTCTGAAGTAAGGAAGTGAGCCTCAAGTCACGATGCCCTCCCAAGCTAAATTTCATATGTTCATCCTCTCCTTTGCTTTGTCGTTCGTTCTTTTGCGCCTACCTAGTTTACAAGTGACCTCAGCTACGGCCTAAACCTTGGACTTGGACTTGGATGTAGTAAGAGATGAAAATAGTGAGGGATATAAAGTAGTGAGAGAGTAAAGTATTGAAATAGGGTGAAATTAAAGAATATCTGAAGTGTCGGAGATGGAAAATGAAAAAGTTCCCTGGTGAAAAGGGCATCTTTTTTGTATTGTATTTATATTTGCACATATATTTTAACGTATAGGTATAATTAGGATATGTAAGCCTTTTTTTGAAGTGGGGTCTGTACCAGGATCGGTATTTGCAGTGATGCAGTTTGATTTTTACTTTTGGTCTTTTTCGACTTAAAGAAACTTGAAACTACGTTTGGCCGACTATTTGATTGTGTCGCCGTCAGTTAGTAATTTGCTACTTTTAAAAGGTCTTATGTCTTACGCCCTCCATGTCTTTCTACGAGAGAGTGCAGGAGCCAGGCGGTCGCCAATGGCTTGCCATATCCTCTTTGCTCTTTAGTTGAGCGCCTAAACAAGGGATTCCCAACCGGGGGTCCACAGAAGCTTTTAGGAGGGATACGAGTAAAAACTGTAATTTGGGGGGGCTATGGTATGTAGTAAGGGGTCAATGGGAAAATTTGTTGAATGACAATAATAATATGTATAACAATAATAAAGTAAATAAATAATAATAGTATAAAAAGAATACGTAATATAGAAAAACGTCATATAATAAGCGACAAATGTGCAGTTTGAAGTTATACTTAAAAAAAAGGCTATGATATTGAACTAAATTACCAAACTGTTCTGTGATACAATGTTGTAACGCTTTCTTTGGTCAGTATGTATTTTAAAGCCAGACGTACGATCACAGTGTTTGACAGCTCTAGAGACGTACATACATATGTGGCATTCAATCCTCGCCATTTTTGTGCTCATGTAGGTAAGTATTTCTTATCGGTTTTCATGCTTGGGTAAGTCATTATAACATTTTAATCCACTGTAAACGTATTTTCTTGTTCATGAACACATTGTGAATATGTTAATAAGCGTTTATTAATATTGTAACAATGTCGAAACGAAGGAAAATTAGGCCTACCATTCCTTTGATATGTGAATACATGTTAGGCATAATTTAAATACGAAACTATATATTATTTCTCATTACTCTTATTTTTTTTCGTCTTGGGATTAATAATAATATTATTTTCTTTAGATTTCTTTTACCCATGAATCACACAAATAGAAAAACAAGACAATATTCCACTGAATATTTGTCATATGGTTAAATTGAATCGCTACAAAATAACACCAAACCGATGTGGCTCATATGTTTGATTGTTCTATCCAATGATAGCATGAAGCCATCTAGGCTTCGTAGCCATTTGGAGACAAAACATTGGGAAAAGAAAAATAAATCGTTGGAGTACTTTCAAAAACTACGAGACAATTTTCAAGGAAGAAACAAGTTGGATGATATTTTTAGTAAACAAGCAAGCATCAAAGATAGCGGTTTATTACCATTATATGAAATTAGCAAAATAATTGCAAAAGCTGGGAAGCCACATAACAATGGTGAATCTGTCATATTTCCTTCGATATCAGTTGTGATTTCAACAATGCACGTGAAGTTACCGATAAGCTTCTTTTGAGCAATAACTCAGTAACCACGCGCATTGATGAAATGGCTGAAGATATAGAAAACCAACTCATTGCTCAATTACGCGTGAAACAATTTGAAGTAGTTTGCAATGCAACTCGATGAATCAACTTTGATGGGAAATGAAGCACTTTTATTATCATGTGTCAGATTTATAGGTGGAAAATCAACTCAGCGAAGAACTGTTTTTTGCAAGAATCTTTGCAACAGATACCAAAGGTGAAACGATATTTAAAGAAGTCCAGTCATTTTTTTACAGGAAAAAATATTCGATTCGAAAATTTAATTGCTTGTTCTACAGATGACGCCCCTTCCCTGGTCGGTAAGTACAGAGGGTTTATTGCTCACTTGAATAATGCATTGCCAAAAGTATTTAACATACATTGCGCCACACACCGCCAACATCTGGTGGCGATGAGATTATTAAGTGGACGTCTTCATGAAGCCTTAACTTTTGTAATAAAGGCTGTGAACCTTATTACGGCTAATACTCTTAAAGATTGTCTCTTTCGAAAATTTTGTGACGGAAATGAAGAAGGATTTGACCGTCTTGTATTGCATACAGAGGTGCGATGGTTGTCTAAAGGCAATTGTTTTCATCGTTTTGTCGTTCTTTGGGACAGTATGGGTTGAGATGAAAACAGACATATTTTACCTCTCAGATCTGTTTGAAGAATTTAATTCTCTTAATAAACTATTGCAAGGATACAATTGTAATTTAAATTTAATAAATAGCAAGAAAGCTATTGATGTCTTCATGGGGAAACTCAAATTGTACAGTACTAACATCTCACGCCGTGAGTTCGGACAGTTTCCAGCCCTTACTTCAGTTAGAAGGGATTTAAAAGATGACGATTGTATCGTGTATGTTGATCATTAAAAAAAATCATGAGGACATGCAAGTTCGTTTTAAAGAGTTACTAGAACTAAACATCCCAGTTTGGGTGCAGATTCCATTTGAGTTAAATGCTGCTGATGTTGAAATTGATTTACAAGAAGAATTTATTGATTTGCAGTGTAATAGGCGAGCCCAAAGTTGATTAAAAACTGCTAATCATGATGTATGGAAGAGTAGTGAATTTGCCTGTAAATATCCGCTGTTATGGGAGAAGGCTAAAATGTACCTCATTGCTTTCCTGTCAACTTATCTTGTGGAGTCTGCATTTAGTCGTGTTAGTGAGTTATTAACAAAAAATCGCAATCGACTTAACATTGTGGAAAGAGGGATCTTCGTCTAGCTTTATCAAAATTGGAACCAGATATTCAAACACTAGCATCAAAACATCAGGCACAAGGATCTCATTAGTTTTGAATGATATCCTTGTATCAGTGTTTTAACAATTGATCTTATTTGTTTCTCATTGATATCCTTGTAACTTCTAAGATTTTCAATAAATATATCATTCTAATGATTACAAAGTTATACAGTTCCATTTTTTATGTTATATCGAAATTGGATTTTTTTTTACAATTTATTGGATAAAATTCGTAAAATGTTTATAAGGAAAGTTTTTGATGTAGGTTCAAAAAAACTTTTATTTACTAGGAGATTCGTTTACTTATTACTAGGAGAGTTACCTGTGTTTATTGAAAGTTCAAAATTTGTATTTGGAATTTATGTTATGAATATAATGGAATTGTTTCATTGTTAGTTTTTACTAACCTACAAACACATATTTTATTTCGAAATTTTACATATGCATATGATAAGACACGAGTAGCTCTCCGGATGTCCCAAAACAAAATAAGGTTGAAAACCCCTGGCCTAAACCAAGAACGAGATCCAACCTTTTACTTTTCATCTCCACTTTATTTCTTACTATTCAGTAATTATATTCATCTTCACCCAACCATTCATGGAAGGAATAAAAGTTTTATCTTGGTTTATGTTTTTCCACTTTGCCATTTGCCCGCGGTTCAGAAGTGTGCTGACAGCTGGTGCACAAGCATCTGGTGGAGAGAGAACGGAGGTGAAAACAGAGACGAAAGAGGAAGAGAGATGACAGGATAACGTGGTTCCTTACAGCAAGCTTTACCTCTATATACTCCGGTAGCGAGTGGACGTATTCATTAAAGAAATATAAAAAGAACAGTTAGGTAAAAAAGATCATATTCATTGAAACGTGGAGAACGTATTTATTTTAAAAAAACAGGCAAAGTCTTCGCCAAGTTTGCGCTTCGCTATGATTAAAATTTAAAATCTAAAAAACAAACAGCCATGGTTAAATTTTTATAAATTTTCTGAACTTCGCCAATTATAATAATTTTAAAAAGGAACTCTAAACTAAATTTCCCCCCTTTCAAAATATCACGTTGCTAAAATAGAGTTATAGAATAGAAGAATAGAAGAAGATATATAAAAATAAATTTGATAAACTTCGCCATTTGTAATTCTTTGGGTTTTTTAAAATTCACAAAATTTAGATACTTATATTTATTTTTGAACTTCACCATTTTGTTTTTTGATATTATAAAAGAATTATTAGAAATAACTTTGATAAAAACATAAGTCATAACCAAACTAAGATGAAATTATTATTCAAATACTCAAAAAATCCCCTTCTTAAATTATAGAGTTAGTGATGATAATGATGATAAGAACAACTACTTAGAAAATATATTGACTGATACCAGTTAAGCGTACTTATTTAAAAAAAAATAAAAACAGTTACTTAAAAAAAGATCATAATGACTGAAACCGGGTGAATGTACTTATAAAAAAAGAGCAACTAACCTACAAAAGATCATATACACATAAACTAGATGAACGTATTTATATAAAAAAAGAGCAACTAAGTAAAGAAATATATTCTTGAAACAGAGTGAACGTATTTTATATTTAAAAGAACAGCTCCCACCGCTACTTGAAACAATCATATTCAGTGAAATAGGGAGAACGTTAAAATAAAAAGATTAGATTCACCTAAAAGTACAAATAAATCGAGCCTAAGACAACCAAAATGATCATATTAAAGTACTGTTAAATTCTAATCCTGAAATATCACTAATCTCAAATCAATCTCATTCAGGAAATTTCATTCATGCGTCATTACTCTGGCGGGACAATATTGTACAAACGAATTTCATTCCCTCATACTTTCTCATCGATATGCCCCAATTTTATTTTGCATTGTTAAAAATAAATAACTAAGAAAAAATTAAAAAAAAACATAGACACCGGAACTTTGATCGTGATGGAATGGTGTTCTTCTGTCTAATAGGTAGAAAGTAGCCATTTCTCTTAAATTACGAACAGAAATGGTTTTTGAGGCAGTTTTCTATTTATGACTTTTTAATGGGTAAACTAATTGAAAATATTTTATAGAGTGACTTCATTCTTTTAATCACAAGAATATATATGTCAATGTTTTTAGTAGGCGGGGGCACGGGCTTATTTTGTAATAAATTGAAAATCACATGACACGTGCCCCCTCCTACTAAAAACACTTGTCTTGTCTTTCACTGGTTAAAAAACCTACATTTCGTTGTTCAAAAGGCTTCTTGAATCAACCTTTCTTGGGGTTGAGGATGGTAGCTCTGGCGATCAGCGTCTTGGTCATATAAGCGATGAGCGCTTAATGACACAGGTTCAAATTCAACTTCTTTATTTATTTTCATATAACGGTTAAAATAGTTTGCCCTATCTTTCCGTTCTCTACATCTTCCATTTTCCTTCTTAAGCTTTTATTGGCTAATGTAATATTCTCCTAAGTGTTTTTCCGGGTTGTGTTACCAATTTTCATTTCCTTGGGCCTTTAAATATATATATATATATATATATATATATATATATATATATATATATATATATATATATATATATATATATATATATATATTGTATTTAGGGGATATTAATTGTATCTTCCATGGTAAAAAACATTTGCAAAATGCGTAATTAATGTCTCCACTACGTAGTCCAGATCGACCTAAGGACTCCCTCGATATCCTATAGGGACTCGAGGTGTTCCCTATTTGGTTTACGATCATTTACATATGAATAACATCGCTTGTGTTCGTGTTCTGACACCGTTGATAGCTCCTTTCTATAGTTTGTCTGGCTTTTCTTATTTTGCGCTTGGCACGACGACGATAGTAAAGACATCAGTTTTGATTCTAAATAGTATCGTTGGTTTTCAGACCGTTATACAATCTATTACGTTTCATTCTTAAATTTTTCATCTTACTAATTATCCACGGCATCTGAAATGATCTATTAGAATCTCTACGTTTATAGTTATTTCATTATTTATAGTGTAAAAATGAACGCCAAAATTGAATAAATATTTCCTGGAGATTTTAAACTTTAGAATTTCATCCCAATTTAAAAGTTTTTAAGCGGGCTCGAAAAATACCAAAATTGAAAGATTTAACGTTTAGTAGGAGTTGAGAACTCTTGCGAACATTTCTTCAAATATTTAAATTGAATCGAATTATGTTGTGATCAATATCCACAAGCTTTTCGTCAACATATATATTATCAAATAATTTATCTTCATTCGTCAGAATTTAGTCTTTGATATTCTGTTCGCTTATCGGTTCGAAGGCTCTATGATGCAAAATGTCGTTTTTTAAATAGCGAAATCGATTTCATTCAGTGCGGGCTGTTTCATTGAAAAAATCCATGTTAAGAAAATCTAGGAAAAGCATATCAATTATTTTTTGTCTGATTATGCTTGAAAGTGTTTCAAAAAAGATAACATGGTTTTCCGTTTAACCTGCTCGTCCATAGACAACGAGAAAATTTACTTTGCTAAAATCTCAAGAGTCATATATATATATATATATATATATATATATATAGAAGAAGGAGCAAATGCAAGTTCTGCGAGTGATAACAACCACCACAGTGCTTTCGCCATATTTATTTTCTGCCTTTCAAAACAATTTTGAAGACAGAAATAAAGGTGCAGAAACCTTGCATTGCAGACTATATTACAATATAGTACAGGAAAGAGAAATTTGACGGAATGAGCAATGAGACAAGAAACAGGAGTTCTTTAGAGGTAAGAGAAAGGGACATTAGAAGAAGACTAGAATCATAGAGAGCAGAGGGCGGCACAATGAAGGCAATCCTTTACCGAAAAGACAGAGATAACGCCAGGGGAAAAATTGGGCGAAGTAGAGTCACTGTGCCTGGTAGCTCAGCGGTAGAGCATCTGACCGGCAATCAGCAGACCCGGGTTCGTGTCCCGGCCAGGAATTTGAAACTTTTTTCCCCTGGCGTTATCTTTGTCTTCTCAGTAAAGGATTGCCCGTAGCCAGTCGCGAACCATACTGGCGGCAGCTTCTCGCCATTCAATTACGACGCCGAGCATCATCACGGAGGCCGTGGGCTTGGTCGTGGACTCGTCGCGGACCTTGGAGATGTCCTGACCGGTCTTTCTTCTTGTTGATGACTGGATCGACCGGGAAGCTTTTTTTCATCAGAAAAAAAAGAACATTCGATTGCCATATCTCTTCAAGTTGTTGAGAAGGCGACCGTGATGCTAATGACATTGATTTCGCATACGCTCGGTGAATAGAGGGCTTTACACGCACATCAAGCTCTTGCCGCTGTCCTCTTTGACAGCCTTGGACACTGTGACCACCGATATGTTCTTCTCCTCCTTCGTGAGCGCAGTCCTTTTGAGCTTCAGAGCACTTTCGAAGGTCTTTCTCACAGCCCAACGTTTGACAACTTTCGATCAGCCTGAGCGAAGTCGATCTTTGAGGTCTTTTTCCGTTCTTGACCCTCTCCGCAACTCTGTGAACGGTTATTCGGCTGACGTTTGGCCGGTTGGCGATGTCGGACTTGTTGTAGCCCGCGCGCAGAACAGAGATCTTGATTCTTTTCACTGCCACCTCGAGACATCTGCACACAATAAAAAAAGCATTTTAATGACATGCTGGAAAAGTAGAACTTTAAGTTTATTTGACGGAAAATATTCCCTCACAGGCGTAAACCTCTCGAAAGATACCCCCCCCACACCGATTTTAATAGAACTTTTTCAAGAACCTGTACAATAATATCAAACTCTTCCACCATAATACCTTCAATTTACATATCATTTTTGCTTCTTAAACTGTGTGCATCTATGTAAAAACGACAATTTTAGCATTAGATTTTTCAACTATGATTTGGTACAGTCATGGATCGAAAGTAATTAGAGAGATCTAAATGGGAATTTAACTTAGGAGGCTAAAATAAGTTTTAAAAGGGTTAGGTCTCGAAGAGAATCTAGCTAAACTCTGAGTACGACCGCTAAAATCCTTCAATCGATTAATCTCGTAGTCTCTGACACTGTCCAGACAAAAGGTATAGATAATTTATATGAAAGTTTGCCGAACCTTTTGCAGTTCCTACTCGGTTTGGTGCAAGCTATATGCTACAAACCGGGACTCTCGTCCGTAAAAAATGATCCTATAAGTTCACGAAAAGTACTGCTTCTTCCTGACAATAAACCTTTTTTAAACAATTATTAATATAAAACGCTCTGCCGAGGAAGATACTGCCGGAACCAACACACAGTGATATACATGAAATAATAATATTACAGCTTCCATCTTTAACTTCTCTCATTACAGTTATATAACTCAAAAGTGTTTCCTCCGAACTAGTAGTAAAATATTATTATATTACCAACATGAATTCTAAAAGTTATATAGCCTGTAATTCGTCTTCAAAATCAGAAATGGAATTAGTTGTCCTCCGCTTTACTACACACTTTAACAGAAAGTGCAACCCCACTTAATTGTGGTAACGTTGACAGTGGCCTACACCACAGTCTGTAGGATCATCCAAAGCTTTCTCCCTTAATTTTCTAAGCTGCTGGACGGAACAGAGTTAATCCGTTCCTGGGGAGCCATTAACAACATCATCAACATTACCACAAGGATAGCAGTAATGCCTTCTCTTAGCCTGGCAACTGCTAAGCGGTTGGGGGAGCAGAATTCATCCGCTCCTGGAGAGCCATTAACAACATCATCAACATTACCACAAGGATAGCAGTAATGCCTTCTCTTAGCCTGGCAACTGCTAAGCGGTTGGGGGAGCAGAATTCATCCGCTCCTGGAGAGCCATTAACAACATCATCAACATTACCACAAGGATAGCAGTAATGCCTTCTCTTAGCCTGGCAACTGCTAAGCGGTTGGGGGAGCAGAATTCATCCGCTCCTGGAGAGCCATTAACAACATCATCAGCATTACCACAAGGATAGCAGTAATGCCTTCTCTTAGCCTGGCAACTGCTAAGCGGTTGGGGGAGCAGAATTCATCCGCTCCTGGAGAGCCATTAACAACATCATCAACATTACCACAAGGATAGCAGTAATGCCTTCTCTTAGCCTGGCAACTGCTAAGCGGTTGGGGGAGCAGAATTCATCCGCTCCTGGAGAGCCATTAACAACATCATCAACATTACCACAAGGATAGCAGTAATGCCTTCTCTTAGCCTGGCAACTGCTAAGCGGTTGGGGGAGCAGAATTCATCCGCTCCTGGAAAGCCATTAACAACATCATCAACATTACCACAAGGATAGCAGTAATGCCTTCTCTTAGCCTGGCAACTTCTAAGCGGTTGGGTGGAGCAGAGTTCATCCGCTCCTGGGGAGCCATTAACAACATTACCACAATGATAGCAGTAATGCCTTCTCTTAGCCTGGCAACTTCTAAGCGGTTGGGTGGAGCAGAGTTCATCCGCTCCTGGGGAGCCATTAACAACATTACCACAATGATAGCAGTAATGCCTTCTCTTAGCCTGGCAACTGCCATAACGCCTGCCATAAAACTCACCAAGTTGGTTCCGTACAATCGAATCACCGACCAGAGGAAATTCACTCTCGTCCTCATCCTGAAGAGAAGATAAAACTGAGTAACTATTTGTTGTGATTTCTCCTTAGAGGGTCTGTGAGGGTCATTTTTACGCACCTGTTTGAAAGTAACATCAGAAGTAATAGGCGTAGGTCCTCCTCCATTAAAAATGATAAGAATAAAATGTTATTGCGTATAACTGATAATTTATATTATCTTTATCCATCTCCTATGATCGTCTCTCGTCCCTTGTTATCCTTTCTTGAACTGGCCTCGGTTGGATCATAGGGCCTTTGTTGGTCTTTTTCATTCTGTAACAAGTCAAAGGTAAGTGAGAGTCCAACCATTCGTGACTAATGATTTCTAAATTACCTTTATTTCTATTTATTCACCTTTTTCTTCTTTTCTATTTCTCTTAATTTCCGCCAAGAAGGTTAAGCTTGCACAAGATTGCATACAAATTTTCATCAGATAAATGACATTTATTCAGCAAACTCTACCATAATTTACCTTTAATGGTATCATATATGAAGCGCCTAGCCTATGTTGAACGTTAACCTAATTTTCGTTGCCATCGAACCGTCGTAAATACAAAAATGTCTACATTTATCAACTAGATCAAACTTTATTTACATCCATGTCTCTTTAAGTAATTTCTATTTGTATAAATTTGTTCAGACAGCAATCTTTCTCATCCTTAATCATTTCCCATTATAAATTTTTTCTTAATCTGTCTGTTTTTCGCCCCTTTCTCCCCTCACTGGGAAAGGGGTGTGACTAATTCGCTCATTGATCACGCCCATTTCCTTTCCACAAATAACTCACTTTCGATCTGGTTGAACGCTAGGCTTCGTTCTCTCTCATTTAATTGGAGAAAATCAACAAAACAAAACAGAATGCAAACACTAATATAAAATATGAAAGGGAAAAATATCAAACCCTTAAATAAACTTTCACTTTTTTAGCTTCGAGGGAACCCGCTTATTGTCTCAGGAGGGAAGCCCACTAATTGTCTGAAGAAGCGAACCCGCCAATTGTCTCAAGAATAAAACCTGCTAATCGTCTCAGGAGGAAACCCGCTAATTGTCTCAAGAAGGAAACCCACTAATTGTCTCAAGAAGAAACCCCGCTAATTGTTTCAGGAGGGAAACGCGCCAATTGTCTCAGGAGGGAAACATGCTAATTGTATCAGGAAGGAAACCCACTAATTATCTCAGGAAGGAAACCCTCCAATTGTCTCAGGAGGGAGACCGGCTAATTGTTTACGAAGGAAAACCGCTAATTGTCTCAGGAGAGAAAACCTCCAATTGTCTCAGGAGGGAAACCCACTAATTGTCTCAGGAGAAAAACACGTTTATTCTCTCAGGAAAGAAAACCACTAATTGTCTCAGCAGGAGAATTCACTATTTTTCTCAGGTGGGAAACCAACTAATTATGTCAGGAGGTATACCCTTCAATTGTTTCAGGATGGAAATCCGCTGATTGTCTCAGGATGGAGACCCGCTAATTGTTTCAGGAAAGAAACCCGCTTATTTTCTCAGTAGGAAAACCCATATAATTGTCTCAGGGTGGAAACCTACTAATTGTTTCAGGGAAAATCCCGCTAATTGTCTCAGGAGGGAAACCCGCTAATTGTCTCAGGAGGAAAACCGGCTAATTGTTTCAGGAAAATGTCAGCAATTAAACGCGAGTGTTTTTCTTTTGTTTCTAATGGCGACAGTTAAGAAAACTCACTCCGACCGATTTTCAGTATAAGGATGGATTTCTGGGAAATAATTTGCGTTAATGGTGTTTATAATGCCAATTACAGCAAAGTGCTTCCTATCGTTCTGGCTAATGAATATTATTGCTCATTTATCGCATGAATAGTCAAGCTAATGAGAACATTCTGATTGTTTACTGACCTCCGAAAAAGAAATTAGTTCACCAACGGCGTCATGGACTCTCATTAGAAAAAAGAGCAGAAAATGAAAATGAAGAACACTGAATGTGTGAAGATGGTGGTGAAATTATTCTGAATATATTCAATAGGTGTAAGAAATGGGCAAAATAATATGTGGTAGTTATATGAAGGGATAATATATGAAAAGAATGTAAGGGTAGTGAATTCATTCTTTTGGGGAGATCACGTATGTTCATCATGAAAGGAAATCAAGCCCAACAGCGACAAATAGGCCCATTTAAGGCATGGCCCGATGCTGGATAAGAACGTAAGTGAAGGTGTATTGCAAATTTTAATGTTATTAAAAATTCATTATGTTTTTGCCTTTGATGACCTTTTTTTCTTGCTTTTGATTGATAAGATAATTTCTTTAAAAGCAAGCAAGAAGTACCTATCTCTAAGACACGTCCACCCAAATTTCCCCCCTGAAATCAACACCCTCATAAAGCAAAAGAACAGATTCAGACAAAACAGAGCACCAGACATCTTGTCACTTATAGATCATTCGCATTTCTTATTGTCTTTCTTCCTCAATTCTTCACATCAAATTTCTTTTATTTTGAATACTTAAAACGTAAATTATTTAAGAAAGAGTTGGAATAGTTTCTAAGTCGTTTATTGAAAGATAGGGAGAAAATTCTTCGGTTTTGCTTTTGCTAGATTTTAATAGGTGCCTTCCTGTCTCACGCCACGATTGCTCACACTTTCCACTACTCGACCCATTAAGGGTGGAAGGAAATATTCATAGTATCTCTCCAGATCAATACCACTTCATGGGTCACTAGTAGCATTTCCATGATAAGCGGTGACACCAATTACTCGCAGGAGGAACTACTGCTACAGGAGTTGGACAAAATAATATGAACACTTGATAGATACACTATATTTGTTATCACTAAGGTGCTGGAGCACCATTCACCTTAAGTACAGCTGCAATCCTTCAGGAATAGAACTATACGACTGTTGTATGGTTTCAAGCGGAATGTGTCTTATTATTTTGTCTAAACGTCTTTCAATTGCTTCATTGATGGCGGAGGTGGAAATCTGCTTCGCACTCTGCTCCAAAACCGATCATAATGGTTCGATGATGTTTAGATTAGGTGACTGTGCTGGCCAGGGTGGCTGTTGGATTACATTCTGATGCTCCTCAAAGCTCTCCCCAAATCCTTCTGGATGAGTGTACGGGTGCATTATCTTTTCGAAAAATCGTGGTATGATTATTTTTTTAAGTGCCTATCTGGCGACTTCGTGCTATGAAAACAGTATGCTAGTCATAGTAAGAACCTCGTCATTGAGAATGTCTAGAAATTTTTGGTAGTAATCTGACCATTAATGGTAATATGATACCTGCTGAATACTAGGAAATAGCCGCTCAAATCATTACGGATGCACCCCTATGTTTGACGGTTGTAAACAGGTAGTCCAGATTGTAGGCTTCCTTTGGAGTTCTTCACGCATAAACACGGCCATTTGTGTGAAACAATTTAAATGGTGACTCGTTGAACCATGCTACATTATCCCAATCATCAATTGTCCATGTTTGATAATTGTCACACCATTTCTTTCGCAATTTGGCGTTTGTTTTCTTTACCAAAGGTTTTGGAATTGTTGCCCTTTCATTAATGTTTGTTTTGTAAAGTTCCCGGCGCACAGTTATTATCGAATCAGTATGGTTCAGATGGCTATTGAGTTCTTCTTTCACCATTGGTGCTGAGTTTTGTGTTATTTGGCCACAATCCATTTTAGTGTCCGACGGCCTCTGTCAGTTAACTTCGGTTTTCGCTAATTGCTGTTCTACGCAGATGACGTCTTACCATGTTTTGTGTATGTGTCATAATCATGAGCACTGTTGCCCATGATACATTAAACAGCCCAGCTATTTCATTTAAAACCACCCCGCTACTCGAGCTCAAACACGTTACCCTTTTTGGAAGTCTGATAGGTCACTCATTATTCCATCCGCCAGCCGTGGCTGACAAAACGTAGTGTATATTGAAATGCCAAAAAAAACAACTTCGCCTTCGAAACAAATGAATATCACAGCATTTATATGTAGGTAGTGTTGTTACCTTTTAAAAATTTACATGACTTAACTTGTTGTTCATATAATTTTGTTCAATTCCTGTATATGCATATGTTCCATAGATTTTTCACTCGCTCTACACTCGCCTCGTTGGTTTCCATTTTAAATTTCATTAAAAATATCATGATTAACGAACGTTGTTTCGATGCATTATTCGAACAAAGGTCGATGTAAGTAAGCAGGAATCTAATAACATAAAATCTTTAATATGCGAGTGACTGGATAGGAATGGAAGAGGAGGAAATTCAATCCTTTTGGGGGATAATTTATGTGCATCATGAAAATAAATCAATCCCAACAGCTGCAATTAGACGCACTCCTGAAGCCTGGTAGGAGCGTAAGTGAAGGCAAATATAGTTTAAAGAAACAGCGCATTATAAATCTTAATGTTACTAATTATCCATTAAGTTTTTTCTTTTGATGAGTTTTTCTCTTGCTTTTTATTGATAGAATCATTTCTTTCCGACTAAACAAGAAATATATCTCTCTAAGACACACGAAAGTCCACCCAAATTTCACCCCTGAAATCAACAACCTCAGAAAACAAAGGAACAAATATAGACAAAACAGAGAACAAGACATCTGGAAACAATACCTTCAAAGCATAAAAAAAAACCCAAAACGTCTCACAATGCTGTCAAATAATAGAAAATACCCTAGTACACACCCACTACACAAACACGAATCACTTCTCCTGGAAACAAAACAAAAAACACCCAACCGATCAATGAAATCAACTTATGAACCACTATTCCAAAATTAGCCAATTACCAATCAGTTGGAACAATAAAAAAAACACTAAAAACCTATTTAAATTACGCTCTGAACTTACATGTCAACCACCTTTTATCCACCTACACTTTACTAACGATAAAATCTCTCAAAAAATTCACAAGCTGAAAGCCCAGTCCACATCTTGAGCATCCGCTTAAAATAAATAACCCTAGAGATTGGCCAGGTCTGTCCTTTTGAGTTACCTTGTTATTTTGAAATTGGTCAGTTTTGTTTTTTTGAGTTACCCTGCTATTTTGAAATTGGTCAGTTTTGTTTTTTTGAGTTACCCTGTTATTTTTAAATTGGTCAGTTTTGTTTTTTTAGTTACTCTGTTATTTAGAAATTGGTCAGTTTTTTTTAGTTCCCTGTTATTTAGAAATCGGTCAGGTCTGTTTTTTTAATTACCTTTGTCATTTAGATATTGGAAAGATCCGTATTTTTGAGTTCTGCTGTTAATTACATTGTGAATATTCGGCCGATTCTAACGAAATTTGAAACTGTTATGTTGTTATACATTCTCTTTCGAATGATATAATTGCCAAAGTCCCCCCAAGGTTAGTCCGGGAATTATTGAAAGTTTTGAAGGTCGTAAGGTTATAATCAGAATAAGTGAGAGTACGTGACTTTCGTCAGCAGACCTTGTTTAGTTACCCTGTTATTTAGAGATTTGGTCAACTCTGTATTTTTGAGTTTCCGTTATTTAGAGATTGGTCAGGTGTGTCTTTTTTAGTTCCCTTGTTATTTAGAGATTGATCAAGTCTGTATTTTTGAGTTTCCATTATTTAAAGATTGGTCAGGTGTGTCTTCTTTAGTTCTCTTGTTATTTAGAGATTGGTCAAGCCTGTATTTTTGAGTTTCCGTTATTTAAAGATTGGTCAGGTGTGTCTTTTTTATTTCCCTTGTTATTTAGAGATTGAGCAAGTCTGTATTTTTTTTTGTATCTCCTATTAACCTAAAGAAATTTGTCAGATCTGATATTGCCAGATGAAATACTTTGAACAATGGTCTATTGTTATGTTGGTTTCCACCTACCAAGGCTACTAAAAGAGCTGAAATCACGCTCATTCCAACTTCAGAAAATCTCATATTTACAAAAAAAAGAAGAATTAAACTAAGTTTAACCTTTAACTTGCCTATAATAACAAAAGGCAAGGTGAGTGAGTAATCGGAAAGCAGAGTCATTGGTGTTATATGTTAGTTACATAGAATCGAAACGAACTGGAATCCTACTGTGGTAATAATAATCCAGTGTTAGTGGTGAAGAACAAATAGCTGGTGTAGCAAAATATCCCTTTGTTGTTTGAGAATATTTTCGGGACTACTGTCCTTTAATTGCTTTGTGGAGCCTCAAATAGTGTCAAGTGTAACATGGAAAATCATGGTGCAGCTGACATCTGGAAGTTTGTGTGCACTTCCGGCCCTAATGCCCGTATGGAGTTCTGCTGTTAGATATCTTGCACACATTTTCACTTCCTCTATCGTCACCACTTTCGTTACATTCTACTAGAGATGCTCTTATTGGTATTTTGATTTTTTTTTTTGGGGGGGGGGTGTTAAAAAATAAAAGGCACCTTTGTAGTTTTGGTACTTGAATAATTCACTCTCTGCCATTTTTTTAATTAAATTAAAATCGAAAATGAACGTAACTAGAACTCTGCGAAGAAAATGGTGAAACAAACGCCAAATTGCGAAAGAAATGGCGTGACAATTATCAAGTGAAAATGTGTGGAAGATTTTGTGTGGTGATGCTTTCGTTCATTTTCACTTTAAATTCAATTAAAAAAAAGGCAAAGAGTGAATTTTTAACTTACCAAGTGCTTCATAGGCGCCTTTTATGTCATACCACTTGGGTATTCTCTTCCCTCCGAATTTTAAGCAAAATACCAACATGGGCATCTCTAGTAGAATGTAATGAAATTGGTGAAGAGAGAAAGTGAAAATGTTTAGAAGATATATAGCCGTAGATGTCTTACCCTTGGTTGAGCAATCGTAAACAACGTGTTAAGGAAGCAGAGAAACCCTCGGGGAGAAGTAGATTGCTCGCTTTCTCCATCGGAAGATCATCAACGACGACAACGCGAATAAAAAGAGACCAGGTTAAAGGAGAATAAAGAATAGAAAGGGGGAAATACGTTCTTTACCTTTTGGCGTTAAGAATAGACCGAATGAAACATCTAGAAATATATCTCACAGACAAGGCGATTTTGCTTCTTAGCTAAGGGTAGAGGGAGCTAGGCCCAGGAGAGTTGCGCTCTACCCTTGTTTTTAACAGGCTTTATATAATCCACAAATTCTCACTCACAATAACTTCAACCATTTTGTACCAGTTATAAAAGTTTTCTGTCGATTCAAGTTTGTTTTCAGTTATGACCCTTTCCCCCTCATTAACTTTAAAAAAATAAATACCTTTAGAAAAAATATTAAGTTATTTACAAAGTAAAACAACTCTCATGTTTGCTTTTGGTCGAGATTCTACTTGCGGTAGCGAAAACAGGGCTTAAATCCCGATACCATTTAACTCTTAGGATGATCAACATTGGTTTCCTCCACGAAAGACCAACTCAAATGTGAATGGTCCCTAACGGTCTCCTTTTGTATTTACAGCCATAGATGGTACAACAAGAAGCGGTCCACTGCAGAAAAAGTCCTTCTAGTCACAATATTCTTCTCCATCTTTGTGGTGATTGGTCTCAGCGTTTCTCTCGCAGCCGTCATCAGCGGATACCAACTCGCTAAACAGTGTAAGTCCGAAGACTCGGTCTGTTTGTGCCTCCGTTTGTCTATTTTAGGGACTTTTGGACATTCTGTTGATAGAGTCTATATCTTGGTTTGTTACCTTTGCTTGGACTATTTCTATATTTAGTCATTTTATTCTTGTTCAATATAAAGGGTGTTCTATTAAGACAGATCGAAGTTAGCAGTAAATAAAACAGTGTTATTGGTGAAAATTTATTGATTTCACTATTGGATCATGTTTTTTAAGTCATGGCAATTATGGGTGAAAAATAATATCGCCTAAATGTCCGCCAAGGCTTCGGCGGCAAACCTCCAATCGATGGTCAAAGTATTTGATGACCTCTCTGCATAGTTGCGCCTCGATCTCACCAATATACCTTATTATCTTATCCTTCAACTGTTAAATTGTTGTTGGCTTGTTGGCATAGACCTTACTTTTGAGATGACCCCAAAGGAAGAAATCTAAAGGCGCCAAGTCACACGATCGTGGTGGCCAATTGACCTCGCTGTTTCGAGAGATGATGCGACCTGGGAACTTCTCATTCAATAAAGCCATTGTTGCATTGGCTGTGTGGCATGTGGCGCCATCCTGTTGCAACCACAAATCTTCGACATCCATAGAATTTAATTCAGGCCATAAAAAGTTGGTTATCATGTCACGGCATCGCTCGCCTGTCACCGTAACAGAATTCCCGGCATCATTTTCGAAGAAATACAGCCCAAAGATTCCGCTAACAAAAAATGCACACCAAACAGTGACCTTTTGTGGATGCAGTGGCTTTTCAACAATCTTCCTGGGATTTTCATCAGCCCAAATGCGACAATTCTGCTTATTAACGAATCCACCAAGATGAAAATAGGCTTCATCACTAAAGATGATTTTTTGCGAAAAATCATCATCGGCTTGTCTTTGCTCGTGCACCCAATTGACAAATGTACGGCGCTTCAAATGGTCAGCAGTCTTCAGTTCTTGTGTCCATTGAATTTTGTAAGCGTGTAGAGACAAATCTTTCGTCAAAATTCGATGTAACGTTGTTGTGGAGAGGTTCAATTCCTGCGCGCGATGACGAATAGAGGTGTCTGGATCTTCGGCCACATTCTTGCGCACTGCAGCAATGTTTTCAGCTGAACGGCCTAAATGAGCACGCAATGGCGTTTTCCTATCTACCACCGACGCCATTTGTTTGAATTTACGAACAATTTTCGCAATTGCACTCTTTGTTGGTCGATTATGTTGATCTAAGAAATCGCGAAGTGCCCGAAATGCATTTCTGTTTGAACGTCCATTTTCTTAATAGGCTTCGATAACTTTAACACGTTGTTCGATTGTTAATCTTTTCATGGTTGAAAGTGCCAAAGATTGAAGTTGTTAAATCTGAAAGAAAAAGAAAAAAATTATTAGACGCCTAAACTTAACTCGCATTTAAAATCGGTCCAAGTTATTGGAACACCCTTTATAATCTATACGGTTGTTCTTTTTATTGTTAGAGGTTTGTTTGTGTTCGTATTTATGTGTTTGTATGTATTCTGTACTTTTGGTTCTGTTTAATAGTGTGGTATATATATAAGTGTAGTTTATCAAAGTTTATCCACCTCTATCCATCAGTTTGTTCTTTATCTTCCCTATTTCTCCTTACATATCCTATATATTTGTAACTTAACTATTCCTGTTTTCTATTATTTTTAAATAATATAGGTAATAATTTAAATTTTATAAATTATTAGTTGTATTTTATAATGAAGATCTTCAAAAAATCTTCAATAAAATTAAGAGTTAAATAAGCAATCCGTTTCTTATATTTCCTTATTTCTTATATTTTTCTTTTCATTCTTTCTTTTTTTCTGTAAACTTTGTTTTCTCCACACAAAAAAGCATGAACTCTTAATACCAAGTAATTTTCCCACAATCATTTTTGTTTTTCAATGTGATGCACCCCCTCACCCCCTCTTTATTGTATAGTCGTGTTCTTCTTTCTATACTCTACTACCCCTTCACCCCCTCTTTATCTTAAACATAGTCATATTCTTCTTTCTATACTCCACTACCCCTTTGCCACCTCTTTATCTTATACATAGTCATATCTTATACATAGTACTCACTCCGTCTGAGATACTGTGTAAGATAATCATTATTAATCATCAATGCCCTTTTCTCAGACTACTCATAGAGAAGAATTCAGGTAATTTTCCCCCCCCCCTCAATTTTATCATCCTGGATCTGCCACTGATAGTGGCAGACGTACTTACCGATACTTCCTAGTGCAGCTAAGCATGTCAGGAAGATGCAGATGAAAGCATACAAGAACTCGAATAAAAAACAGCAAACGAAAGATTAACCAAAGTAGGAACTCATCAAATGAACCATTTGCGCTGAAGATGAATGAGGATCAGGATGGAATCAGGAACTTATCCTGGAAGCGAGGGCGAAAGGCGATAAACCTGGGGAAGGAATAGTCTTGCAAACATCGTGGATAAGAATAACAGGTACTTGTGAGAAATATGGAGGACAAATTTAGAGGGTGAAAGTATCAGGAACTCTCCCTAGCCTAGGGGATATGACGTGAGACTTCTATTGTCGAAGTAGGGGTTCGATTCCAACGAGCGCCCACGCAAAACTGCTTTCAATATCGTCACGAACTGACAGTTCATTGGGGCAAGGGGGGTTACAGTGAATTTACGCCCTCTCCAGAAGTAAAGAGCCCCAAATGCGTAATCAGAACATCGCTATCATTCCCTTCCAGTTTTTAGATGCAACATACTTACTCTCCTATGGATTACTAGTAAGTCACATTGGGCATTCATATCCACATAAACCGATGTATACTTGTGTCCGTATGATGGTACTCATATCTACATACCTCTGACGCGGTACCACGAAGGTTTGGTTGGTTGGTGTCAAAAGCCACAACTACCCGACACCTCCACCCCCAACCTGGTGCGACCCCTGGTGCCCTCGGAATTGTCAGCAATAGCCATTCTGATATTTATGAAATTCATCAATTTGAATATTTGTTTTGATATTTTAGTTATCAAGTTCGTTTCGTGATCAATTTTATCGTGGTTTATAAGCCACCAAAGCAAGCAGAAAAATACGTCTCTATATTTCTGAAAGCTTTCGGCCTTAATTAGAGAAAAAAGTAACTGTTATAAGTGGTGACTTCAATTTTCCGAGCATAGATTTTCTAAATTAAATAGAAGACAATGCATAAAATTGACTTCTAGAATTTATAGATAGCTTCCTGCATAAAAAAACTAGACGCATTAACACACGAACAGAATATTCCAGACTATTACAGAATATACCTAAACATGTTCACGGAAGTTTTCATCTCATCCCAAACTTTAAATCTTGTAATTTCGATATTTTTCTTTTCCGCTAAAAGTTTTAAATTTCTATGAAATTTTAAACTATCAAGACATCCCTGCAAATTGGGAAATACATATTTCAGCATTCATTTTTCACTCTAAATAAAAAAATATTCCACTATAAATTAGGAGGTTCTAATAGATCAAACTAGATTGCCATAGATAAATAATGAGATTTCGAAGTGCATAAGGAAACGTAAATGACAATAAATTGTCGAAAACCGGCAATTATGTCGAAAATCGAAGCCGATATCTTTAATATCGTTGTTTTGTCAAACGCAAGATACGAAAAAGCAAAAGGATCTACCCTCGTTGTCAAAACACGATCCCAACGATTTATTAGATATGTAAATACTAGTAAACTCTTTAGAGAGCGCATCGGCCCTCTTCAGGTTGCTGATAGTGGATTCAGTGACAACCTGAACAACTTGTTGAAGACATTAAATAAAAATTTAAGGGAGTTTTTATTATTGAAACTACAAATAACTTACCTACAATACAAAACGTAATAAATTTTCTCGAAATGAATACTCTCAAATAATGATATAACTGAAAATAAAATTAGCTTTTATATGAAAAAAAATGAAAATTCCAAAAGCACCTGGTTCCAATAGAGCAAAAGTTTTCAACCTTTTTATGATGGTGGCACCCTAATTGCTATTTGGAAGCAGCCGCGGCACCCTAATATAATATAATTTACATATAAATACAAAATTACGTTGAAAGCACTTCAAAATGAACCATAATTGAAATTTACCTAATTTAATTGAAATAAAAGATATAAATTTGAAAATAAGTAAATCATACATTTAAAAGTTTAATGGGAAGTTTGAGCTTGATGTGTGCCACATAATTCTTTAATATTGGAACGTATGTAGAGTTGTCAAAGCAACTCATTTCTTCATTCACTTCTGCAATCTTTCTCTTTTCGTTGTTCTTATGTTCCACACTGCAGAAAAGCTACTTTCAAAATACTTTCAAATATCGTTAGATTTTTTTATAAATGTTTGGAATATATACTTTTGTTTGGCAATTTAGGCATTGTAAAAATGATTTCCTGGTCCCTTTCGCGGTACCGCAGTTGAAAACCACTGCAATAGAGTCATTCTGATCCATTTTAAAGAATTATTAAGCGATCTCATAAAACCTATTTGTACAAATTTCAAAAGTCTATTATCGAGGGAATAATACACAAGGAGTTCCAGTAGGCAATGTTCCAAAAATATATAAATGCAGTTCTGTGGCATCAGGATTTTTTTACATTTTGCATAATATATATATATATATATATATATATATATATATATATATATATATATATATATATATATATGAGGAATTAAACCACATTCTCCGAAGACAATTTAATTCAGAACAGTTTCGGTGTATCTTACACCCTTTTTCAACTGACACTGGATAGAAAATATAAGAAAAGTGCATATAAGCATAACACAAGGTCTGGTCGTGAAAGATCCCCTCTTTTTCTCTTAATCCCCTACTTGTGGCTAATCAGGGAAGGGGGGGGGGATAGGCCTAAACATATTGAAGGGCTGACATTTTACTATTTTGTTTATTTGCTTTCTTAGTACAGGATTAAAAGAAAATTGACCCTCAGATATATTTAAATTAGGAACTGACGACATCAAGCTCGATTCTACGATTCTTCCCTTAACATAGTTAGCCGATTTAAATACCATTTTACTTCCATTGAAATCGATCGAATGATTCAAGTCTTTACATGGCAAAATATTCCACTGATTTCGCTGCCCACTCTAATATCTCTTTTGTGTTCATACAATCTCTTGTCTAGATTTCTTCCCGTTTCCCCTATATAAACTTTATGGCAATCGTTGCATGGTATTGCATATACTCCTATGTTAATATGTTCTTTGGGTTTCCTGGCAATCATCAATTGGTTAAGGGAATTATTATATTTAAAGGCTAGATTAATACCCGCTTTTCCAAATATGTCCTTTAAACTATTTAATTTATTATTAAATGGCAATGTTATACATTTGTTGAAGTCATTAGTGCGGGAAGGCTTATTACCATAGAATGTTTTCCTAGCTGCAAAATGGGCAGACGATATGAACCAATCGGGGTAATACAAATTAGAAAAAATGGTCCTGATAATGACAATTTCTTCATCTAAATAGAAAGGATGAAATATTTTGTATCCTCTAAGGAAAAGGTTAGAAATTACCGATTTTTTAACAGTATTATCGTGAAACGAAAAATAATGTATATAGGCATTCGAGTGGGTTGGTTTCCTATACACGTCAAGTTTTAATTCGTGGTGATCTTTATTAATGAGGACATCTAAAAAGGGTAATCTATTATCATATTCTCATTCATATTTAAATTTGATGGAGACATGCAAATTATTCAAATTATTAAAAAAGGTATCAAAATCATGGCCATTTGGCCATACAGAAAATACATCGTCAATGGCCTAATGACCATGATTTTGATACCTTTTTTAATAATTTGAATAATTTGCATGTCTCCATCAAATTTAAATATGAATGGCAATATGATAATAGATTACCCTTTTCAGATGTCCTCATTAATAACGATCACCACGAATTAAAACTTGACGTGTATAGGAAACCAACCCACTCGAATGCCTATATACATTATTTTTCGTTTCACGATAATACTGTTAAAAAATCGGTAATTTCTAACCTTTTCCTTAGAGGATACAAAATATTTCATCCTTTCTATTTAGATGAAGAAATTGTCATTATCAGGACCATTTTTTCTAATTTGTATTACCCCGATTGGTTCATATCGTCTGCCCATTTTGCAGCTAGGAAAACATTCTATGGTAATAAGCCTTCCCGCACTAATGACTTCAACAAATGTATAACATTGCCATTTAATAATAAATTAAATAGTTTATAGGACATATTTGGAAAAGCGGGTATTAATCTAGCCTTTAAATATAATAATTCCTTAAACCAATTGATGATTGCCAGGAAACCTAAAGAACATATTAACATAGGAGTATATGCAATACCATGCAACGATTGCCATAAAGTTTATATGGGGGAAACGGGAAGAAATCTAGACAAGAGATTGTATGAACACAAAAGAGATATTAGAGTGGGGAGCGAAAGCAGTGGAATATTTTGCCATGTTAGAGACAAGAATCATACGATCGATTTCAATGGAAGTAAAATGGTATTTAAATCGGCTAACTATGTTAAGAGAAGAATCGTAGAATCGAGCTTGATATCGTCAGTTCCTAATTCAAATTTATCTCAGGGTCAATTTTCTTTTAATCCTGTAATAAGAAAGCAAATAAACAAAATAGTAAAATGTCAGCCCTTCAATATGTTTAGGCTTAACCCCCCCCCCAGATTAGCCACAAGTAGGGGATTGGGGGAAAAAGAGGGGATCTTTCACAACCAGACCTTGTGTTATGCTTATATGCACTTTTCTTATATTTTCTATCCAGTGTCAGTTGAAAAAGGGTGAGAGATACACCGAAACTGTTCTGAATTAAATTGTCTTCGGGGAATGTG
Organism: Ceratothoa steindachneri; assembly: GCA_963969495.1. Classification (NCBI taxonomy): domain Eukaryota; kingdom Metazoa; phylum Arthropoda; class Malacostraca; order Isopoda; family Cymothoidae; genus Ceratothoa; species Ceratothoa steindachneri. Next base: position 116,972,143 of record OZ018332.1, read on the forward strand.
GTTTAATTCCTCATCTTTTCTTGCGATATTGCATTAATTTTCATATATATATATATATATATATATATATATATATATATATATATAGGGTGTTCCATTAAGATGGATCGCAGTTAGCAGTAAATATACATTGCAGCAAAATATATATTGAGTTTTTCTGCCTCTTTCAACACTAATTTCAATCATCATTATATTGATGATTGAAAGTAGTGTTGCGATAATATATATATATATATATATATATATATATATATATATATATATATATATATATATATATATATACAAAGAAGTATATTAACGTACATGTAAATACAGGAAAGAAACCACAGTGTTAGGATCGACTTATTTGCAAAACCAGGTTTCGACGAAGATCTCCGTCACCTTCAATCGCTGCACCTAGGGGCACACAAATTTACAAGTTGGAATGCAATTAAGTGGGGGTAGGGTATGGAGAAGCCTATCATCTAGCCTGTTGGTAGACATGTCAAATGAAAACCATTCAATTGACATTGATAATGCCAAAATTATTTAGAATTCCCACAACTATATACATAGGCGTCTAATAGAATAATCTGTTATAAAGGAAATTCCAAACTATAATACTTCTGATGGGCAAATCAACACTAATCCTTTGATAAACAGAAGACTCAAACAGCTTCTCCTTAAAAATGCCGCTGCTCCATACCACCCCACCCACCACCCCTAATTACATTCCGACATGTAAATATGTGCGTTCTTAGGCTAAGCATCTCTCTGTAATCACTAGTTTACCAGCGATTGAAAATGACGGATGCCTCCGTCGAAACCTGGTTTCGCAAATAAATCGTTCCTAACACTGTGGTTTCTTTCCTGCAATTACATGTACTTTACTGTACTTCTTTATATATATATATATATATATATATATATATATATATATATATATATATATATATATATATATATATATATATATATCATTATGCAAAATGTTAAAAAATCCTGATGGCACGGAACTAGATCCTAGTGCAAATCAACATAATATCTGAGAGAAATTGCAAAAAGAATTGAATAGAATAGTTAAGTTTCGCAAAGATGGTAGATGCATTTCAACATAGGAAAGTGTAAATAATGCATGATAATCCTGGGACACATAGCTAGATATTTTGTAGTTAAGTCGAGATATTTTATTCTTCTCTTATATAAAATGCGGATAAGACCTCATGTTGAGTGTGCGGTACAATTCTGGGCTCAATGCATACAAGAAGACAGTCATATTGGAACGCATAAGTGTTGAATTTATTTACTGAGATTAGAAATAAATTGTACAAAGAAAGATTGAAGCACTACAATTTACATTCACTGGAAGATCGGTATCTACACACCCAATATATTAAAGTCTTTAAGATACTAAAATGTTTTTACCAATATAAATTATGACTTAAGAGTTGAGTTAGATACTGAACGGTCACTAGAAACAACGGTTTCAATCTAGATAACATAAGATTTAGTTCTGCAATAATAAAAAAAAAAAAATCCGATAAAATACCACCAAATTGGAATGGCTTGCCTATGAAGGTCATTGAAAATACAAGAGTAACTATGTTTAAGAATAGTATCGATACATATTACTTTAAAGTATGATCTTGCAGAAAAATAGAGTTGTGAAACTAATTTATTATACATATCTTCTGATTTTTTACCGCTTCTTCACCTCTGACTCTGACCATTTCTCCTCTTATGAAAAATATTAGGGTATTTAGGGGTTCATTATGCGGTCGTGGGATCCTTTTGTCCACATACGAGAGACGGATGAAGCAATTTACCGTGAATTGTATCATGAGGGTATAGAAGATGAAGAGAATGAGAATATGATTGACTTTTAGGGTGTGAAATGGGTCTGATTTAAGGATTAGGAACCAATAGCGATGTAAGAGAGTTCTGGTTGTTGGTTATAGATCCCTGGGAGCAGATGACATCTTTGCTCCCTCCACCCATGTGAGAGATTAAGGGAAAAAGCTTTGATCCTACATCCTGTGCTGTAGCCTCGCCAACGCCCTCTGTGAGGCTTTCCAGAAGGAGAAGGTTAGAGAGGAGGGAGTCTGTTGCATGCTGGGGGAACTTTATAAGCACCCGATTGTGGTAGCGGCCTATGCATCAGATAGGAAGTGGAAGTTCGATTGCAACTTAACCTCACGCGGAATGTGGGATGGTCCCACACTGGGATTACATCTAGGTGGGGTAGTTGTCCCATATCCACTTGAAAATGAGTGGCCACCCTGCAATTCTTTTTTTCTCTTCCGACAGGTCGGTTAGAGTTAAAAAAAAACCCATTAAAACTAGCTTTGCCTGCTGGGCTTGAGAGAGCTCTAGTGCTATGGTTAGGTGATTATGTTACGGGATGAATTTGGTGGTTGTGTTGTAAAGCAATTGAAAGTGGAAGAGTGACTGAGAATCGAAAAAAATACAATGAGAGTACTGGTTTATCTAAGTAACAGTGCAAAATATGAATGAAAGAATGCCGATTGGGAGTGTAAGAAGCATAAACGAGGGATTAAGAGAGAATGAGCAAAGTTGGTTCATAGCGCGTATGTTGGGCCATCAAGTACTTGCTGGTATTTACTGGGTTGATAGAGAAAGAGTATGAGTGTGTAACTAGGTAAGTGTTATAGCAGGTTCGGATGAAAGATGGCCGGAGTGGCTTTGTTATACTTGATGAGGTGGGGAAAGGGGGGGGGGGATGTGAGTATCTGCGATAATTTAGAAATGAGGGAAAGGGGTGTAAGATTGATGAGGAATGGTAAGGAGTGGATTCTATGTTGGTGTATGGCGATTAATGGGTGTTAGTTATGGAATGACTAGGAATTGTCAATCAAAGCGTTTTACAGAGTTGTGTGAGAGAAAGATTTAAAAAAAAATGCAGAGGAAAGTAATATGATGGGCTTTGGCATAGGTGGGCGTTATCGCGATAATTTATCGCGTGCCTTGGATGCAGAAATAGGTAGGCCCGAAGTTTTTTCGGGGATTTTTCTAAGAACTTTCTAATTTTTTTCTAAGATTTTTCTAAGTTTTCTAAGATAAAGATAAAAATAAAGATTTGAATTTATCGATTTTTTATTTATAATATCAATATCGTTATGGCTAGTATCGGAATTTGGGATTTATCGATTTATCGGTTATCACCTTATCGGGCGATAATTTTATCGCCGATAAGTTTATCCTTATCGATTTATCCGTTATCGTAATACATTTTTTCGTTATCGCGCCCACCTCCGGACTTTGGTGTGCGAATGGGTTTAGAGGGATATTAGAGTCAAACGACGGTAGAGTATTGCTAATAATGGTTAAACCTACTTTGTATTTAAAGATGATTTTTCCTTCCTTCAACAAACGACATTAATTTCCTGACAACCTAACATTTTTCATACTCCTCATTCTATGTATTTACATGAAAATTAGAATTTAGCGTTCTGTCGCCTCCATCACTCTGGCTTGATTGCAAATTCTCTCGTTGGTTCACCAAGTTCCTTTCTTTACTTTACTAATTTGGGGAATAAGCGATGATAGCCATGGGAAAAGGTGAATGCGATGAAAGATGCAGATATAAGCCATGTTCTGGCAGGTTTGACGTTTGGTGTACGCATGAGTATGTGTGAACCCTCACGAAGCGAGCGTAAAGGTGGCGCACGGAAGAAGATTCGGTACTTGAAGTTCCTGGCGGAAGTGTTACGCGCCCACTTTTGGTGTTTTTGGTTCATCGTGTGAAAGTTGTAATGGTAGTGGTGGGGGTGGAGGAGGCATTGAGGGAAAGACCATTGAGGAGGTGGGGACGATTAAGGGCAGTCTTGCTAAGGCGAAGAGAAAGAATCAAGACAAAATCAGAGAAAGCCAAATAGTTACTTTCTACTATATATATTCACCCGAGAGAGAGAGAGAGAGGAAGGGGAGAGGGAGGAAGAGAGAGAGAGAGAGAGAGAGAGAGAGAGAGAGAGAGTGAGAGTGAGAGAGAGATCTGTATCAGTTTGGCGTGCCACCAACATAATGGCATATCGTATTGTATTGCAGGATTCATATCAAATGTATATAAAATACTAAGGAAAATGTGTTGTAGTATTCCTTTTACCTAGTTAAGGCATTACCACCAAATGAACGCTCTCTAGTTCTCTTTTCCTGCACTGGTGACCCTAGCAGTGGACTCGAGGGTTATTACTAGGTTTAAGGTCTGTATTTTCCCTCTTCAGCGTAGACATATTGTCGATGGCAGGAGGCATTTTTATAGGCTAGAAACTCCAAGTAGGAAGTAGGTGCGTTACCTAATGGTAGGACTTGGCCGGTGACTTCCTCGACCCATCCCATTTAGTCGGTTTATTTATTCTATGGGTGCGGTTACAGTTGCCAGGTAAAGTTGAAGAAGAACCGCAAAGATCTCCAGAAAAATGTAGCAAGTTTGGTTATAGTGTAGCGTAATTTAATAAAAATAATGATCAAAAATACAAATAAATGGAAGGACACATGCAAAACGAGTAACGGGGGCATTTAGGAAGTAAACCAATTCGGTAATTGCAGCCCAATCTAGCAACTCTGGGTGTGGTCATTTTTAGTGGCTATCTATGAAGCCAGATGACATCAAGTTAGCGGTATTCATAGACGCCCACCTCATAGAGAAACTTCCTTTCGTTTATTTTTAAAGGGGCGTTGTTCTCTCGGCAAAACCACAACTGAAATCCCCCGTTTTTTGCCAAGGCTTTATATATATATATATATATATATATATATATATATATATATATATATATATATATATATATATATATATATATATATATATATATATATATATATAACACGTGATAAGAGGCCATGTTGTATACATGGTTTGTTTAAATCGACAGCGATGGCTGCTTGATTAAGTTTACGGTACAGCTTTTTAACCTTGTCAATGCTCATCTTTTCAGAAAGCGAAAAGTGGCAATAAATTCTGGTAAATGGCATTTTTTAACTTTTTCATCTTTCAATTTTCTTAAGTGATCATTCCTTGACCGGAAATTGATTGTAGAAAATCATTGTGATTTATTAAATATAATATTTAAAAAAAAAATTGAGATTAAAATAAAAATTTTAAGTTAAATAAAATAAAATAATTTCGATCAAGATTATTTTATTTTAACCTCATTTTGTTGTCTATTTAAATATGAAATATTACATTTAATGTCTCTCTTCTTATTAAATGACCAGCTTCATTCCAAGATCGCCAAGAAGAGAAGGAACATCATCAAATGTGCTCTATTATGATATGGCTAAAAATACGAGAGAACTTCCCAAACGATGTCATAATTAAAATCAGACTCTTAAGAGATAAAATACGAAAACAAAGGCTCGAATGCTAAATTAAAAGAATCCAAAGATAAAAGAAAAAGAAAATATCAAGAAAAAAGACAAAAAAATAAGAGAACAAAGGTTCCTATGCTGAAAATAAAAATAATATATCCAAAGGCAAATCATACTGCAAAACGAAAGCGTTTGTCATGCAACCTCGCACAAATCATCATCACTCACCATATCACATCCATCTCTATTTTCTAATCATAACCATCTCAACACTCATCCGATACATCCTAATCCCAATATTCATCAGTATAGCCCCAGAGGATGACCATTAAGTCGAAAGGTACCTCGGGTAAATAATAAATTACGATGACTTACTACAATCCCTTTCACCTCAAGGAATGATCACTTAAGAAAAATGAAAGATGAAAAAGTTAAAAAATGCCATTTACCAGAATTTATTGCCACTTTTCGCTTTCTGAAAAGATGAGCATTGACAAGGTTAAAAAGCTGCACCGTAAACTTAATCAAGCAGCCATCGCTGTCGATTTAAACAAACCATGTATACAACATGGCCTCTTATCACGTGTTATATATATATATATATATATATATATATATATATATATATATATATATATATATATATATATATATATATATATATATATATATTTATATATATATATATATATATATATATATATATATATATATATATATATATATATATATATATATATATATATATATATATATATATATATATATATATATATGAGAACCAACAGAGTGATGCCCCGCCCATGTACAACGAAAGGACACAGAATAGAAAAATATTATCAAAGACGGGTTTAGATACCCGATATGAAGGATTAAGCAGAATAGATAAGGTCTATTTCCGGCCAAATTCCAACTGTAAGCAAAGAATGTAGACATTTAGGTGACAAAACTAAGTACATACGCACGCAATTATGAATACATAAAAGTTAACAAGAAAAACAACTAAATTAATTAATCAGAGGGCTAAGATAAAATGCACAATTTCGTTATAAATAAGCCTTTTAATAACAGGGGCCAGTTTAAAGAGACCGTGGGATATATTAAAATTAGGTGAGGAATTAATAAATGAGAATTCGATAATATTTCTTTGAGCAAAGTCATCAGATTCGTAAATAAATTTAGCCGAATTTCAATTGATAGTGTGACTGTTTTCAGATAAATGGACAAAGAAAGCACTACTTTCCCCACTCCCAATATTGTATTTATGTTGTATCAAGCGACCACTAACTGATTTAACGGTTTGCCCAAAGTAGTGCCTAGGGCAAACTGAGCAATCGACAGAATAACTTGCCCCTATACTATTGTTATTATTATGAATCAACATTTTGTACATGGTAGACTGATACTTGAATATGAAAGAAATATTTAACCTATTCAAGATTCGGGAAAGCAAAGAAAAGGACTCAGAAAACGGTAAGACAAGGGAGTTCTTTTAACTGTATACGGGAGGGCTTTCAGTTCTGTAAAACGATTTTTTTTTTTTTGCCAAATCTAGGCATCCTGCAAGAAATTTTTGAGGGGAGGAAAGATTGTTACCTATTTCAAAGATCTTAGAAATCTCAAGATCCAAGAATTCCGGGCTGGCGACCCGCAACCCCCGGAGAAACATTAACATAAATACAAACCGTTTGGCTTTATCATTATGACCTGAGTAAAAATGAATATAAGAACCGGCGTTGGTAGGCTTACGATAGACGGAAAATTTAAATCCAGATGGAGTCTTATGAATAAGTAGATCCAAGAACGGGAGGACACCATTTTGTTCGAGTTCAATGGTAAATTTAATAAAGGGAACAAGAGAATTAAATTCAGTAAGAAAACCATTAATATCCTTAGAAGAAAGCCACAAACAAATAATATCGTCTATACATCGGAACCAAACAAGGGAAAAATCGATAATGGTGGGGAGTAAGGTAGTTTGAAAAACTTATATATATATATATATATATATATATATATATATATATATATATTAGAAAGAACAGGAGATAAGCAATTTCCCATATCTAAACCAAACTTTTGAAGGTAAAATTTACCATTAAAAGAAAACTTACAGTTTTTAGTATACATTGAGATGAGTTCAGTGAAAATATTAACAGGCAAGGGAATATCAAAGTTACGTAATTTATCACTAAGGAAGGGAAAAAGTTCGTAAACCGGCACTTTAGTAAAGAGAGAACAAACATCGAAACTGACAAGGGAGAAGTTATTTATAACGAAATTGTCCATTTTAAATCTTAGCCCTTTGATATATTAATTTAGTTATGTTTCTTTTGTTTATTTTCATGTATTTATAATTGTGTGCGTATGTACTCATTAGTTTTGTTACCTAAATGTCTACATTCTTTGCTCACAGTTGGAATTTGCCGGAAATAGACTTTATCTATTTGGTTTTATCTTTCATATCCGGTATCTAAACCCGTCTTTGATAATATTCTTCTATTCTGTCTCTTTTCGTTGTACATGGGCGAGGCATTACTCTGTTGTTTCTCATATATATACCACCTTTTTAAAATTATTCTTTATTCCTTGAGAATGAACTGAACGAGTTCGAAAGTACTTGGAATCCCATTTCTTTTTCCTATGTGATTTTTTGCATTTATTGCTCTACTCACGTGCTACTTTGCTTTGTGAGTTTCTCATATATATATATATATATATATATATATATATATATATATATATATATATATATATATATATATATATTGTTCCTCCTTTGTCTATTTCGGCCTTAAGTCATTACGAGAATAATATGGAAATGCTGAAAATAAGTGTCTGTATTTGTGTATCTGCTTACGACTATGCATAAGAGTTCTTTGGCTTTAATTTTGATTCATTGTGAGCGCCTTTGGGTAGTTGGTCTTGATCGATATGTCTGTAGAAGATAGAATTCCAGTAACTGAGAGTCCTCAAGCGGGAAGGAAGCCATTTCAGAGACTAATTTTGAAGAGTTACGTCCTCATTTTTAATGCAGATATATTTAAAGCAAACAAGAAACTGTAACCTCACATTAAAACCTGGTCTCTAAAACACAATCTTATCTGGCTCTAGATGTCTAAATACCGCGTATATAAGTGTACGCAGAAATACTCCAACACAAGCTGCGTGCCCTCTCGTATCTCTAAATGCACCTCTCGCCTTGAATTCTCTGTCGCCCTTTTTCGCGCCACCGTAAACTCCGAGATGGCTTGAAGGCGTGAAAGACATACTGTCTGCCCAAAGATAAAAAAAGGTCTTCCGCGCGACGATATGGATTTTACGAGAATTCGATTCTCTCTCTCAATTTCTGCTCGCGGGGGAAATAAAAGGAAAACTTCTCCCTGGAATCAGGCAGAAGATCTTGGACCTACGTCAAGTTTGCGTGGAGCCCGATCCACAAAGGAAACCGTTCGCCCGCTGCAAGGAGGAACTTCTAGGGGAATTGGTTGTTGCCGTCACGGTACTTGTAGGTGCCAAACTTCTCGCAGCCGCCCCCCCCCCCTTCAGAGTCTGAGGTTACACAGGACCTCCCTCTGCGGATTACCCTAGACGTAGTTAGGTAATCGGTTTTGGCTACCCACTCTAGGAGCCGAATAATCGGACAGGTACTTCGAGGAAGAAGTCCGATTTGAATCACCGTTTGGCTCACCTTCGTGATCCAGCATAGGATCATTATATCACCGGTCTAGGATTACCTCCTCATTCGGTAACCTCGGATGGCCGGACTAAGTGTGATTATCGTCACCAGAAGAAGATCTTCACCGTCCCCTTCAAAAATACTTACGAACTCAAAAGGTATCGTTAATTGAATTATCCCCTCCCCTAACTTCACCATTTTATTTGTGAACTAGAATTCTCATCTCGAGCCCATAACCTCGAGTATTAGAAGTGCTTAATTCAGTGTTTAACTCATTAATAATATTCAATTCGTTCTGTCGGGTGCCATTAAGACGCAAGCATCCTAGTGAGTAATTTTCAAGTAATCCCCACGATATTTTTGTAGACTTATTTATCCAGTGCAAGATTAATTCTATTTATATTTATATACGCTGTTACTTATTTCAAATTTATGTACATTAAAGATTATTTTTGTATCTTTGTGTTTAACTATTTTGGACGATTAATGGCAATTATTAAGCAATCCACTCAGCTTAAATCTCAATATTACACCGACCCACCCATGGTTGGCTTTTACTGAGTGGGGACACACTCAGGGGATCATCATCTTAGTTTTGACCAAAAGGTACGCACCGGGGTTATTCTTATTCACCGGAAGTGGCTAATGTAGGTGTATTGGATACGCTTCACCTCCACTTCACCTCGGAAGTGGGACTGGGATTATCCACTCACTAAACCTCTACACTGACATACAAGATTTTTAACGGTTGGGTGTTGCGTTATCTACTTTACAGTTCTTGTCATTCCCAGTCCATCCTTTTTAACGATTATTTTTTTAACCTTGTCACTATCCCATCCATTTTGTTTCATACCCAAAAAAGGACTTAGATTTATGACAGAGCGGAGGCAGGTTGGGAGAGCTGCGCCCGCTTCCCGTCTGTGGTATCCCAATTAGTCTAGCCAAGTTATGCAACTTGTACACATTTTCCTTTTTCCTAACTGCATCACTTTTTATAATAACTCTTTCAAACTGTTTTATGGTGACATTTTCCGCTTATTTTTAGATTTTAATATACAAATGAATTCTATAATTTTCCTAATAAAGATTTGTGGTTCCGTTTATTTTCATCTCGATTATTGTCTCTAAAAATTCTGCAAATTTGTTGATACTTCTGTCAGAGAACAAATTTCACCTGTTCTCATAGACCTTCTTAGTCAGAGCTTTTCCATTGATCTCAATGATCCTTCAAAAGTCTCACCCCACACCTTTAATTTTTTCCCAAACAAGTTATTGACATGTATCACCCAGAGTCTGGCACGATCTCGCTACCTCATCCTATCGCTCAAGGACATTGACTGTCTGACGAAAGAAAGAATATTTCATCATGAACTAAGTCTTCGTTGCCAACCAAAGCTTTTTTCCACGCCCACTCCACCCAATTTTTCCACAAAACAAGGAAATTATTTACCTACTACACTTTTGGCCGCGAAAATGAGGTTATGATTGTAAAACTTGTAATACTTCCTGTGGAAAACGTTCTAAATATTGGCGAAAATCCATCCAAGCATGTTAGAATGATGCGAACCATTTCCTCCTGCCCGTTCACGCTCGAGATATAGACCGAAATACAGTCAACTTCCGCTTGGCTGAAAGTATCGACAGTTTTTTTTTTTTTGTCAAACAACTTAGAAAATGCGGTTAAATGATATCACACATTTTAGGCGGAAGAAATTCATTGTTTCCTTTTTGTAGATTTGGTTTCCTTCACACTTGGACGATTTTTTCCAACTTCAGATTTCTTGTTTGGAAAGAATTTTATGGCAGCCCTTGGGTATTGCTAGATGTAAATAAATGAAACTGGACATATCCCATACCCTTCTCGTTAGGGTACTTATCAGCAAAATGACCAATAAAGAAAACTGCCTTCGTGTCGGAATGTGTGAAAGTACAGAAGAGCTGCGTATCCGCCTTGTCCAAGTTTCCATAATGGGAAAATTTAACTATGCGCTTGTTACCCTTTTTTCACTTTCATTTCCATAATTTCTTCACGAACCTTTCCACTCCCCCTAATAAAAATATACTGGTGGAGACGGGTGCGATGGGCTTACATTGTTTTCTAAATACAAACATATCCGCCACACTTTTGTAAAATCAGTTTTCTTAATTCTTGTTGGATTAAACAGTTTGAAAGGAAACTCAAATAAATGAGTCTTCAGTAATAAATAAAATCTGCTAATCGATGAAAATGTGTTTAACCACCTCTTTGAAGGGGAGTGGAGGTTATAAAATGATAAATGTTAGGAAACTACATCCAAAATACGTCTGGAGTAGCAAAGTTAATATTTTTGGTATAATGGCAGATATTTAAGCGACGTGAATTTACATATATATATACAAGTTTATTTCCACTTAATTAAATCATCATCATCACTAACTCTATATTTTAAGAAGGGGAATTTTTTGAGTATTTGAATAATAATTTCATCTTAGTTTGGTTATGACTTATGTTTTTTATCAAAGTTATTTTTAATAATTCTTTTATAATATCAAAAAACAAAATGGTAAAGTTCAGAAATTAATATGAGTATCGAAATTTTGTGAAATTTTTAAAACCCAAAGAATTACAAATGGTGAAGTTCAGAAATTTATTTTTATATATCTTCTATAACTATATTTTAGCAACGTGATATTTTGAAATGGGGGAAATTTAGTTTAGAGTTCATTTTTAAAATTATTATAATGGGCGAAGTTCAGAAAATTTATAAAAATCTAATCATAGCTGCTTTTTTTCGACTTTAAATTTTAATCTTAGTAGCGAAGCGCAAGCTCCCCCCCGTAGGGGGCAGGGGCGAAGCCATTGCCTGGTTTCTTTCTATAAAAAAATTATAAGCAGCAAACATGTTATTCAAAAGATCTTATGGGATTAGAACTGTATGAAATGAGTTTGAGAAAATAAATGATACAAGTAGAGAAGAAAAGTGAATAAAAAAGTGAAGAAACAAATTTCCTTGTCAGGATAAACGTTATATTAACTAAGAATGACTTACCATACTCTCATTACTAACTGACTCGAAAAATGAACATTTAATGCGAAAATTATCCTATGTTCGGGATTAAATTTATCCCCAAACAGAATGATGCTCAAGGGGAAGCAAATTTCTCTGAACATTTTAGGGGAAAGTTTCTATTTCCTCTTAACCAAATTTCTTCTTTGTATATTGAATGACACATCGGTAACTAAGGCCGAACAACAAGGTTACCTTGATGAAGTTTTATTTTCTGGGTCACTTGTGGTCAATTAAACTGTAATGTACGTAGTGGTGGTATGCGGATACTATAGCAATTATTGATTAGCTGACTTCACGCTACATCCAGTAAGCCTGATTGCCTGGAGTTGGTTCCCATCCACGCCAAGCATGTGGATGTATTCAAAATAATTATCTAACAGCCCTAAAAAGAGGGGTTTCAAATGGCTTTATTAACCTTTGCTTCTGCCGTTGCAGTCCACGGTGGGGAGGGGGCTTATCAGGAGGCAAATTAAGCGACAATTCTAAAATAAAGCGGTCCCTTAAAAGTAGGTGAAAACCACGGAGTTCCTTGACGACGGCGAAGATGGAGGTTAAAATTCCCAATAGAAACAGTTATTTTTAGGGCTGTGAGATTAATTGGTTGTATGTAGTCACTTGCTTGACATGGATGGCAAGCGGAATCCAGGCATACCCAATGTAGTGTCAATGTCAAAGTGGCCACTCATTTCTATAGCAACCTCAGGTCATTTGTTGTATATATGGTTTGGTGGAAAGCGTCAATTATTTAGCATTTTAAATGTTCTGTTATCGACGATCCAGCAATATAATGGAATATTATATAATAATATCCATATATTAGCGGTATCGAAAAGTAGTGTTACATTTTCATGAAAAGAGTTCGCGGTCAGGCTAAAAGTTTATGTTCAGATAGCAGTCTGAGTGTTCCTCTCATTTACTTTTCCTCTTTCCTCCATCTTCGTTGCTTAAACAACTGTTCATTAGTTTTAATTCGTTAATCATTTCAGTTTTCCGGTCCGTACTTAAAAAATAATTCCCTTTCCAAATCGGCTCACGCTAACGACATTACACAGTAATGTCTTTTTCTAAGAACTCGCAATCCAATTGTAACCGAAGCAAATCTTTCTGTGGACATTTTTTTGCGTGCTCGTTCAGATCATCCATGCTGAACAAGAAGTTTGATCAATTTCATATTGTACAACTAGCATAAGTCGCCGGCGTTGCCCGAGATAAAAATTCCTGTCGCAAATAAATACAAATGCATAGTGTTTGAAGTTCTTATAGTGTGGCACAAAAATATCTTTACTTGCTGATTATTATTATTATTATTATTATTGTTTGTAGGGGGGGGGAGGCAAACTCAGGAAGGTTTCGCACTCTCCCTATCATATAATATATAATATCATATAATATACTTAAAATGAGTAAACGTTTCACCGCGCGCGCCCGGCAGTTTACGCGCCCAAATAAATTACCGTTAGTTATGAGCGAACAACGTTGTGTTCGCAGGAACAGATAGAGTGTCCTATTGATACAGATACACGCTCAACGAGCTTCGTAAAGCAACAATGAAACACTCACAATGAAAAAAAAATGTACTGTGTATGCTGATTGAGTGAATGTTAGAAAATAACTCTTATTTAACAAGTTAAGAAAGGTGATTTTGAGCTCTTCTTTCGAAAAGGATTCGCGTCAAATATTTAAATTCAAGCTTAAGCTATAGAAAATATTAATGCTTCTAGTAACTCAAAAGATAAACGTCACCGAAAATGTGAGTAATAGTGCTATAATCGCATTCAAACACAAAAAAATATATTTTCTTATGTATATTGAGGTGTTATGAATGAATGTCTTTTATATCTGTTGGAAATTAGGCATTACATAAAGCTAAGAAACTAATGAAAGTACCTAAATATTAACAAAACATAACTGATTATTCTTTAGTTTCAAAATAAGATTCACTGTCCGTATCAATACGCGGAACGTGAAATTTCGGCGTTGTGCGGCCACAAATCGCTGGATATAGTTCGCTTGCGTATTCAAATGGCCAATGGCCTACTTTCATAGTCACTTGCAGCTTTCATACATAACTAGCAGGTTAGGTATTGCCGAAGAAACTTCGGTCTAATTCTAATCTTTTTAACCCAATCTTTTTAATCTTCCACACTCTTTCAAATTGGAAGTGAACTCCATTTTCATAACTGAGACGTTGTTAAAATATTAAAACGAACAAAATTGAAAAGAAAAGTTGAAACAAATTCAAGTGATAAATATGTATATGTCAAAGTAAAACGAAATAAAAAGAAACTAAACGAAAATAATAAAGTGGCAAATGGCTGCTTTTTAAATTTTATAAAGCATAAATATAGATTTACGAGGCATAACAAACCAAATGAACCTTTGTATTTAAGAAAAATGAATGTCTTTATAACAACGCGCCTTCAACTGATGATTATGGTCCTTTTCTGCACTAATAACAAGTTTTGACTAAAAAAAATCAAACGATCATGCAATCAAAATCTATTCAAGTTACAAGGAGAGTTACACATTAACAATTTTATTACACTTGTCTTTTCACACGTCTCAGCAGCCATATTTTATTGATTACGGAACGGTACTTTCACTAATTCGACGTTTGACTCAGTAGAAATGTTTTGTTTTGGTCAGAGTTGCCTATATTCATGTTCTAAGTCAAAGTTAGCAGCATTTTCTGAGTCCTTCGAATTGTATTTGCGCTCAATTTTTGTACATACGAAGCTGTTAAAGAATATATGATCTCTGGTACTAGTTCTGTTAACCAGGATCTATCATTTAACATTTAATCGACTTACACTGTATGAGGCTGGCCCACTGCTCATAATGGCCAGCATAAGGAAAGATATTTCTCGTGTACTTTTGGACCAAGGTTGATCCTAGGTTAGAGTTTACTCGCTTTGTTGAAATACTTGAGAAATTCCTTCTTTCATATACTTTCCTTCTATCCTTCTACCTCTAAAGGTTAATGCCATATGACGGTTCACAATAATACACATTTTAGTGGTCAGCCTGTACAATAATAAATAGAGCTAAATACTTATTTAGTTGTAGTAATTTAAAGTTTGGTTTCCTTTTGTGGGATACCTTGTATATACATGTGTATCTCAGCTCACCGACAAAGGGATATCTGCATTATTTAATTACAGATCCGTTTGATTGTTTGGTTGGGAACAGCGAAAAGGATTTGTTTATTATTACTAATTAATTCATGGACAGCTAAAGTTTTACTAATAGATTCGGTCAAATGATTTTCTTTAAGCAGAAAAGATGGGTTGAGAAACAAATGTAGGGCAGTAGGAGACAAAAGAACTGCTACAATGTTACCATGCGGTAATTAGCGACGTAATCCTTGCCATACTAAATCCACTTTATCTTATAGTTACATAATAAATTAGACAGGAGAGGGAATTATAATGGAGTAAACTGTGTAGAAACGGGCCTTTTTGTTTTCGGTTTTTTTTTTGTATGTTCACTGAAATAAAGCATGAAAGGCAGGGAAGCAGATTGGTACAATCATCGAACACTCTTCATAATATGGCTTTAGTTAATATAACTTTGACTTTAGTTATCCGAGATGAGCTATAAACAGAGAGCAACGCCTCGAATTGTAAAAAAAAAAAACCACAAAGACGGGACGTACCGAATGTGTTTCCAATCCATGGAGATGAGCTATATTTGAGCAGCAAAATGGTTCATTCTGGTTCATCACCGTTAATTACCGTAGTCTGCCGAAGAAATAATTACTCTTATCCGCTTATTAGGACGGGATCAAACGAAATTGACCATTTGACGTAATTTGAGATCACGCTTCTTGATCCGGAACGCGTAGGGGAAATAACCTCTGAGGTTCCAGGCCTTTTTACTGGTAATTTGTATCATTCTTTCATCATCAAGGATCATTATATCGATTATTAAATCATTACTTTGATTTACTTTTAACAAAAAGCGATTATTTCCTGCAGGAGAAGGGATTTGACAAGGTTACAGTTATCAAACTGATACGGGATTGTATAACAATGTTTTGAGTGATAAATAACATTTATTCAACAAAACAAACCATAATTAATCTTCAGCGGTAGGTAGGTGCCCTCCCCTGTACCTCTCATCGTGAATGGATATTGAAATAAACATAAAGATCGGAATGACAATCACTGGTAAGCACAAAGGCCCCAGGGGAAGGTCCTCTTTGTGAGGGAAGGTATCCGGGTCTTAGTTTTTTCTGTTTTTGACTCCAAGCAGCGATGGTGGAAAGACAAAGAAAGTCGTTTGGCCATTATTTGGCGAGGTTCTCTGACAAGCTAATGAAACCAACATAAAGATTAGTATAACAATCATGGGTACGCCTGATGGCGCCTGCACCGATTTTTTTTTAACTAGCCACACAGAGCATCTCGTCTTTTAAAAGTGTGGTATGGAGCTCCATCTTCACTGACATGACAGCTTTTTATATAAATTTGATCGCTTTGAAATAGTGACTTGTCATTCTTGGAGAGATAAGTATTTACTGAGTTATATGCTACACGCTCACTCAAGTTTGATCGTGCCCCCTTCCAAACATCTTCCACACCTTTCAATGTACGTTGCTATTTATATGAACACCAGGCAATGGCTTCGCCACTTTCCCCTACGGGAAGAGCTTTCGCTACTAAGATTAAAATTTAAAATCTAAAAAAAGCAGCCATGGTTAAATTTTTATAAATTTCCGGGAATATACCTCCCCCCCTCCTAAAAAAAAGAAGCAACCATCGTTAAATTTTTAGAAATTTTCTGAACTTTACCAATTGCTTAAATTTTAATAAATTTACTGAACTTCACCAATTGTAATTCATTTTCTTTTAAAATATTATAAAGCATTGGTTAATCATATATTTTTTTTCTGAACTTAACCATTTTGTATTTTCAAACTCTAAAGGAATTCATAGAAATCACCTTGATAAAAATTTTAAATAGACTTACATAAGTCATAACCAAACTAAGATGAAATTATTATTCAAATACTCAAAAAAATCCCCTTCTTAAATTATAGAGTTAGTAATGATGAAGATGATCATAAAGTGATGATATTATTCGAGTGTTCGACATACCATATGCGTCCGCTGGTTGTTAGTATTCCGTTTAGTGGCAGCTTTAGTGTTTTTGTACTGGCACATCCATAATAATGTTTAAGATTATTTACAGATGTTTTTTTGGAGTAATTTTGAGTTTATGTTTTGCAAGAGAAAGAAGCGTGTGTCACAATGTCTAGGGCGAATGTCTCCGTGATTTTATTAATATTTTGTCAATTTCTTTGACTTAAACATTTTTCTTTTGACGTTAGACAAAGGTATGTCTTCCAAGAACTTAAACCTTAATTGATAAGAGAATACATCTTAAGATTGACCAATCAGCAGTACTTTTCGAAGATTAGAATATTCTTTATTTTATTAACCTCAAGTGTCTTCTAAGCTGTAGGTATAGCAATCTAAGTCTGTTCTAAGTTGGAAGTCTCTCCATCTAACTCTATTTAAAGCTGGAGGTATCTCAATCACAGTCTGTTCTAAGTTAGATATACCTCAATATAAATCTGTTCTAAGTTAGATATACCTCAATATAAATCTGTTCTAAGTTAGATATACCTCAATATAAATCTGTTCTAAGTTGGAGGTATATGAATCTGAGTTTGTTCTAAGTTGGAGGTATATGAATCTAAGTTTGTTATAAGTTGGATCTATCTCAATCTAAGCCAGTCCGATATTGGAGGTAACTCAATTTAAGTTTTATAAGTTGGAAGTATCTCAATATAATTTTGTTTTAAATTAGAGGTATTTCGTCTAAGTCTGTTTTAAATTAGAAGTATATCAATCTAAGTATGTTCTAAGTTAAAAGTATCTCAATCTAAGTATGTTCTAAGTTGTTAGTATCTTAATCTAAATCTGTTCTAAGTTGGAAACATAACGATCTAAGTCTGTTCTAAGTTAAAACTATCTCAATCTAAATCTGTTCTAAGTTGGAGGTACCTATCTCAATCTAACTCTTCTCTAAGTTGGCACTATCTGAATCTAACTCTGTTCTAAGTTGGAGTTATCTCGATCTAGCTCTATTCTAAGTTGGATCTATCTCGATTTTATTATGTTCTAAGTTGGAGCTATCTCAAACTAACCTTCCTGAGATAAAATACCTGTCGTAGTTCTCATTATAAAAAGCTATTATGCACTAGCAAAATTATCAAAGCCATTCTTCTATAAGAATATAACATTCAAAATAATATAAATATAAAACTGAATGAAAATATAATTTGTCTCCGTTCGCCAAATTGGGCTGAAGACTGGAGCAAACTTTGACGTCACCAGTGAGGTGCCCTATGTGTAATTTTCCTAACTTTTTCTTCTAATTAGCAACATATCAAATTCCGGTCAAGTTTGATAGGAAAATTCGTAGCATATTCGAAATAAGCTACAATATGGAGATTTTTTCAGTTTAATTGAATATTTTTAGATCTGTTGGGTGCAAGTTAATTACAAAGTTTTGTTTTATTGTTAAAAGTCATTCTCTCCATTTCAAGTCTTTATCTATTGGTGTTTTTGAGGAATATAAAAACTTACCTCGGCTTCGGAAAGGTGGACATACATTTGAAGTGTTGTATTTCCTTATTTATAAAGCAAAAACCAACGAGTACATTGCAACATAACATTTTTGAGGTGTTTCATGAAGAAAGTAGTAAAGTTAAGAGAAGGTAAATGTATGGTAGGTAAATAACACGACTAACCAACGACTAAATCTATGGACGGCGAGGGTTCGCAATTCTATTGAACCTTTAGCCGTTCTGCAACATTAGATTTAGCAGATTCACTTTTTCAATGGATATAACATTTTCTAGCATCTTTCGTAATTTTGTACTGTAAAAACGATGATATAAAATGATAGAAAATAGTACACAAATATCGTAGTAATCCGCTTGGGCGGAATTCTGAATCCTACAAGGCTGTGAAAATCAAATTCAATATTTGTAAAAGTGGAATATTTTCACTAAGAGTAAACCTTATTTTCTGAGAGGTTGGGTAACAGAATAGCTCTAAGCATTTTAACCCCTTCTAACTGAAATATTAAGATGCTTAAAATTATATTAAGACAAGGTTGCAAAAGGTATGTTCAATTTTAAGCTTTGCCATATAAAAAAAGATGAACAAATAGAAGTAGCGCTGTGTAGTGTTTATTGAACTCGAATTCTTTTGCGTAACCATTGTTTCTTTATTTCGCTTCCGGGATTTTTTTTCTTGCGGTAAGAGGTCATACAACTTAATCCAGCCTTTCTCACTTGATTCACACAATATTTGTAGAAGTAAACAAGAGGTGATTTCTGGTTAATCTCCCATTGTTTGCAGAGAATTAGAATTGCACTCTTCTCTTCAGGAAACCAAACTGACTGAATCTATTATAAAAGACATTGTCACCCTTATACATATTTAGCGGAGTTTTGTTTCTCCATGATATATTACTTCCTTTCATCCGTTCATTTAGAGTTGATAAGGTTTGCTTGCACGGGTCTTTTAAACGTCCAACATTTTCGTTTCTCTTTTCCGTGCATTGAATTTTCTTCTATCGGTTTGTAATTCTATTCGTTCTTCTCTAATTGAACGTTCCTTCGTTAGTTTACGAGAATTCTGTTTTTATTTTAAATAATACTTAATTCATATTTCCTTTATAGAGTAATTATTGAATATTCAGCTCCTATATTCTTTGAAAAGCTGCTATTTTGGATTATAGTTCGTCTTTCTATCAATTCTCGCTCATCGCTCTCACTTTCATGGAAGCGCAGATATTTATTAATTAATCAAATACGCTACCAAGAAAAATAAGAGAGCGAATTTCCTTTATTTAAATATTTTTTTAAAATATGATGTGTAGGTAAATTAAATTTCCATTGTACATAAAGGCATGCATTTAATTTCCAAGGCCACATCTCAATAGAAGAGTATATTATTTCTCTAGCAAGGTTTTATATAATGAATCTCAGTGTAGTGGAATGAAGTAGGTAAGGCACGTATCTCCAAGAGCGTCACGTGAACGTAATTCTTTCGTTACTAATAAAGTACTCGAATGAGTGGCACTGGTCCATAAGCATAAACCATTCGTTTTCATTTACTTTTCCTGTTTCCTCCATCTTTGTTGCCTTAAACAGCTGTTCATTAGTTTTAATTGGTTAATCATTTCAGTTTTCCGTTTCGTATTTAAAAAACAATTCCCCTTCCAAATCGGCTCACGCTAACGACATTACACAGTAATGTGTTTTTCTAAGAACTCGCAATCCAATTGTAACCGAAGCAAATCTTTATGTGGACATAACAGAAACATTTGTGATACACTCAAAATATTAGATTGTATGTAAACTATGTCCGGGTTGTCACTTGTGAACGTTTTATTATTGACTACGAGGCTTGTTAACTAGCACCAGCGAAATTCGAAGCCAGGTTGGGTTAGATTATGAATTATGCCTATTTGCACTCCTTATAGCATTCCTATTATCAGAATTTTGACCAGCATTCCTATCATCAGAATTTTAACCAGGAATGTTCCTCTCAACGCAATGATTAGATGATTAAGGTTTTTACTTCACGTAAAAACCTTAATAATACAATAATATCTAGCTTAAAACTTTAGTTTGTCGGTAATTAAAGTATATAAAAAAGGTCTGTAGTGGCTTGCTTCATCTCACCTCGAAACTTCAGAGGATAATTGAATGAAATAGATAGACTAAAATAGGAATAAATCAATATAAATATTGACAAATATAATTTTATTACTATTATTGGAGAATCTAAATGAATCAAATGTCTTTGGAATTTTAAAATATCCAGATTTTTTTTAGCGAAGGTCGAATTGTTCCCATATTTAATGTCAATAGTTAATGTTGTGTTTACCTACTTCATGTCAGACAATCCCACCCTCCCCCAAAATTGATTTCGCCCGATCATAAACTAAAATTTTTGGTTGTTTGTGTCCTCTGCACAAAATCGTTCTAGGAGGCTATTAATGGATGTACAGGATCAAACAGTTAAATTTAATGTGATTAGGTACTGTATCGATTTCAGCCTCGAAGGTGTTCATTATGTATTGTTATTCTTTTCATTCAAGTTTTTCTGCTTCTACCTATCCACTTTTCTTCTTCTAACTGCTCACTTTTCTACTTTTACCTATTCACTTTTCTTCTATCTGTCTACTTTTCTTCTACCCGTCCATTTTTCTTCTTCTACCTACCACTTTTCTTATTTTACCTGTCCATTTTTCTTCTTCTAGAAACCTGTTGATTTTCTTCTTCTACCTACCACTTTTCTTATTTTACCTGTCCACTTTTCTTATTTTACCTGTCCATTTTTCTTCTTCTAAAAACCTGTTGATTTTCTTCTTCTACTTGCCTAATTATGAATCGTTATTTTTTTTTAAAACTAAATTTAAAACGAAAACGATCGAGGGCATCTCCGCCATGAGGCTGGCAAGGAGAGATCTGTGAAGGAAATGGTAAACTAAAAGAAATGAAAATCTTTGGAAGATATATAACTGTAGAACCTCGGACGGTCATTAGGGCCTGGAGGGTACGTAGATCATTAATACCAAAAATACTTTTATCGGCAACATATGCTTAAGGATTGCTAAAGTTAACATGATCTTAGCACGTTTCTAGAAGGAGGAAAACCAAGCCTGCATTGCGATTCGATCCATGGACCTCTTGCATGAGAAACATGGAGTTTACCACTGAGCTAAGAGAGTAAGGGTGACCAAACAGGGGCCCGGGGGTGCCATGCTCCCCGCGAAACCTTTTTGTTTTGTTTTTCGATAATACACGATTATCAATGACTAAATTTTCAAATTACCTAAAATGTTGTTTTTTTTAGTCAGGTAAATATGTATAATATTTTCATAATATATTGGGGGCGTCTGCGGCTCCTAATTTCCACGAATTGGGGTCTCCAACTAACATTCTACGTCACTCCTCATCAATTTTGCACCCCTTTCTCTCATTCCTATGCCTATTTCTATCGCTACTCTACCCATAAAGAAAATGATCACAGCACACAACCTTATATTATCCACACTCTCCGTATGGCAAACCCCTGACTTCGACTTTCTCCTTAACGCACCAAAAATACTCTCCGCACCATCCATTAGCTTACACGCCACCATACATTCTTAGCACCAGCCATAATGCTTCTCTATCTACACAGCCAGAAGCTTACACCAGATCCCTGGACCCATCCTGCGCTTTACACCTATTGTTCTTTGATTTTTTCCAGCTAACTCTTTCACTGCAAATACTTGATCCACACACCTCTACATTCTTTAAACCCTCTTTTCATCCCTTATCAATCCCTCAGTTATCTTTCTTATACGCTAATCAGAAGTTTTCCATACTCTTTACCTCCAACATTCTACGCCTGCTTTTTACTTTCCACTCCACACATAGCAGAACCCGATTTACACTCACTAAGGCAATCATATTTCCATTTACATCATCTTCCATACCCACATAATACAACTCATCAAAATATTATTGCCGTCTACTTTTGACCACTCAATTGGCCACAAGTACCCTGGTATTAGTGTCCTTGATTTTACACAGTTATTCTTCTCGTGGTTCCTCGCCCTTCTCACTTTTCCAGAGTAGCTTCCTGTTCCCATCGTGATCGTCATTCATCCTCCTGTTCCCATTGGGATCGTCATTCATCTTCCTTTTCTTATCAGGATCGTTATTCATCTTCCTTTTCTCATGGGGATCGTCATTCATCTTCCTGTTCCCATCGGGATCTTGATTCCTCTTCCAGTTCCCATCGTGATCGTCATTCATCCTCCTGTTCCCATTGGGATCGTCATTCATCTTCCTTTTCTCATCAGGATCGTTATTCATCTTCCTTTTCTCATAGGGAACGTCATTCATCTTCCTGTTCCCATCGGGATCTTGATTCCTCTTCCTGTTCCCATCGGGATCGTCATTCATCTTCCTGTTCCCATCGGGATCGTCATTCCCTTTTCTGTTCCTATCGGGATCGTCACTCATCTTCTTGTTCCATCGGGATCCTCATTCATCTTCCTGGTCTCATCCGGATCCTTATTTATCTTCCTGCTCCCACCTGAATCTTCATTCATCTTCCTTTTCCCATCCAGATCGTCATTTATCTTCCTTTTCCCATGAAGATCGTCATCCATCTTCCTGTTCCCATCGGGATCGTCATTTATCCTCCTGTTCCCATCGGGATCCTCATTCATCTTTCTTTTCTCATCGGGATCCTCATTTATCTTGCTGTTCCCATCGGGATCCTCATTCATCTTACTTTTCTCATGGGGATCGTCATTCATCTTCCTGTTTCCATCGAGATCATTATTCTTTTTCCTGTTCCCATCGGGACCCTCATTCCTCTTCCTGCTCCCATCGGGATCGTCATTCATCTTCCTTTTCTCATGGGGATCGTAATTCATCTTTCTGTTCCCATCGAGATCGTCATTCATCTTCTTGTTCCCATCGGGATCCTCATTCATTTTCCTGTTCCCAACGGAATCCACAGTCATCTTCCTGTTCTAATCGGGATCCTTATTCATATTCGTGTTCTCATCCGGATCCTTATTCATTTTCCTGTTCCCATCGGGATCCTCGTTCATCTTCCTGTTCCCAACGTAATCCTATTCCTTACTTGTCCACATTCTTTATTCTCTCATTTCTTACTATTTTCATCCTTTGGTTCACATTCCTTTCCATCGCCTTAAATACATTCTACCGCACTTATCTGACATACTCATATACACAATTAAGCATTTGTAAATACACCTCCTCCTTGCTTTCCACTACTCGCTTCACATCACCATTCCACCATCCATATCTCCTGCAACCATCAGCTGATAACCATTCCCAATTTCACGCACCACTCATCTCAAGTCATACAACAACCTCTTTTTCCCAGCTTCACTCCTACCATTACATAGTCCATATAATTTAACAATGCAAACTTTTACCTTTTCAAATCTCAACTTCACACACATAATTCTTGAGATCGCACATTCATACCTAAACAATGCACTCCTCAGTCAAAAGCATGACTACACCCTCTTTACCCTTAACCCCCTGATCGCACTCCATCCCAAACAAAATCTTCATTCTCTTTCCTGTTTGTTTCACATACAGTTAGCATTTGCAATATCCCTCTTTTAAATGTACTGACGACCACTTCTCTCTTTCCAACATCACATATACCACTCACATGCTCCACACATCCACTCGGTCCAAAAGTGGCGCGGATTTGCCGGCCTAACCTGATAAGGTCCATGACAGTGCCCCCCCCCCCTTCTCTTCTCGGCCCAATTACCGCCATTGCGTATTATGCTCGTGGGATAACATCTTCTTTGAGGGGGGGGCACATGCCAAGCCAGTGTCCCTTTATTCGGCCTTAGTCACTTTTTAAGACACGTAAAGACTAAGGGTATTTATTCTTCATGCCCCATATGTATGCAAAGAATTTATCTTTTAGGGTTTTTTTTCAATCATTGTGGGGGAATTTATGAAATGTGAATGTATTATAAAATTACTATCTTGTTACAAAATAATGTATTATTTTATTTTTTAAATTAGAGGAAAGCTTTGGTCTGTGGTCTTTTTAGTCATTTTTATCGACCGGATAAATAAATTTTCACGTAATTTTGGCTTCTTGTTCGTCTTTTTAGTTAATTTAATTATGGCTCCTTGACCGAAAAAGTTTCCGCACCTATGTGTGGAATCAACTTATGTAGAAAATATTTATAGTAAAATAGTACTGGAAGATTGGAGTTTTCATCTTGAATATATAATAATGTCCTGACATCGTTCTGGTAGCTTTCATTGGACTTAGGGAATCTCCTGGATGTCAACGGTGCAATCTTTACACGCGTAGATATATCAAAGGAATGTTTTTCTTTATTCAAAGAACTAAATAATGTCTGGGAGGAAAAATTCTTAGTGTAAATACTGCTGCAAATAACACTAATGACCTGAATTCATTCTACCGTTGCAGTACTTGTCAACTCAACGTCCAGCCACAACATGGGACTCAGAGAAAAAATTTGCTTCTCGACAGCATGCATTAAAGCAGGTAATGCAAGGTTTCTAGCGCCAATCGAAGTCTTGAGAATTTCAGTATGGTGGGTGAGGCAATTGTCGCTCTAGGAAAACAAGGAACTTACCTGTCATAAGTGCTGGTTAGAGTCTTTCAAAGATTAATTGGTTGGAAAGCTAGAGGTTTAAGTCTATATATCATCTACTTTTACCCAGTCTTTTTTTTTCAAGGTATTAAAAACCATGAAAAGCAACAGGAGCCTTTAATCCATTTTCTAGAAGAGGCTTGTAAATAATTAGATGAAGTAAAGATGTCTGAGAAACATATGCTCTAGTTTTATAAAGAGGAGACTACTTCCAGTGTTAAAGAATAGAAGGGCGCCCAAATTCCCCTGAAACATATTCATTTACACAGCAAAATCAAGTTGACTTACGGGGACCCACCATCGAAATCGTAGTCATGGTTCGAAATTCAGGTTATCAAGTCGACCCACGCTGAGATATGTGCTGTACAAGAATTAATCAATGGCAAAATCCAGATAAAAAGGAATAGCCATAAGCGAAGGGCGAAAATTTAGTAATTATATTGTCAAAATTAAAATGGATTACTTAGTTGATTACCACCTAAGGAAACGAAAAAAATAATAGGGAAATCAAGAGTAAACTAGGTGAGAAAGAGGAATAAAAGAAGGGAAATTTAATACTACTATACCTATTTAAATCTCGTCGAACGAAGAAAGTAAAATATATTTGCCTCTTCTTCGGTTCGCAATTATGTTCCATATATTATAATGATTATGACCATCCTTTTCTTCTTTTCTTATTTTAGCCTCAAATATAATGGATCGTATCGATACGAGCGAGAACCCTTGCGATAACTTCTACAAATTCGCCTGCGGAACTTACGAAAAAAATGAAATTATTCCTGATGAAAAAACTGCCGTCACGCAATTCAGTCTGATTCAAGATGCTCTTCAACAGAAGTTGAGACAAGTCATCGACGAAAACGTGTACTCGAATGATTCTTCAGCGACCATTCTAGTGAAGAATCTTTTCAAGTCCTGCATGAATGTGGGTAAGTAAGGGACGGTTCCATTGAGTTATCAGGTACATATGTTCTTTTGGTTACCAGTCTCAGAAAATGAAGAAATGTTTATTCATCCATGGGTGAGATGAGGGAGAAGTTGTGTTAGGATTTCGGTGTTCTGTATAATATTATCATAAAGGCTCCCTGGGCAATTAGCTGACATAGACCAGCATTAAGGCAGTATATGATATTTATCCCATATTTCGATTAAATAATTCCCTCCTCTTACTCTTTTGTTTTCATCCATTGGCATTAACGCATGTCATTACCCAATTCCTTGTTACCATGCATAGTTTTCTTAATCTCAATTATATTCTGGTATTTATTTCCCATAGATAAGAGGTTAAGTATCATAAGAAATGCCTATAATCTTTACATTGTGGCACCTAACTTATCTGCTTACTCTTATTTCTAAAAAAACCCGAAGAGGTTGTGAATAAACCGGTCTGAGTAGTAATCTAAGCGAGTACATATAACTGACTACAAAAAGCATAATGGCAGTGAATAAACGTGGTAGCCAGTATACTGCCAAATCGTTCTTGAACTTTTTGATACATTCTCCCAACACGTTTGTTTTTCCCACTCTAACTCATCCTTCAACTTTCTATGTACCCGCTATCATTTCGTTCTCCAGGACCCCCTAACTCCCAGGATATCTCTTACTCAAAACTTCAAAAAGTAATAAACCAAAAATAAAGTCTCGAGAGCAAATCAAAGGGTGGTCCTATTACATTCCATTAACTTTTCCATCAGAGCGAATTGAACACCTGGGAACAGAACCGTTGAAGAGGGTTCTTGCGGAAATGGGTGGATGGCCTGTCGTGGAAGGCTCATCTTGGGACCCATCAACCTTCGAATGGACGACAGCGATTTACAAGAACAGGAAGTTGGGTTACTCTGTTGACTATTTTATTGATTTTTCGGTTACTGTAAATGTGAAAAACTCGTCATGGAGAATTATTGATGTAAGTTTTCCTTAAACATCTTCATATTTATGAATATAGATATTTTAGGAAATATATAATGTGCCCCCAAAGTCTGGTTCCATACAACAAATATTCAAATTGGCTGCAGCTTATATCGAGATATTTTTGTTTACGGTAAATACAAGATCTTGGTATATTTTTTAAGGCTTGAGTGCGTATTTTAGCACAGTCTGATATGATTTCTTTTTTAGTGTAACGATTGTTTTAGGGCGAGTCTGATTATTGACTTCAAATATCACCACAAAAAAGTTGAGTAATATTAGTTCAGAAGACCTTTGAGGATATTCGTTCAACGGGACTTCGCCTTCCAATCCATCTATTCCGAAAAGTTTGTTATAAAAATGTCCTCATAGCAACAGCAAAATATGGTGGAACGCCTTGTTGGGGAGGAGGACCCTTCCTTTTATTACAAGAAACAAGACGTATGGCTTGGCCTAGACACTAACAAACAGGGGCCAGGACTTAAAACCAAGGCAGAAATACAAAGAACAGTCTCAATACTGGGTAGAATGGGAAACAGAGTCGAGAGAAACTGGGAGGGAGGGTGGGAGAGAAGGGAGAGGAGGGCAGGGCTGGTGAAGAGTCGGAGACGAGCGCTAAGCGACGAATGGCGCTCCACGTTGCAAACAGCTTCCTATATAGACATGGTCGAGGAAGGTGCTCCGGTGGCTAGTGAAGGTCTCTTTCAAAGGTTCGCGAAGTGCCGTCCGCCGAATTGCGGCTGCTTCTGATGTAAGTGATGTGACGCGAGCTCTTACCGAAGGTCTTGGTGAAGTGGATGATAGAGTTTGGGGAGAGGAATTCCAGAAGGCAACTGTACATCTTACCCCGGAAAGCGTTTCTAATTGCCGGGATATTACCCGAATATACCTAGGCTTTGGGAAAGACGAGGAGGGCGAGGAGGATGACGAGGGAGTCGAGGGCAAAGATCCCTAGATCCCAATCCCGACAGTTCCAGGCAAGCTGGGAGGAGCCGGCGACAAGGCCCATGCCCCAGGGCGAAGCGTCGTCAGCAATTCCGGCGTTTTTAGATAAAGTTCGTTCACAACGATCACATAGTTTTTTTTCTTTCGATGTACCCACTGGAGCGTATATAAATTGACAGCATTTCGACCAAAGTTTACTATACACGTTCGTGTTTATTATCGTTCTTGGGAGTCCCGGACATCGAGTACCCAGTTCTTTGTGGGAAAGAAAATAAATCACCGGGAATAGGGCCAAGTTCGAGATTCGAGTCCTTTGATATTACGCACAAGTTCTTTAATAAGGGAACTACATCTAATCGGTTGCCAAAAACGATTCTAACATATGTAGGCATTTTTTTGCAGTTGCATTAACTTTAGACCCAGTTTGAAAATTGGCCTTCCTACATACGACTCGGGCACTAGTCTACTGTATTGAATGTGAGCGATACGCTTCTCCTACTATCCTGGCACCTTTAAACCTCAGGCCGGTGGCGCCGCTGGTTCTGCCCAGGACGTCACCCTGGAGGGTACCACCTTTGACTATTTGTCGCTACGCCTCTGCTCGAACCGCGCCAGTGTATACGGATGGCTCCAAGTCTAAAGAGGGGGTCGGTTTCCACGCCGTATCCCTACTGTTTGAAGTCAGCGGGGCTCTGTCAGGTGCTGCGTCTGTCTCTACGGATGAGCTGCTTGCAATACACCGCTCGGTACCGGAGATAACGCGACGTGGCCGGTTCGAAGACCAGATTGTGACTTATAGCGACTCACAAAGCGCCCTGAGTGCTCTCGGGGCATTTGAATCTTCGCATCTCTAGGTTCGCGATATCCGTGACGCCACGGTTTTGGCGAACTGGGGGGATTTCGAGATTATCTTCTGCTGGGTTCCTGGACATGCAGGACTTGCAGGGGAATGAGCGCGCCGGTGAGAGCGCCAAAGAGTCCGCGAAGACTCGGCGACCGGACCAGCGTTTCGCTTTTCCTCACACCGACTACATGGCAGGAATACGGGCAGTTCTCCAGGATGCTTGGCAAAGAAGATGGGAAACGGTCGAGGGGAACTTAAAGTTGCGTGCTATTGCGCCACGGCTTCAGGTTGCTTTCTGTCGTCTCCGAATTAGACACACTCGCGGGACGCACCGCCATTTGATGGAGCGCTCGCCTGCGCCATACTCTGAACACTGCGTTGTCCTCCAGACTGTTCGGCACATTCTTGTTGGATGTCCCAGTCTGGTTGATCCACGCGCATGTTACCTTTCCCGGTACCGGGATGAGCGGGGTCGCTACCGCTTGTCCCTTGTACTCGGGACGTGTTCGTGGACTTTACGACTTTTGGGAGGAGGCTGACTTCCTCTACTTTATTTGACCTTTTTTGTGCGTTTATTTTTGTAGGTCGCCTGTTCCAGCGCTGGGGGGAGGCGGGCCTAACCCCAATGCCGGAGCACGCTTCCTTCTTGCCTTTTTGCTTTTTCTCGTTTTTTTTAGCCTTTGTCCTTTTTTATCGTTGTTATGTGTTATTTATGTATTGCTATTTGTTTTTTTGTTTTTTAATATAGCCTAATAGTAGGCTGTTGTGTACGGCGACTTATGCCCAAGTAGGCGGTTGCCAGATTCGCTACCACAATGAAAAAAAGGTACCTTCAAACGACGTGCTTTGTAGATCCATCCCTTCTCCCTAGCTTTTCCTTGTTCGATAGACGGGTGCACTGTGAAGGACTTTGACCTTGAAAAACGTCCTACAAAACTATTTATTATTATTCTTATTTTATAAACCACTCACAAAATTCCACTCACCGATCCATGAATCCTCGCCATGGAGTTTGTTAACCAACAAACGTTGTAGGGATAAAATTGCTGATTTTCAAACATTCTTTGAAGTAAAGTTGTCGAAATGCGTTGCATTTGATAATCTTCTAATTGACTTTACTTGGCTAATCCTTAAGTGTTATCATGCTATTGCAGAAGTATATATATATATATATATATATATATATATATATATATATATATATATATATATATATATATATATATATATATATATATATATATATATATATATATATATATATATATATATATATATATTTATAGAATTGTTGCTGCTATGATCTATGAAATTTATTGATAATTAAATTTGGACCGCACTCAGTTTCTTCTATCACGTCATATATTTTTTGTAGCATTCTGTGTTTATGTCCTACCGACGTTCTTAACTCAGTTATTTGACGACGTGAAGTTCACGACAGTTGTCTATTTACCTGCGTGCAATATATTGGACAGAATCATTGATGTATTCATTAACAACGGATTTAAATGTGTCAATTTTCTTTTTGTCAGAGATTGAAGTCGACATCATGTCTGGTAGACGGAAGCGTTTAAATTAGAGATGCAACGATTCTAAAGAAAATTGCGATTCCGAGTCCGATTCCAGTTATAAGTTACGATTCCGATTCTGATGCCGATTCCGATTCTGATGCTGGTACCGATTCCGATTCTGATGCCGATTCCTATTCTGATGCTGGTACCGATTCCGATTCCTTCACAAAATAGAATATTGATTCATAATTCTTCCGTGAAATAATAATACTCTATACTTCAATAATAATTAATAAAGTTAGTTGTTACATAAACCAAATAGAATATAGTAAACAAATAAATTTAAGATGAACATTGTGCCTAAGTTTACATAGTATTTGCTAACAACTAATCTTCTGATATAGTATCCTATGCCAGAAGTTTGGTATCGTCAGTCGTCACAACCAAGTGAATTTAGATCTTTGATAGCGAATAATGTACAGTTTATGTGAAAATTGTAATTCAAAACCAGACTAATTCGATAATGTCAACTAATAACGACTAATGTATTAAATACTATTAATATTCAGCTATTATGATATTGTTACTCAACATTTAAGATAGTCTGGGAGTATGAAGCGCGCGCAGCATAACTTACATCTACGGTGGCTGTTAGTCACCTGAGGTACTGAACAACAGGGCTGCCGGCTGCTGAAAGAATTTTAGCACTAGTATCAAAACTTACTATGACAAGTCAAAAAGTGTTTCTTTGCGGCAAAAAGGTACCAAATTTGTACGAACGTGCCAACTTCGTCAGCGCTGCTGAACAAAGCTTTAACATCTTGGAATTGCATCAGCTCTTCTAAATGAGGCCTGAGCTCTGAGTAGGCCTTCATTTCACGCATATAAACGATTAAACATACAATACATTTCTTATACAGTCAGATCTTCAATATTAATTGATATTAAATAGTTTTCATTCTTGTCGAATAATCTATATCTATTAGTAAATAACATGATTGACACAAACTGGAAATAAACAGTTTTTACAATTTTAATTCACCTATTTGTCAAGAAGGAAAGAAAGTTAAAAACTTTAAAAAAAACACACTGTTGGAAGAGTCTCTGTACTGAAGTTTTGAAGGAATCGTTTTTGGAATCGGAAAACTGTGATTACTTTTAGCGATTCCGATGCCGATGCCAATTCCTCCAAATTAACGACTCTTACGATTCCCGATCCCGATTCCGATTAATCGTCTCATCTCTAGTTTAAATATTCCAGATTCTTTCTTATATCTGTTAAAACTTAATTGTACCGGGTCAACTAATTACTATTAGCGATTTTATTAACAAAGTTTACTTAGCTTACGTTGACGTTAAACTTGGTGATCAAGACAAATCTTAGGCCGCCACAAAAAGTTTGAAAGCCCAATTTTGAAAATTTACAACAATGGAGCAAAGGAAAGCGAAAGATTCTAGCATTAAGGGGTCATTGATATGACGAGAACCGAAAATAAATGCAATTGACTATTTTTGCCTAATCCTGGTTACAATAGAAAAAAAAAATCAAGAATAAAATTACGTACCAAAATCTTAAATCAGCATTCCCGCACATTATCGCATTCAGATGAAACACTGGTACCAGGCTTAAAAGGGCCCTTTCCTTGAAGACCAGCAGAATATGTCAGAAGGTGTTGGAATATGAATATGATGTAGATTTTGAAGATGATGCTTCATGATTTATCTCAGAAGTAGTTTTAATCAGGCAGAACTAAATGATTTAGTAGGAGATTTGAGTCTTTTTAAACTAGCTAATATCACTAGCTTCAAGATTAATAAGAAAACAATTATTGGAAAAAAACTTTGCTTTTTATTATGTTGTGTTTTAGTTTATTGTCATGTTATGATCCAAATGAGCGACGCCTGTTTTGAGATAGTTAAAACAAATCTAAAGTGCCTATTAATCGACAATGGAAAGTTATATTGTTTTATTCCCATTGGTCGTTCTGTTCATCTAAGGAGAAATATGAAATTTTCCATAGGGTCGATCTGGTGACTGCCTCCAAGGCGACAGATAGCTAATATCACTTGGGAGCCTTATGCTAGGCTAGATTAAAGACAAAGTATAAATAAAAAGGAAAAAACAAACGCAATACAAACAAGCGCAAAAAACAAACAAAACAAAACAGGAAGCAAACAACGTCTGCTGACCAAAAGTCGCGTGCTCTCACTTATTACGATTTATGACCTTACAACCTTCAAAACTTTCCATAATTCCAGGACTAACCTTGGGAGGACCTTGGCAATTAGATCATTCGAAAGAGAATATAAAACAACATAAGAGTTTTAAATTTCGTTAAAATCGACCTAATAGTTATGATTTTATTGCTAAATAACTCCCCGGCTAACCTTGGTAGGACTTTAGCAATTATACCATTCGAAATAGAATGTAAAACAACATAAGTTTTCAAATTACGTTAGATTCGGCCGGATAGTTATGATGTTAAGGCCAAAAGAATATAATTTCCGGATTTTGGAAAATATATGAGTATCATTAGAAAGAGAATGTAAAACAACATAAGGGTTTCAAATTTCGTTAGAATCGGCCCAATAGTTACAATGTTATTAGCAAAACAAAAAAGCAAAACGGTTACCGATCGGCATAGTGACTAGACTAGACTAGAACGCGACTTAAAAGCAAGAAGAAGAAGGGAGCACACTCAAGTACCCTTTCCCCCGGCGCAGGAGTATGTAATTAAGACAAAAGAGCGTGAAATAAAATGGAGGAGTCCAGACTCCTCCAAGAAGTCAAATTGTCCACATTATATGTGCACGAACGCTTATACAATAGACAAGAGGTTGCGACACCGCTCGTCCCGCTACCGAGACAGAGAACGTGCATGGAAAAATATGATGACATTGAAAAAGTGTGGAAGTTATTTAAATATGGTGACCATAACTGGATCATTTACGTCAATCTTAAAATAATTAACTTTTTACTCGGTAAACAAGGGGAATAAATTGATTAGTCGGGATAAGGAAAAACATTGGAGTCATAAGTATTTGGTCATCAACAACATCCTTAAATGTGGGAGAAAAAAATGTCATTAGCCACCCTTTAGTAGATAAATAAAACATTTCTCCTCCCCTCCACATCAAGCTGGGCATAATGAAGCAGCAAGTAAGAGCTTACTTAATAGGCACAGAGGGAGCGATATAAGTGAATTTCTGAGAAAGAAGCTGGTGTTTTTTATGTGTCACAAAGTAGAATTCTGATGAAAGATATACCAATTTTACTACCTCTATGAATGATATTTAGAAAAATGCAGGGAATATCTTTGTGCTAGGGGTTAAAAATTTTCCTGGGAAAAAAAGGGTGAAATACAAAGATCTTGTGGAAACAATGTAAGCAGATTTTTTTTCTCGCCTGGATTGCAATATGAACATAAAACTTCATTTTCTCAACAGCCACCTTGATAAATCCGTTGGAAATCTATATGACTGAAGTAATGAACAGAAACTGAAATGCTTCATCAAGATATAAAAACAATGGAAGAACAATACCATGGAAAGTGGGATATTCATGTGATGGCCGACTCCTGTTGGAGTATTAAAAGAGATTGTCGAAGTTTAGATCACTGTAGAAACTCTTAAAAACGAAATTTTCTTCCTTTACTATCAGAGTAATTTACAAGTGGCAGTTGATGTTACTATATTTCTCTATAAGCTGCTACATTTTAAAATACACTATAATGCCATTTATAAAATCAATAAATTTGTTTGTCTCGTATATCACTACTTACCATTTTTGTAGGGATATAAGTAAGCAACAATTGTGGTGACTTCCTGTCTCTTTGAAACGTTTAATCACTACTAATGGTCGGATGTGTTACTAAAACCCTATCAGGATGTTCTCTATTGGATTTGCTAGGTACTTCTTTGTGTGTGGTAGTGCGTACATGAGCTCAAGTTTAACCTATTCGTTCTGTGTTCAATTCGGTAATCATTTTTGGCATAAAAAAAAGGTTTAAATATTAATCTATGAATCCAGACTTTTGAGGCATTGTACAGTAGAATAAGTATGATAATTTAGTATTTCATCAATTAATTTTGTTATAGAGGAAGCTTATCAATTCATTATAATTAGTTACGAGTTATTGATTACAATTTTCCTATTGCTCTACTAACTTGATACAAACAATTACTCTCCGTTTTACAGTTAGATCAACCGCCGTTGGGTATGCCATCACGAAAATATCTTTTGAAAGGAGTAAACGACAGTGAAGTTCAAGCCTATCATGATTACCAGGTGTCATTAGCTGTTATGTTAGGAGCTGATGAGGAGGCTGCCAAGAAAGAGCTCCTGGAAGCGCTGCAATTTGAAATACAGCTCGCCAATGTGCGGAAATATTGAGTTTGTTGGTTGATATATATGCGACCATTACACATTTTCCCATATAGTAATCTCTTATTGAATCTCATACGGGATATCTCTACACCAATTGAGAGTTTGGGATTACATGCTTTCGAAAAGAAAACACTCCCAATAACCCAAAGGGGACTAGAACAATTAGAAAATTTGCAAAATTTTAATCTATTGTAAATAAATTATTTGGATAAAGTTGAAATCGAGCTTGATTATATTAAGCGATTTTATCATTTGTTTTCAGTATTCAATGAGTAGTGAAGATAGAAGGGATATATCAAAACTCTACAATAAAATGACAATTCGAGAATTAGAGGAAATGACACCCGAAATTCCATGGCTGGAGTATATAAACACATTGCTTCCAAGCTCAATAAAGGTAAGTTATTTAGCAATTTTGCTCTTCTTTCTCTGATGTCAGTCTTAAGGCAACTCTTGAATAATTATGAATCATAATGTATGTATTGTGAAGACGATAAAACCTTTTATAAAAGTAAAAAGTTTATTACAAGGATATTTGTTTAGTTCCTTTGTGTCTGTATATTGAAATGAATGTAAATAATAGATGTGAAAGATGTTACCGCTTAAATTGTCGTTTTCTATTTATTTTAAAAGAAAATTTAATTGGGCTAACTATATTTAGACAAAAAAAACGCCAAAAGCTTACCTCCAAGAAAAAAAAGGTTTATATTTATTTTACTTTTTCAAAAAGTTAAGAAAGATTTTTAAATTTAAAAACATCCCATGTCATTTACTCCTGACTTATCTTCCGGAATTTCATATTAAAAATATCATCTCTGTTGTGGGTGAATCCGCTTTTGTTGAAAATTATTCATCATCCAACCTTTTACCCAGAAGGATATTTTTATGCTGCTTAACACAAAGATACGTTATTCTTATATCTTCTTAACACATTATTTCTCTTTAGAAAATAAATGGTCTAAAAGGCAATTTGTTCGGAAACAGAAAAATGAGCAGAAACTTCCGGTCTGACGTCATTCATTCACCAATTATATTATTTAACACATGTTTTTAAAACATGCAATCTTTTTTATATATAATTTTAGGTGGATGATTAATATCATTATTCTATAAATTACATAATTGAAGCTTTACGAAGTCTAGGTTTTCGTTATTAATGCATAATGTGTTAGTATCGAGCTCTACCGATGTAATAGGGGCTAGTCTACTCGCTAATAAAGAGCTTTAGGGTAGGCAATTTACTCCTGAGTGTTGTTTTTTTAACAGTTAAATGTTTTCCCAGAGATGCCTTGAGACGAATTAAGTTCCAAATTTTATCGTTAGTTAGTAGTTTGTTGTAAAATAGATGAAAGATGAATTGAATTTTTTAATATAAGGTGTAAAGTTTGATAAGAAGAATGTGTAGCGCCCAAATTGTAAGGTGGAGTAGACACAACGAGGAAACTCACAAATGAGCACCTTCTTGGTCCTATGAAATCTTGAATTTGGGCACACATATTGAACACTGAAATAATATTCCATGTAGCAGCAATGGACTAATGTAGAATAAAGCAAAATACTTGTAAGTAATGTTAAACCGCAATTAAATATGTATTAAGAAAAAAACAAGAGAATATTGTAAGGATACAAGCGAAATCATTGGGGTTCATCCGCGAATGCATAAGCACACATACATGAGGAAACAGATGTGACCTGAAAGGTCTGGAAACATATAACACAAGGAGCTGGTCAAATTTAGGACGGAATCTCATCTAAACAGCCAGATTTTGCGTGAACCTGTGAAACGGTGGAATCAACCTTGCTATGAATACCGGTTTGATAAAACCACGATCAGGCGGCTAAATGCAAATGCACTCTTAATACACAAGTGTCCACACTGAATACGCACATACCCTTTGACTCCGCCCAGCAGTCTTAACAAAAAATGCACAAACACACTTTGACCAGATACGCTCCGCTTCTCGTTCAGATTAAGGGAAGAGAACTCACGACCCACTTAATTGGCCTTGGTATAAATAATATACACAGAAACCCCCTATATTACACTTAATTCTCGTTTCTGACTTGTACATTAGTAGCATTATTAATATTCGCGACACGACTCCATTTCTCGTCCTCGATCCATCCGTCAATAGCCCCAACAATCTGACGAAGAAAGAGACTTCATGAAA
This sequence comes from Ceratothoa steindachneri, assembly GCA_963969495.1. Taxonomy (NCBI): domain Eukaryota; kingdom Metazoa; phylum Arthropoda; class Malacostraca; order Isopoda; family Cymothoidae; genus Ceratothoa; species Ceratothoa steindachneri. The sequence goes on from OZ018332.1 coordinate 117,009,160, forward strand.
CACTGAAACTTAACACTGATAGCCAAGACTCGACTATTTCGCTTGCCCAAACTGAGGTGGTCCTAAGCCGAGATTAAAGACTACAAAAACCGTCATTTTCTTCCGAGTCCTTCCTTCTCTCAAGCGATAACCAAGTTACCTTTTGAGCCCAGCCTACGACCGGATTATCCATCAAGACCATTTGGAGTCAGGCCAAACTCGACGGTAAGACCTTAACCACATTCGCCCGACACCACACTGTGGTAACCCATCATCACCCCAAACGTGGTGACCACCTTCCGTGAACAAGTAACCAATCGGCATACCGCCATAAACTCAGCTCTTTAAACAGGTGACGAGCAGCCACAACTGAATTTGAAAAGAGGCTGCACTTTAGAGTCTGAAAGATTTATTCATTTCACCATAAATGCAAAGGAAACAAAGTTTGCTGCAATGTAAATTATTTGAGATTACAAGTGTTACACCACGAGAAAAATAATGCAGCTAAACAATTACCTTATTCCTGTACATGAAATAGCTAACGATCCTCTCCTCTCTAAGCAATGACAGCAGATCCTCTAAAAGAAAATCTAATTAAACTAACAAATCTAACCTAATTAGCCTAATCAACATAACCTAATCATAACCTAGCCTATTCAAACAAACCTCCACAAACATATCCCACCTAACTCTCAGACCAACGTCCGGAGGTGAGTGGACCAGTGGTTGTATATTTTATACACGTCCTTTCCCCCATTTATACCACTTTCTTTAACGATGTTTTAGAAACTTTATGTGGGTATATTCTCGATTGTTTTCGCTTTAAATAAAAACTAATAAAACACCATTTTATATTAATTGTAAATTAAAAAATAAAGTAAGACAGAATGCAAATGCATCGCGAGTGAGTATGCCGTGCCACCTGCTGACAGAATTATAAATTTTTCAGCTTTCGGACAAATTGACCTTTAAAAGACCTGGTCACAACAGACCCAAAACACTAGGAACTATGTACATCACACAAAATAGTGAGGCTTTTTTCAAATGACTTTCCGAGTAAGGGGTCTCTGCCCTTTATGAGAATAAGCTTACGTTCGAGATATTTAATACAGTTTCCCCAAATTACAGTATGTATGTATATATTTTCTTTAAGCTTATAGCAGGCAACACATCAAAATATTCAGATGATTTTTATTTCTTTTCATAATATATAGCTTAATGAGACACAACAGCAGAATTTTAGCGGCCTTGCTTTTATCCTAAGGAGATACAAAATCGAAATTAGTGAAAACCTTGCCTGCTTTCATTAAACATGAAAAATGGAAGTGTTCGCTTATCATTTGTGCAACAAAAATGGATAATAAATCATATTTTAAAATTGGGAAGATATCAAAGGTTCAGTCAGCAGCAGTGAAGCGAAAATTTGGGACTTATCCTCCAACTAGAATCACCCTTTCACGTATCTGATAAAATTTCGAAGTATATTGCACCGTAAATGATGTATACAAGTAATCTACGGTGGTAAAACACATAATCATCATCATCACTAACTCTATAATTTAAGAAGGGATTTTTTTGAGTATTTGAATAATAATTTCATCTTAGTTTGGTTATGACTTATGTTTTTTATCTAATTTATTTCTAATAATTATTTTATAATATCAAAAAACAAAATGGTGAAGTTCAGAAATAAATATAAGTATCGAAATTTTTTAAATTTTTTAAAACCCAAAGAATTAAAATTGGTAAAGTTCAGAAAATTTATTTTTATATATCTTCTTCTATAACTATATTTTAGCAACGTGATATTTTGAAAGGTGGGAAATTGAGTTTAGAGTTCCCTTTTAAAATTATTATAATTGGCGAAGTTCAGAAAATGACTAAAAATTTAATCATGGCTGCTTTTTTTTAGATTTAAAATTTTAATCTTAGTAGCGAAGCCATTGCCTGATATAATAATAATAATGTGTACAAGTAAGCGACTAGAAGCCCAAAGACATCAACAGATTCTAACACTTCTGATGAAGTGCTACAGGTATTCAACCGATCACGAGAAAATCTGTGAGACAAGTGTCAACAGAATTCCTAAGAATGCTAAATGGAAATCTTACATCTCAAGATTATTACATGTCTGCCAATCAGAGCGCAGTGTTACATTAACTTCAATGGTCGAAAATTCGAACACTTACGTGTTTCAAACAAATTAAACCATTATTTGGATGTTTTATATTTTACAGACGAAAAGAAATATAAATCATATGAATCCGTTATTGAGCTCGAGTGTTACAAGGTTTTAAACATGTATACCTGGTTTGGGGACCCTGTACAGGCCCCGCAATGGTTTCTTTTGAGCGTTTCTGAAGTATAGAATTTTTTTTTTTTTTTACAATAATTTTTAGCCACCAGAGTACACTCCATTTTTAATAATGACTTCAATCCATGTATTCGGCAGCTTCATAATTACATCCGCGCAGAGCTGGGCTGTCTCGTAGGAAGAGAAGTTATTCAGGTGTTTTTGGACATCATCAAATCAATAAACGATTTTTCGCTCAGTGAATTTTGTAAGGACTTAAACAAATTAAATTTAGATGGTGTAATGTCGTGAAAGTACAGTGGATGCAGTAAGAGATATCACCCAAGCTCATGCCACTTTCTGCAGGTAGCCAAAAACATGAATGAAGTCTGGCTTCGTCTTGTTGGAACACAACCCCTATTCTGTTGGCAAGTTCTGGCTTCATCTGGTAATATTTTTATCTAATTTCTCCAGATGGCGGCAGTATATATCACAATTAATGGTGTAAATGCATGGGAGTAGCTCAGAAATAATGCCCTTGAAATCTCACCTGACACAAGGCATAACTTTTTTTTGGCAGGAATATTCCGCTTCGGTAGAAGGTGAGATGAATTCTCACGCAAACTCCAGGATCGTTTGCGTACTATTTTATCTAAGACAATCCATTTTTCATATCCATTCACCAATTGCTTAAAAAAATGGTTTAGTTTCATTGCACTTTAAGAGCATGTCGTAGATGGAATATCAGCCGATGCAGTTTTTCTCTGAAAGGTTGTGAAGAATCTATACCTCATAGCGGGAAATGTATCCAAGTTTTAATAAGTGTTCATGAACAATACATTTTTGAATTTCCATCATTTCTTCAAGCCCCACCCGCTAGTTGTGAATTTTAAGTTGGCTTCACTGTTTACTTTCAAAAGCTCGTCGTTCAACTTTGAAGATCTTGCAGAGTGACTTTCATCTTTAAAGTGAAATTTCCGCGTTTGAATTTTGTAAACATCTCCGAACCGTTGATTTACCAATAGCACCTTAATCCTAAAAATAAGAAATGGCTTAACAAGTTCCTACAGCGTTTTTACCTTTTTTTAAGAAGAAAATGATTGTATGCAGAACATACATTTTTTGGTTATCAATGATTGACCTTGATAAGGACCGACATAAGTAAGAAATAGATTAATTATTTATGAGAGACATAGTCAGTAGGTTACCTTGTTGCAAATGATGCCAACATATCAGTCGTACCAAGATTACCCCTGTCGAAATCTCTCGACAGCCAAAGGTTTTCAGGCACCTGAAAAATTTTATTATTTATGTATGTCTATAAATATGTTTGTGTATGTTTGCGTGCATGTGTCCAATACATATGGAAAGCAAAATAAAAGTACCTATAACCTTTTTCAAACATCTAAAATGGTGATGCAATTGAAATGTATGAAATCCTAGTATCGGTAAACGGTATGTTACAGTCGAAATATCTTTGTATACACATCATATTTGTTGATATCAAGCTGCCTCGAGCATGAGACCTCTCCAAAAATGCGCGCAATTTGATTTTCCAGTAGGACAATGCCCCATGACACAAGTCTGCGGCCACCATACAGTGTTTTCTGGACAAGATTATCACGGTGGTGGACTGGCCACCTCAGTCTCCAGATACGAACCCAGTGAAAAACCTCTGGCAGGACGTAAAACGTCGTCAGGAAGCCTCCAATGAGCAACTAAAGTTATTCATCAGCGTCATCACACGCCTCAGGTATGGCAGCCTTTAAGGTGAATGCCCTGAAGAATGAATGTTCCCATCACTGCTAAGGGACTCTCGACACGCTGCTGAGTTTCTTGTAGTAGTTTGGCGTTGCTGTAATTTTCAGGGCTTCATCTGTTTATCTGTTATATGTTGCTGACGTTACATGTGTGCCACATTTCATATTTTTTTATTTTTTTATTATTTGGGGCATATATAACTTATTATTATTTATTCTTCCTTATTTCACTGCGGCCGGCTACCCCAGCCGGAAGTCCCCTGCCTGGCTCTCAGGGAATTTCTTCGATCACAAGCACCTCACATTTGGTTTCCCATCTTGCCTGACTACAACCTCCCAGCTTGCTTTGTGTGGGGTGCGGTTGAAACGGAGACCACAAAATCCAGCTTCAACACGAAGGAAAAGCTGAGGTCAGGATTACCAGGGCCTTCAGCGGCCTAAAACCGTAGATAGTGACGAAGGCCTGTGGCCGGTTCCAATGTCGCCTGGCGGCTTTCTTTAAGGCCACAGGCGGGTTCATCGATCGAGATTGACAAAACATTCTCATGAAAACAAACTATCACAAATTGATGAATATATATATGAAAAAACAAATCCCGCTTTTATTTTTTTCTATACAGTCATCATGCGAGCAAAATACCGTCCGCATTATATATATATATATATGAGGAATTAAACCACATTCTCCGAAGACAATTTAATTCAGAACAGTTTCGGTGTATCTCACATTCTTTTTCAACTGACACTGGGCAGAAAATATAAGAGAAATGCATATAAGCATAACACAAGATCCCCTCTTTTTTTCCCCAATCCCCTACTTGTGGCTAATCTGGGGATGGGGGTAGGCCTAAACATATTGAAGGGCTGGGATTTTACTATTTTGTTTATTTGCGATCTTATTACAGGATTAAAAGATATTAGAGTGGGCAGCGAAAGTAGTGGAATATTTTGCCATGTTAGAGACAAGAATCATACGATCGATTTCAATGGAAGTAAAATGGTATTTAAATCGGCTAACTATGTTAAGAGAAGAATCGTAGAATCGAGCTTGATATCGTCAGTTCCTAATTTAAATCTATCTGAGGGTCAATTTTCTTTTAATCCTGTAATAAGAAAGCATATAAACAAAATAGTAAAATGTCAGCCCTTCAATATGTTTAGGCCTAACCCCATCCCCAGATTAGCCACAAGTAGGGGATTGGGGGAAAAAAGAGGGGATCTTGTGTTATGCTTATATGCATTTCTCTTATATTTTCTGCCCAGTGTCAGTTGAAAAAGGGTGTGAGATACACCGAAACTGTTCTGAATTAAATTGTCTTCGGAGAATGTGGTTTAATTCCTCATCTTTTCGCGCGATATTGCATTAATTTTCATCATATATATATATATATATATATATATATATATATGTGTGTGTGTGTGTGTGTATTTAAAGGCCCGAGGAAATGGCAATTGGTAACAAAACCCGAAAAAACACCAAGTAGAATATTACATGAACCAATGAAAGCTTTCATTGGGTCATGTTACCATGGGTTATGTTACCAATTTCCATTTCCTTGGGCCTTTAAATACATCTATATATCACGCGTCATGTGATTTTCAATCATTATTATTATTATTATTTTATTTATATATATATATATATATATATATATATATATATATATATATATATATATATATATATATATATATATATATATATATATATATATATATATATATTTATATATATATATATATATATATATATATATATATATATATATATATATATATATATAAATATATATAGAAACAACTGTTTGGGAGCATAAAGTTTATTAGAACGGGACTAGTTTCGATATATCAGTTGTCTGCTATTATATATTTCAGTTTTTTAGTTTTCTTTGTCAATTTCTCTTAGTTTACGGCTGAAGATGATATGGGAAACTCAATATCGAAAATAGTCCCGTTCTAATAAAATTTATGCTCCCAAAGAGTGGATTCTTTGTACATTAAATTTACTCGTTATTGAGTAAAACAGTGCTTATATATATATATATATATATATATATATATATATATATATATATATATATATATATATATATATATATATCATAAGCGCAAGCGAATGATTAAATGGTGGTAGTAAGGATCAAATCAAACAAACTGAGGCAGCGGGCTTTGATCTCGGTAAATCAACGCCTTAGACCACTTGGCTACCGCGTAAAACAAAATATTACTCATGAATAGACAAGCTTTTAAGACAAGAAAAAGAGAAGTTAGAGGTTAATGAGCTTATGAGACAAGAAAGCGAAGTTTTTAAAGGCAAGAGAAAGGGGCATTGGAAGACATAAAGATCAAAGTGAACTAAGGACGGCACAAAGAAAGCAATTCATAATGTGAAGACAGAAATAACGCCTGGCATACACGTCAAATTTAGTTTTCTCTTGTACAATATGGTTATATAGCCTCCAATACAATGTAATCAGGATGAAAGTAACTAGTAGTAAAACAGGAATCATGTATTGTAAACAGGGCATATAAATAAAAAAAATTAAAAACTAAAGTTCAGGTTATAAATTTGAACTACAGAAAACAAAACGAAAAAAATAAACCCTAAACGATTAAATGAACACAAGAATTAAGTCACATACACAAAAGCTCAAAAGGATTGGTTTGCTTAATATATAGGGATTCCAAGATCCTGAGTGACGTAGGTTCTTGAGTAGATCACAATATTTTAAAACTATTGGTAGATTTCTCGGTTTTGCAACTAATACATTGTTGTTTGCTAAATTTTCTTTTTTTTTTACAAAGGACATCACTTGTTCTTATGATAATGACGAGATGTGAACAAACTCTGGCCTTCAAAGAGCGCACGGTGCTACCTATTTACTTCCCTCGTTTACGCAGATGGCAAATGGAGTTATATACGACCATGCATCTTCTTTTTGGCGAGAGCCTATCTTTAAAATTAGGAAACATTCCCAGTATAAATTTGTTAACAAAGACAATGGAGCGCGAGCAGTCTTATTTAATGAGCCAAGTTCAGGGAGCGCGAAATATCGTCTATTTTTAGGTACATTAATGGTTAGTAATTTCAGGAAATCAATGTTGTTCAAAAAATTCGATATTGATTTTTATACAAACAAAGAAGGATATCCATTATTGGTGAAATATCGAATTAAAAAATCAAATTTTATATGCATCAAACAGAAATTACTCGTTTTAATAAGGTAGTAATTGTCCTTAATTTGTAAGAGACGTCACAACTACTGAAAAATTTCAAACCGAGCCCAGTAAAAGTACACTTGCGATAAACCGAAGTAAGGAAAGATCTACCAGAACAAGAAATCAAAATGCCCAAACAAGGAAGAGAAATGTTAAGTTCCTTTTCTTGTTCAACATATCTTCTACAAAAACTCGGTTCAAATGAGGCTGGAGACCTTTTCATAAAATCTTGTTCAAAATTTGACATTAAGATGACTAAAATTGGGGCAATGGGAGAACTCCATCTATTTGGCGGTATGTTTTCCCATTATATTTAAAGTAATTATCATTAACAACTAATTCTAATAAAGAGCAAAACCGAGAGTAGGAAAACCATGGAAAGTTGAGTTGGGAGAAGGAAAAGCCATGCGCATTACTAACTTTTTTGTTTCTTTTATGTGAATGGAAGTAAATAGGGATTTAACATTTATACTCGTAATAAAGTTGGAAGAATCAATATTAAGTTTAGAAATCTCTTCGGAAAACGAATCTCTATTTGCTATATTAAATTCATTATCCGTAAGCAAAGGAACTAAAAACTTGGACAATTTATAATTAGCCATTGTATAAAAGCAAGACATTTTTCTTTCCAACAAATTTCGTTTAATCTTTCTGATATCGTCTTATCGTCAAGTGAGAAAACTCTCTTGTCCCTTGGATTACATTTTAAACTGCCCTTTTACAAACCCAAATTTTCTCAGTTTTTCCTATACTATGAAAAATTCTTTTATGATATCAAGTTTCTACAAATCTCTTCGGCTTATCGTTCCTTTTAGCAATGGAACAAAAAACTTAGACAATTTATAATTAGTCATGTTATAAATGGCAAGACATTTTGCCTTCTAACAAATTTTTGTTTAGTCTCTCTTTTACTCAGTTTTTCCTATACTTTGAAAAATTCTTTTAGGATATCAAGTCTACTTATTCATGGGAAGTACTCGGAACTTCGGGATTCTTTTACTGATATCACTCGTGAACTTTTCATTGAAACTATTCCCCTCAAGTTTTCTTCTATCATTTTTCGTAAGAAAGATATTCACCTCCTCCGTAAATTAGGATCAAATAAGAAAATCATTTTTACTCGCCTTGATAAGGGAACTTGAATGGTTATTCTATATGGTGACGATTACGTAACAAAGATGCTGAGCATACTAAGTGATACAACAAAATTTACGGTTACCAACAAGGAATCTGGATAGCTTGCCATTAGACTTGATAATAAAGTTAATAGGTTTCTTATGAAACTTAAGGCAGAAAACATAATAGAAGAGTTTACATACAACAATATTTTTCTCCTCTTCCTCTAACCTTGGCCTATTGTACGGCCTACCGAAAATTCACAAAGACTCTTCCAATCCGTCCCATTCTTGACTCTTATACCATGGCTAATGAGAAATGATCCTAATTCGAGTTTCTTTCATTTCATCATATGCCAGTATATATCATTGTATTAGGTTGAGGAATAAGTTCTTGCGTTTTTTTTAATGTTGTGTTGATTTAAGTTTTGTTGACGCGATTTGTGCACATATTAAGAAACAATAATAAATAATGAGAGCAAAATTTCCAAAGGTTAGGCTACGTCTCTTAACAGCGTAGACTATTAGGCTTTTGCTTAGGCTACGTCTTGAAGTTGAGTAATAAGTCATTGCGGTTTATTTAAAAGTTTTGTTAATTTAATTTTTGTTCTCTACCCTCAAAATGGAATGTCAAGTTGAAAGAAAGGCGCATTTTCGACACTTGTTTTTATTCCTTTTCAATCGAGACGGGAACAATGCAAGCGCAACCAAAGCTCGTCGCGATATTTGTGCTGTGTACGGAGAAATTTTTTTATCAGAAAAGACAGCTCAATGGTGGTTTTCACGTTTCAAAAACGGTCATTTCAATCTTATTAAAGATTAACGTTCTGGTCGCCCCATTAAGTTGGATGAAGATCCATTGAACGATCTTCTTCATGAAAATCCTCGTCAATCGACTAGACAATTGGCTGTAAAATTGACGTGTGATCAGAAAACTGTAGTGAATCACCTTCATTTGATGGGGAAAGTTCAAAAACTCGGTGCATGGGTTCCGCACGCTTTGAGCGAAAGCAACAAACTTCAACGCTCCACGATTGCCGCAGGTTTACTTGCTCGTCACAAGGCTACTCGTGGATATAAGGACAGATTTCTTCACCGCATCATCACTGGCGACGAAAAGTGGTGTGTTTATGTATCCAATAAAAAAACACTTCCGCGATTAGAGCAAGGTCTTCATCTACGAAAGACGATGCTGTTTGTGTGGTGGGATTGTAAAGGCATCATTCTTTACGAGCTCCTTGCGAACAACGAGATTGTCAATGTAGAACTCTACATTCAACAAATGTATCGACTCGCCGAAGCTATTCGTGAAAAGCGACCTCATCGACGTTATGGAGTCCTTCTGCAACACGACAATGCTCGTCCTCACATTGTCAATATGACAAAAGACGCCATCCAAACCCTTAATTGGGAAATCCTGCCGCATCCTCCATATTCGCCAGACTTGGCTTCATTGGATTTCAATCTGTTCCGATCGCTCTCCAACAATTTGCGCGACGTTTCGTTCAATACTGATGTGGAATTAAGAACCCGGTTACACGAATTCTTCGAGTCAAAATCCAGAGATTTATATTGCAGAGGCATCAAAAAACTAGTTGAACGTTGGGAATAAGTCGTAAATAACAACGGAGAATACATTATTGATTAAATTGCATATTGTTATCAATTAAAAATGAAGTTTTTCTAAAATTGTTAATGGTAATGAATAAATTTAATAAAACCGCAAGAACTTATTCCTCAACCCAATACTTTAAATTCATTTTGAATGAATCTCCTATAGATTATTCCCATTCTCCCTTTTTCGAATCCAAGCTGATTCAATTCTTAATAGCATGTGTTAATTTCTCAGGTTAATCATTTGTATATGCGTTAAATCGTCTTATTTTTCCACCCTTTTCTTACTCCAGGTAAAAGACGATGAGCCTGTCGTAGTTAATGTGCCCAAATATATCAAGAAATTCGCTAAATTGATTACAAATACAGATAAAAGGTGAGATCTATCTTCTTTTTTTAAAACTGAAAAACAAAACAAACCTAAAGACTTTAGAATTGTAATTTAAATTCACAAACGTACTAATAAAATGATAAAATTACTGGCAGTTGCCTTCGGTACAACCGCAAAATTTGATTAAGACCTTAAAATGAGATTAGCTAGAAATAATTTTTAAATATGAAGACATAAAGTGAAAAAAAGATGCATGAAGTATGATGCCTTATAATTCAATTCAAGTTTCACATTCAAGTTTGGTACCATAACCCTTTGACCAACCACAGAAAAGATTCAGTGACTTTTCTCATAACAGAACTTAAGTAAAAAATCAAATTCATTGTAATAAAATTTTAATAAGAAATTTTTGTTCCTTAATATGATTAGCAATATTAGCCAAGTTTCACCATAACACTTCAAAAAAGGCATTTTTCGAACGTGTGAATTATAGCTGCCCAGAGGAAAAGAATTTTTAGTCGACTTTATTCGCTCAAAGTGGTCAAAGAGCTAATAGCTAGATCTGGGTTTTACCTATGTTGTATAAGCTGATATTTTGGTCGTACTGGCTTAGAATGAAAGGAATATGAGAAATTCAATCGAAACGGGGTTTGGCAGGTGAGAGGAAGGGTCAAAAACTAAAAGTAAAAAAAAGAGTAAGGTGTTGATGGTGTTTGGGTGTCAGGGTGAAGTGGATTGTAACATTAGAGTCCATAGTTTTGCCCTTGAGCAAAGGCTGCCTCAAGTACCTAGAGTGTACCGTGAACCACAATGTTACACTTGAAGTACATGGTGACCAAAATAGTATAAATAGTAAGAACGTTTCAGGGTTAGAGTGTAGAGTGTAGATTGTAGCCTGAAGATGCATGAGAGTATATTGTTTTTAACTTTGTTATATATTAGTGAGACCGTGATATGGTAGTAGAAAAGATCTCGAATGAAAGCAGTTCAAGTGGATAATTTGAGAGGGATGCCTCGTGTGCGAAAGAGAGGTAGAGTGAGGAATGGCTGGTGTAATCATTTGGTGACTAGGCGTGTTCTGATGTCGTACATACACGTGGAAGAATAAATGGAAATAGACTTGTAAACAGAGTATATGAGAGTGAGAATTAGAGGGTGCGAAGGTTTTGGAAGATTTTGTGAAAGGTAGTTTATGTGAATGAGTGATTGAGAGAAAAAGGTCTGAGAGAGGAGCAAGTAGATGATGTGTATGATTTGTGTATATGGAAGGGGGTATGTGAGGGGCATGTTTGGTACCTTCAGGTCAGGGATGAACCCTTGACTATAGTAGGCGCTACACTACATAGCACTCCATCACTTTGAAGCGCCAATTTGGCCTGGAACGAACGGGGGTTGGGGGAGGAGTAGTTTTTAATAGCGTGATGCGCGTCAACCAATGCGAGATAAACGTACAAATATGTGATGGTTGTTTATAGGAATTGAATTTTATCAATGTCCAAACCGAAACTCAATAAATACAAAATACTTTAGCGCGCTTCCAGCGAGTACAATATAACGTGTCTTCTTCCTGTGGCCAGGATTGTCGCGAACTTCCTCATGTGGCGAGTCGCTTCCGCCTCAGTCGGATTCCTGTCTAACTCCGTACGTGACGTGCAGCTCAAATATTCCAAAAAGTTGACGGGGAAAGGAACGAGAGCCCCACGATGGAAAGAATGTATGGGAGCCGTATCAGGAAGGTATGGACATGAATAGTTTTAGGTGGAAATTTCAGTAGGGTTCAGTTTAATACTGGAGTAGAGGATTTTGTTTGTGTAGAGCTCTCTATAATCTTTGTATTGAGGTATCAAGTTGAATGCTTATTCCAAGGCATCTTTTTTACCTCAATTCTGTAATCCTAGTTCTTAAATTAAGGTAGGTAGGCAGTACCTTTCGTCTATCGCATTCGCACTTTGGACGAGATCTCCCTACCGCATAAAAAAATGCACATAAAAATCAGAACGACACTCGCTGGTGAGAGCGAATATATCAGGCGCCGCTCCTCGTCGAATGGGAAGGTGTCAGGGTCGTATCGTGTGTTGTTGAGAGGGGCGTAGGCACCCGTTCCGCGTCAGGGGTATATCGATATGAGTGCTCACTACTAGTACCACATTGGCAAGGTTCCTGAACAAAGAATTGTGGGTATGTTGTGTTGTGAAGGCGGGAAGAGAAATGATAGCGGTGAGTATTAGCATATCTGCTCAATGGGTGACCTACTCATTATGGCGCTCAGAATTTTGTGTCCACGCGGTGAGATTGAACCCCTGCCTCTACGTCAGAAATCCAACGCTGTATCCACTAGGCTAGTAAGAGATCCTCAAGAGAAATATTCCTTGACTTATTATATAATTCCCTCTAACCTTTATTTTCCATTTTATTTGGTAACTTTGCTCATCTGTGTATATTTCTGCTCCTTTACTTTCAAATACCAAATTGAGCAAGCTTAAGGCATTATAATTTTTCGCTTTTAAATTTGAAAAAATGATCCAAATTACGATATTTGATCTTTCACCCAAATAGCTTGTCGCATGCTGTAGGCGCTCTTTATGCCAAAAGATTTTTCAACAAAGCGGCCAAAGAACAAGCAGATAATATGGTCTCATATATCAAGTCAGAATTCAACAATATTTTGAGGACGATAGATTGGATGGATGAAAGCACATTGGCTAAAGCTTTGCACAAGTCTGAGGCCATCAAAGCTCACATTGGATACCCCGATGAGATCTTAGTCGATCAGAATTTAAAAGAACTCTATAATGGGGTAGGTTTCCGTTTAATTAAATTTTACTTGAATAGTCTAAAATTCTAAAGAAGATTGAATAAATATACCATATAGGATAGTTATAGTAATATTGCATTTTTTAAAGGCTCTTTATACAAAGTATAATTTCCTTTTTTTTCTATGCGAGGTAGAATATATAGATCAGTTGATGAGTCAAACATGTTATAAAACAAAAAATGAAGCACTGACATAATTTCGAGTAAATTTGTAAGCCAATTAACTAATTTTTCTAAAATATTTTAGTTACACATCAATGGAGTATACCTATTGGAAAATATGCGGAATCTCACCATTTTTGGAACAGACTTTTCGTTTGGAGAACTGAGAAAGAAAGTGGATAAACACCACTGGAGAAATCATGGTTCAGCTGCCGTAGTCAATGCATTTTACAGTCCACTGGAAAACTCCATACGTAAGTTTCTTGAAAAGTCATTTAACTTTACTTGGACATAAACACCAATAGGTTTTTGACTACTCGGTCTTGATTAATATTTCTTACTTCGTTCCAAAATTATTTACCTCAACACGTAAAGATTAGAGCCAATAAATCAAAATGCGTATCTTTTTTTTTTCATTTTAGAATTTCCAGCTGGCATTCTCCAAGGTGTTTTTTACGGTGCTGATCGGCCGTGGTATTTGAATTTCGGCGGCATTGGCTTTGTTATTGGACATGAAATCACACACGGATTTGATGATAAAGTAATTGTGTACTTTCAATCAGTAACTACAATTATATAATGAAAATATAGAAAATGATACGACTGAGTCGTATTTTTCAACTAAAAATGTTGTTAATTTCAGGGGCGTCAGTTTGATGAAAATGGTAATCTCAAAAACTGGTGGGATGCCGGAACTCAAGAGAAGTTCATTCAAAGGTCAAAATGTATGATCTACCAATATGGCAATTACACAGAACCCCAAGTCAATATAAGTGTAAGTAATAGCAATTGCCTCAACCGTTTCCATGGGCTCACATTTGCTTATGGCTTTCATGATATCTCGTTGGATGATCTCTTAGACCTTAGAGGATCTTTATCCCATAGGTGCATCTGCTTCCATAAAACCAGCTCAACCAAACACACCCTCAGCGGCGCTGGTATAGTAGTGTGCATTCTAACAAGGTTATAGCGGTACTCGAGTGAACGTAACGTCTTTGACAAGGAAGTGAGCCGATGTATAGGTTTAGTTAGCCCCAGGGTTACTGTTGACCTTTAGATCTTTCGTTCAGCCTCCTCAAACCTACTAGGAAATAAGTGAATCCCGGGGATGTAGTTTCGGTAAGCTCTGTCTGCTAAAAGGCAGTGGTTCTGTACTGTGCTATACGACACTGGACTGCCTGACTTTCAGGTTTGAGTCAGGAGTTCTTTCTTTCCTCTAGTGAGCTTGGGAGAGGCGAGAGGAGGTAGGCATTCGCCAGGGCTCCTTAGGATCTTATGCCAACGCAATCTCCAAATCTGCTCCCATAACACTCACCCCGACACATCCTGTGTCGTGCTGGTATAGTGTGCGTCCTAACAAGGTTACGGCGGTCTACGAACGAGCGTGACGTCATTGACAAGGAACCGAGCCGATGTATATATATTTTATAAATTGTTTCTGTGACACTTATGTAGATCTTCGCCTTTTAGCATATTCTTATAACCTAACCTAACCTAACCTAACTAATGCGCAATAAAGTATTAAAATTTCGCAGTATACGGTTAACGCCAATCTTTTATTACTTCTTCCTTTTTAAGGTAGAGCACAGACTATACCAGAAATAAGATGGTAGACCACATACTATACCAGTACCCTTTGTGCTCGAGCTGTGGACTCGTCCGTCCTTCTGCACCTATCCAATCCTACTCCCTATCCTGGAACCCGTTTGGCTTCGGGACTCTCAGCGACTGCAGCTCCCGCCGCAAGTGTCCCATCGCCAGCTGACGCTCTGCATGTCCCACCCCCAACATGGAGGCCATTCCCCCGTTCCGTCGTATCGTCCCCTCCTCCTAAGCGTAGTGCCCCCCCCCCTTCCTGTCGTCCCCATGGTGGCATTCCCCCGCCCATACACCTCCACTAAACACTTCTCCAAGGCTCATACACCAAACCGTGGCTTTCAGGCGCCTCCAAACTATCCTCCCTAGTGGCCTCACCCCACCCCGACCCCAATCCTACTACCCCCCTTCTCCTTAAGCTCTCAATACTCTCATCACTCGCAAGGGGGTTCTTCATATTACTAATACATGAAGGGGCACACGCCCTCCCGGCCCCACTGTCCCCTGCAGATTTGCACTAGATTGAGACTACCTGGGCTTTGCTTCTTCTAGACATCTGCATTTTACTATTTACAAAACTATTCTCATCTCTTATCCTGAGGGCAGTTAATTTAGCAGGCTAGTCGCCAACAGCTTTCGTCCATTCACCCCTCGTTGGTGCCGGAAGGAGGAGGTTGGGGGTATTCAACCTTCCCTCTTGGCTCCAGTGGGGGTAGTGGGTTTTAACATGCCTCCATTCCCCCCGACCTTTACTCCCTCTTCCTCCCCCACTTTCCTTTCCTTATGCACCCGCAAGCGGATGGTAGGTAATATCTAGAGGCTTATGTGCCTCCCCTCCCAATGACTGTAGTTTGCCCCTCCGGCCCCAATGCCCGTTGAAGGATCTGCGGCTATATATCTTCCAGACATTTTTACTTCCTCTTTCTTTGCCACTTTCTTTACAGATCTCTCCTTACATACTTTAGGCACGAGATGCCCTCGTTAGTTATCGCTTTAAATGCATTTAAAAAAATCCCGCGGATTTTTGTTTGTTAGTTTTAAGTAACAATAACATCCTATTAGTGAATTCCGAGGGAGTGACCATGCCCCAATTAACTCAGTACCCCCAGCACATCTATCCGTGCCCCAATTATCTCAATACTCTCGAGCACATCTATCCGTGCCCCAATTATCTCAATACCCCCAGCACATCCATCCGTGCCCCAATTATCTCAATACCCCCAGCACATCCATCCGTGCCCCAATTATCTCAATACTCCCAGTACATCTATCTGTGACCTTAAAGGCTCACGATCCTTTAGTGCTTTTGGGCTCTTATCCATAATTTCATGGCCCAAAGGGTACTCTCATTTTTTATTTTTCTGTGTTTTTTTCGTCTCATCAACAGTAATTTATTAGAATTGATGTACGATACTGCCTATTTCTGCCCTGATCTCCCCTTCGTCTCTTTTGAAGCTTCAATGCAATTCTTTTGGGCTGTATAAAAGAGAATTTTGGTCGGAATTTAACAATTTATCTCTCAACCCCCCACTTCAGCCTCTCTGTCATGCAATATAGGGGTATTTTCGCAGTATGTACTAGGCCGGTTAGTGTAAGGGTCCAGCCTGTTGCTTGAGGGTGCATGATTGTCACATGGTTGTTGACGACTCAGCCTTCTTCTAATCCCTGATATTCGCATCGGCATAATCCTCTATCAGTCTTCCGGCACAGTCAACCTTTACAGGGGTCACTGTGAAGGTCTCCCGATAATAGTAAGCGCTTGATTCTAATAAATGTGCGCTTCACCGACACAAATCTACCCGTATTCTGTAACATAAGGTCCAGATAAACCGTGCCCGAGTTGTGTTACGTTGGTTCCTTATTGAGGTCAGCCGTTCTTTTTGAAGGCCTATATCTCCTATTTTTTAAGCTAATTGTTTCCCATGGTGTCTGGCGACGGATGCGCAGCTTGGTAGGTAGCCTCTATCCCCAGTTGTCCTCACATGTACTAAATAATTCGCTTTTATTTGAGGACGAAATGGTTTTTTGGGGGTATAGCCATCCAATAAGCATTCCCTTGCAGAGCTGCGGCACGCCTTTTTTTCATATCAATCCACTTCTTCTAGGCCTAAGGAAAAATTCCACTGTCTACTTCAATACCTTCAATAAGGCCTAAATTTTCCTATCTCATTGTCAGCACCAAGTCTACTCTTATACCATTAAGGAACCTTTCCAAGCTATGTGGTACAGTGACCGCTGCAGATTACTTTGCCTCCACAGTCCTTTGGTTCAAACCAAACAAGACTTCAGCTGCGCGGTATTTGACTCTTCTTCCTCCTCCTCCTCCTTCTCCTCCTCCTCCTCCTCCTCCTCCTTCTCCTCCTTCTCCTCCTTCTCCTCCTCCTCCTCCTCCTCCTCCTCCTCCTCCTCCTCCTCCTCCTCCTCCTCCTCCTCCCTCTCTTCGATTCTCCGTCGCCTTAAGCCAACTCTGATCCGAGATCTTACTTTGGCTAAAGAGGCTTTCCTTTTTTTTGCTAATGCCAAGCGTTCGTGCGGAGTGTAATAAATGTCTCCCTCGTATCATATAGGCCTACCTTCCTGTCTGAGCGGACGTTATCTTGCTTCTACCGCATGATTATATTCCCAGTGTTCCCGTTGGTGTCCAAAGTCCCCCTGAACGAAAGACTGCTGGCACCTTATGTACAGTGGTACTGCTATTTTCTGTCCTTCCATTATCTTTACAATGCGACTATTTAATCTTGTTCACGGGAGTTCCTTAGTGGACGTTGACCCCTGCAAGGAAGTGCAAACGTATCTTCCTAGATTTCAATTCTTTGAGGCAGGATAGTATTTTCCGATCAGAGTTCCTTAGTCATGAGTTCACTCACTCTCAACCCTTAGACATTTTCACTGATAGCTCCTCTTCTCTCCCAAGCTCTTCTGCTGCTATCGTAATGGAGAAAGTGCCTTAATCTTCCGCTTCCTTCTTGTTTTCATCACGATGTTTCTTTATAATCAGCAGAGTTGACAACAACTGAGAGGTTGTTTATCTCGTCTGCCCTTTTACCAAATTCGAGTTGTTCAAGAATTCTTATTGATCTCATCCGCCCCCTTAAATATGCGAGATCCGACTGCTTTTGCATGAACTTTCTCTCTCGTCCGATAAACTTCCCTCCTTCACTGATCACCTTTCATACGTGAAGAAAATTTTTACGATAGAATGACTTTCATTAAAAAAATCTTGTTTCCTCACCAAACTTCACTGCATTACGCCCCTCCTCGGCTATTTTGTCTCATATCGTTACAGTTCTCGGTGCTCGCTCGCCTCTCTCTGTGGGGTACAAGGCTAACTCACCGACGCCTTATGTCTCGCGCTTTTCCTCCTACCTGTACCTCCTCCTATACGTGACTCACTGTGCGCCATCCAATAGGTGTGTGCCCCTGTATTCTATCTCTCTCTCTCTCTCTCTCTCTAAGAAAGTAGAGGGAGAGGTAACGCCCCCCTTTTCGCGGGAAGAGAGCTTGTGTGTACCTTTGACTTTTCGAGCTATGTCGGTGGGGGTACTTCTTCTGGGTACCCCTGGTAGGGCTTCCCTTGTCGATTTGGTCGGAAACGAGGTTCCAGACTAAGTGCGTCATTCCTTTCTTTTTCTACTCTATCCTTCTTCTTTTTTACTTTCATCTTATCTCTCCCACTTATACAAAAAGAAAAAAACAACAAAAAAACCCTACTCCTATCATGTCACTCTTTCCCTTTTTCCCTCTATCTACATATAAGGACCTGGCAGCTACCTCACGCGTCAGAAGAGAGGCTTTGGAACCTCTATAAACAACGCTAAATCGACGCTCACTGGTTGCGAGAGACTAGGATTAGAGGGGTCCTAGGCGTTGGGGCACGATGAATGGGATGAGGGTAGTGCCCCGTTAACCCCTTCCCTGGCACGTAATTATTGACCGTTCCCAGTGCCCGTTGACGGGTACCCCTGGTATCATCGGTCCGAGGTGACGGCCCTTTGTTCCCAGGTTGGTTGCCAGGCCAATAAAAAGCCTTGGGTCGAGTCTCTTGGTGGGGCGGGATATCCATTGAACGCTGCTCCGAGATCCTGGCTGTTGTGAAGGGAACTAGTAGGAGTTTAGTAAGGGGCGTGCTTCGTTGTTGTTCACCTGGTGAGAAATCGATGGCCCTTGCGGGGAACGTCTGTGCTGTTTGGTTGGGAGCCACGGCACGCCGAGGCTTGACGACTCGGTCGTATGAACAACAGCACATGGAGCGTGCCTTCTGGAAGACTCCGAAACGACTCCGATCAATAGGCGGGAGCGACTCACGCAGGGAGAACTCACCAAACCCCTTTTTATATATTGATTGGTCACAAGCTTAAGAAATATAGAGTGTTCAAAATAGCAGGCAAGAAAGGTCCAGCAGCGCTAAAATTCACGTGTGCCACATGTAAGAAGGACAAGTGGTGCGTTGACTTCCCGAAATGCCACACAGGCAGTGTATGCACCACTTGCATTTCAAAGAAGGAAGTGGAGGAAGTAGTCGCCTACTACAGGGAAAGAACTCCAACCTCGAAAAGAAAATCAAGAGGCTCAAGGAGGAGCACTCCCACCAGATCCGCAGGCTCGAAGAGAAGTTAAACGAGCTCTCGAGTCATGTGGCAAACACCACCTCTACAGAAAGGCCGGGCCCGAATGTGGCAGAAACGCCAAAAGGAAAAAATAAAAAGAAAAGAAAGACGAAAAAGGGAAAGAAGAAAGAGGAAGAGAGAGAAATAGAAGAACAAAAGGTAAAAGTTATTAAAAGGGAAAAGATGATAGAGAAGAAGAAGAGGAAGAAGAAAAAAGAAAAGCCTGAAAAGACCATGACGGGGAAGAGAGAGGAATCGGAGAGCTTGCCTCAGAAAATAAAGACTCCGAGCTCAGCAGGCAAATGTGCCAGGATCAGCCTTGTGGGTGATTCCCAGGCACGGGGCCTGCAACCCCTGCTAGCGGCCCGCCTTCGCACAAGCGCTAAGGTGAGCTGCCTCCCAGGCTGTGGGAATAAGCAGGTAAGAGCTGAGGCCGAGAAGTCTCAGATTTCTGAGACTTCAGTCGTTGCCCTTATGGTAAGTGGCAACGACCTCTACCTTAGAGGAGGTAGGGTAGGCCCTACAGGCGAGATTATAAAGACGGTTATGGGCGCTGTCGACGACTGTGGATTGGAAACCCGCAGACGCGTCGTGGTGGGGATGCTCCCGAAAGTGGGGTCCAAGCCGGACTTCCCACGTGAGGAACACGTCGCTAAACCAGCACCATGCAGACCTCTGTACGGCGAAGGGTGTCTTTTTTGTCGACTCCTACGCCGTATTCTATGGTAGAAAAGACCACTACCAAAGGGATAGGGTGCACCTCTCCTTTAAGGGCAAGGCTTTCCTAGCCAACCTCATCCAGGATGTCGTCAAGCGCACCCGAAGGAGTGTCCGGCCCATTGGAAAGACGGACGTACGCCAGTACGCCCAAGTCACTACCCAGACAACCTTCTCGGAGGTTGTAAAAAATGGTGCCACTGCGACAACTAAGAAGCCGGGAAACGGAAGAGTATAGGGAGTCCTACATTAGAGGACTCCCTGAAAGTTCTTCTGTTCAATGCTAGGTCCATCAGGAACAAGTTTCCTGAGCTCCGTGGCCTCGTAGCGACGGAAGAACCCGAAGTGGTAGCCATAACAGAATCGTGGTTAAAAACCTCAAACCGAGACTTTGAAGGCGAATTCACGGTTCCTGGCTACCAACTCTTCCACAAAGATAGGCCAGACAGAGAGGGTGGCGGTGTAATGTTGTATGTCAAGGATACAATCAAATCTACGAACTCCAACATTATATCCGATCATGAGCTTCTAGGCGTTGACTTAGAGATAGGTTCTGTCAGACACAGGACCCTGGTGCTTTACAGCCCCCCTTCCCAACCCGTTGAGAAGGACAGGGAACTTTACCAGCTGCTGGGTGAACTTGTTCAAGGCAAAGTGTGCATCATTATAGGCGACTTCAACAGACAAGTTGACTGGGAAACCAGAGCAGCCTGTGGCGAAAGCGCGCTACTCCTGGAATTCACCAACAACGAGTACCTCACTCAATGGGTCAGAAAACCGAAGAGAGGTGACAATATCCTTGACTTGGTCTTGACCTCTGAGGATAATATCGTTGAGGATCTCTCTGTAGGCGAAAAGCTCGGTAGCAGTGATCACCAGCTAATTAGATTTACCGTCAAGATCCCGAAGGTAAGGTCTGTTGCCAGTCAATCAAGGAAACTTGACTTGAGAAGAGCAGACTTTGCGAGCGTTCGTGCTGGGCTGACTGATGTAAGGCTAGCGGTATGCGAAGATGTTGAGGATTCGTGGAACAATTTCAAAAATAATTCCATGAGTCTTCAATCAAGTTGCATCCCTCTAAAATGCCTCCGTCGGTCTTCTGTTCAACCAAAGTGGTTTAATCGAGAAATCGGCCAACTGCTTAGGGAGAAGAGAAATGCGTAACGGCGATCGAAGATCTCGGGTGCCTTTGACGAGTACCGGAGGCTAGCCATAAGAGTGAAGTCCAGCATAAGGGCGGCTAAGCGGTCTGAGGAACTCCGAGTGGCAAGACTCTGCAATGAGAATATCAAGGAGTTCTTCGGCTATGTAAATAGCCATAAACCAATCCATCGTAGGATTGGGCCCTTAGTGGACGAGGAGGGTGCATTAACTCAGTCAGATACAGAAAATGCTAACCTGCTCAATGACTACTTCTCTTCAGTGTTTACTAAAGAGTGTGGTCCCATCCCCCAGCCCACGGATTCCTACTCAGGGGAAAAGCTGGAAGTAATGGAGTTCACCGAAGGAGAAATAAAGAAAAAGATCGCTGACCTAAAGACGAATAAGTCCCCCGGACCAGACGGGTTTCTATCGAAGGTGTTCAAGGAAGTGTGCGATGAAGTATCACGACATCTGTGCGCTATCTTTAACATGTCGATCTGGACCGGATGCGTTCCTAGAGACTGGCGTGAGGCGGAGGTGACTCCGATTTTCAAGAAAGGAGACCGAAGCCATCCGTCAAACTACCGACCCATCAGTTTGACTTTGATAGTCGGTAAACTCATGGAAAGCATGATAGTGGACAAGATAACGTCTAATTTAGAGTCAAACCTGCTACTGAAGAGTTCCCAGCATGGCTTCCGAAGGCAACGGTCATGCCTTACGAACCTTGTGGAATTCTTCCACTTCGTGTTCAGTGAGCACGATCGGGACAAGGCGGTGGATGTGGTGTACTTAGACTTTCAGAAAGCCTTTGATAAGGTACCACACCGCCGCCAGCTGGATCTAGAACTGGCTAAGTGGCAGACGGCAACGGGTGGTAGTGAATGGACAGTCTTCTGAGTGGGTGCCCGTTACTAGCGGGGTGCCTCAAGCTTCTGTCCTGGGATCACTACTATTCATCATCTACGTCAATGACATGGACGGTGAAATGGTTGCCAAGATTTCCAAATTTGCCGACGATACCAAGCTTGGTATGAACGTTGCAAAGGATGGAAATACTGCCCGCCTGCAGGAAGATCTTTGGAAGATTGGGGAGTGGCCGGACACGTGGCAAATGCCTTTTAACGTGAACAAATGCAAAGTGATGCATATCGGCCCCTGAAACCCCAAATCTAATTCCATTTTTAAGGGCACTGCTATTGAATCCACCGACACTGAGAAGGACTTGGGTGTAACTATCACTAGTGACCTCAAGTTATCAAAACAGTGCATCGAGGCAGAGAAGAAAGCCCAAAGGATGTTAGGCTACATAAAGCGCCAGTTTGGATACCGTAACAAGGAGATAGTACTTTGTCTGTACAACTCCCTCGTTCGGCCGAACCTGGAGTATGCCGTACAATTTTGGAGTCCTTCGTTTCGAAAGGACATCGCAAGGTTGGAACGCGTACAAGCTAGGGCAACCAAACTGATTCCCTCTATCCGACATAAAAGTTATGAGGATAGACTAAGGGAATTAGATCTGTTCTCGCTGGAAACCCGTAGACTGCGTGGTCAGCTCATCAAAGTGAGAACAGAACGCGCAATCACGGCTTCAAACTTGAACTGAAGCGTTACAACCGCAATTTGTGTGGAGATTTTTTCACTTACAGTATCTGCGGTGAGTGGAACGCACTTCAATTGAAAGTTGTCAACAGTGGATCTATTCACCAGTTCAAGTCGAGACTAGACAAATTCTTGAAAAGTGGCCGTTAAGGGACGCAAAATAATTGAGCAGCCATGTGCCTACTCGATTGCTAGTCTAAAGGTACCCTCTTTGAATGGACCGTAAGGTCTCCTAGTGTACTTCCTTTCCTTGTTTATTTTTGTTACTCTCTCCTCTCTGCCACTCATCTTCTCTTTTTGATGCAGTTGTCATTGTGTTGACCTCCCAGTCTTCCGATCCAATTTTCTTCTGTTCCACCTCTTGGTGTTAATCAGCTTGATTAAGTGGGAAGCAATTGCATCTATCAATCTCTTTCGCGTATTCTTGCCTCTGTTTCTTTCTCGCCACCACATTATCTTTCGCACAAAGCTTGATCAAACTTCTCCCCACAGATTAATGGACTTAATACCCTGGGAGAAAATATTGCTGACAACGGGGGTATAAAAGAAGCTTACCGTGCCTATCAACAGTGGGTAGATGATCATGGCGAAGAGAAGATGCTCCCTGGATTGGACTATACCCCAAACCAGCTCTTTTGGATTTCGTCTGCTCACGTATGGTGCAGTAAATATAGGCCAGAATCTATGAAACTACGCGTAATCACCGGATCTCACCCTCCCGTTATGTTTAGGGTCAATGGTCCCCTAAGTAATATTAATGAATTTTCTGACGATTGGAAATGTAAGCGAGGCACTAATATGAATCCTCACCACAAATGTACAGTGTGGTGAAATGTTTCATTTGTTTTGTAAAGGATTGCGATCAAAATTACTGTATTTTACAGTGATTTTATTCCATGGATCTTAATGGATAAATAATGAGAAATAGCCGTGGTTGAAGTTGGATGATGAAGCATATGGCTTTCTCGATTGTTTTTAAAATGGAAATTAATGAAAATACGCGACCCTGTAATCTTTGTAATTTTTTATCTTTACAAATTAATTTCAATTTATACAAGATTTTTTCAGAAAATTTTAAATTTGCTTAGTCACCAGCAAGCTCATTTACATTATTTGGCTCCTTATTAAAAGTCCTTAAGAGAGATTACTGGCTTCTATTGTTACAATGAGTTAAATGGGGTGAATGTGGAATGTAAAACTCTTAAACTGTGATGTTAAAGTGAAGAGTAGACTCTGCCAGAGTTAGAACTGTGTAGTCCGATAAAGTGTCTAATTGTATAATAGAGTGGTTTTGAAAAATGTCATCTATATCCCATATATTGATACTTTGTTTTATATAGTCCTACCACATATTTGTCAACAGTTTTTTTAAAAGTCCAAAGTTTTATTCACACAAATGGTAACCCGCCACTTATTTTTGTAAGAATACACAAAGTTTTAGCAAATTTTACACCCCTGTATGTACAGTATTTTTAATCCCAGTGAGGTTCGAGTAAGGCAGTTCCAAGAAGTCTTCCAAATTGGCTACTATTGAAGGGATATCGAAATTTCGAGTAAATTCATAAGTTATGCATGTGTGTGAAAACAATATTTTTTCTTTTGGGGGAAATAATTACCATATTACATGCAACATGAAGAAACTTCATTTGACTAATATTTCTGGACTTAATACCTATATTAAGTAATAACTGATTCCTATTTTAACCGTACGTATGTATATAATTAATTTATCCAACTGTGAATTACTATATTTTTATGTTAGATATCTTAGCTCTAATAGCCTTTAAGTGATCAATTGTATGTGTGTTGTCGTAGATTAAATGTCATCGATAAAAAGAAAAGATTTTTAAGAAAGACATTAGCGGCTCTACTGCTAGAACTATATTTCAAATTTTAGTTAAATTTTATGTCCTTACTGTTTTGGGGGTAGAGCTATGAGGAAATTACCAGGTTGTGTAACTATTAACCGTGAAATTCTTTGATGTGAAAAAGTTCAACGAGATCCTTATACGCCCTGGTATCAAGGGGAGGGATCTTTAGGGCCTGTGGTATCAAGGAATGAGGTTCATATGCCCTGTAGTATGATAGAAAGCTTAATATGCCGCGGTGTCAAGGCCATTTTGAAACTTTCCTCACAGGCTAAGTACAGGGAATTCCATATCGTTTGTGTCTTGTTTACTCGTCTCAGTATTACCATTATCATGTGCTAATAGTGTTGTTAGAGGACATTAATTATAAATAGGCCGTATAAATTTTCATGAACAGTTGAAGTTGAATATTTATTTTCCCATCTTCTTGCCGAAAACAAATTCATATCTTTATTGAAAGGTTGAATTGTGATATTAATGAATGAGTGCTCAACAATAAAATTACTTGTTACCTCCAGAAAAATGGTGTTAACATTTCTTCATTAAGAAAGTGTGAAAGATTTTAGTTATAAATGGCTCTTTCCCCGATTAATTTGCTGCTTTCTTATTTAAAATTAATTTGAGCGTATAAAATAGTGTCAGGGTTACATACTCTTGTTGATCATAAGAATTAAAATTGAGGCAATAAATAACTCTTAGAATATGGAACAAAAATGCGCTATTTTTTTTCTCTATAATATATATATATATAGATATATATATATATATATATATATATATATATATATATATATATATATATATATATATATATAGATATATATATATATATATATATATATATATATATATATATATATATATATATATATATATATATATATATATATATATATATATATATATGTATATATATATTCACTGAGAAATCGTTTAAAATTAAAGACAGAAATATTAAGACAAAATGCCAGATGCAGTCAAACAGGGCAGAAGTAATATATAACATTTTATTTCTGGTCAAAAATTGTAAAGAGCACATAGTAAGAGCTAACTGGGAGTATTTCTTAGAAATATTCATCGCACCAGTATATCAATAATCAATCACATAATATCCTTAAAGCTTAAAAAATCATAGACTTAAAAGAATATTATGCTCCTTAATTTATTTTTTAAATATATTTTAGTCATAATCTTGTAAGAGATTCAATTATAAGATTGTAGTTAGAGGATTGGAGGTTTCTTATAAATCTGATTTGATCAAGTTTTGCACAACATATTAACTTTTTATTATATATTCAAGTAGGCAAGTAAATTTGAGGCTTTACTATAATTGTTAGAAATTTTTTGTGTTCAAGAAAATATTTTGAAATTTAGCTCCTTAGAAACATCTGTTAAAGCTTAAATTCATCAACTTTTATCTCAAACACATTAATCATCCTCTTTTTCCACTCATTAGCGTAAATTTTGAAGCAAAATGACTTAATTCTGAATCTCATCTAATATCTATGATCAAATACGGATTGAAACACTATAGAAGAGAATCTAAATTATAGATACATATTGTAAACACACTAATTTTCTATTTCTATTATATTTATGTTAAAAGAGGCGCCAATACCAACCAAAGAGAGACGGTGCAATCAACACTTGAACTATACAACTATTGAATTCTGCCAGAGCAGAATTGAAAAAGAATCTTACTACCTGCAAAGAATCTACGTAACCAGTCTTTTAGATAACTCCATCTAACATGTAATAGCTTAGATTAGTTTCGAAAAATATTCGAACAGTCACGCACAATATTTTTGAGCTCGTTGTAATCGCTCTTAAGCTTGAAAAGACAAATACTACGTCACGACCTCGGAAAATAAAATTAACATCAAGGCTGCTTATTCTTTGAGAAGAGGTTGTGGTGTTTTATCACTTTCTTCCGATTTTGAAATATGTGGTTGGAAAAGAAAAAAACGATGAACATATTTTATAAAATAATAACTTTATTTGTTTATTCCTTCAACATAACAACTAGACTGCATGCAGATTGGAAATAAGAGCATAACTGAAGTCAAAGCTACAGTTAATAGCTTAATATATATATATATATATATATATATATATATATGGAAAAAAATCCAAGACAAATTGGTACGGTTAATGTAGTAGCATTATTAGACAACTGCTCTGCTTAATTCGTCTTGGATCTTTTTCCATCTTTCAAACCTTTCGGATAAGTAAACGCTGTTAATATACTAATAATAACGGTTTTCTGTGACGGTAAAGAGGCTAACATAAATGAGAAACTTTGAAACCAGTTTTTATGAACTGGTGGATTTGCTATCCTATAATTAATGTAGTCTTCCAGTTCAAGGAGGAAAGGATCTCCCGCTCGACCTGAAGCAGAGTAGTTGTCACTACATTAACTGTACCATATATATATATATATATATATATATATATATATATATATATATATATATATGATTGATGGGAAGAATAATCGTTCCTTCTCTTCATCACAGATTGCGTTGACATATTTGGTCATTTTAGCTCTCATTGGACTCATATTGATCGAAAAAAATCGGTAGTTTTGTACTTACCAACATGAATAGAATTGTCTTTATTTATATGCGTCCATTAAAGGCATGCATACATGTACTTTATATCTGTATATATATTACAAAATAAAATTACAGGGCAACAAACTGTGTTGAATAACTGTTTCATTTCCCTTTTCTACTGTTCGAATATATATATATATATATATATATATTTATATATATATATATATATATATATATATATATATATATATATATATATATATATATATATATATATATATATATATGAATGCAATGTCCCGCAGGAAAAAATGAAAAAGTGTTTCCAAGTACTTAATAAAGTTCGAAAGTACTTGGAAACACCTTTTCATTTTTTCCTGCGGGACATTGCATTCATTTGCTACCCTCACGTGATACTTTGTGAGTTTTTCATTTCATATATATATATATATATATATATATATATATATATGAAATTTTCGAGACGTCTCGAGACAAATTGGTACGGTTGGCATAAGGCAGAATTTGCCAACCTACACGTCATCTGGTCCTGGCGGCCGGGCATCGTTCCTTGCCAGGTAGATGACATTTCAATAGATTTCATTACATTTCGTCTATTTTACCGTCCCATAATATGGAATAGTTGTTAACGATTTCCAAGTTAAATTACATTTTAAGATTGCAAATTTCGATAAATCTCGATACAAATTGGTACGGTTAGTACTATAGAGCATAATTCTACAACCTAAAGTGTATATATATATATATATATATATATATATATATATATATATATATATATATATATATATATATATATGGAAGTAATACTATGGCTGAATTCATTCCTTCAAAAAATATGAAAAGGCAACCAGTTTTAGCTGGTATTCACCCCTGGAGCTCCGTTGCGAAGATCTCCCAGAGCTTGGGTATCAATCTGAGGACGGTGCAGAGGATCAGAAAAGAATTGAATGAGTCAGGTTGAATATAGGGAGGTATGGTGGCTCAGAAACCTCCACTCTAATCGTTATGATTCGAAGAGAAACCCCGAATTTGTTGGGGAGATCCAGGCTATCATTGACAACGATCCCAACAAGTCAATGAGGTGCATATCCATGTTCAAGAGAGTGTTAGAGTGTCTCATCAGGCAGGTAGTGCATGAAGACATCTGCTACTACTCATACAAGTTGAGGAAAAGCGATTTTCCGTCCCAGAAGAAAAGGGACAAGCGGAAGGAACGTTCTTCAAAACTTGTGAACAAACTGTCACATCTCTTTAAGCCTGGTATGCTTTAGTTCTTATCAGACGAAGGAAAATTCTGCCAGGACCAGCAGACGCTGTACTCACAAAACAATCACTGGCTTGCTGTGTCCCTCATGGATCCACCGAGAGTCATAAAAACCCAGTCCCCGGCCCACATCATGATGTTTGCGGTGATCAGTAGTAAGTGCCACGTTATGGCCTCGTTTATCTTCACGGATGGCTAAATCAATTGTCTAAAGGAGTTAATGTTGCCCTCAATCCAGAAGGTGCCCGCTAGTAGGCTGTAAGTAAGGTAGCAGGACTCTGCACCCTGCCACACAAGCAGGAGGACCCAGTCTTGGCTTTCAGACAATTTATTTGTGTGGGGATTTAAAGTTTAGTTACAGAGTCACAACAATTTTTGAAACCCGTTAAACAGGGACCGTCGAAAAAGCTTGAATCAGGTTCTGCCACCGCCGGGAAGCTGTGATTGAGGCCGACGACGTTTTAACTTTGGTAAATATATCCCTCTGCATAAGTGAGCTCTTTGTTATTTTCTTTTATATTGAAGTTAGGCGACAAATTACCCACCACACCATATATATATATATATATATATATATATATATATATATATATATAAATATTAATAAAAACACTGTTTAGGAGCGTAGTATTCACGAAACCAGTTTCGGCATGGAGTTTTTCATGCCTTCTTCAGTCGTATCCTAAGAATAGATACATTCACACCATATCTGATCTCTTATTCCTATATATATTTCATGTATGGTGTGAATGCATCTATTCTTAGTATACGACTGAAGCTGGCATGAAAAACTCCATGTCGAATAAAATACTACGCTACTAAACATTGGTTTTATTAATATAGAGGGATAAAACTACAGTAATAGAACTAATTTTATATGCGAAACCAGGTTTCGACGGAGACCTCCGTCATTGTCAATCGCTCGTGAACAAGTGAGATACAAAAGTTGCTTAACGTACAAACACACAAATCAGTGGGGCTAAGGTGGATGATGCGGGAATGTTACGGCATTTTTGAGAAACGGAAGTATGAATTTCTTGCTTATTAAGGTATTAGTATTGAAATGGCCGTCGGAAGTATTAAAGTTGGGAATTTCTTTTATAAGTGCCGATTCAATTAAGCGTCGATGTATATAATTGTGAGATTTATAAACTATTTTAGCATTATCAATATCAATTTTAGGATTTTCATTAGAGATAAACTCGAGGAGAGAGCACCACGTCCATATTGCATTTTCCTCAGCCAATTATAAGGAAAACAGATGTGACAAATATTATGTTACCTTCCCATACTCCCCCCAGTTAATCAATTTCAAAAAGTTGGCACGGACCAACAACATCAATGTTGCCTTTCAGTATGAGAATACGATCGGAAATAGCCTATCCAAAAATAGATTAAAAGATAATGAACAGGAAGTTTATTTTGTTCCCTGCAAATCATGTAATGAAGTATAAATCGCTGAAAGCAGATAATAACTGTTTCCATGATGCTAATCGTCAAATCCACAATTTTCTAGGCTGTGACCAATGGTCCCTTCACTATAGACAACTGGCTTTTATAAGTGACCGTAGTTCAGCTAGTTTTTGCTATTTTACTCTTCTTCCACTATATCAGATATTATTTACGGTGCTATTCCCTAGAGGATGCCTTCATCAAGAATCTGAAAACAACTCTTGCGATTAGGCAAATATTTAATGCCAGCTCGCGTTCTCCAGTTAGAAGTTCTTTAGCTCAATGTCTAACCTCTCTTAGTGCATGGTCCTTTTTACCACTGGCTCTCGCCCCTTCACAACTCGTTTCTCCCGTCATTGTAGAGGCAGTTCTAGATCACTTTTCTAATTACTTCTCACAGGTGTTCTATTGAATTTATGTCTGGGTTCTGTGGTAGTCAATCCAAAGAGTCTACTTGGGCTCTTGGTGTTGCGGAATGCAATTTCTGGATTGGTAACTAAAACTTGTTACATCATGGTAGCATAAGTTGTGTAGTTCATTCTTCCCTAGCATAAAAAACCTACCCTGGCATTGATGAAGACGTAGAAAAACCTCCATAATTCACTATAAGTAGGGTGAAATGTCGCTCCAACTCTTCATCTCATAAAGATAGCCTTAGAAATGCTGAAAATCTGCAAAATTGTTACAAAAAAGTTAGATTTTTTTAAATAATTTTATTCTAAGATATACGAATATTTAAATATAAATACATAAAATATATGTCAAACAATAATAAAATAGTCTTTCTTACATACCTGATAATTACTTTCATCGGGCCATATTATCCCTTGATATATTAGTCTAATTCTAACTGTTCTGGGTGATAAATTTGAACTTGAAGCTTCATTGAATTCCTCAGCAAGTTCACAAGATGTTTTATACGATTCTTTAGTGAATCTTGGTACCAAGCTATTCCTCTCTTGTTATCGTTTTTTAGTGGTTTGGGAAGCATATATTGAACGTCTTATTTTTTTTAGCAATATCTACTTGGCTATGGAGAAGTTGGATTTGTGCTCGCTAAGCTTCTATAAGTTTTTAGTTTGAGGCATATTGCATGAATTACATTGAAATAACTTCTTGCTGATAAAAAAATACAACTTTAAAAGTGCATACATTATTTTTCCTAACTTTGAATCTGGCAACACTTTTCATCACTAGCTTCCTTTGAGGAGAGCATTCTCATTACAGTCCCACAATTCCACCATCAAAAGATCTGATTTTTCATTATGTTGAGAAAATGTACAAAATAAGTTATATAAATGTAAGTATTTTATCTAATTTATGTATTTCCTTTCCAGACCACTTTAGCTATTTTTTCAGAGGGAAGATAATATGCTTAAAAGATAATTTTAGTCTGTCTCCCGCCTTAGAAAAGTCACCCACTTCCCATCTCTCTCACGTTTGCTGAAATTAAGAGTCCTTATCGGGGGCTAATTCGTTTATCAAACTGAAATAAAGTTACTTAAGTCACAAAGAAACCTCTTTAACAAATCCGAGAGAAATTTGATGGATGTTGGACGCGATCAAAGAGGAGATCACCAAATTATCATACAGTATCTCGAAGTTGGATAGATCTAGTTGCAATCGCAGATGACTCTCTGTTTCCTATTCGCGCAACTCACTTGCTGAGTCGCATAACTCTCCCGCTCTCATGTACGGAGTTTGATGATAGTACCAGCTTCAGTTTGGGAACCAGGGTCACCGCTGTTTGCATACATGTCAAGAGAACTTGGGGAAACTCTAAAGGGGGAGAGCAATGAAGGACGCCTCATCCCGTTCTCCCCAAGCTCATTTTCTGTATGTCACGGCAATGTTTTTTTTTATCAATACTACATCAGTTATATAAATCATCTCTGTTACCTAATAGGAAACTCACCTCCCACTTTAAACAGCAAAAACAGGATCCGGATCCCCCATACGGATAATAATTCCTTCGTTAGAGTTTAGTTGAAATCTTCAGATGAAACTTTTAGTGCCTGATGCAATATGCAATATTAAGCACCTGATTTTCTATTTCATTTCAATATCTAATTCGATTTAAAGCGTGCGTGCTTAGGAGACGGAGCATAAAAGTGTTTTCTCCTATTTCATCGCCTTTTTTACTTCAAGTGATTCACCTGTGCATCAGTTGTCCAAAGGTATATTATATAAGTCCAATAATCAGTACGATCGTAGAAAGGTACCGAAAGTGTCTCCTTATTATTAAAACCAGTCGCGGAGAGACCTAGGCGATTGTCTCTTGAATTATTCAATGTTCTTAAGGAGAAAATAGAAACTTTACTAAGAGACGGCAAGATACGACCAAGCTTAACCACTTACGCAAGTCTGACCCATCTGGTTCAGAAGTCAGACAGCTCCTATCACTTTGCTCATTTCAAGCGAAATAGGCTCAAATTTTCCAACATTTGGAGTACCTATTTGAAAACTTGAAATTGCACGATTCGTAAATCCACATTACCAAGTGCATCTTTTAGTTATCTTATGAGACATGTGAAAGACTTTGTAGTCCGCGCAAAGTCAAGCCCAAGTTATGTGTAATTCCTCCCAAACTTTTCAGGGTTTTATAAATCATATCCTAGGTGATCCAAGCTTCGTTTTCGCCTATGTTGAAGATTTGCTCATTTCAAACGAAAAGAGGCTAAAATTTTCCAGCATTTGGAGTAGGTTTTTGAAAACTTGAAATTGCATGGTTTGTAAAATCAACATTGATTAATGCATCTTTTAGTTACCTATGATATATGTGAAGGGTATTGCACTCCCCGCAAAGGCTGGCCACTAAACGAAGACCACGTTTCAGATTTTGGCCAAGGCAACGGATAATTGAAAAGGAGGCATAGTTGTATTCCGGTATATACTGTGTTGGTCAGTTCCACGTGTAGTGTGGGAAAACTGGCTTAAGAGGTCGAGAGTGGACTAGGTGGCGAATACGATAGGGGAAATTAGGCTTCTAATGATTTATTTGCTGGTATAGGGTCCGGATACATAAATATTGATGAAACGTCGACTTTTGGTATCTACCCGGGCGGAAGAGGACGAAAAAACAATTGTAGGAAGAGAAAGAAGAAGTTTTGAAAAGTAACATACTCTCCGGCAGCCGAAAGGTATCTAGATCAGGAGTAAAATACTAGAATTTCAGCAAAGAGTGTGCTTCAGATGGAACTGGAAAGTGAAGAGGTGACCGTGTTCATTACACAAGAAAAAGAGGGCAATCACGGACTTGGAATGAAAGTTCGTGCAGGATCTGAGAAACTAAGGTGAATGGAAACTCATGAAGTCAAAATCGAGGCAAAACTGTGTTAATAGAGAAGCTTGGGGTAGATGGCCAAGCTTTGCGATTATCGACACGTGACAATACGGAGCGATAATGTCTACTGACTGTCGTGAATAAAAGAGAGAAAGTGGAGCAAGAATACTAATGCATTGGAGGAAGCCAGTCTCTCGTTCGGAGAACAGGGGATGAGGTTCATAATGAAATAAAAGAGCCAAAGCTGCCTTCTTATCTATGATTATACATGGAGAGTAAGTGATGATTATTGGGCCGTATGATAAAACCTCAGAGTTCTCAGAGCCCGGCTTGAGGACAGGCACAGTGCTTACCATACTCCAGGACAAGGAGAAATTTCTCCCCAGCAAGATCCGTTTATTAACATCTGAGAGAGAGTAAAATACCAGTAAGTTGAGGTGTTTGGAGGATGTAGTAACAGATTTCATTATTGTCTAAGAGCAGTAAATTGACATACAGAATGGATTGACGCATCTTATCTGTGGATAAGAAGCGATTATAATATTGTTTTCTTCTACTTGTGAGGGAGAGGATGGGTATAGGTTAACAAGGAGCACTTTAAAATTGAGAGAAGTGGAGTGCTGGCTTCCCAACGACCACCAACTATCAAACATGAGCGAGTCCTTGAAGACAGGGAGCACGGCGGGGCGCACTTAGATACAGGACTGCTAACCCATTACTGATTTTTTGGTAGGAAGAGGAAATGGATATATTAGAGATCTAAGATTCCAAGAGGTGCAATGGCGAACAGCTTTGATGCAGCGAGGTAGCAGAGCTTTGGTTTAGTTCGTGTAAACCTTATGTTAGGGAAGACAGGTATAAAAGTATTTGCGAGTTGACACTTCTTAGCACAACTTCTTCACAACACGTGGGGAACACCAAATGCTTGCCAAACGGTGGAATGCTCGGAAAAAATTGAGGGATAGAAAAGTTAGAAAGATGAATTGAGGATGGCTGGGGACCCATTAATTGTAATAAAACCATTCACCACGTGTGAGCAGCCCGAGATGGAAGAGTAGCCGGCACATTTAGCCATATGGACATGCTACATCTACCGCACGGAAGAATGGCTAGGATTGAGGATGGAGAAAGTAATTAGCAAGTCATCTCTACCGAACTCCCCTCGGATACAATCCAAAAGAGGCACAGTGTAGCACTTTATTATAGACAAATAGATCAAGAGAAACACACACACACACACACATATATATATATATATATATATATATATATATATATATATAGAGAGAGAGAGAGAGAGAGAGAGAGAGAGAGAGAGAGAGAAAGGGAGTGCCCTTGGAAGGGTGAAGAAAACTGGTCGAGTCGGAGTTTAGGCAGGAGAAAGCTAACTCATCCATTATGGACAAGGGGACTGTAGAAACAAGTTTAGACTAAGTTTAGAAGAACAGCCGAATGAGGGTTCTAGACTGAGCATATAGAAAGAAGAGTCCTTGGACGCTTGATACGGGGTGCTTTATAACTATCTCGATATGTACGAGGCTGGGCCATGTTCTTTATTGGAAGGAATGGCTCAGGTGGTCAGGGGAAGGGCAAAGTAGAGTCACTGGATAAAGAGAGTTTTTGTTATTTACTTAAAAAAATAAGAAGTGAAAAACAACTAGAGCACCTAAGCAAAAAAGTTGGTAAGAAATTATCTGTAAAATAGTGTCCAAATGGTTGAAGTGAAAAAGCGTGAAATATATCTAGTCACATATCCAGGTGTGGGCACTGGGGCTAAGAGTATAAGGTGAGAGGTCTGGGCAATGGGAAAGAGGGAGGAGAAAAAGAGAAAGATGGCTGCTCGAGAGAAGCATTGTTGACGTGCTGGGAACTAGGACTCAGTTGCGCGGGCTGGAGAGAAATAGAGAAGGCTCTGAGAGGTAGAGATTTGTGGAGAAGTTTAAGGGAGGGATTTTAGTTGATACATGGTTGTTAGCGGTTCGGAAAGCAATTAGGGAGTAGCTGCTGAAGTAAAGGTAAGGAGAAAGGGTCCAGAGAAGATCCAAAGGCGATTGCTACGTGCATGTAACAAAAAAATGCGGTGGAGTCGTTGAAAAGATCAACAGCATATAATAGTGATGAGAAAGGTCGTTCAATATTAGTAATTTCTTCGTATATGAAGCTCGGATCGGATATTTATTTATATGTTTATTATTGGCAAAAGAAATTAATACTGATCACGCGCCAGCCCTCGAGATTACCGCAGTACGTTAGCCAAAGAGATACTATCAACATACCTTATGCAAGAAGGCGTCTACTGGGATATTTTATGTATGAAAGACTCCAATTTAAGCTTTATATTGTATAGATTCTCTCGTTTTTTGCCACTGTCATTCACTTTTCCAATTACGAACTTTGATTCTTTCATGCCCTTCATGTTTGCGTTCGTATCCAAGTTGTCCCATTCTCTTATTCGTAACATCTATCGTTCAACGTTTCTTTTATTTTTCGCAGTTAACGCTTGCTTTTTGTGTTTAATATGCAAGTTTTCGTTCCGTATGCTGGAACAGGTAAGATGCATTGGTATATACTTTACGATTTAAGCGTAGAAACAGGTCACTTTTGATGATGAAACTGAGCTTTCCTACCACTCACCGACAGAATTTTGTCATTCTTATTCTTTCATTTTAGATTCTTCAATCGAGACTCAAAAACTGTCCTAACTAAGCATACTCTTGTAACCCTTCTATGAATTGAATTGAAAATATAATTGCTCTTTCTTTGGAAAAAGTTTGGCTTATTATTTTAGGTTTTGAAAGATTAGTTTTAAGTGTGACAGTGGTAATGCCTTGCGATAGGTTTGCCTGTAACTTTTATAGATTAGATGAAAGGTGGGATGCTTTATTTTATACTTATAAACCCGAATTAGTCGCAAAAATGTACCTGATGAGTTTGTTATAAATAATTATACAATCATTTTTTCCATGGTCTATCGGCCACCAAGACAAATGGAAAAGTACGATATTATTGTTTGGAAAACTTGGCCGTAATTAAACAAAAATTAACTTATATTGAGTGAGATTAACTTTCCAAACCTAGATTTTCGAAATTAAACGGCAAAGTGTGCAAGGGAGTTGACTTCTATAATTTATAAATAACAGCTTCCTGCTTAATAAGTGGATCTTGTAAAGATAAAGCACCGCAAGTTTTTTAAAGACTCTAATATAACCTAACATAAATTAATCTAACCTAAAATAATCTAGACTATTATAGATTAAGTTGGTTAAGCTAGGTTAGGTTAAGTGAGGTTGGGTTAAGTTCAGAAAAGTTAGGTTATATTAGTGCTGTGGTATGACCAGGTGTACCCTGGCCTACTGGCCAATCGAAATTAAGGCTCCACCAGGGGATGGGTCTAAGAGTGCTTTAATACACAGTTGCTAGGCCAAGGATTATTCAAACACGGCTATAAAAATATACTTTAATAGGACTAGAGATTACATACACATATAGGGCAAGTTAAATGGCAATGCAATTAAATATTGACGGTTCAGGGCTAAAATGATTGACACTATCAATTAAGTTTGAACCGAGGGATAATTAATTAAATGATTTTACAATTATGCAAGTTCTAGAGCAAAGGAGATCCATGAGGTTCGACGCGGTAAAGGGAGGAAGAGCGTGACGAAGTGGAGGGGTTAACTCCCTTTTACCTTGATGTGCGGCGAGTAGGACCAGGGAGGTAAGTTCGACCTTGAACTTGTGCGCGTCTCACGAGACGCTCAATCCAACTTCGGGAAATTGAAGATGGGGGGCCTCTTATCCTTAAGAGGCAAACGGAGGATGCTTCGGGGATGGGTTTTACGATCCTTAAAATCCGAAGACTTGGTGAGAAGGGTTGATACGCGCCTAAAACTATCTCCACGAACAACACTAAGTGACGACTATCTATTCTTCCTTGGCTCTTCGAAAATCACTCAATTCTTCTCTGGACGAGTAAGCTATCGATTCCTTCTCGACTAACGAAGACGTTAACGGCTAACGTACTAGACGGCGGCTTCAGACACAATCTGCCTGTGAACTCCAAAGTCTCGAATATATAATCCGAAATTATCTAGACGGGGAGAGAGATTCATCGCCAACAGACTTCCTTAATTTTTTTTGGTCGTGATAAGGGTCCATAGCGGGAAGTCACTATGCCTCCTTAATGGTCTTTCCATTGTTCTAATTTTTGCAGGTTATAGGGCAAATAAACGCAGCGCTGCGAACTGGACGTGAGGCCGACTAAATTCGTCTGCGACAATGGCGTTTCGCCCTCGCGCGAAATGCTTGGGGCAGACGGTCAACAGCGAACTGGGTAAGTCAGGGTGGAAGGGAGGGGAGATGATGGAGATCTGTATTATTCCACGCTCCTCCCTTTTCAGGAAGACATTTTTTTTTCCACAAGTCGCGTGCGAAAAAAAATGTCACGAACTAATTTTTCTTCAAGGATGAGATGCTTTAAAAATTGAATTAGTGAAGCGAGATACAAACAAAATTCGAACTTGAGCGGGGTTAGAAAAAAATAATAATTATTTCAGACTATACCCACAGGTACAATAAAGAACAAAAAACAAAATTAAAATTAAGCCATACAATACATTGAGTATCTAAATATAAGAAAATAAATGGAAGATTACTAAAGACACACTACAAACAGAGGATAATTATTCAACACTTCAAACAACTAACCTATATAAACCAAATCAGCAAACATATTTATAAGGAGATACGCTAATGGTATCTTTAATTTATGGCAATAGAGTCTTCTAGAGGATTTCTGCTTAAACTATCCGATAAACAATTTTGAGTACCCTTGATATACACAATACGGAATTGATATTCCATGAGCAATAGACTCTATTGCATTAGTCGTCCATTTTGACTTTAAATTACGAATTCGGTTCCTATAAGGTACATTCTAAAATGTTGAATTTACGAATTTACCGTACTAAAGCTAATGCCTCGAGTTCAATGGTAGCGTAAGCCTTCTCGCGGGCAGACAGTTTCCTGCTCGCATACGCAACGGAATATCCACTTCTATCGTTTTCATACTGCATGAGGGTACAACCTATATCATCAAGAGAGGAATCAGTATGAATCGCAAACTTTATGTACGGATTCGGGAGTCTCAAAATAGGAGCAGAGATCAGCTTCTCCTTCAGCTGGTTAAAGTTAGATACCGCATGGTTAGTCCAACTGACAGGATCGGATCCCGTCTTCTTTAACATATCATTAAGGGGTGACGCTATAGTGGTGAAATTGGGAACGAAACACCTTTAAAATGAAGCAGAGCTTAGAAATGACCGCAGCTCTTTCTTCGCCCGGGGAAGCGGCATTTCAGCAATGGCTTTCCGATCTCAAAACCACGATATTTAATAGTATCATATGCGAAATGACACTTCGACGCGCCTATTGTGAGTCCGTGTGCTGCAAACGGAATAACAAAGCGAGAAGAGACTGTACGCACTGGTCCCATGTACAGTTGGCAACGTACACGTTGTAAAAATAAAAGGTTACACTGACTAGGCCGTCTACAATTTGACGCATCATTTGATTGTAGTTTCCACACGCAGTTACCAAATCAAAGGAGAGACGGGTAAACTGCATTAAGCCTTTCTCTGTAGCAAAAGCTGAATTTTTCATCTTCGAAAAGATGTAGGTTTTAATCAGTGAAAGGTATGGGCTAGGCGTCGAACTGAGTGACTGAACTTATTTTGCGAAAATCAATGCACATCCTAAATGATTGATCGGCTTTTCTGACCATCACAATTGGGGCACAAAAGTAAGGCTCGATGATCCCCAACTTGAGCAAATTTTCTACTTCGGCGTTAAACGTGGGGCGTAAATGAACGGGAATAGGGTAAAGCTTAGCTCTCAATGGTTCTTGCGTTTTTAAAACAATCTAATGAATGAATTGGGTTGAACAACCTGGGGTTTCGGGGACTACGTCCGAGAATTCACTTAGTAGGCTCGCCAATTGAG
Organism: Ceratothoa steindachneri; assembly: GCA_963969495.1. Taxonomy (NCBI): domain Eukaryota; kingdom Metazoa; phylum Arthropoda; class Malacostraca; order Isopoda; family Cymothoidae; genus Ceratothoa; species Ceratothoa steindachneri. The sequence continues at coordinate 117,048,561 of OZ018332.1, forward strand.
CCTTCTCGATGGGTTGGAGACGGGGGTTAAAATTGAGCTCGGGGGCTGAGTCCGATCGAAGGGAAGGGAGAGACGGCAAGGGGCATTCGTTTCCTGCTTCCACGCAGACCGTTTGAGCGGTCCGACTGGGTAAGTTGCCTCTAAGACGAGTTCTTCGTCTAAACGACCACATTATTCAACGAACGCGCGTCGGTGGTACCTTTTTAACAGGTTGACGTGGTGCACTTTATTACCTCGGGGTTCTACTACTAAAAAAGGTCCTTTCCACTGAGATAAGAGCTTATTAGAATCAGAGGTCAACAGAAGTAATACATACTTCGTAGCCTGTTTCGAATTTCCGTGCTTTGGATTTGATGTCAAAATACATTCTGTATTTTTCCAAATTCAGCTCAGAATTCTTGAAGGCGAGGTCTGCACATTTTTCTAGGCGAGTACGCAAATCCAAAACATAAGCGTAGGAGGACTTAATCTCCTTATCAAGCTTGGGGTTTGACCATAATTCTTTCAGGATGCTCATCGGCCCGCGGACGTTTCCTAAAATGGTCACGAGAGCTCGCCTCCACATCCTAAACATTAAATTTTGTAATTTTGATCTTTTTGTCTGTTGCTTAATTCTTTTAAACAAGCATAGAATTTTAAACGTTCAAAAAATTTAGGAAATGTTTAACACCTTTTAGCGTTCATTTTTCACTTTAAATAACGACGTAGTATAGTATAATCCTAGAAGTTTTAATAGATAAAAACATGTGCTATAGATAAACAGTTAGATACTTAGTCTTGTCAAGCGCACAATAAAACAGACAATGAGAACTCTGAAAATGCACTAGCACCGTGGTCAAAACATGAATTAATAAGATTTTATTGATATGTAAATAATCGTATGCCAATTAAAAGGTGTATTGGCCTTAGTGACGATGAAGCCCACATAGTGAAGACATAAAATTAACATTTTCGAATGTTTTTAGTACCGAAGATGCAACAAATTACAATATAAGGTGCTATAAATTGCTATAAATTCTGAAGAAGTAACTACTCTTTTAAATATTGATAATAACCAGACATAAATTTAGCTTTATATTAAGAAAATTAAAAATTCCAAAGCCTTAGGTCCCGATAAAATCTTTTCATTCTACCTTAGAAAAATAGGAAGTGAACTATTAAAATCGCTTTGTACAACTTTTTAAAAGTATATTAGTTCTAAAAATGTATATAGACTGATCCTGCAAGTTTAAGACCCATATCAGTTACTTTAGTCATTGGTACCTCCTTGACTCCAATGCTTGAGATAAGATCGTGGAGCAACTGGAGGTAGAAGAACTTAATAAATGATACAGCACAGCCTTCGGTACGGATGATAATGCTAAATTAAGTTGATTATTGAAATAAGTAATGAAATCATATAATTCTAAAGCCTAGAAAGGTGTAGGAGAGAAAGGGAGAGAGCAAGAGAAGGATAAATAAAAGAAGTAAGTAAAAATGAAAAATAAAAAAAAATAAAATAATAGACTATTATAAAATAGGTTTATGATTAGAAATAAATTTCAAAGCCGAATGTAAACGGACCAGGCGAAATATTTGTTTGGAAAGCTACTAATTAGGGAACATTCCGCGATATTTCTTTTTATAAAGTCTGTGGAATGATAAATATATTTGGCATAACTCGAATTAATAGGATGAGTATTATCTGAAATATGTAAATATAGAGCACTGTTACGTTCTCCTCTTCTAATATTATATTCATGTGGATTTAATCGGATCGAAAAGTTTTTCTTGTTTGACCAAAGTAACGTATATTGCAAAATGAACATTCGACCCTTTAAACTCCTCATATTTTTGGTATGATTATGACTTAACAGTTTATATAAAGTTAATTCATATTTTCAAACAACAGAAATATTAAATTTCTTAAAGATGCGTAGAAGAAAGTAAAAGAGCGCCAGAATAAGGCAAAACAAGATCTTTTTTGTAATTGAGAACGTGAGGGTTGTCTTTTCTGTAGAAGTTTTTTAAAGCAGAATTTAATAGGTTTATCATCTAGTCCATCTGCTTTTCCATTTTTAAGAACACTCAGAGTACTGATAACTATTTGTATGCTTATATCTCTTTACATAAATCGATACACCCACGAAGCTAATCATATTTACCTTTGCAGCATATTCCATAGTTACATTATACGAGTCATCAAAGTATTCTCGCCCTCTACTTTGACATCCCCATTGCTCAAAAGTACCGTGATCTTCTAGTTGTTAATGCTTGCACAGCTATTCTTCTGGCTCATCACCCTTCTCACTTTTTTCCAGAATAGCTTTCAATTCACATCGAGATCCTCATTCATATTTTGTCCAAATGCTTCATTTACTGATTTCCTATTCTGTTTAATCACCTGTTTCACTTTCGTTTTTATCACCTTTTTGCATTCAACTACATCTCCCTCTTATTTTTGCTTGTCACAAAACACTTCACATGATCATTCCACTATTCAGCATTTTTCTTACTTTTCCACTTGTGTTACACTCACACATAGCTTTTATACTACGAGGGGCGGTCAATAAGTTTTGCGAATCGGTAGGGCAAAACAGAGGAAGGCGGATGGCTGTTTATGAGGGTGTTAGGACAAGTTATGACAAGTCAGGACCTGCAGCTACACGCTCCTGCATCGTCTATTTAAGAAGCAGTAGCTGATCGCAGATCGTCAGTCACAAATTTTTCAACAATGGAGAAGGTTGAACACCGCGCACTGATCAAATTTTTGACCAAGGAAGTCTAGAATGCAAAAGAGATCCATGAACCCATGGTTGCAGTGTACACCGACACTGCCCCTTCCTATGCAACCATTGCTCGCTGGAATAGGGAGTTCCGCCATGGTCGTGAGTCCCTTGAAGATGACCCCCGTCCAAGACGCCCGTCAGACGTGACCAACGAGGACAATGTGGCCCGTGTGGAGATGATGATCCTCGAAAATCGACGAGTGAAGGTCGAAGAAATCGAGCGAAAACTTGGAATATCACATGAAAGTGCTATCAACATCATCCAAGACAATTTGGCCATGACCAAGGTCTGTGCCCGTTGGGTCCCTAGAAACCTCAGGAAACCTCACGCCCCATGATCGACTTCAACGTCGTCAAAGTCCACAAGGCCAGAGTTGCACAAGCTGCCCTGCACCAGTGCGGATTCGAGGAGCTCAACCATCCCCCCTACAGTCCAGATCTGGCCCCTAGCGACTACTTTTTATTCCACCAGCTCAAGGCTGCACTGCGTGGACGCCAGTTCGGTGACGATGAAGATGTCCAGCTCGCCGTCCAGAAGTGGATTGAACAGCAGTCGGGAGATTTCTGGTTGTCGTAAATTCGAAGCCTCAGGGACAAGTGGCGCAAGTGCATTGAAGTCGAGGGTAGTTATATTGAAAAATTCTAAAACACTTTTCCTCATATCTCGTTTCCTTATATCCGAATTGCAAAACTTATTGACCGCCCCTAGTACCTACTGCAACTTCCGTAAATTTCTTCAACTATTGCTCTATCTTTAAGTTGTATTTATTTCCTCTTTTATTCTTTCAAGCATTCTCCCATACTCTCCTCTTTCTTTTTGATTCAATAATCTTTTACTTCTGATTCTTCCTTCATTTCCACCTTGCTGAGGTCTTCTCAACCATAAACTAAATAGTTTAACCTTACACAAGACAATCATTTATCAGATAGTAATGTACTAATGTCTCATAGCTTTAGAATCGCTACGTAAATAACAATACAAATATAATATCACAAGAACACTTAAATATCCAGCCGACTACGAAAATCAGAGTCCAACGCAGCACGGAAATTCCATTCAAAAACACAATATTATTCCTACGTATAACCTATCAATATGACTGTATTTTCTTAATAAAGTACATACAAATCATTAAAATATGGAAATTAATTGCCTCAAGAGAAAATATTTTGGTCATTCTGTTGCACAGTGAAGATATGGAACTTCCAGCCTGACCTATGGTCAGTTCTTACCCTCTTCTACTGTGAATTCTCCTAACGATCGACTCTAGCATCTTTATTCTTCTTTCTATGGATTAAGGTTCTCAGTAATCGTATGGATCTGATGCTTTACTTGTGCATGTACATTTTAGAGTTTCGCATGATAGTTTTCAACCTCTTCATCTGAACGAGACGCTGTAGGTGTGTAGGTTTGAATTAATCGTAGAGAATCCCATATTATTGTTTAATTAACGCATACTCTTATAATTTACGTCATGAATTGTGCTGTTTCTGTGAATAAGGCGACTTTCTCTTTGTCTTCTTACTTCTCTGAGATCAAGGGTGTACCATTTTGCCTTGTACGTTCTAGCTCTAGTTCGTAGAGCTTTAGTGTCATAAGATAGTGTCCAAAAGGTGCAACTAGCCAGGGTCGTCAACTGTTGGGATCGTGTTCGATAAACGCGGATATTCTTAGTAACCTCTGTGTCGTGGTATGACATTACATTATATCAATACCATATTATATCTATGGGGGAGGGGCCAATAACTTAAAGGCGATCCGACAAGGTGAGGAGCGCCACGAGTTTCGACGCGCGAACAGCGAGAAAGAGTGTAACGAGGTCAGGTAAAATTTGGGCAATGGCAAAGCTCAAGGATATTTAAAGAACGATGTACAAAAATATAATTTTATTTACATAAATTAGAGAATAAATGGGCAAAATTAAATTGGTAAATGAGGGGGGAAATGCGTCAGACTATGAAGTTAAAAATTAATGTATTACAGAAGGAGAATATTCAAATGGGGAGGATTAACTCAATTGGGTTGCTGAAGGGGAAGAGGGGTTGGCTTACGGAGGATTCCAGGTGAGACGTCAGTGTAAGGCTTCATGGATGTCTTCTGCAGGCAAAAACTTGAGGCGAGGGCACTCGGAGCTTTTGAGCGGGAGGTTAACGTGATGACGGTTCTCCAAAGGGGGGGATGCGGTAACGTCCGGTCCAGGGGAGAGCATTTCGGCCACCCGAAAAAGAGGAGGGAACGCGGAGGGCTTCGACAGTAGTTGATGAGTGAAGTCGGAAAAATCGCTCGGTAGCGATCGTCAAATGGAATTACCTCACTGGCTGGAGCTAATTCCAACACACAAAAAGTTCAGCCGTCACTTTTCTTTGTTGTTAGCACCTGACTTGGAACTAGGGAAATCTTCTTGGGTCTGGGCGAGACTCCTCAATTCTGTGTCTCCCACATAGAAGACGAGCCCTATATATATCCGAGGCTCCCCCCGTGGGGGTGGGGGAAACAGCGCTACTCTCGAATGGCCTCGAATTTTCACGCCGAGGCGATTATAACCCGCGTAAATGTGCTCCGTGGTGGACGCAGTTCGAGGCTACCGCTTATTTATGGGGTTAGGGGAGGCTTACCAATTTAAGCCTAACCAAATTCTAGAATCTTCTATAGCGCAAGGACTTCACTTCCGTGCTGGAAAAGAAATTCCACGTGGAATTCCCCCACACTCTGCACATGAACTTAGCTGTCCGCTGTCAGGAAACAAAAATGCCGTTTTGTACAAATATTTTTATGGATGTAATGGACCAGAGAACGATCGTTTAGCCCATTTTGACTGTCATGTTTTTTTTTCTACAGTTTTAGCACTGGTTTGCTTCCTCTGATTCTCAACATAGCCTAGCATTACAACTTTATGTAGCTTAAAACCACCTCAGCCGAAGAGAGTAGCCATTTTATTGAATTTTAAATTAAAGGATTAAAACTTTTTAAATGGCTTCGTCCAAGTTCTAAATACATTATATTATGAAGAAATAAAACCTTCATTTTTTTCATTCATTGACAACTAGTTTGTGAGTGTAATTCTCTTGTACAACCTAGAAAATACGGTTTGTGGTTGCCAGTAAACACTAAGAAACGTTTTAAGGGATAATGAGCAGTTATCACTTGAATAAAATTTTTTAGCAATAGTTGACAACTCTCCTGCTTAGTAATTCGAGACGAAAGGGATATGAGACTTCATTTCATTCTTTTACTCTTCCTGCCACGTGAGGACTTAAGTCTCTGGCTACTAATCCACTTTGGTCGGCTGGTAACCCAGGTACCGGTGATGTTTTGTATTCACTCTTTCTCGAGCTAACTCCATTGCCCATTAATATTATTCAAAAAATACTAGATATCCTCATTAAACTAAATCACTATCAAAAGGGGCTAATTCATAAGGAGTACATTTATACAACTAGATGGGATGAAGAGTAAGGGTGTAAAGGTTTGAATCTTTTGAGAAGAAGTAAAAACACAATCTTGGTGTTTCAACCACACACCAGTAAGTGATTCTTACTATAAAACCAACCTTCTCCTGAAGCATTAAAAATAACTTAAAAAAACCTTTTGTTTAATTACCATGGTAAATATAAATTCATTAATATTACTTCATTTGAGGATTTAAATAATTTATAAGCAACAGTTTTACCCCGTGTTATATAAAGTAAGAGAGAGAAAGAGTAGAGGAAGAATTTATTTAAAATAAAATAAATAAATAAATATTCCAGGTTACCAATGAACACTATAGCAAGTCTTCTTTAGAAATGAAATTGTTTATGATAGTCTTACTACTAACACCTACAATTTAGAATAATAATAAACTAAGTATTGACAACACACACGACTATATATATGAGTAATACTGATATAATTCTAAATGATATTGTAATATTTCGACAATAAGTTTTATATATATATATATATATATATATATATATATATATATATATATATATATATATATATATATATATATATATATAAATATATATACATATATATATATATATATATATATATATATATATATATATATATATATATATATATATATATATATATATATATCTTAGACTTCTCAGTACCCGTCGCTAAAGGGTGTCTCAATATTCAGTTCGCCGATGACGTCACGCAAATCGCCGTATGCGCTTACATGAACGGCGATATGCAAGCGGAATTTACTAAAGAAGAGATAAGGAGGCCTAACGAATATGAAAGAAAATGGAAATTCAGTACGAACAGGAACAAGTTCACGATCATTCCGATGATCAGAATAAACTCGGAAATATCGACGTTTCAGAAGAAAGGTACGGATATTCAGACGAGCATGTAACGGAATGAGTTAATAAAGGAAAATGTGGGCTTAGTCTACTCTATAGGTTGAGATAGGTCAATGGGAAAAACAAAAAGATCTACCCAGCTATTATTCCGTCAGCGAAGTTGTAGCCAGTTATCATTATTAACACCATCTGAAAATCAAACATTGTTAAACTGTAAAGAATACAAAACAAGGCAGCATTAATTATTACAAACACATGAAGAAGATAAATGAAAAGACAATGCGACATTCACAGAGAAGCTGAAATGAACCGCTTAACAAAATAATTGAACAAAGAGCAAAAAAAAAAGTAAGAGGAAATAGGAGATGAAGTCGCGGCACTGATAGACCAGAGAGAGGAGGGCAGATCACACCACCTCTTCCAAACTTATACAATCAAAGAGCGATCAAGAAGAGGAAGAAATCTACACATGAATGGTCTAAAAAAAAACTAATTAAACATACTAAATTTTACCAGTTATTTAAATATGTGCAATGCATGGTATTATTACAAAATAAATAGGAAAAGAAAGATAATAAAGTGTTACGAGAAAGCTAAACCTGCAGTAGAAAGAATTAAAACAATGGTTGAACAACTAAAAAAAAAAACACATATAATACAAAAATGAAATGACGAAAAAGGATAGCCTGATACGCAGGCAACAACTCAGTAAACTATTTACTGGCAAACTATACTAAATTACAACACGGAAAGAGATTAGCATGACGTCCAAGCAACTTCGCATTCATTTGCAAAGCTACTTCTTTCTACTTCTCCCTACACTGTTTCTTCTCTCCTTCACACCTTACGGGCTGAACAATTTATAGGTAAGACAGATGCACTAAAGTAAATAATGAATAGGGAAGAATATAGTAAACACCGTGTTTTGAAACCTCCGTAAAACTGTAGGTACACTGACCACCTAGGTTATCTTTCAAACCTACTCCTATATTTCCAGCATTGCTATCTATACTCTTTCTCTCCCTCTTTGATCCCTGGATTCCTCGCCGCTCCTTCCGAAAGCCCTTAGGGCTAGGGAAGAAGCGAAAGGGAAGTTGGGGGAAGGGGCTCAGCAAAGATTGCTCTGTCACTCACCTCCCACCTTTCCTTCCCTTCATTTCACTACTATAGATTTATTACCTGCAGCGAAGCACCAGGTCTAAGCGTCGCTTTTTTTCAAACGGAGTAAAATTCAATTTTACCCATTTAGAGCGATAAAATGACCCATATGACCTTAGGACATATGGTTATTCACCATGGCGATTTAAAATCTGCCATCGGATTTGGCGCTGGGTTGCGCCATCTAGTGGCAGAAGCCTCATTTAGCCATTTAAAGGTACTTGTAAGAGATTTGAACCATGGGAAACCATCAATGCAATAACCATTTATCATCTTATTACAACGCCGCAGGTCATTGGATGGACTTTACCTCTTATTTTTGCATTCGCATAGTTGTCTTTTATGAGACTGTGATCGTCTGTTGACCTCTATTTGTCATGTATTTGAAATCTTAATTAGGGAGAGTTAGGTTCGGTCCCTCTGCACCATAACCTAAAAAAATGTATGGAGATACAAAGATCGTAAAATCAGGACTCTTTAAGATCTATAAAACTCGTTTTAGCATTCCTTAACCCTTAACTTTGGTTATCTAGCACTGTTAATTAAAGAAGACTATAAAATAAATCTAACTATTACAGAAATATTATATTTCCTCCCCCCCTTCCTTTTATCATAGTATAACATAAGGTTTAAGTGAATTTTTAAATATTCTTTCATCCTTAATCTCAACTCTATTATACAGGGTTTCTTACCTTTCTATGACACTTTTAAATTACTTATAACTTCACTAATTTTGTTAAAGATTTAGATAAAACTTGTATATTTCAAAGGTGATAATAAAAAAGTTTTAGTATCCCAATTTTTTATATCATTGCATTAATGCATAATTTTATTTTAATCAGTAAATATAGTAGAGTTATAGGTAATTAAAAAGTGTCAGAGATAGGTTAGACACCCATTATTTAAGATAAATATGAAGGTGTTTTACTTAGAAAGTTATATTTTATACTAAATCAATTTTTTTAGGGAAATGAAATAGGATTATATTGACTTTGGACATTGAAATGATTAATTATCATGGGATTTTCTTTATTGTTAGATAAGATGAATATGTTTGAGATGTTACCTGTCGCAAGGGGATGTAGCATAGGTCACCTTGCTGTGGCTAACATGTAGAGGATTTTGTGCTTTACGGCCCCAACCCTTTCAATTTGTCCTTACGGTCCCACTTGATGCAGGAAAAGCTATAGCAATATACCGGGTGTTCCAAAGTTGAGTGCGTATTTTGATGAAATTGAAAACTTTTATGAAAAATTCTTGTTGAATTATCTTCATCATGTTCAAATTGTGCTTTCCCCAAAATTGTAGTGTTCCTTGTACAGGGTGTCCCCCAAATTTAATTTGTTTATAAATCCTTTACAGAACCCTTTAATAATGAATACAGAAGAGCGGATTTTTTGTTGTGATAGCTCGTATCAGAGGAGGGAAATTTAATGAAGTACGAGAAGAGTTCGAAAGAAAGTTTAGAAAACCTGGACCTACAGACAACGGGATCCGTTCACTTGTGAACAAATTTAAAAGAACCGGATCCGTACATGATGAGAAAAGAAGAGGACGGAAAAAGATTAACCCCAACAAAACTGAACAAATTCGACAATTGTTTGAAAATGAACCAAGAACTTCGGTGAGAAAGACCAGTCAGAGACTTGATATGCACAAGACAACAGTGCACAGAGTCCTGCATTTAACAGTTATGAAAAAGCCTTATCACATATTCAATTACTGCACTCCCTTAATGAAGAAGATTATCCAAATTGAGCAGCAAGGTGTGCAGAATTTGTGGATCAAATTGTAAAGGAAAACCTATTAGATAACATCATATTCAGTGATGAAGCCACTTTCCACACATGTGGTAAAGTTAATCGACACAATTGTCGTATCTGGGCAAATGAAAGAACAAGTGATTTCATGGAATGGAAAAGAGCCTCTCCAAAAGTTAACGTGTCGCTTGAAATAACCAAATTCAAAATTTATGGCCCATTCTTTTTTCATGAAGCATCTGTGACAGGCAACATCAGTAGTAGTATTGTAGGTGAACGGTCGAGTGCACACAAACTCGGCCTCCTATGAGGATATCAAGATACGTACACACGCACAAGGACTTGCACTCAAGTCTCCTTACCCCCCTACCCCCACAATATTTTGGTCAGTGACCTTTTTTCGAAGGAATTAGAGTTTACACACACACACATACATTGGGTTAGGTTAGGAGTAAAATGCATTGGTCACTACCAGCCTTGGGCACATGCAGGTGTCCCCCCCTCTCCGCCCCAAATAATTTGGTTAGTGACCTTTTTCGAAGGAATTAGAGTCTACACACACATACATACATACATACATACATACATACATACATACACACTGGAGCTTTCTAAGGCATGAACTCGCACTCAAGTCTCCTTACCCCCTACCCCTGCCTCCCTCCTCCCCCTTCCCCTGCCGCTAAGATTTTTCTAAAGATTCAACTTGACCTCCTATGAGCGTATCCAGATACGTACACACGCAACACACACACACACTTGAAAACGTTTTGAATTTTCAGGTTTGTTCTTGTATTAACATAACCGTGGAGTTGCCATTTAACCTTTTACAATTCATTTATTGGTCCGTCTAGTTGCCATCTGTTAAATCATTTTTGGGTAAACCTCTTTGTGTGTCACACGTTCTAAGATGATCCTCCATCCACACCGTACCACACCTAGACTTAGGAAATATTTTGAAACTGAAGATTGTGTGTGGATCGGATTATAAATTTAGCCCAGACTATTTATTCATCTACGGTTGATTTCTTCGATCATCTTCGGCGACTTATTCACGAACACCCAATTGATCGGATTGAATTTATCTATAGTGGGTCAGTTCAACCACCTTTCAACTATAATAACAGAAAAGAAGTGATTGAAAATCTTCAGTTTATGGATTTAGAAGATCTTATCATCGGGGAAAAATTAAAAAAACGAGCTTATGGATTAGTTCTTCTTTGTAGGAGGTCTATCCGATCGTCACAATACATGGGTGGATAGATTTTTCTACATATTGCATTCTAACATTGTGAATGATGGGGAGAAAGTAGTGAACATCGCTATATTTGACACAAAACCCTTGTTATTTCGATTTATCTCATGGTATTCCCATCAGCTTACCGATACGATGAAAACCAAGATTGAAGAGGCAAGGAAGAAAGAATTCCCCTTCTCACAAGGTCAAAAGAATGTGGTGAATTATTTTTTAGACAAAATAAAACATTGGTAGCATAACGCGTATTATTTCATCTTTATTTTATTCATATAAATCATAGAATATTATTAATAATTAAAAACACATATATATATATATATATATATATATATATATATATATATATATATATATATATATATATACACATAAAGAAAGAGCTAATAAGAGCTGTCAGGTATTCAATGGCCTTATTCTTTTTGAATATCTTCTAAGATTCCTTTGAAAACGAAAGGTATGGTTCGGTAACTCCCTGGGAGCTCAATACGTTTCCGAAACGTCTTTCTCAAGACCTTTTCCCCTCTCACCTCTTTAACTCCACCGTGTTCCTCGGCTCTGAAACCCATAAATAGTACAAGGATATGACTATCATCATTCTCTCTATCATCATCGGCTCCAACTATGCGTTTCATAGTATCGTAGGTTATTATATCCTTCGTGTGAGTGTTAATGGTTAGTCCTTTAGCACGAAGTATATACTTCACCCCCCTCGGCGTTTGGATGCGTACCAAATATGATTTGGGGCCCGTAGAGCAGAATGAATCTCCATACGCATGAGCACCGTACACATCCTTGATCTCATCGGTGAGATCACCTAGGAATTCTCAGAATTGAGGTTGTGGATCATCTTTCCTAGCAAAGAAGATGGCACTGTCTGTGTCACAGTACAACGACCTTTCACCCAACGAGTCTAAGAGGCCATAGAGCTTGATTCGAGCATAGGCGGTTGTGAATGCTGCAATCGGAAGATTCGTGACGTGGGAGTCAACTTCTGCATGTTCAGCATTCTCCACTTTTGAAATGTATGCATTATCAACTACATCCAACGGGTTTACAATGTAATCGTCGTTTTTGATCAGGTCGATTACATCATGGTCAAAAACACAGATGACCGTTTTCATTCCGCGAATCTTCTGAACGAATTTTTCCCAGAGACTGTAAAAAAAATGAATATGATCAGGATTAATGAGATGATTATTAATTTATTATTATATTAGTATTATCGACTTTAAGTTTAGAAATTATTGACTTTATATTAGCTGTACAATGTCTTAACATTTATAAATCACATCTTGAAAGTAATATATCAAAACAGAAAAAAATCTAATCGCAGAAAGAAATCCTTACCTGTTTAGGCAAAGCTTCGCTCTCAAACGCTTTCCAGGATTCCTTTCGATGTTGTTTATTTTGAAGTTTATCCCCTCAGCATTATTCACCCTCTTCACGTATTCTATTTTTTCATTCTCACTAATTAATCCTCGTGGGAAGCGAGAAGCTTCTATTTTTTTTTCTAGAAAAGTTTTTATATCCTCTGCGAACAAACCATCTCTCTTTTCAAACTCCCAAAATTCGTTGATTTTCTTGATCTTATACATTTTTTCCAGTGCAAGTTTCAGTTCAGGGGTTGTGTACACTCCAGAAATCATACATTGCTTTTCAGAGTGATCGCATTCGTGTAAGTTTTGCTAAGCGTATGTGGTGCAGAGTGTGAAAGTAAGTTTACCATCTACGGATTGAGGGAGAACTAGAATATACAGATCAGTAGGAGGGAGAACATCAAGTTTTACGATACCCAAATATGTCTCATTCACACCCTGAGTGAATCCTTGAATAGACGGAATTTCTGGCACAGATACGCAACGTCGAGGGGATCCTACGGGATAGGGATTGTTTTTATACAGTACAGATATAAGGGGCAAAAATCGACATAATGGATTTTCACACCTTCAGTTGGTGGGTAGTATAATATAAATGGGTTACATCTGCCACCAAAAGGTGGCAGATATTCCATTAACTGTTGCCCTGTAATGGTTTGCATCATGGTTTCAAATTCACACTCCCAGAGAATGGTAACCTTGTATTTACTACTAAGAATTTGATCACTCTCTACTGTCTGATAATATCGGCCCAACGACCCACGTCCACCAATGGAAACATCCTGTTTTAGATCAGAGTTTTCTTTTTTCATTTCGGGGATTACCATTGTTTTAGGCATTTTTTGCCAGCGAAGAAGGCATGATTAAGAGTGTGCCCTTAAAAATTTTGTACTGAACGAGCTCTATCTTAAAGTAAAGAGATTAGGATTAAATTGTTGAAGCAGTTTGTCATAGATGAATTGGGCATCGAATTTGGTTGGCATTGTTATGTGCTATCACATATGTTTTCACATTTTCTCTTGATCTTCTTATTTGTATTAACTCTTCTATAAAGGGTTTACAAGAGGAGTTTTCACCATCTCTTTGAAAAATCTTTGTTCGTGGACCACAGTTCTTACATTTGTCATATGTTTCATTCTCATTATCAAAACAGAGTTCACAGATTATTTACATAACCAATATATAAGAAAAAAGAATAAATGATCCCACTTCTTTATAGGTTTCAATATCATAATATAGGGTATTCCATTTCTTAACCATCGACTTCTTCGATCTCTTCATCCAGCACGTATGCTCTGCTCCATCCGCTTTCTAGTATGTATAACATTTAGAGCAGAACAACTTCTTGCATTCGTGTCATCTCATGCCGTTTGCACCCTGCATGATTATATAGTTACATCTAAGACACATGCTAATATTCACACAAGTATGAAGCTTTTTGTGAGTATAAAAACATGATTGGTTGTAGAATGAGTGATTACACTCATTACATAAAATCCTTCGAATTCTTTCTCCATCACAATGCCCATTACGTTGTTATGGAACGTATAGCAAGAAAAACACATCCTGTGATTGAAAGGAAGTTTCTTGTTTTTAACATATGTATCAATAATGTTTCGAATTAAATAGTAAGTTTCATCTTCAAGACCAATGAATAGGAGTGGGGCTGTTTTTCAGGATAAGTTGGTCGATAGAGTAATATGAATTTACGTTCATCGCCTGTAGCCGTAAATATGAGGATCCTGCATCTCTGCTATCGTTCTATCAAGGACAATTGATCTACAGTGACAGACTCTTCGTACACAAGATTACATTTTCTTGCCAACTCTTAAGACTTTTATTATTGTTGGAAACCAAAAGTTTTTTGCGCGAACATTCTCCTTCATTTTTTTGGCGAGGACTGAGGAAACAAATGCGCAACCTGTAGAGTTTATATGGCCTCTCTATATATTATGTCGATCAAATCTGACATAAGATTGTATTACAGCATGCCATGCAGGAATCCTGTAAACAGAAACTGTGAGATTGAATGTACTAAACTCGCTTGTGTTCGCAGATTGGAATGCTGTCTCGAATCGTCTCATTATATAACCGAATAGTGTGGACTCACGTAGTTGAACGAATGGAATGTGTAAATAGATTGTATCAATGGATACATCCATAACTTGAAAACTTATATTTACACGATAATCACCATCTCGAATCTATTGGAGATTTAATATACGTCGTGAAAGTTCACTCACTACTCTTACAAGACCATCTTCTTCTGGATTCTCCACGATTACATGATATATAATTGTCGTAGTATGGCCCTCTGTTTTGATCACTATACTCTTTGACACCCTTTTAGTAGCGGTATGCTTTAAGGGGCGTGAGTTACTTCTATGATGAAGCAGGCTTTGTTCTAAGAGTGCTAATTCAGTAGTTTTGTTCTTAAGGAAGAGCTATTTTTAAACACATAAGCATAAGAGGAAACACCAGATATCTACCAAAATAAACATGTATTTTAAATGAAACACTTAACTATAACAAACCAACAGTTAACACATTTCTATCTTTGGCATCAAAGATCTTTCAATAAAAATAAACAAATAGGCTTCCCGTAAACATACCAATTGCCGATTAGTATTTTTATCGCGACTCTAGTTGATTAGCGTTAACCATTAAATTAACGTACTCTCGTCTACAAACACATATGACCTAGGTTGAAGAACAATGGTTTCTACTTTCCTTTAAAACGTGAGACGTACTAAACTTCTACTATCGCAAAAAGAATATAAATGTTATTTTTAATTTACAGGTAGGTATTAGGGATGGCCGGATGTCGTTGGAAGACTTATCTCTCGCTTTGAAGTGTTGTGGCCGCTGGTTGAATTTTCGTCGAGGAGGGATTGCTTGTCGCCTGTGACGGGGGCTGATTCTTCAACGTAATTAAAGAACGGGAGCTCGTTGAGGCTGGGTTCTTCTCGTCTCACTCTTACGGTGCTTGAGATGTGAGAGTCACTCGAGTGTGAGCGGCTTTGCTTTTCTTCAGTCAGATTTCTTCGCAGACTGAAAAGCCTTCTTCGGTATGGCACCGATATAAAGCTTGACTATTTAGGTTAATACGGCCCTGAAAAGGGGTGGATCGATTTTCTCAATCTGATCCTATTGTTTCTCATGGAAGTAGTCTTGTATGGCGGAAGGATCGATCTTCACGAACTAACCCTTCTTCTGGCGTATCGACTTCTAATTTTCTTGTCTGGCTGGAAGATTGATCTTCAAGAACTAATCTTTCTTCTGGCGTATCGACTTCTAATAATCTTCTTGTCTGGCCGAAGGATCGTTCTTCACGAACTAATCCTACTCTGGCGTATCGACTTCTGATAATAATCCTCTCTCTTTCTTTGCGGGGCTTATTTATAGGCGGATTGCCGCCACATCTAAAGGAGGAAGTGACCAGGCCACAAAGGCAAAGGAGGGGGGGCGAATGGTGAGTTAGCATCTGGGGAGAGCGAGAATTCCTGAGGTCGCACCGGGGTGCCCAAGTCAGCTCGCAAATTAGAGGCTCGCAACCGCACCGCTACTTGGCGTGCCTTCTGACTCGCAACGCTTTTTTTTCCATAACCACGGGTTTATGGGTCTCGTAGGTAATTGGATCGTTAGAGCGTCGTTTAAGGACCTTAGGTGGTCGCCTTAAAACAGATGTTAGCTCCAACTGCCCACAGCGGCGGGGAGATCACACATGGTAAGCAGTTTCGCTGGCTTTTTTTCCCACGCTCCTCCTCATGAGGAGGGGGGGGGGGGCTTCAATGTACCTATACTACTTCAGGATGCTTAATGTAGCCATTTCTCTACAATAATAATCAGAAGATTTCCATATCTGTTTTCTCTTAATGGCGTAATTTTTGCACAAGAACGATTTTTTCCTTGCTGTTCTTTTGATAATCTAAAAAGGGGAGAAAAATGATGCATATATTTATTTGAAAGAAGTTTACGTATTCATTATACAGAAGGAAAGCATAAGTGAGAAATACGTGCTCGGACTTCACACCGACGACACCTTCGTTCGATGAGAGGTTGGATAAAGAGGAGTGGGTTGGGTCCTTTTGGTGGATCTTTCGCTTTTTTGCAGGGGAAGTAAACATCGTTTATGATGATTTATAAAAGAAAGAAAACATTTTGCATATAGCTATCTGAAAGATGTTGGCTCATTCATCATACAAAAGGAAAGCATGAGTGAAGGGTTATTAAAAATTATTTTTTTTAGAGAGAGAGGTTTTTGTATATAGTTATCTGAAAGAAGCTGTATCATTCATTGTACATAAGAAAAGTATGAGTGAAGGAAGTGTGAAAAAATTTAAATTTATATCCCCATGTACTTCATTGATCATTGGGCCGACATCTAACGGAAAACCCCACTTCTTATATCGTATACTCCGGAATAGAGATAAGATGTTTACTCAACGTGTTGGTAGAATCATCTGGTGTTATACTGTATGGCAGAAAGATTATGAAGAATTTAAAAACGAAGTGATGTTTCATGAAAGTGTGTACGATGTTTCATCTCTAGATGGAAAAAATCATACATTCCTTATTTCAGATGACTTAATGAAGAAGATAGATGCAAATATATCAGAGATATTTACAGTTACCTCTCATCATAAGAATATCTACATATTTCTAGTTGCTCAAAATATATTTTATAAAAATTCTTATATGCGCGATATAGCCTTAAATTGTCACAATCTAGTTTTATTTAACCAGAAAAGAGACATCTTCCAGATAAATATATTTGCTGGACAAATAATGCCTGGTGAACGTAAGAGGTTCATGAAGATATATAAAGAAGCAGTCTCGAAACCTTATGGCTACTTGCTTTGCGACTTCAGTCCGAGAAACACTGTACGATTTACCTTACGGATGGATATACATATTTCCAAACGAAATCGAAACTGTATATCTTTTAGAATGAACCATAAAATGAAAAGATACGCGTATCTATTCCATGCGCTGCCTACACTTTCTAAAAAGATGAAAAAATCATTCATAGGGAGCATGGATAGTGATTTTGTCAAATGTGGAGGGGAAATGTGTCTTAATATAATATAAGGTAATGTTCCGATGACAGCATCATAGAAACAAAAGATATCACGATTCAAACGGTTGATACGTATGTTAGCTCGGAAGCCAGGTCATATACGTCTAAAGAAAAAAAAAATAATAAATCAGCGTCGAGGATGGTTTCTACTAATCTTATTCTCTGTTCTAACACCTCTTCTCTCCAACCTTCTAAGATGAAAAAAATTATTGTTTATCCCGAAAAAGAGAGAGAGCTACCCTCAAACTTAATACCATCTCAAGAAAGACTTTTATCTTTGGAGAGAGAATTGACTACTATACTCAATAATTCGCACATACCACCAGATAAACGCATTATACTTTACCAGAACACGTTGGAACATTATTTAAAACAGCATGATAAAGTTTTAAACTCACCTCCCGCTAATGTTAACTAGAATGATAGGGATCAAATAAACGAATATGCAAACGAAGTACTAGGAACACTGGAGCCTAATGTTCTTGAAAGGAGTAGATTAATATATCATACTTTAAAAAATACCGAAGGATTCAGTCGGGATAATAATAGACTAATTACAATCGCCGGTAAAAGACTACCACAGTCTAACATTATCGACCTCGTTAATAATTTAACTAGAACGTGGAAAAGACAACCAGCCCTCTTCTGGGAAGAAGTAGGGGCAAAGTTAATAGCTTCCAATTTACCCAAATCTATTATAAAACATTCGCAACGCCGGAAAGAATTAGAAAATATTACTCACGCATTAACTTCTTCCACTTCACCCTCAAGGGTTTGCGCAAACACACGTCATATTTCTCATTATCGCCAACAACCTAAAGTAGGGAACTGGTTGAATTATTAATCAATTTCACTAAGGGAAATGGCAACTAGACGGTCCAATCAAATAATTGTAAAAGGCTAAGTGGCAACTCGACTGTTATGTTAATACAAGAAAAGACCTGAAAATTCAAACCGCGTCAGAGAAACCCTATCCTAATGGCTTTTGTCTCACTGTCTGTCCAAATTCACACAAATACTCACGCCTAAGAAGCTATGTCTTGATTCTAGGTGAAGCAAATTATACAACAAGAATATATAATTAATATATTCAGCCTTTTGAATATTACTAGAACAAAATTCGGTTATGTTAGAGTGATCTATGAAAATACCTATGGAAGAACCCGCTATAGCATTAAACTATTCCTTAGTAAGGATGAGTTTTGGCTTGTGTTTGCTGCAATACACAGGTTAAAACAAGAAAATTTCCTCTATGTTGATCGTTTGGTGAAGGACTACGGTGTAAAGCAGTTAAAGTGTGTAGTGGAGGCCAACCCTAACAATCTATTTCCAAGTATCGATTTCGGTATTTACTGGAAAAGGGATGAAGAGTTCATTCCTACACGATTTAAAAATGCCCTGTACAATGAGAATGAAGTCAACACTTTTCTAAAACTTGAAGAGAAGTTTAATCAAAGTTTTCGTCAAAGGAAATGCTTACAGAATGCGGTTGATGTCTGTTATCTAACATTCAACGATGGATTTGATGAATGGCGAAAACCTCAACCTACCATCACAGAAGTTAAGTATATAAAAAATATCTCGTTTGATGAGTTTCACTGTTTTCTCAACAAGAGGGGGAGCAGTATCGAACTTGTGAAAGAATTTGTCCTCAGGGATCTTTACGACTACGTCACCATTCCGTGAAAATAAAATTTAATAGAATATCTATTTATCAACCAGTCTCACCAGTAAAGTCCAGAGGGTAGAGTGTCACCAGCCTGCGTCATCAAGACTTGCAAGAAGAAAGTTTAAGTTTACCCAAGATAGAAATAATATTTTATCGGAGCACAATTCTTTAAGAAATATGTTTATTCAAATACTGGATCATATAAAAACCTTCTGATATTAATTTTAAAAATATAAGGTTGGATTAAAAGTAAACCGTGATCATTTTTACCCGTTACATATCGAATACCGATTTCCCGATTCGATTAATCCAGCTCTTTTGATTCAGAGAATCAGTATATGCGTACAAAATAATACATTTGTGAACATCCATGAAATTCTAATTTGCATTATGTATTTTAATCTTGATGTAAAATAAAATTGGATTTTAAGATAAGATGTCTTTTCATTGAATAGTTATATAAGAGTGTAAGATAGTCAGATATTCAGTTAGAAATGAACCGTCGATTGTTACACTTATATACCTTCCCGAGTCTACCAACATCTTTTGGTGGGGTAAATCGACTATACTAATCTGTAAAAAAGATCGCTAAAAGATCTGATGTGGAAAGCTTTCTCTCAGGTTTGGATAGCTATTCATTACACAAACCCGTTCGAAAATGATTCAAGACCAAACACGTAAAAGCGCAAGGCTATAACGAGATTTGGCAACTAGATTTAACTGTGATGTCCAAATATGAAAGTTTTAATTATGGTGTACGCTACATACTATTTGTAATTGACGTATATTCTAGATATCTCTGGTTAATTCCTTTAAAGCAGAAGACGGAATAGGTAGTGTCAAATGCTGTAAGAAATCTCATGGAAGAATCCGGATGGATTCCAGGTTATATATGTTCTGATGATGGAGGAGAGGTTACAGGAAATAGGATGAAACGTTTATTAAGCGAATTTAATATCGGCATTTATCATGTTCACTCTCTAAACAAAGCTAGTCTTGTAGAGCGTGTACAAAGAACAATAAAAGAAAGACTTTTCAGATACTTTACTTTTAATAATATCTGGAAATACATCGACGTATTAGATGATTTTGCAAAGGCTTATAATAATTCTAGACATAGAATGATCGGGAACACACCGTTCAAAGTTATACAAGATGCTACTATACCGAAGCAGAGAGCTTGAGGTAAAAAAAAGAGGTTTCTATATAGGATCGGTGATTATGTTCGAATCTCACGCGTTTCCAGTAAATTTAAACAAATAGTACGAAATAGGCTAGAGTGAGGAAATCTACAAGATATATAAAAGTTTAAATGTATTAGCCCTGCATTATATTGAAGATTTAAATGGAGAACATTATGAAGAAGAACTACAGAAAGTAAAATTTGACTCCCGTAAGAAATATGTAGTGGAGAGGATAGTTAAAGTGAAAGGGCATGGAAAAAACAAGCTATATTTAGTAAAATGGCGAGGGTACCCAGAATCGTTTAACTCATATATCAAGGCATGTGATATCACACCAAAATCTTGAGCAAATACATTCATAAAATTATATAAAGGTGGGATTTGTGGAAGGTTTAATACCATGTCTGACTATAGAATCGAGTTGCACAAATCCATAATAACAAACCACAGGCAGTATGAAGTAGGTCTTTGTGAGTTTCGATTTACAGGGAATATCTATAATATTACTAAGCTTACACATGCATTCACAGTCTATCGGAAAATGGCGGAAGTAAACAACTATGCATCAAATACTATATTGGTAAGAGGAAAGGTAACAAAAGTAAAAGAAATTGACTATGCTTATGATGAGATATGGATAGACGCTGGATATTACAAAAATGATAAAACATTCATAGAGAAAATGAATCTGAAATTGAAACAAAAATTATCATCTCAAAATTTAATGTTTCAATCTGACAGAAGACAACGGAAAATGTCTACTGATTATATGTTAATGCTCACTTCAGGTTCATTGCTCAATGTGAAAAGGAAAGAAAATCTATTAATTCATCTGTCAACAGAATTTTCCACTATAATGAAAAGATCTATCAGAGATGATATCCCAAAATCAAATCCTTATATAGCGTTCAATATAGATTTTACTGCTCTTATATCTCATCCGAGATCATGTTATATTTACTCTAACCTTGCAGACTATTAGTGAGTAGGCAGGACACAGTCGAGGCTGATGAGAATTATTCAACTTCCTTTCAATGATGGTTCATTCAGTATAACTGTTGATAATCCCCACTATCTGAATCTAAGCTCTGGTGACTTGAAATCAATTTATAAGCTAGAATTGTGAAGTCAAAAGGAAGCCAACTTCTAGATGGGGAGAATGGTTTTCCTGAAAATAATATTCTTCACACTTTGTCTAGCAATGTTGATATTTATTTAAATGAAACATCTATAAATTCGATTGGAAATAATTACCCCTATCGTGCATATTTAGAGACCCTGTTGAACTATACTGAAGAAGAAAAATCTATTTTTCTTTACACTGCAGGATATTACTCTAGTAAAGAAAGCATAAAAACGAAATATAGCAGATATCAGAGAAAACTAATTGATTTATAGGGAAAACTTGTAGGGGGTGTGAAGATGTATCAGAGAAAAATTCCTTCCAAATCGATAATATAAATAGCCAATAAATTACCAACTCAAAACGGACTCCGCCGTAGTGTGATGGCTAGAGTGCTGACATTTAGATCTAAGGATACCACGTTCTAAACTCAAAGTCCACAACTTTTATGAAGAATTCTCATGAAGAAAACGGAAATCAAGGAAAACGACTTCAAGGGCTAACTCATCAAGAATCAAAGAAATCCTCAACTCATCAAGAAGCAAGAAGAACTCATCAAATCGTCAACAAAAATCAAGAAGGAATCATCACATCAAGATAATTGGAATAAAATGAAGATGCATCAAGATTAAGAAGAATACGGACGTCAAGATAAATTGCAATAAACTGAAGATGCATCAAGAAAGAAATCGAAGATCAAGAATTAACCCAGCCAACTTAAAGAAGAAGGAATCTCCGCCAACAAGAATACCAAGAGTCAGATAAATGGAAGACAATGTTTGAAGGGGCAACTTTAGTCAAGAAGAAATAAATAGATTCGAATATAAAGAGAAAATCAAGATGAAGAATAATATAAATAAATAAGAAAAGTTTATAAAAGGAAATGCCCCCCCCCTCCCCACACATAAACTATACGCCGATTTCTTCTCGCAACATAAGCTGTTAATTAATGGAATCTCAATAAAGATAAAGTTATCCAGAGCACCACATTCATTTACACTATTTAGAAGCCAGACCGGTTTAGAAGCTAAATTAGAATTATTAGAGTTTTCTTTACATTAGGAAAGTCCGTCTTTCAGCATCAGCTTATCTAGAGATGGAAATAGGTTGCTTGCATCAAATGCTAAGTACCCTATCACACAAGTTCGCATGCGAAATTTTGCAATTGTGAGTGGAATATTAATGAGGAGTGTGGATAATATCTTCACGGGGCGAATACCTACACGCATGGTTATAGGAATGGTTGATCATTCTGCATTTTCTGGTAGTTTAGATGCATCGTCTTTTGAATTTAAACCTTATAATGTGAATCGCATCACAATCTATATAAACAGGAATGAAGTTGAAAGACCATTTGAATTAGACTATTCGGACGATACAGATCCAGTTGCATCAAGGGCTTTTTACTCGTTATATAACGGTATATGGTGTATTGGAGGTGGGCAGATTATTGGACTTACGTATGAACAATTTATAAAAAGTAAAAATATTTATTGTATTATCAATACAGTTACAGTTTAGATCTCCATTAATAGACCCGGTTTCCCTCGTTATATATGCAGAGTTTCAGTCTGTTATTGAGATAGATAAGTCTAGAAATGTATTAGTCCATTCTTAATAAGATGAATGCAGTAGAAATAGAAAAACTATTGTATCGAGATAAAACTGCAAAACGAGTTTTTCATGGATGTTTTGCAAGAGACACTGATCTATGTTTACCTTTAAAACTGCCAGCAGGTTATATAGTTAATCTGGACAGCAGCCATAGACCTGGTTCGCATTGGATCGCTTTGTTTGTTAACGAAAATGTTTGTATTATTTCGACAGCCTCTGTCTAGGGTTCCAGAATGATGTTTATATTTGCAAAAACTTAGTAAAAATGAATCAAATTATTATCGTCAATCCATTCAGAGTTCAAAGTTACTTTTCAAACTTATGTGGCCTGTTTTGTGTTTATTTCGTTCCTCAGATGACAAACGGTAAATCATATCTATCTTTTATTGAGGAATTTGATTTATATAATGATCAAAGAAACAAGTCAATCGTTATAAAGAATACTTTTAATAGAATGTAAAGAAAAAAATTGATACTGTATACTCAATAAAATAATTTTTTGGAAAATATGTAATTATGTAGCCCATCACTCTACTGTATTTATTATGTACCATTATATAATATGGTTAGCATCAATTAAATGTTTTGTCTATTTATTAATCTGTAGAAAATGTATGCATATTTTAATTACAATGTAAAATAAAACATTATAACAATCTTGACTTTTTTTAAACAAGTTACAAAAGGAAAATGAACAGGTATGATTTGCTCCACTGTATGTGTGTGTGCGTACCTGTTTAGACAGAGCCTTTTATGTTTATCCTTTCAGACTGATTCACCCTCTTTACATATTCCATTTTCTCCAGTATTTTTTTTAGATTAATACTCCGATATCTATCTATCATTCGCATCATTAAACATACTAATTATTTTCAAAATGAAACGAGAAAACACCTGAATGTGACCAAGGCTGGTAGTGACCAATGCTAGGGGGGATGGGGCGCATTTTACTCCGAACCTAACCCAATATATGTATGTGTGTGTGTAGACTTTAATTCCTTAGAAAACTCCAGTGTGTATATTTGTGTGTAGATTTTAATTCCTTTGAAAAATGGTCACTGACCAAAGTATTGGGGGGTTAGGGGGGAACACCTTTATGTGACCAAGGCTGGTAGTGACCAATGCTAGGGGTGGGGTGGGGTGGGGGGCATTTTACTCCTAACTTAAGCCAGTGTGTGTGAGTGTGTGTGTGTTTAGACTCTAATTCCTTCTAAAAAATGTCACTGACCAAAGTATTGTGGGGGTGGGCGTAAGGAGACTTGAGTGCGAGTCCATGTGCGCGTGTACGTATCTGGATACGCTTATAGGAGGCCGAATTTGTGTGCACTCGACCCTTCATCTACAATACTACTAACATCTACCTTAAAATGCTCAACAGTTTTTAGAACCACAGTTTGTTGGTGATAGTATTGTTGACAGTGTCGTAATTCAACAAGATGGTGCACCATGTCATTATGCTCTAATTGTCCGAGGTTATGTGAACAGTCGCTTTCCAAATCGATGGATTGGACGTGGAGGAGCTAGACCTTGGCATCCGCGTTCTCCAGATTGGATGTGGAGGAGCTAGACCTTGTCATCCGCGTTCTCCAGATTGGACGTGGAGGAGCTAGACCTTGGCATCCGCGTTCTCCAGATTGGACGTGGAGGAGCTAGACCTTGGCATCCGCGTTCTCCAGATTGGACGTGGAGGAGCTAGACCTTGGCATCCGCGTTCTCCAGATTGGACGTGGAGGAGCTAGACTTTGGCATCCGCGTTCTCCAGATTTAACTCCCCTGCATTTTTTTACGTGGGGTTTTATCAAAGCAAAAGTGTATCAGCAAAATAATTTAATTGAACTTAAAGAACGCATACTTTCAGCAGTGCTGGACATAACTCCCGAAATGCTCCACAACGTTTTTAACAATGCTAGAGATCGATTTAAAATTTGCAGAGATACGGACGGAACACATGTTGAATAATTTAAATAAAGTTTTTCTTTTCTTTTGTTTTTGATGAGCTTTTGTTTTCTTTTTGTAATCATAATCGAGCCGGAAAAATAAACATATTTTTTTTTCTTTATAATATCCATTAAGAAGGGATTATGAAAAGGATTGAAAATCAAATTAGAATTTTGGGACACCCTGTACATGGAACACTACAATTTTGTGCAGAACACAATTTGAACATGGTTAACATAATTCAACAAGAATCTTTCACAAAAGTTTTTAATTTCATCAAACTACGCACTCAATTTTGGGACACCCGGTATCTTGCTACACATTTCACATTCTCTAGCTTCATCACTTTATAGATCTCGTCTTATAAATTTTCTGTGTAATACGTCCCCGTTGCCATTGCGCTTTGATTGTAGGGAAAATGAGTTATTTTCGAGTCATATTTTCTTTATAATTTACTTTACTATACAAGCGTGTGAAATGAGACATTATTTTTAAGTAAAGTACAGTTTCAGTCCAAAATTTATCGTGGATATATTTACTTCTAACTGAAATATATTTATACAATTAAACTTTACCTAGATATATTTAAATGGTAAAAACATTGGTATAGTAACTTGAGGGAACTTTGTATTTTGTTAAAGAATCGAATTTACGGTAAAGATGGGAATTTACACTAATTAAGAAATCTATTACAAGAATATTCGATTGCATTAGATTCATTACAATAGATTCATCTATATCAATCTAATTATACAGGGGGGAGAGATTAATTTAAAAGTGGGTATATTAAAAGTTTTCTATACAAATTAGCATTAACCTTTCCTTAATTTCACGTCAGTATAGAAGTATAGTTACAATATAGTAGTATATTCTTTTTCAAATGTTTTTTTTAAGAGAAGGATTTTTATATTTTCCGATTCTGCGTAAAAAGCGACTAGCTTAAAGACAATATTCCTAGATAATTATAAAACAAATATACAATATTGAATTAAAAACAAGAGTAATCATTATCTTAAGACTCTCTGTTATGCATCAAAAGTTTAAAGTTAAGGAATGTACCATTTATTCCAAGGGTTTTTTTATAATGGCAGAAGAGGGTACTCAGAAATTGACGCAAGTGCTTCCCACTCGTGAGCAGATTATTTGCAAGAGGTAGGGAAAAAATGTGGCGAGAGATTGGTTAGAGAATAATAGCTAAACATATGACCAAGTTAAAACAAAAGTGATATTAAAAGGTTATTCATAAACATCAATGTATCATGTAGCATGTGTTAATCAAGTCTCGGTTACCTTGGTGAAGAATTAAACACCTATTTTAGGAGTATTTACACAGTCTAAGAGTAAAAAATAGCCATTTTTATTGTTCAAACCCCATCGTTTAGTTCAACTTGAAGCATCCTCTAAATGTCTTAAATATATAGTAAGAATACATTAATTACTGCTAAGCTTCGGATTCTAGAAAGGATTATATCAAAGCAATATGAATTTTAAAACCTAGAGTCAAACTTGCACGACAGACGACGTTTGGCAGTTTGGATGTGAGGTTAAGCCTAACCTTAACTTCGATATAGCCTCGCACGCTTAATTCGCTGCCGGGCCTGTTCCGAAAAAGACCCAAAGAATTCATTTGCGGTGTTATTAAGTTACATTTTATCAAAACAGATTAATTATAGTTACTAGTTATTTGCAACTAGAAAATTCGCTGCAGTATGACAGGATTTAGTATAAATTAATATTCACCAACTTACAAAAAGACAATAATTGTCAGATAATTTACACACATCGAGATGAAAAATTCCAGTAATGATAAAAGTATATTACAATATCAATTCTAACTAATACATTTACATTTATCAAAGGATTTTTATAACGTTTACCCCCATCTCTTTCCCTTTGTTGGGTCTATGCAGGCGCGGACAAAAGAGTGGGACATTTAAAAGTGGTGCAGAAGAAGACCCGAGAGAGGGCACCAGTTTATCTTGGGCCACTGGGGTGTGGAGGGCGTGACGCTCCTACAGGTTTCAGTTATAGAAGGGGTAATTTCCCACCCACCCCTTTCCCTACACTATACATCCCCCATATTTTTGCTCTCCTCTTATTCATTGGTTTTTCACCTTCCTCTTAATCATATTCCTTTACGGAATCAATTAAAATACTGATATCAAATTTATGTTTTAGTTCAAATAAATTATGAAATTGACGTGGATGATTCATTCATTGTTTTTGCACAGAATGTTTTGTTTAATGGCACATTCAATTTTTTTTTTAATTAATACCATTTTTATTCTTTGTGCATTCTCATATTCAAAATTTTCTTGATGATTTCTTTCACCGCATAGACAAATGTAATTTACATATATTAACATTTCTCTTAGATAAATTTAAAATAATTGCGAAAGCTACTGATAAATCTATCCACATTGAAGTCCATGAAAGCGCAAGATCTGACATTGGAAGTGACATTTAATCTGATTAATGATTGCAAAAGAAGAGCAGCTCATTTTTTAATCTGTTACGACACTTATACAACAACACAAATAGTAGTGTTCATTTACTCGAGGCGCAGCAAGAAAGGCAGTGGTTCAATATTTACCAGACACTACATTTACGAACTGGATTCATCTTTGAACCATGAGCGCATCTCCAGTCTCGAGCAAACTGCTCTAGATTACTCATGGGGCCGTTAATTCGAAAGCGTGGTGGGGAATGAAACTTGGATAAGACGCTCATCTTTAGGTACTCATCTCGGAGTTTGCTACACCAAAGGTTGGCGGCTGAAATCCAGAACATTTGTCTCGGGCTGTAGTTCAAACCAGGCAGCGTCGGCTCCTGGAAGTTGTTGTTATCGGCTATCCACATTTCGTAAGCTCTGTATGCCTCTTTGATCCCTCCATTGTCTGCTACATTCTCACCCTGGGTTATGATACCGTTTAACTGAAAGGAAAAGACCCTAAGTCTACTCACAGGGTTAAGATAGATGCACTGTGGTAAAATATTTTAGGTTTACCTAATTTTCTTTGGAGGGGAGGGCAAGAGAGTTTATAGAGATACTAAAGTATGCATACTTATAACTATTATGCTGGATCTTAAGAACTAAATAACGCTATTAAGCGTTTGTAGGTTAGGAAAAGACCTTACATGAAGTTGAACTTCTGGAACATAGAAATTCCCATATTGTTTGATGATACACTGTGAGCGATTTAAAAATTCTTTTCTCGTTTCCAAATCCCACCAGTTTTCTAAATCTCCGTTGGCGTTAAATTGGCTTCCCTGGAAGGAAAAATAAGATTTACTTCCCATGAAACAAAAAATATAAGTGAACGTACAAGTGACCAGTAAAATATTTCCTTAAACCTTTTTTTTTAGTTTTAGGGCTGTATGATACAGCTATTTGCTTGGTATATATGAGGTCTTTAAACATTTTCGCTTTAATGTAAAGGTGGTTCTCTAATGCTATTTCAAACAGCTTAACAGACAAAGAACTCAATTTTCAAAGTTCTTCTTGGTAGAAAAAAACAAAAGTGGAATTTAGATTTTTTTAAAAAATGACGCTAATTAATGAGGAAGAAACGTAAAGTATAAAGTGTACAGAAAGTACATAGGGTAAAATTAAATTTAAAACAAAGAAATAATGAAAAACTGTAGATGACAATACTTGTGAACGCAAATTCTGCTTGCCATTTTCTTAATAACTTGAGCATATCTTCGGACGCAGGACTTCACTTTGTCGATTTGTTTGGGTAGGATTTTAATCCATTCATCTTCTAGTCTTCGCCAGAGATCTTCAACATTCGTCGGTTTCTGAGTCATAACATTCTCACCGAGTATCTTCCATAGGTTTACTCTCGAGTCTATACCAAGACCCCTCGCAGGCCAGTTCATCACGTCGACATTTTCAGCATCTAAGAACTGCTTCACTCACCGTCTTTGTTGTGTGGCGCGGATCATTGTGCTGCATGGAAACAGGTTCATGTAATCCCTACGTTCGGAGAGAAGTGAATACATGTTTCTGAAGGAAATTTTTGTATACCTCATACTTTACGCGTAAAAGGAGAAGAGGGCAGACTCCAGCACTTGAAAATGTACCCCATACCTTAACTCTGCCACCTCCAAATTTAACACTTTATTTCGGGCAGGTGGGTTTCAATCTTTCATATAAATGACGACTTATAGACTGCTTTTTATCCATTGCGAACAAATTAAATTTGCTTTTCTCGTTAAAAAAACTCTTTCCAACTTTTCAGCACGCCACAAGACATGCCCAGTAACGAAGACTAACCTAGCCGCGTTATAATTTTTAATTGAGTGGTTTCTTAGCAGGGACCATACTATGATTCACACCTCTCTCAAACGACGGGAGACATTCTGGAGAGACACATTCAGCTTCATGTTCTCACCAACTTGACGTGAAATACAGGCTGATGTCTCAAATCAGTCCTTCATCGACATCTATTACATCGTGCTATCTTCCCTCGGAGTGTTTTTTCGAGGGCCGCCTGCTTTAGTCTGCAAATTCACAGCACGTGGTATCTCCCATAGAAATTTAATATGCATAAAATCACAAATTTTGATCGATTACAATGTCTTGAGATAGCAGCAGTGTCATCCCTCCATTCTTCCAATGGAGAACCTGCTTTCTGAAGAATTTGGACTGGTCTCGCCATCGTGACGAGTAATACCATCAGGAACAGGCTGAAATTCACGTGGGATAGTGTTGCTATACATAAGTTACGATTTTGGAAGCATTCTTTATTTAAATCCATTACTTCTGTCACAACTTTTTTTTTAGCCACTGTTCTAGAAAATGAAACGTGGACAGAATCAAAAGCGAATTTCAAAGAATATTCTTTGAAATTTTTCTGGAAATTAAAAGAAGTTTTTTCAAAGAAAATGTAGATTTTTGATATTTTGCTCACGAGTTTTGAAGAGACTAAAAAGCCAGAAAATGAAGAACTAGTGAAATAATAGAATTAAAACAAAATAATAAAGTGAAATGAATGATGGAGAAGAGAGAAAATATAAAACTTTCGATGATAACTCTAAATCCTATGGAGATGAACTCGATGATCGTTAGATAATAAAATCAGCGTTAGTTCAACGGCAAAACTGAATATTCGTGCAAGTATGTCACATTCATCATTAACATGTACGCGTAAATACATCCAGAGACCTTAAGGACGAAACTTGCAACCAATTTTAGGGATAATTTACAAAGTTAAGGCCAAGTTTCAGTAAACAATTTGCAATTTTTAGCTTTTAATTTAATCGCATTTTTAGTCGCGTGCAAGTCTAATCATGGGCGACTCTATATCACACTATGTCGGTCGGTCCCATTTTTGCTCTTTTGTAATAACATAATAACTACTCTGCCGATTTTAATGAAATTTGAAAACCTTATGTTGTTTTGGATTCTCTTCCGAATGGTTTAATTGCCAGTCCTCCCAAGGTTAGCCCGAAAATTAATTTTTGGGGGGAATAACACCATAACGATTCAGCCGATTCTAACGAAATTTGAAACCCATATGTTCTTTTACATTCCCTTTTGAATGATATAATTGCCAAGGTCTTTTCAAGGTTATCCCGGGAATTATTTTGTTTTGGAAATTACATCCTAACTATTCGGCTAAATCTAATGAAATTCTAAACCCTTATGGTTTTTTTTACATTATCTTTCGAATGATATAATTGCCAAGGTCATCCCAAGGTTAGCCGGGGAATTATTTGGCAATAACATCATAACTATTCTGCCGATTCTAATGAAACTTGAAACCCTTATGTTATTTTACATTATCTTTCGATGATATAATTACCAAGGTTAGTCCTGGAATTATTAAAAGTTTTGAAGGTCGTAAAGTCATAAATCCGAATAAGTGGGACACGTGACTTTTCGTCCGCAGACTTTGTTTTATTAACTTTCGCTCATTTTCAGTGTTTCGATCTTGCTTCTTATCAAGAAAGAATTTCATCTTACGACGTGTCTTGAAGTCAGAAACCAATCTTCTGGTAATAATAATAATAATAAATTAGTTTAATTGTCTAAGTAGTTTTAATTCAGGGGGTAAATACTCTCTTTGGCTGGCCACCTTTGATCCGTTTTTCATAAAGTGAGCACTGGAATAAGAGCGAAGCATCTCGCGGCACTTGGATGCACTCAGAGTCCTTCTCTGGCACCAATGCTAATAGTCTATGCCTCTAAACATGTAACTGCAAGATTCCTATTAGTTAGGTATAGTAATATCTTTAATTTTTTAAGGAAGCAAAAGGATCAGTGCCTAAAATGACCCTATCAGTAACGGTGCTCAGATGGTTTATGAATATAATATTCATTGAAACTCTGTTTGGTTTAGGTTGAATGCGATAAAACTGACCTCATCGTCGAATCCGTGAGTGATTTCATGTCCAATGACGAGGCCGATGGCACCATAATTCATGTATTTCGGTCTCTCGACATCGAAGAAGATTCCCTGCAGTATTCCAGCGGGGAACACTGAAAAAGTGGAATGGCTTTTAGCCACGTTTCCTTCCGTCAGCTGTTCATTCTCTCTCGCTCTCTTTCTCTCTTGCAAACCGAATAGAAACCACATATAATTTTACGAGAAAATTGGATTAACTTTTTCATAAAACTAATGAAATCTTTCGTTGGAAGAAATGAAAGATCGGAATTCAAACCTGAACTTTTCGGTACATTGAACATCCAACTTCGCTCAAAACAGGAAGATAAATGACTTTCCTAATTAATAAGACTTCATTTAAGGTATTGAAAAACAATTGCCAGTGATTATAGAAGTATTTACCGGCTATTGGACACATTGGTAATAAAGGGAAAAGTGTAAACATAATACCAAAACCAGAAAAAACAAGTCTACATAATGAGGTTATGACAGATTCCTTTTGCTCTTGGCTTAATGAGGAGTTAAGTACGTTCTTGCAAATAAAGGAATAAACATAAAATAATCAAAGCCATAAGAATAAACAAGAGGTTAAACAAATAAAGGATAAGGAATGGAACTGGATCGAGAATCGATAAAAGATTCTGCATTAATCTTACATAATTCTGGTTTGAAAGGCAAGGTCCAAAACACAAGGTGCAAGTTCGTTAAAAGGTGATTCAAAGCTACGAACTCTCAACATTTATCCTGCTTTAGAAAATCAAGCAGAACAAATAATTTGCTCAACAGTGCATTTTGAAATTAGAATTTCATAACAGAGTTATTTATTTCAGTGGCTGAAACTTTCACCTTTTTTTTCACCAGAGATTCCCAATGGCCTCTCTACAGCTGGATTTTCAGTTTGAATGCCTTGAATCTACGCTTACAAATTACTTTGAGATAACCCCTTCATTATTAAGCTAGATTAATCACTAAATAATCGAGAAGTGAACTTATTAGGGCGATTAGTAATTAGAAGAATAGAAGAACGATTGTTTCATCTATCACTCCACTGTGACTAAAAACAATTCGTGTTCGTGGATTGATTTTATCTGTTCAGAACTCATTGTTTTATTGTGAATAATCTCTGGAACGAAACCTTGGACGAGCAATTTGGAATGAACAGTTACTGAGCTACTGAACGTTTTGATCTAATCGGTGCTTTTTCTTTCTTCTTGAATGGATAAAAGAATTGTAACAGCCTAATTTGGGTAAAAAAAGAGGGCCGAGAGAAACAAAAGAGTATGTATATGCTCTAACTTTGATAACAACTCGTACTAACATCATTACTATACGAGCAGTTACCATTGAGCCAAATGAATAGTAAAAACAATCAGGCTAAAACAATAAATTATCTTATGACCTACCACCTCTCTCTCCATGTTAAAAGTTTAAGGGGAGCGGGGACTTGTTTCGCGAAACATGGAGTGTCTCTTCCTCTTCAAAAGCTAAATGACCAATGAAGGCAATATATTTACCTTCTTCCATACAATTTACTCATATCTAGTGTTTGTGGTGGACATATATTAGGACCTCGTAATAAAAAGGCTTTGCCCAATGACGTCAACGTATCTCAGAATGTTTGAAGATGGCATAAACTGACATTAGTCACCCGAGAAACTTCTAACAAGATTAAGTTCTTTTGAATGGAAAGTTGAGAAGGTGCATTGTAAAAGGAATGTACCATCTTAATGTCAAAACACAAATGAACGCTATCAATGTCAACAAACTTATTTTACAAAAAAGAAATTTCAGAGAAGATAAACGACAACTGAGTTTTGGGCCATCGACTCTCAAGAAAAACATCGTTTCAATATACCGCAGAGCATTTTATGAATAGAATAGAAACATCTTCGTTTAAGACATATCTTCGAAAACACTTATGTTCATTGAAGAAAGTGAAGATGAATATGCGAAATTCTCTTAGTTACCCATGAAATAGACATATTTACTTGTATCTTGTAGGAAGCTGACCCGTATTTTCAGTCGGTGGGGGCTCCAGTTTGAGTTAGTTTTAATGGTGAAAAGCGAGAAGTTGTCATTTTTGTTATGCCTTGGTTATTGTGGCCCACTTTGAAAAGAGGGCTTACGAGGATTTCTTCTAAGTTGACTCTTTGTCACCAATCTCCAGGGCGTTTTGAGTTTATCTCCAACTCTTACAGTGACTAAAACTTGGAAAAGGAGTGATTTGAAAGATATTCAATTCTCGCTTTCTTCAACAACTCCGTTTTAAACTTAAACCTTTGTTTGGCGCTCTCTTACTTTGCACATACATATTAAAGAAGTATAAAAATATAGAGAATGTATAAAACATATACAATTGTTTGATATGGGACTGAGATTTTACAATAGTAAGCTGAAAATGGCATAAAAAAAATAGTATATACTAAATAATAAATATGATTTATTTGCATCATCATCCAATTTATATAAAACTAAAGGTGATTAATTCAATTAAAAAAACGCGATTCAATTCTTCCTTATTATTGAAACTTATATTACAAATCTTAGGGTTCAAAAGGCTTTAAAATATGTTAATCAGTAGGGGAAATGTCAGATGAATAGTGAATATGAAGAAAGATGCAAAATTTCCTATTCCATTTCTTAAAGCTTAGACAAAACAAACTGAGGGTTATTTATTGGGCCTGGCATTGGCTTGGATGATTTCATTAGTCTGTAGGAAATACGATTCGGCGTTTGTTGTTTTTCCTGGTTTCTCAAAATAAAAAATAGCTGATTCCTTCACATTTCCGCTGACCTGTAATCATGGCCTTCTTTGGGTGCCACAATGGCTTTTTACCAAGATAAAGCCATCATTATTTCCCTTTCCGTTATCGTAAGGGGTCCATTTTTCATCACAGGTCTAAATTGTCTAAAAGAAATGATTCCTATTCTCTTTTACAAAATGCAATGAACAAACTTCAAGATATCTTTTTGGTTTCGTTCAATTCAAAGGAACCTTCTCTTCCAACTTCTTAAACTTCGCTGCTGAAATTTAAAAGTCTTCAGCAAGTGCTCAAACTATTGTTCGTTGGTTAATGCCTACTGAAGGTCATAATTCTTCATCATTAAGAACAGATATGGGCCTGCTTCGTGGTTCAATATTGGTGTCGATGTTTCCAGACCTAAACTCTATGCCACTGCTGAGATGTTACCACAATAGTGGTGTTCACCACAAATAGTTTGTTAATTATATCAGGAGCTTGAACGGTAGTATGTCTCAATTTACATTTGTACATAAAAAATACTCAAATTTCCTGGGTGTAACCATTGCTTTTGAGGAGGAAAAGAGTTTTACAAACCATTCAATTGTACTGTTTTTCATTGAACCTGCAAAAATTAGGCAGTTGCATCAATACTTCATTTATTTCAGCATTTTCCTTCATGATGCTAAAAACAGTATTTCATGTGAAACAACCTAATATTTAATCTGTTATTTGAAAAGAAACAACCTAATATTTAATGCTATTTAAAGATAAACAAATGTAAACAAAAAATATAAAGTAAATTATAAATCATAATTTCGAATAGTTTACTACGAATATTTGATTCCTTTTAAAAAACTTTTTACTTACAAATGGCGTTGTCCACAGAACTATAGAAAGCATTTACAACTGCAGCAGCACCATATATCTTCCAGTCGGCCTTAACTACTTTTTCCCGCAAAAGTTTATTCATGAAGTTGTATTTGAATATAGAAATATTTGCTACATTCGAAAGCAAATTTTTTTCGTTGACTTGAAGCTACAATAAAAATAAACAATTATTTCGATGTTTGTTCATTTAGACCGACACTTACTCTAGAAATTTGGAGGTATATCCAAATTACTCAAAATATTTTATAGGCAACTAAACTCACCCCTTTATAATGATCCATAAGAATGTCCTCATCCAGAATTTCTTTCGGGTAACCAATTAAGGATTTGATTGCTTTCGCCTTTTTCATCGCCCGAGCTTTAGTTTTCTCATCCATCCAATCGATGGTGTGGAGGTTTTTCTCAAAGGCTTTTCGGATATAAGTAACCATGTTCTCTGCTTCAACCTTAGCGTCTTGGTTGAAAAAATGCCGGACATAAAGGGACGCAACCGCAAACGGCAATCTTAAACAAACAAATATAAAATAGTGAAAAAAACCCCTTTGAGCAGTAAAACGATGTCTAAGAGAATTTCCACTGCATTCATTTACTGAGAGAAACCAGATTAAGGACAAAATAGGCCATCTTTCGGGGGATTCTTTCGTTCCTATTATTCCAGACGATGATGAAACGAGAACTAGCCTCTGAATATCACCCAGGCCAAATTAGTAGTCTGTAAAAGGATACCCTTTTCCCCCCTTCTTTGCAATGCTTAACACGTTGCTGGAAGCTACCTGGTTAGCCAGACCCCATACGACTGAGAGTCACATGGAGAAGCAAGCCCAGATGCTCCCCCTCCTATCGTACGATGCAAGTAGAGTGTGGAGAACAACCCCTATGCGGTCGTAAATTCCAGCACTTTTTCCCGCGGAGATAGAGAGAGTAAGTAAAAGAACTGTTTATCGTCGAAAGTTTGACGCCTCAGCTGCTCCCTGGGAATTTACCAAAGTAAGGGTTATTCCCCATCTCCAGCATGAGGAGACTCTCTATATTTAAACTCCTTAGCCACCTTGAAACAGTAGTAAGGAACAAGGATAGCTCACAAGAAGACATCCCTCGTCACGAGTCGGTGTTTTTGTGTGTACCTAACTGAAGGCTGGACACTCTCTCCCCGGTAAGTCATCTACGGTTAAACGGAAGCCTCTGTCCCCGCTGTCTTCTGAAGCAGCTGCGTAGGATTACTCCTTCGAGTCCTCGAAGCACCGAGCCCCTTCGAAATTACTCTGAGTTAGCCATACCTCTCCCAAGAATCACCAAAGATCTAGCTCCTTCCTCGAGCCCCAGCTAAAGTTATAACTTACGCCTTCACAGTCCCGGAAGTAAGATACCGACCATACCCTTCTTTTCCACTCTTCTCCTGACGAAGATCCTTCCTTTGAAGACGCCGACAAGATCGTCTCGCCGAGCCCCTACTTTCCTTCAAGCCTCCCTGAAGTCGCTGTGGCCCTCCGATCCGTAAGCCCCCCTTTTCCCCCTTTAATCTTGTGAGCCCATTTGGATCTGAGCAGGTAGCTCTAAACTAATTAATAGAAATTAGACTTTCCCACCGGTAACGATAAATCATTATCCAACCTTTAATTTTCCGCTATATCATTTTGATAATTTTTAAATTGTAAATAAAATTTATATTTTCTTATGTTTATCTTTAATTAACCTGAACGTCACTCTCGGCCTCGTTATTCAAATCTCGCCAACTTAGAACTCGACCTGATTAGTTAAGCCTATTGACCCCGCGCCTCAACCTGACCTTTCTAATCAGCGCATCAACGTAGCGTTTAGTCATTGGACGGTTCGCTTTAATAGCCTAAGCTGTTCCCCTTCATACTAATAATAGACATTATATTATATTATATAGTCGGCTATACCACGACATAGTCTATGTACACTATATCAAAGGAAGGGGGAATTTTTTCGTTCATTTTCTGAATTCAATTATACTACTAGTAAGGATCCGTTTATAATTACTAATATTAATAAAATGAATGATTAACTATACGAATAGTAAAAAATCTAGGTTTAAGGTAGCGCGTTGCTCCTTTCTGACAGATTAAAATGATTTAGGTTCAAACTTTTGTTCTTTTTAGTGGGCGGTTCTGGATCTCGAGACTGTCCAACTAAGAAGAATTTGATATAAATTGGCCAAACAGACTATTAACAACAGCCAAATCTGTAATAATATGGGGAGATCTTTGGATAAACCTATAATTAGAGTTGATTAAATGTGTTTGTTACATTCGATAACAAAAATTCATTCCTCTCATTAAGATGGAATTATGCTGGTATTGTCAAACTTTGACAATAAATAAGACAGCTGCATATGTATGAAAGATGCGCCACCATGTCTTGAGGTCTTTAAAATTAAAGAATAAAAGATAAATGGTATCAAGCGAATTCATTGGGCGAATACCCCATAGCAGGAACCTCAAAGAATAAGTTTAGGTAATGAACGAAAGAAATATATGCAAAAGATACATAAGAAGCTATACAATTGGGATTAATTTTAGAACCAGTCCTTGTTAAAAATATCCCAAGTTTTTGTCTTTTAAATGTCCTCATTTTCTATCATTGAGTTTGAAGAAAAAATCCTTTTTATATAAGTAAACCTAACAACTTAAAAATTCATTTATTTTCTTCCTAGGATATTTTCGGTCCCTGTATAGAGGAATTACAAAGAAATTCGAAATTCGACAAATATTAACTTAATTTTAACCTAACCTAAAACATAACTACAAAAATTTATTTTTTACCTTAAGTTTCGAACTAAAGAATTGTTATAGTAAAATTGGGGATGTGATCTCAGTTCTTTTACTTTCCAGCTGGTAGTTCTTGTTACCCTCCCCCCTTTCCCCAGATTGCGAATTATTTATTGATTAAAATTGAGAGTTTAACTTACTCGTTAGACACTAGGTCCATACAATCTTTCCACCGCGGAGCTTCTTTATCGATTCCGAGTATTTTCTTTGAGTACTGAAGTTCAGCATCTCTCATAGACTTAGACAAGTAGGAGGTAGATGTAGTCACTACATGACGAAGGAGGTAGTTACTTATTACTCTGAAAAATAAACCAGTGCGTCCATGTTGAAACTGACAAAATAACGACAGACATAATTTAGACAGATCTGTCGGAGAGTGAGCCGGGCGGAGATAATCAATCAAAGCGCTGGTTTGTAAACAAAGATAATTAGCTCCAGAATTATAAAAAAAGACTAGTTTTTATTTTCCGTTATCCTTTTTCAATTTTAGGGCGTTAAATAACTCGGCCAAGCGTTACTTTTGGCTATATTTGCTTTAACTTGGAAAAGAATAGGAGGAAATTACATAGCAAATAATTGCATTAGCATTCAAGGTAGACTTACACTACTTGACATTATATATAGGCAAAGCGAGGCCTAATTGACTAAGTCTAAATTGCGTTAAAATTGCGTTTAAAAACATTAGCACTAATCCTTCATTGGTTTCTGTTTTGCATAAATCTATCAGAGTAGATTGATAGACAGCTATATGTTTCTTATTCTATTTTTTTTAAAAAAAAGAAAGCAAACGGAGACATCAGTAGAAAGGTCTGAAAAACGTTAGAAAGAAAATGGTGAAGATATGGGATGTGAAAATGCATGAAAAATACACTGCGGAAGTAGTCAAAAGTGATTGTGACACCACTCTTCTTAATGCTTCAGACGGCTTACGTAGAGTTGCTGATAGGGGTTGTACATCCATTCTAGTCCTCCTAGACCTCTCCTCTGCTTTCGACACCATCGACCACACTGTCTTCCTTGATCGTCTTCAAACTTTCCTTGGTCTCTCGGGCACTGCACTTGATTGGTTCAGCTCATACCTCTCCTCCAGCACTCAGTCAGTCGCACTCGATAACCTCTCCTCCGAGCCCTCGCCCATTCATTTTGTGGTGCCTCAGGGCTCAGCCCTTGGTCCCCTCCTCTTTCGCATTTACTTACTTTCTCTTGGCTCCCTTCTTCGCAATTTTGGCCTGTCCTTTCACTTCTATCCTGATGAGACTCAGATATACCTTTCCTCATCCCCTGTGTCCTTCTCTCAATCAATTACCAAGCTCCTTTCAGCCTACACCTCCATAAACGAATGGCTGTCTGCCAACTTTCTCAAAATTAACCACGATAAAACTAAAGTTCTCCTTGTTGGTACCGCTTCGAGGGTGGAGAAATCTAAAGCTCTCTTTCCCTCCCTTAATCTTGGAGGAAACCAATGTCGCCTCCTCTGTTACCGTCAGTAATCTTGGTGTAATTTTCGACGAGCAACTCTCGTTTAAACCGCACATCCATCGTATCTGTAAGTCTTGCCTCGGTTTCCTCCGCAACTTTTCACGTGTTTGATCCCATTTTGATCGACGAAGCCTTGAGACTGCTATTCATGCCTTCTTCACCTCACGCTTAGACTACTGCAATTCTCTTCTAGTGAATCTCCCTTCTTCGTCACTTCGCCCCCTACAACTAGTTCAAAACTATGCTGCCCGGATCCTCCTTCGCCGCCCCACGTTCTCTCCTTCGATGCCTCTGTTACAGGAGCTACACTGGTTACCTATTCGCTTCCATACCCACTATAAAATTCTTCTCATCATCTACAAGGCCCTAAACCTCGAGGCTCCACCTCATCTCTCGTCTTCCCTCTCCAGTCGTCAAACTCCTCGGGCACTCCGGTCTAACCTCACTCCCATCCTGAACACTCCTAGTTCTGTCCTCTGCTCGATGGGTGACCGTTCCTTCTTAGTTTGTGCTCCTAGACTCTGAAATGCCCTTCCTGCCGATGTCCGATCCTCAACTTCCCTTGCTACTTTTAAACGTCTCCTGAAGACTCATTTCTTCAGAATTGCCTTTTTTTTCCTGTAAACATTCTCTGCACTCGCTACACAACCTGCGCTCTGTGAGGGCTAACAGCATTGAAGGGCGCATTATAAATACTTATTATTAGCATTATTATTATTATTATTTTTATTATTATTATGCACTGGCGTATATTCTCTTGAACCTCCTCTCGCTGATTATAAGGTCTCCTAACGGGGGTAGAGGCCAGGAGGCCGTTCCTTCTTAGTTTGTGCTCCTAGACTCTGAAATGCCCTTCCTGCCGATGTCCGATCCTCAACTTCCCTTGCTACTTTTAAACGTCTCCTGAAGACTCATTTCTTCAGAATTGCCTTTTTTTTCCTGTAAACATTCTCTGCACTCGCTACACAACCTGCGCTCTGTGAGGGCTAACAGCATTGAAGGGCGCATTATAAATACTTATTATTAGCATTATTATTATTATTATTTTTATTATTATTATGCACTGGCGTATATTCTCTTGAACCTCCTCTCGCTGATTATAAGGTCTCCTAACGGGGGTAGAGGCCAGGAGGCCGTTCCTTCTTAGTTTGTGCTCCTAGACTCTGAAATGCCCTTCCTGCCGATGTCCGATCCTCAACTTCCCTTGCTACTTTTAAACGTCTCCTGAAGACTCATTTCTTCAGAATTGCCTTTTTTTTCCTGTAAACATTCTCTGCACTCGCTACACAACCTGCGCTCTGTGAGGGCTAACAGCATTGAAGGGCGCATTATAAATACTTATTATTAGCATTATTATTATTATTATTTTTATTATTATTATGCACTGGCGTATATTCTCTTGAACCTCCTCTCGCTGATTATAAGGTCTCCTAACGGGGGTAGAGGCCAGGAGTCGTACCTTTTCGGGGTAACCTTAAGTAATTCATTCAGTTGAATCAGATAGCTCGGGACGCTCACAATGACGAGCTCGTCTTCAGTAACCTGTTGACAAAAATTGAACTCAGAATTTGTCGAGGCAAACGCCGGGTCAGGGGCCAAGAAATCAGCTGTGTCGCCCGGAATTGTCGATACTACTACTACTACTAATATATATATATATATATATATATATATATATATATATACTGTACATATATACTTTAAAAAATGACTGAAACTGCTGTTACTTGCTTTATGTGATCCTTTTTTTTATATTTACAGTGTGAATCAATTTTTCAGCAGTTTTGACGTGTGTACTATGTAAATAATTTCAATTTTTACTGTAGTGTGTTTTGAAAGAAAACTGAAAATTGTCGTATAATGTACTAATATATAAATAGTGATGAAAGAGGCGACTATTTACTTGCCGGCTTGGCTTCTGATGGTAAAAAAGTGTTCGTCATATTCAACCAGGGAATATCTGGTACCATTTCTGCCAGTTCTCGAAGGGTCATTTTGTTGTAGAGGAGTGCAATATTTCTTCGCAGCTCCTCCGGCAACGAGTACTGTTAACGTGAAGAAAGATGTTCAGTATTGTATTAGTACATTCATCCTCACATATTTAGTTCATACCAATACAAGTCTTTAAATTTAATTTATTTTTATGCGTGGTTATCCAAAAGATATTAAAGGCAAGTTCCCATTAGAATATATTAACTTGGCGTAGCGGTTTTGAAACACACCTCTTTTTTACGCTTATTGAAGATTTATTTTTTAACCTATCCTTCTACTTTTATTATTAACCAGTTTTGTTTTATTCTTTTAACTTACATTAGCGATCTTAATCTCCATCTTCACGGACTCTGCCAATTCACGTTCAGCTCTCTCCTTATCAGCGCCGAGAAGTATCGCCAGGCGAATTTGATACTCCAAGTAGGCTTGTACATCGTTGTCCTCAAATCCCTTCATGTAGTACTCCCTTGAAGGCATCCCAAGCTTCGCTTGCTCAAACTGGAAGATAACACAATGGCGTTAATCGTACTACAACATCAAATCCTCATCCTCCTCAAAATAAAAATGAGAAAAACGAGCCAGCTGATCGATTAGCGAATAGAATTTTATAAATATGTAGGAAATTATGTAGACAGATGAGCTAAATGAGGACACTACCTAAAATACTCTGCCATCAAGGGGTCACATTTGTTCAGAATCTACTAGAGTTTGGCGATAATAGCAGATCACCTTACAAGAAAGGTATCAAGGGTTGTTCCTTCTGCAGTTCAAATTGGAAGGTCAAAATATATAAAGGAAATTGACTCTATGGTAGGTAATAATTAATAAAATTGACTGAAGCAACAACATAGGCAAATTTTCGGATTTTGACACAAATTTGACAATATTCATAGGGAGACAACTATCATAGAAAAGCTTATTTTAAGGGAATTAAGTCTCACGAAGAAAGTAAAAATAGACCCAGTTGGAAAGTTTGCTAAAATTTAGTATCTAGCCAAACAATGCCCAAGAAAACCAGGTAATAATGAAATTATATTATTAATTACTGAAAAAAAGAGAAGCTTTATTCAAAAGTTTAATTTTGTTAACGGAATCTAAAGATTGTATTGCGTCCCGCAAGGTAGTTTAAGTTTGTACCTTTGACTACCTGTGCTCTTTGTATAAATTTGTTCTTGTAGTGCAGTCACAATTCCACTAATTATTTAGGGGTGATTTTTTACTTCTTCAGTTCTTTTCACTGTGTTTTTCTATTACTCTTCTTTCGCTTCATTGTTCCCTTTATATTTTCTTGAGTTCTTTCGCAAGTTTGAGACTGATTCTCATTAATCATTCATTGGGTCATGGTCTTGAGATAACTCCACGAACTCTCGGAACAGACGTACAACAAAAGTATAATGCCCATATAATTTTTTCTTTATTTAATAAAACATGGGTGAAATGCAACTCTGTATCTTTGCTAGAAAGTTTAGGATTTTTTTTTTTTTACAAATAAAGTGGAAAAGTTAGTAGACGTGAAGGATATATCTAATGTCATGGTCTTCATTTATATTAATTAAAAAAAAAAAGATTGGCGCAACTGCTTCAAATCAGAAATACTAAATATTTCTATTTTTCAGAAAATTTCTGATTTCATATAAATTTTAAAGTCTGCGTAAATTAAAAGGCAAAAAAGGTTAAAAGGTAAAAAAAAATTCAAACGAGTTCCCAAATCTTACGGAAGGCTCAGTTTTATAGAAAATAACGTCAAAATCATATTTTTAGCCTTAAATTTTAATATAATCCAAAACAAAGAATTTTACTTTCCTTATTATTTTGAGTCACTTCTTTTAAATAAGGACTAAAATTAAGTAATTTAAAATGAAATAGATCCAATATGTGGAAAAACTAAAAACAAAGATGTTCCCTCAATTACTCATCCGAGAGAACCTGACGGAAATCAAATCTCAAATAGGTTTTACTCTTATACTTATTTGGAGAAATGAATTTCAAATGGGAAGATAAAGCAGAAGCTTTACTCAAATATTATTCCTGTAAATTGAATCTAAATAACCAATTCAAATTCCAAAGCCAATTTCCTACACCAAACTTTGGCTCAGGAAAACAGGAAAATCTTCAGAAATCTCATTTCTCCCACTCTTATGCGAATATACCTTGGTGCATCCAGGATATATATGCATAAATATGACTTAGAAAAAAAGTTCGTACTTGAGTACAGAATTATTAAAAATGCTCTCCATTGTTGCATTAAACATTGGTATACATTTTTTTTAACAATTCATTCGGTTATGATTAAATATATGATTTGATATCTATTTCTCCCTCTTTCATAGCAGAGTAAACTTAGCATTTTCAGTGATGTTGTAATGAATTAAAAATGAAGGTTAATCATATAATGCACGCTTCAGTGAATAAGGGAGATGAGGAAGAACCTTCCAACTTAACGCAATAATATTTTCTTTGACCTAACGTACATGTGTGGGCGTACATTATCAAGAAAGAGAACACCTTTTCGGTTGACCAGAGAAGGACCCTTTTGTTCAATAGCTTCATTCAAACGTTGCAAGTGTAGTTGGGTTTACAACGATCGTCATACTGACCTTTATGTATATTCCATTTTCCGGTCGGGATCCTCCTGGATAAAGGTATGTCAGCGAACTACATACTACTACTACTCCAGAAAACATTCAGACTCATAGCTAATACCACAATTCCTCGCCATAGTTCACGAACCGTTTATGGCAGGGTAAAGAAATTTAGAGGCATTGAGAGAAATTTTTACGATACCATACCAAAATATTAACAGGTCTGGGAGAGAAATAAAAGAATAATCTAACTTCGTACGAAAACTTGCAATCAAAATCTATTAATACCCTATACAATTCGATAACAAATAGTTGATAATAAAACCTTTTAACCTAATGAAACTATTATTATAATTTCTGACAAGGTTCGATCAAACTTCAGAGGAAATTTTGTCTACTCTTTTCATAAACTCCAATTCATCGCTTGCTTGGGGGTCTCTTGTATAGGTGCGGACCTTCAGTTCAAGACATACATCGGCATGAAGACTGGCGACTGCGTTGGCCATTCCAAAACGCTTATTTTAGCGTCCTTTAACAAAGGAAGATACCCATTTTGATGGTTGATTTGAGTCGTTGTCGTATTGAAAGATGCGTTTTCTCCGTATGCCAAGCTTGCCAAGATCAATCATCAGATAAATTTGAGAGAATCTCTCTCTAATATTCTTTATTTATTGTTCTTTTAATTCTTTAAACTATACCAACGCCTAGTCCAAATTATAAATAGGACACAAAAACTACTCGTGAAACTTTGAAACTGTTTCATCATTTATAATAAATAGATAAATCATTTCGGTGTGAAACTTATATTGTCTAATTACATTTTGGTTGCGAATTTTCGTAATGTTATTA
The DNA here is from genome assembly GCA_963969495.1 of Ceratothoa steindachneri. NCBI lineage: Eukaryota > Metazoa > Arthropoda > Malacostraca > Isopoda > Cymothoidae > Ceratothoa > Ceratothoa steindachneri. The sequence continues at coordinate 117,093,509 of OZ018332.1, forward strand.
CTCCTTTATTTCGATATCAAACCTATCGGAATCTAGGGGGCGGCAGGGGTGGGTGGTCTAGTTATACATCTTTCTCAATACCTCCAAATTTCGGTACCATGAAACAAACAGTTCATGAAATATGACACAAGGTTAGGGTATTAGATATAGGTATTAATACATTCTGGGGCAAATGTTGATAGGGGCATTCGTCACTAGCATCGTGGACGAGATCCCCAGATCGGATAATGAAATGAGCATAAAGATAAGAATAACAAGCGAAGGTAAGTCTGAAGGCATAATCGGGTGCTCTCATTGGAGGTGGGGATGAGTCCAGTCGTATAGGGTGTTTTTGACATCAAGAAACTATAGTAAAACCCCTTCGCGAACCAGTAGGACACACTCATTACCGTCCCAAGGATAAAAACAAATTTAGTAATACGAAGTGTCTATCCCTCCCTTTTTCTCCCCTCCTTAAAGGAGTGAGCAAAGTTATCTCCCCAGGCCTAACCACATTTAAATACCCTTTTTCTATCCTTAAATCTTTCTCTTCGACCAAGCCCGTGGATCAGACAAATAAAGCAGGTGTATACTTAATCCCGTGAGGCTCTACAAACTGTCCCTCATTTTACATAGGAGAGACCGGAAGAACCTTAACAAAACGAATTTATGAACATAAAGGTGATATCAGACGAGGCAGTACTACATCCAGTATTTTTAATCCTATTAGCAATTTCAACCACCAAATTGACTATTCAAAGGCACAAATCAGATATAATTGTAAATATTTCCGTAAAAGAAAAATAGTAGAATCTATATTAATAGGAGAAATTCCCAATTTTAATTTGTCAGATGGGCAATTGAAATGCATCCCCATTCCCCCCTTTTGTGTTTTTTTATTATTGTTTTTTTCTTATCTCTACGCTATTTATAAACTTTTGTAACAATTACATTCTCAGTATACGACTAAAGCGGGTATGATAAACTACATACTGAAACTAGTCTCATAAATTAAACTTTTGGCTCCTATACAGTGGTTTCACTATCATATACCATAACTCGCCATTGAGTTCTTTTAATTATATATATATATATATATATATATATATATATATATATATATATATATATATATATATATATATATATACTTGCTGCTATGGGTACATAATGTAGCAAATTTTACTTTGTCTGTATTTTTATTCCGGCTAATGTCATTATAATTATCAGGTTATACTAGAAAATTATTTAAACTATGAACCACGACGAACATTTAGCTCACTCAGAGAGTACAACAACAACAACAACAACTGAATGGGGAGCATAAAATTATTATCCCAATATATGTAAGCCCCCTGGGCCCCTAAAAAATATATAACTCACAAAAAACGATCTATTAAAGGGATAATTAGTCTCCTTTTATCATTAATGAACGTCAACAACAACGATAAGATACAAATGAGTTAGGGAAAGTTCGTATGAGCTTTTTTCTCTTGGAGAGCAATTTTGCTCTCAACCTTCGGTTATTAGTGAATCTGTGCCGTTAAAATGAAACCAAGATTAACGAGGTTAAAAATCTTTATTAACTTTGCTATTATTTTCTGGTGAACTTCCAGTTTTTCGTATTAAACTTTTAGTTTTTATCGGGAAAAAAACAGAAGGGTGTAATTTTGTACTTTATGTTTGATCTAAACTTTCGTCATACACTTAAGACCACGTCAAAGAATTTCATTTTATAAAGTCAATAGCTCATTACTTAATTTTAGAACGTCATTATTTAAATATTACCAGGCAATGGCTTCGCCGGTTGCGCTTCGCCACTAAGATTAAAATTTAAAATCTAAAAAAAACAGCCATGGTTAAATTTTTAGAAATTTTCTGACCTTCGCCAATTATAATTTTTAAAAGGAATTTTAAACTAAATTTCCCCTATTTCAAAATAACGCGTTGCTAAAATATAGAGTTATAGAAGATATATAAAAATAAATTTTCTGAACTTCACCATTTGCAATTCTTTCGTTCTTAAAAAATTCACAAAATTTCGATACTTATATTTATTTCTGAACTTCACCATTTTGTTTTTTGATATTAGAAATAACTTTGATGAAAACATAAGTCCTAACCAAACTAAGATGAAATTACTATTCAAATACTCAAAGAAATCCCCTTCTTAAATTATAGAGTTAGTGATCATAATGATGATGATGAAGTGATGATGATATAAACGATGTTCCATTAAGACGGATCGAAGTTAGCAGTAAATAAAAAATTGTTATTGGTAAAAATTTATTGGTTTCACTATTGGATCATGTTATTTGAGTAATGGCAATTATGGGTGAAAAATATTATTGCCTAAATGTCTGCCAAGGCTTCGGCGGCACACCTCCACTCGATGGTCAAATTCTTTGATGACGTCTCTGCATAGTTGCTCCTCGATCGCACCAATATACCTTATTATCTCATCCTTCAGCTGTTGAATTGTTGTTGGCTTATTGGCTTGTTGGCATAGACCTTACTTTTGAGATGACCCCAAAGGAAGAAATCTAGAGGCGTCAAGTCACACGGTCATGGTGGACAATTGACCTCGCTGTTTCGATAGATGATGCGACCTGGGAACTTCTCATTCAATAAAGCCACTGTTGCATTGGCTGCGTGGCATGTGGTGCTGTCCTGTTGAAAGTGCAGATCTTCGACATCAATAGAATTTAATTCAGGCCATAAAAAGTTGGTTATCATGGCACGGTATCGCTCGCTTGTCACGGTAACAGAATTCCCGGCATCATTTTCGAAGAAATACGGCCCAATGATTCCGCTAGCAAAAAATGCACACCAAACAGTGACCTTTTTTTGGATGCAGTGGCTTTTCAACAATCTTCCTGGGATTTTCATCAGCCCAAATGCGACAATTCTGCTTATTAACGAATCCACCAAGATGAAAATGGGCTTCATCACTAAAGATGATTTTTTGCGAAAAATCATCATCGGCTTGTCTTTGCTCGTGCACCCAATTGACGAATGTACGGCGCTTCAAATGGTCAGCAGTCTTCAGTTCTTGTGTCAATTGAATTTTTTAAGCGTGTAGAGACAAATCTTTTGTCAAAATTCAATGTAACGTTGTTGTGGAGAGGTTTAATTCCTGCGCGCGATGACGAATAGAAGTGTGTGGATCTTCGGCTACATTCTCGCGCACTACAGCAATTTTTTCAGCTGAACGGCGTAAACGAGCAAGCAATGGCGTTTCCATATCTGTCACCAATCCCGTTTGTTTGAATTTACGAACAATTTTCCCAATTGCACTCTCAGTTGGTCGATTATGTTGACCCAAAAAATCACGAAGTGCCCGAAATGCGTTTCAGTTTGAACGTCCATTTTCGTAATAGGCTTCGTTAACTTTAACATGTTGTTCGATAGTTAATCTTTCCATGGTTTTTAAATCTGAAAGAAAAAGAAAAAAATCATTAGATGCTTATTAAACTTAACCCACATTTAAAATCGGTCCAAGTTATTGGAACACCCTTTATAGCTCTGAAATTTTATTAATCGATGCTTTTTACTATTAACACGTAACTATGGTCAGAAATTTGAGCCCTATTCATTTTTTATAGAAAATTAACGCATTATTTCACCTTTTGTGAAGTGTGAAATAAGGAGTTAAACGTTCTCAAAAAATCTGCGTAAGGCTCTCTTTTTAGGATGCCCAACCAGGTTTCTATTGGATTTAGGTCGCAATTGTTGGGAGGCCAATCCATTATTGGGTCTCCTTCAAATCATATCGATTCTAACCATTTCTTCGAGAACTTGGAGGCACAACTAGGAGTATTATCCTGCGTGAAGACAAGTGACTTCCTTAACCACACTGACTATCTCTTAAACCTAAGTAGGAAGTATTTCTCCAAGAACTCGCAGTACGCCTTCGAATCCAATTTGAAGCTATCATACACTTTGAAAGGTCCTATTAGCTTGTCCCCAACAATTATCTCTCACATCATCAATATTCATTCTACTTGTTGTTGCTGGGTGAACTGCTTCATCTGATGTCTATTGATAACCCAGCATCTTACCCAATCATCCAACCCATCCAGTTCGATTCTTGATTCATCTGTGAAGATAACTTTGCTAAAGCCAGTTTTCATGTAGATAATCGTATGTCTGTGACCGCAAATGATACTTTTCCTTGTGTTCTTTGGCTAGGCAGAGCTTTTTGGTCTTATTCCTAACGGTAAAATTTTCTTGAGAGCTTTAACCTTGTTTCTCTTGAGACAAAAGGAGTCCAGGCTGCTTCTAAAATGGATTTGATACTTGCATCAAGGGTTTTAACAACTTCTCTTTTAATTAAAAAAAAATATATCTAACCATTAGAGATCGAAATTATGGTTGAACCACCCTTTTCATTTTTATCTAACTGTCATTCTTTACAATTTTCTTTATCGTGCGATGATCACCATTCAAATCTTTTCAAATTTTCAGAGAAGACTTTCCTTCTCCTATCTTTCCTGATATATAATTCCTCTTATCTTGGGAAAGTTCCTTTTTCATGGCCATTTTATTAGAAAATGCTTCTTGCAAAAGATGTCTGGACGGTCAGTGTAATTGAATTTCAGAAACTCAACTGTTAAACTATATAATACATAGTATAGAAAGTTGTATCTACTAAATTATGCTTATTACATTCATAAACGTACCTGAAACACAAAAGTTTCATAAACGCTAATGATGTATTTGTCATTATCTTCACCTATAAAATGTCGTTGAAAGGACTAGAGTAAATATGTTTTAAGAATAGAATCGATAAATATTACTTTTAGGTAATAACTTTATAGAGTCTTTACCTGTCTGTAATTCTGTAATTCACCTCATTCAGCCTTTTTCTATTTATGTAGGTCCTTCCCCTCTTTTGGGGGGGGCTTTCAATACCTTCTTGCATCTCGTGTATATTTGTTACATTCTTCCATCGCTTTTCACCTTGTTTCCGAGTTCTAAGTAAGTCATCTTCGATGCCATTATTTTACCTTTTCATTTCACTACGTTTGTCTCCGAGTTTACAGCATTGTTTTCACTTCAACATGACCGCTTTCATCATTTTCTCATAATGTTTAATGAAGGGAACAAAATGACTCAACTTTGTTATGTAACTCTTCCCCTCGAAAGAACACCAGACAAAATCGTCTATCTCAATGTCTTCGCCTGTTCAAATTCCTTATTTTTTCCATTCTCTCAACAGTTGACGCGTGATTGAGTAAACCTCCTCCTTTCTTCACTCAAATGGTTACGTCTTGTATTGAGTTTTTGCCTTTAAATTTATTTCAAATCTCAAACTTTCAAATTCGGAGCAGATTTCCATTTTCAGGTTTCTGAATAATAATCTGGATTTTGAATTTGGGATGGATGGATTGAGCCTCAAAACTTGCTATTGGTTTTCGCTGGCATATTATAGAAATACATACTTTTTTTTCAGGTTTTTAGGGTTTTATACAGCATAAAGGTTATATTAGTGCAAACTAATTAAAACAAAACAAAAGTATTCTAAATGTATAAGATTTTAAATTAAAGTATAATTGTGTTTGTTTAATGTTTTATTCATTTGCTTTATTATCCCCGACGCCGGAGGGCGATTCCCTCTTGTTGTTATTTTGCTTATTGTTGTTTTTTTATTTGTTGTTGTTTTGTTAGCTTGTGTCTTAGTCTTTGTTCCCTTTTTTATCTTTGTTATTTACTTGTTTTTTTTTATTTATCTTAGTACTAGGTTGTAGCGTTAGTACGGCGACTTTTGCCCCAGTAGTCAATTGCCAGATGAACTCTTAAAATTTAAAAAAAAATAATAAAAATACTCATTTAATTTATTGTCTTCGGATCTACTACGGTTGAGTGAGTACTTATCAGTGAGTGGAAGAAAAATAAAGTTGGAGATCGCTAAAAGGAGGAAATATAATATATTTATATATATATATATATATATATATATATATATATATATATATATATATATATATATATATATATACCTATATATATATATATATATATATATATATATATATATATATATATATATATATATATATATATATATATATTCGTTATATCACTTTTGAATTTTCAAGTGAATTTATAAGAGTGATGACATTCTGTCTGCAAGCAGTATCAACATGTGAATTGTAAAGATATTGAAGATTTTAATTAACACAAAATCGATAGTGTTATTCAGCGTCTGACTCGCTTTTGATATTCAATAGGATTCTTGACAGGCGGAGGATCTTGATGCGACGAGAAATGGTTTTAACTTGACTGGAACATATATTCGATTTTAGGCCATTGTTTCATAGGTTAGAATTAATGAGAGCCAACCAAAATAAACTGGTTTGTGAGGTGGTATTTGAGTGGTTGAAATGTTCCATAAATTAAAGATAATTTTCAGTGAAAATAGATCATGTTAACGGGTTGTTACAGCTAAAATCCTTGTAAACATTAGAGTTGCAATAATATTTTCTTGTATGTATTATAAAAAGTAGTAATTAGTAATGAAAACAAGGTTGACATAATTCCTTTACTCATTTTATCTTTATACATATGTATACACTAACATTAAAACCTACCCTTTAAAAAAAAAATGAATATGTAAACGGATAAAGTGAAAATAAACTAACCAAGAGATTATATACTGAGAGCTACCACTAACGTATTTTGGCTTGGTGTTATTAATTTGTTTGCTAATTTACTCCTATGTTTTGTGGTAGCGTTCGGATGCCACACACTATAGCAAATGAAGAATATTGTGTTTAATAGAGAACTAAATAAAATTCAAACTAACAAAAATATAACACATTTCACTTCTTTTCTGCCCCCACCCTGTTAGACGTCTCCCGTTTCCCGCCTGTACCCCTTTGTCTATCGACCAAAATAGAGCCGATGATAGCGAGAGGATTACAAACTTGCTGGGAGATCGGCCTGGGGCGGCCCTTTCCTGCCTCCCCAAGCCCGGATGGGACGGACACGGAGCATGGGAAAGCCCATGAGGCTCTGTTAGGCCTTTCCACCTAATATAACTTTATTAATGGAACACCAGTACCTTGTACACTCTTTTTTAATTAAATTCCGCTGCTGGGAATGTAATCTAACATTGTATCATTGCTATCCCATGAAACGTGGCAGCCCTTGGGACAGATTACCATCGTTTCCTTTTAGCGGCAAGTGCTAATCCTACCATTCGTTTATAAATCAACAACAAGACGGTAGAAGAGTTAAATATAACTGATACTTTGGCTAATAAGATGTTAACCTAGTAGTGAGTGTCCATAATACGGAATATCTTTATTTTTAATATCGTTTAAGGCGAAAATTTAGGTGGCCATTTTAGGGCGAAAGTTAAAAAAAAAGATTCATAAAGAATGTAATAAAATAAGGAGGGATAAAAATATAGGAAGGAACGCCGTTGTAGAACCTTAAAAAGAAGGTTACTGGGAGTTGCCTCCATCGGCGTCTTTCGGGTTTATTTCTAAGGAGTGAGCCGAAGAGAACAGGGGCAGGGGAACCTTGCGGAGAGGTCGGCCTGGGAAGGTCCCTTCCTGCCTCCCCAAGCCCGGTTGAGACGGAGAGGCGTGTAGGGGACACCCATGAAACCATTACTACAAGGTTTTAATATTTGCTTTACCACCCTTGCGCGATCTTTGGCGTGACACGATAGTTTTTTATAAAGGAATATTTTCCTTTTGTCCTGTGTCATTTTTTTTGTAAGAAAGATGATTCAAATTGACCTCAAGGAGGGTGTGGATAAAAATGAATATCAAAACTAAAACTTCCTAATAACGAAGAGAGGATGAAATGTTTAGTGGAAGTGAAAGAAATTGACGCAATTTAAAGGAAGGAATAAATGGAAAAAAGATGCTTAGAGAGATAGAGGAGGGATGGATGGATAGAGGAAAGGAGAGTGCTAGAACAATATTTAATAATGGCATTTTATAGTTAAAAATTAGGAGGTGTGCAGACGAAGGAAATAAAGCGGACCATTTTGACATCCTCACCCAAAAGTTGTGGTAATTGAACATCATTAACCCTCCTAAGTTTTGGCAATTAAAGAAACCTCTTCTCTAATGTAGCCATTTTTAACGTCACCCCTTCCCTAAAGTTTCGGCAATTAAACATCATTTCCCAAAGCCTTGGCAACAAATTTAAAGAATATATTGCATATAATTTAATAATAAAATCAAAGATAAATAATAACAAAAAGTTATCAAGATATCGTTCGATTAGCTTAGGTTTTCGCAATTAAACATCGTAACCTAACTTAACCTAACCTAACCTAGCCTTACCAAACTATTCATTTTAACATTCCCCTTAATTTTTGGCAATTAAACATTCTCCGCTCTAGGCAAAAGGATGCTAAAATGATCCCCAAAAAGCAAAGGAACATATGATGGAGCTATTTAAAGAGATCACGAAGGCAAAAACGTCAATAGCTAATTTTTTCAACCTTAAGAGTGAATTCAGAACCACCAAGTACAAACAGAAAGGACGAAGCCTTCAAAAGCTGAAATCTGAACCAATTTGCGGTGTTTATAAGGGTTTACTTCTTTAAAACGAGCCTTGTGTGTAAAGCTCTTAAAATGACTAGGTCTAAGTATATAAAAAAAAACAGTCAAAAGCATAATTTCTAGATTCCGACGAAAATGGTCATCACCAACTAAAAATACATTTAAGTTTCTCAGTAAAATTCACTTATCATACCTCAATGATTCTCCAAGAGGAGTTTTTCATGTCTGTAGTCACCCCAAATGTAAACAGATGAGTAGCTGAATAACCGAACTTTCTCATCTTGTAAATTGTTTGGATCAGATCAAAACTGGATTCATCCCAGGTATCGCCTTCTACTACTGGCCAGCCTCCCAACTGTTTCAAAATGTTCTGCAAAGGCTGTAGACCATTGCGTTCAATTAAATCTGTAAAGAAGTACAAAATAAAAATTACAGAAGTCGCTTGGCACTCAAGCTAATTCCCAAAACAAGAAAACATATTTTCTAAAGATTTTGAAAAAAAAAAATACACGTCCTATACACTTCAAGAATAATTAATTCTAAGCATAAAACGTCTTTAACCTATATTAAAAAAAAAAAAAAAATGAGACTCACCCACATTCATGCAAGATTTATACAAATTTTTCACAAACTTTGCTGAAGGTGGATCGCTCTGTTTCAACTCTTCCTCCACCAGCAGTCGGACTTTGAGGCTCAGAATATCGTTTGTGGTACTGATAGTTGTAATAAAACTTTTGTCTTCTGGAAGGACAACGTTTTTCTCGAAGTTGCCGCAGGCAAAATTGTAAAAGTCATCACACGGATCGACCGTAGGATCCATTCTATCAATTACATTCGCAGCTGCAAAAGACATCAATTGATAATTTCACAGACTGAATAAAGCGCCACGATGATGAGACCAAAACAATGATAAAGCCATCATACTTATGATCTATAAGCATAGATCACCAAGAACCAATTTCTCCCTTACTCCATTACTTGATCCTGCAAGGAAACTTGCTCGTTGTCTACTTAGGAGTGTACCTTCTACACATTTTAACTTCCCTAACTTTAGCAACTTCCTTACAACTGCTTCTCCCAAGCTTTAGGGTGGAAATATTTTCTTGGTGTGTCTTGTTTGATAAAAAATAAACTGTTTTAGCCGCCCTATACATGATCGCGCAGAACTAAATCATTTTTATGCCGATATGAAAGTGAATCTGATTTAATTATTTTGGTAAAAAGTGGAAAATTCAAAGTTGATTTTGAATTACATAACGTTTCATTGTAGTTCTGTTCATCTTTTCTGATCTTAATTGGAATTTTCAGTTTTTATGGTGTTGAAAATTCTCTGAATTGGATTAAGTGAAAATGAAAGTATAAATGAGGGCTTTTACTTCATAGGCAACGAAGGCAAACCTTGAGAGCTGAATTCAATTGAGACGGCATCTATTTGAACGAGGTTCCAAATGTAGATTTGCAAACAAAGAAAATTACTTTCCACCTGTTGCCTCAATTTCAACGATTATTCTCACTACCATTTACAATTGGACACATACAAAAAGTAAAAAGACAGCTACAGTTTTATGATAAAATGCTTTTATTCCGACTTTTTGCTATCATTATGACTAGTATTTGTTTCCATCTTTTCATAGTTGAATATTGTTCTTATTAAAAGTGCTCTGGAAAGGAAAATTCAATGGAAATTTCTTATTTTCAAAGATGACGGATATTTGATCAATTTCAGGGTGGACTGTACCGAAGAATAAATGCTAGATACCTTGGAATAGCCCACTTTCTTCCTTTAACTGATTTATATGTAGTTCAATTTAAAGAAAAAGGTAAAACATCACCGAAGTCACGACTTTGTCGTCCAAGGCCTTTTGAAAGTTGTCTTTGTGCCGTTCGAAGATACATTGAGAACAATCCTCGGTTAAAAACTACTGCAGTGGCAGAACTATGTATTCCAAATCAGCCCAACAACAGTAGTAAATTACTTACGCTCTCTTGGGTGATTTGGAAGCCTCTTTTAACTAGGTCCAATGTTAAGAAAAGTAGTAAGTGGGCTGAAGAAATAAGGAACAAGCCTTTGGAATTTTGACACAACAAATATTTTTTTCTAACGAATCAAGATTTGCTCAATTTTTAGACAGTGGATGGGTATTGGTTTGGAGATTAACCCTCAGGAGTTTGATATACAGGGGTTAAAAGCCAAACGGTGAATCATGGTGGCTTTTCTGTTATGGTGTGGGGAGAAATTTTAAATGATGGAAGGTCAGAGTTGGTTGTGTTGGCAATATCAACTCGGAAAACATTTTCTTTCATAAAGAGGAACTTCTGCATACCGGTGTTTAAAGTGGTTAGCTTATAAAATAAAGTTGTTTATTCACGGAAGATTGGCACTTTATCATACTGCAAAAGTGGACAAGAGAATAGAAGTACCAAAATGGCATCAAACGACTTTCTTGGCCGAGTCAGTCCCCTAACATGAACCCGATATGCAATACTTTAGGGAAAAGTTAAAAAAAAACAACAACTGCAACGCGTTCAGAATTGATGAATGCCATACGCCAAACATTGGCGTAAATTCCACAAAATGTAATCATTCTACGCTTTGGCGAACTATAACTCTAAAAAACGCTTAAGGGAAGACCACAAAGTACTTTTGATATATTTCCATTCTTAGAAATGTATTTGTTTCCTTAAATTTACAAATAAAGGTATTTCAGTAATTAACTGGTTGTCCATTTACTTCTTGCATGCCTGTCTCTGTATCTTTACTTTTAACTCGCTTTTTATTTTCACACCCGATTTATTCGTCTCGGACAACCATGGCAAGAGAAAACTTACCATTAATAATTAGAACTTGTTTTATTGTTTTGATTCATTTTTTTAAAAAATTGAATTCACGTTAATTAGTTTGTGAAGCTATCCGTCTCTTTTTAATCGGGAACGAGATTCCCCGATCAGATAATGAAATACGCATAAAGATTAGAACACCGGTGCCCCAACCAGCGAGCAGGAACTCTTCGTGGCCCAGGGAGTGTGGATATGGGGTAGGGGAGGTGGAGTTACTCGTTCCACGTCAGAACTATGTGGATATGGATAGCCTCTTCTGCAGGTTCGGTAACCGAAGAGTGAATATGTTGTGTGTGTGTGAAAACGGGAGAAAAGAAACAACGGTGTTGTGATTGGCTATGTGCGTGATATCATGTTTAAAGAGACTCCTGCCCACATGGATAAGCTTACCGCGTTCGCCAATAGCTGCTCAGTACCTTCCTTACGCTGAAGTTTTATGTCCGCTGCACTTGTTGACATTGAACTGGGTACTAAAGCGCCATATTAACTACTTTCTTATAAACACTTGATTACACTAACATTAATCATATTAACTATTATTCACATGTGACCAAATATTTGATTGAAACTAAAAAATAGCATTTTGGGTGACGATATAGGATACTATTAGGCAGTTGTGTGGTATAGAAGAGAAGGTATGGCGTTAGTGATCTCCCCTGACGGTCTTATGTGATAAAGTATAGTGGATGAAGCTAATCTACTTACCTGCAATGACGCAACCTCTTGTGTGGCAGACATTTTGAGACAAAGTATCGGAAGTTGACAAGACTTTATCTAGAAATAAATAAGGTAAATGTTATTTCATTTTCATTTTCCCCCTGAAAGTGTTGCAGAGATGTTCTTATGGTTACAGTGAGAAAGACACGCAAGTTATGAAAGAAAGAAATCTCTTGGTGAGATTGATAGAAATTTGCAGTTTACATAGACTGGGAGGTAATCACAGTAATAGCACCTTGCAGGAAACCTTTAACGGTGTATAGCTGTATGTGCAGGGTGATCAAAAAGTCTTGTCACCCCTACCCAAAAATAGTAAGAATAATGGAGGAACAATATTAACAGGGGGTGAGAAGACTTTCGGACCACCCCGTAGAATGTCAAATGGGAAGCCTTTTTTTCCCTCGAGTTTAAAACACAAAGTTTCTAGAGATTTGTAAAGAAAGTAAAAATGTGTGGAAGAGAGTTGCAGATCCTCTTGCTACAGGCATTGGGTCCGGGGGGAGGGCACACATTCTTCCAGAATGGACTTTGAGAATTTTTTATAAAATGAATTAAAAATAAATAGGAAATTCAATAGTTGATGCAATAATTGGGATTAGGGAAGAATCTTACATCAAAAAATGATTTCAGCGAGCTTCATCAGGCCAGTACTGAGGGTGTTAAGGAAAAGGTTTTATTCCTAATCCTTAATCATAACAGAAGGTTCAACACATCCACCAATGTGGAAGCAGAGAAGTTAAGTTTTCCCTAGTCGTAGACTATAAAGGAAATAGAAACGCTATGTTTATTGAACAGGATCCAAAGGATGGACAAAATAATTGAAACAACAACTCTTTCTACTGTCATACTTCTGTCAGCAATTATACTAGAATATAAATTCGGATTGTCAATAAATTATGCAGATGAATTGGAGCTACCTCATACCTGATGTTGTTAAACTAAACTTATGCTCCTTTTTAATTCTATTTATTAATACATGGCAAAAGAGAGACCTTTTATATCAGAGGTGGACAAACTGCGGCCCGCACAAACTTTGCATGTGGCCCGCGTTTGATTTCAGAATTCGACAAAATATTGAAAATTAATTATTGAACATTTTGCCAAAATCTGACTTCATACGCTAATTAGAATGCCTTGGAAACTTTAATGGTTTGTATTCCCCAACAAACTCACTTCATACTCGCCTTGTTTTATATTTTCGGTAATTATTTAATTTTGGCAATATTGTGTTAATAATTAATTGGAAATTGTGATTCGGATTCCATGCGAAGCTCTAAGTCCCCCTCTGATATGTATGGAAACAGTGGCAAAACTATGGAAAAATTACCCTTAGTTTTTAATGTGTATTTACATCTATAACTATGTAGTATATTCAACCAAATAAACAAAGCTAATTGCAATTAACTAATATTTATTCGAAATTTGCATCTAGCTGTTTAAGTGCGGACCGCAAAACTTTTCATAAGCTTCAAAGTGGCCCGCTGTTTAAAACTATTTCCCATCCCTGTTTTAGATTTTTAAAGGGGAGGAAGTTGTTGGAGAGCTGATTTGAGAGTAATTGTGTCTAAGTAATGTTGTCATGCCACAATTGAAGAAAACCTAGAGCTTGTAGAGGTACTTCTGGACCGAAGGCGAAATTCGGTAATCGGGATTGCAGAGTCAATAAAGCATAAAGGCAAAAGTGTACGAGTAATTAATTGCCGAGGAAAAGCAGCACCTTACCAATTCAGTGTTGACTAAAACAGTTCATCGAAAGCTTCAAGCAGTTGGAATCCATGGGAGAGCTGCATTTGAGAAACCTCTCATTTCTCACATTAATATTAAAAAGCGAAATAATAGTATGCTGATGATCAGAATAGGCCAATGGGGACAATAAGAGTCCTTTAGTCTGACGAATCGTAGTTCACACTTTATCCATCCCCAGTACGTGTTTACCTATGGAGGCAGTCCAAAGAAGCTTATAATCCCGGCTGCCTGAGCCCCACCTTAGGGTATGGGGGCGGTACAGTAAGGATTTGTGCAGCCAAATCATGGAATTCTCTTAGTCATGGTGTACTGGTACATAATAGGGTTAACATTCAGGAAATTTGTCCGTTTGAGTGATCCAGTTCCTCCTATATTCAGAATATTGTTCCTTAATAGTAGCGCCGTCTTTCAAAATGAAAACGTAGCCAACCTCATTGCTAGAATTATGAAAGACTGGCCCCGAGGCATGGGTAGTTATGCGCAACACATGGATTGTCCTCCATAATTGCGGAATAATAATAATATCAAACATATGTAGTTTGTATTAGAGAAAGAAAATCAGAACCGCTTTCATCCATCAGTAACCGTTGTGATAAAACTGCACAAGTCAATTTCTTGATACATTCAAGCAATTGGGGCTGCAATAAGAGTACAGACGCCTTATCAAATAATAAAACTTGCACTTAAGAATGTTTCCATTATTTTGTCCACCCTTGTATACGTTATTCATCATTTGCAAATCTGAGTGAAGCGAAATGTGAACTTAAAGATGGTGGTCCTACTAATATACATGGTTGTTTGTGATTGATTGATTTCGCCAGAGGCCTTCTAATCATGCTATTAATGGTCACTAGTTAATTTAAACCTTTTTTCGTTGAAGTCTTCTCTCTCTTTACTCGGAATAAACATAACTGGCAGTGCTTTTTTCCAATCTTGTCTCCAAGGACCACTGACACAAAGAAACAAATCGAGAATAAAAAAAGAGTTTTGTTTCCGAATATTAAAACAAATTTGTTTGCCTTGAGACAAACAAAAAAGGAATAATATTCACTTGGGCGGAAACAAGTGATGTATCAATAATTAAAACTTTACTGAACTGTTCATGTAAATTATTTGGCAACGCCCGAAACCCCCGGAAATCTTCCATTATGTTGTATTGTTCCTCTAAAACTGTGTATTTTGCTAGTTATATTTGCTTTTTATGGAATGTCGTTTTGGGGTCGAGATAATAGGGCAACGATAGTTTAATTTTGGCGATACTTTTCATTTTTAAAGAAGGGTTAGATTTTAGCATTTCTTGCCACTATCCTTATCTCTTACTCCTGTTTTATTATCTTCGTCTTTTTGTAGGTTTCTTTGTTTAGCTCTACATGTGCACTTTCTAACTTTACATTTTCTCTTTGAGATGGAGCGTTAAATTATACGCATATTATGATAACAAGTTTTATAAGCTGCCAGGTGGTCGAATGTATAGGGGCCTTGTGGTTTTAGTAGAGGCACCAGTTTATGGAGGGTTTCATTTGTCAGGAAGGGATACCAATCCATAAAGGGTGTCGGACGAAGACGTTTGAGGTCTCACTGTCGAGTTTGCTCTGACTTCCAAAGTTCTTTCGGGGAATCCTTTTATAGGCTGGCTTCGAAATGTAACTTGGTTATCACTGGGTTAAAGAAAGGACTTGAGCGGATAATGGGGATTGTAGGCTTTATTCTAGGCTTAGTTCTACCTTGATTGGGGCAAGCGAGATAGTTGAGTCTTACGCGGCTTTGTTGTGAGTTTCTCTCTACGTTAGATAATTGTGGCTATATTTACAAGAAATATGGACCTGAAGGATTAAAGTACTACCGAACTTTTTCAAGGCTATCGAGAAGACTTAGGGAATCTTCTTTTGACTGTACTTTCCTTGAGATTTGTCGTAATGGTAATGTGTATCCCAGTTTTGTTTATTTCAAGCTTTATCAGAAATCCCTTTATCATTTCGAATTTTATAAATCTTCTCTAGATTATTTGTTAAACCATGAAATTGAATTTAAAGTTCGGTCATACGAGCGCCTATTGGTTGATTTTGAACGCTCTAAATTTAATTTACGCACTCATTTTTCATTTTTAGATTTCACATGCTTTCTTATCCTAAATTACCATGATATTTCACGGTATTCTCAACAAGTATCTAGAATTTATAACAAAAAACTCCACAAATTAGGCCTTGGAAAGCCTGATCTTTTCTCCAATGGTAATAATGTAAAAAATCTATCTAACTATCACTTGTCTCCACGAGAGGAGTTTCTATTGTCTTTGGGTTTCCAATTTAAATTGCCTAACTTAAAAATCAAATATCCTTCCTACTATTTATACTTTGAAAATTTCCTACATGACATTCGTAAATTACCCATTAACTATGACTTCAGTAGATTCAAATCTGACTTCTCAGAAGTGGCACACGAATTTTATCACAAACTGAAGAAATTGAAAAGATTTTCTATCATGTTCAGAAACAGTGATATTAAAACGCTAAGTTCCCTATCTAATAATCCAGATATTGTCATTACCAAACCCGATAAAGGAAATGGAGTTGTTCTATTAAATCGAACTGACTATGTACACAAAATGGAATCCATACTTGCAGACACTACAAAATTTAAACTGCTCTCAGAAACACCAACAAAAATATCTCTAAAACTAGAAGATAAAGTTAACAGAGTTCTGTTAAATCTAAAATCCACTAAAGTTATAGACCAACAAACTTATGATGCCCTACATTCTAGTGGTTCTGGGTTAGGCTTATTATACGGCCTCCCTAAGCTACACAAAGCTGGTGTTCCTCTCCGACCAATTCTGGCTTCCTATTCTCTTGTAACTTTTAACCTTTCTAAATATGTTGCTAAATTGCTCTCTGGGTTAGCCATAGGTCAATACACCATAAAAAAACAGCTATTCCTTTGTTAATGAATTATTGTCACACAATTTTGCACCCTGAAAAGTCCTAGTCAGTTACGATGTATCATCACTATTTACAAATGTTCCTGTTAATGAAACAATTGATATTATTTTAAATCTAATTTTTAACAAAACAGGCACCTTTTACAATTTCTCTCGTAAAAAGTTCAAGACTATTTTAGAAATGATTTTTAATGAGAATTATTTTTATTTAATAACAAGGTTTACCAACAGATAGATGGAGTAGGAATGGGATCACCAATTGCTCCAATAGCAGCTAATATTTTCATGATTCATCTTGAAAATAACTTTATGAAACATTGCGCTTTAGATTTCAAACCCATATTTTATCGTAGGTATGTTGACGACTCCTTTGCTATTTTTGATAATATAGAACATGCCTACCATTTTTTAAATTTTATAAACTCTTATCATCCCAACATTAAATATACCATTGAATTAGAGAGTAACTATCAACTTCCTTTTCTAGACGTCATTATAGAAAAAAACGGCAAACTAACTACCTCAATATACAGAAAGCCTACCTTTAGTGGCCTAAGAATCAATTTTTTCAGCCATTGTGACTTGTCACACAAACTCAGTGCAATTAAATCTCTAATATATAGAGGTTACCATCTCTCCTCCAATTATTCCCTAATGCACAATGAATTCCAGACTCTAAAGTCTAATTTTAAAAATAATTGTTACCCCCCACCTCTGGTTGACAAACTAATCAATAATTTTCTTACCAAAATTTACTCTCCATCCTTTCTCACATATAATGTTCCCAAAAATGAAAAAAATTTCGTAGTACCAGAAATGGGAACTTATAATAAATTATTCACTAGGAAATGCAACAAATTACTCAAAAAATATTTCTTTCATACCAACTTCAAAATCACTTTTGTTAACCCACTTTCCATAGGAAGTTTCTTCTCGTCAAAAGACAAACTTCCTCTAGAAATGAGCAGCCGTGTTGTTTATGCTTTTACTTGTCCTTGTTGTTTGCAAGGAACCTATATTGGTAGTACGGTTCGCTCATTGAAAGAGAGGTTTTGTTCTCACATGGGAATAAGCCATCGCACTGGAAAAATATTGTCGAAGAAAGAAGCTTCTGTAATTAGAAATCATAGTATAAAATGCAAGACAGAATGTTCCATAGATAACTTAAAAATAATTGGTCATAATAACAATGAATATAGTCTAAGAATTTTAGGATCCCTAATAATACGTACAAAATCTCTTACACTCAACATAG
The DNA here is from genome assembly GCA_963969495.1 of Ceratothoa steindachneri. Lineage (NCBI taxonomy): Eukaryota > Metazoa > Arthropoda > Malacostraca > Isopoda > Cymothoidae > Ceratothoa > Ceratothoa steindachneri. The sequence continues at coordinate 117,111,510 of OZ018332.1, forward strand.
ATAATACCGCTGTTCCTCTTCTTATTTCTCAATTTTAATTACCTCATTCAACAACCAACCAACCTTCTCTTATTAAACAACCAACCAATCAAATTCCTATCCTTCTTTAAGCCACATCCTTTATAATTTCTTCACTTTGTGATTTCTCCTGAACTTCATCGGTAAGCAATATTATACTGTAATTTTTTACTTTTGTGTTTTTGCTTCTTATTTTCGTGTCAATAGTGATAACATTAGATTAATAATTTAATTCTCTTGCCTTTCAAATTCCTGAATTATCAGTAAGCAATATTATACTGTAATTATTTACTTTTGTTTTTTGTGGGGGGTTTTCGTTTCAATAGTGTTATATTAGATTGATAATTTGATTCTCTTGACTTTTAAATTCCTGAGTTCTTTTCTAATTTTTGATTTACCTACATAGTCATAACGTAATTATTTTTAATATTCTTTAACTGTATTAGATTAATTTATGTTTTAGAACCTGAAGATGGGTGATACGCCCGAAACGTAGTTCCATAAATAAATCACATGTACCTCAGCCTCCTATGTGTCCTTACCTTCATCGTGAAATTATATATATATATATATATATATATATATATATATATATATATATATATATATATATATATATATATATATATATATATATATAGAGAGAGAGAGAGAGAGAGAGAGAGAGAGAGAGACAGAGAGAGAGACAGAGACAGAGACAGAGACAGAGACAGAGACAGAGACAGACAGACAGACAGAGATAGACGGGCTGACGAGACACAATCGTCTTAGAAACATATAAATATATAGGGCTTGTTTAACTTTCTCACTGTGGCTAGAATATTAATGAACATACACACTAGAATTAGTGAGCTTGCGATGAACAGAATATTAAAAGTAAGACGGCAACATGCGAACCAAAAGATCCCGAAAGGATAAGGTTAAATTATACTCAAGTTCAAGTGTAAATTTAATAGAAGTAACCAAAGAATTAAGGTTAATGAATAAATTCTTTGGCCCTTCTATTAAATTTCCCATTGAACTTGATCATAATAGAACAACGTTACCATTTCTGGATCTTTTCATTTACAGGTCTCCGTTATCATACACATCTTCGAACAGCCCAAAGACTTTTGTTAGATAGCCCAAGCTTCCAGTTTTTGTTTTAATTGATCTTTTTTTTTTCTCTTTAAATCAATTTATTATTCTTGTGAAAAGAGAAAGAGACATTCTGGCAACAATGCATTCTTGCTGTCTTCTAAGATGGGTAAATTACAAATCAAACCAGATAAAATGAGTATTTTTGTTGTGGGAAATAAGAATTCATATATTTTACCTTTAAATTATTGCTTTCTATCTGCTTCCAGAACATAGATATACATTTTACTGCAGAGCATGAAAGTTATATTTGTATGCTATGTAATGGTGTGTTTTCGTAGGGGAAGTGAGGCAGTCAGAACCCTTGGACTTGAAAGCTTGCTTGAATCGTATCTCCAGAACAGAAATCTAATTACTTCAACCTTGTAATGGGGTTCGAATTCCTAGTTTTGAATGCCTTTTCATTTTGGACACATTATTTAGTCAATAGTTATTATACTGAGTTGTTCGTAACATTTTGCTAAGAGTCTAGGATTTTTTAAAAAAAGCCAAAACAATAAAACTATATAATAAAAGATTTGCTCACGTGGAACAGTACAAACTCGTAAAATTAAATAATTCAATATAGTGACATGTAACAATTTGCCTCACGTACTGCTTACAAATGTATAGGATTAAGACCTGAAACATTGTTAGCCTTTAAGGATCTCCCTTCACCAAAATTTGAAATACATTCCTATTTTTTTCTAATTTCCATTTACAAATATTTTACTAAAATAAAGCGTTTGATCAATCCACTTTCGATTAATAAATTCAGTACTACTTCGTGAACTTTCCTATACACATTGGGTCTAATTCTGTTTACTAGACCTTGCCCTTCGCTCACAGGGCTTGGCATCGATAAAGAATATATATATTTCATAATCTTAAACAGAAAAGAAATATCTATGTAACTATCTATCATAATTTGTATTAAGGAAATAATAAATGCTGACCTCTTCCTTCATTTCAACTAGCTTAGGATGTAGTGATTTAATATTGTAATCTTTACATTTGTTTTCATTTTTTATCATTCTTTCTACCAATCTTCTATTTCCTTTCAACTGCATACCTCTCTCATTTACGTCGTTGAGTGAAAATACCTTCATTGGCTACATTACTTCTCCTTTCTACCTTGACAAAAAATGGTTGTTTCTAACCATTCAAGAACATGGAGACCTTTCTAATAGGTTTAATGGGAATATTCTTTTCGCTAAGATTTTGTATGGGTAAGAATATCCCATTATTTATTTATCATTCCCTTATTTTATAATAGGAGGGAAAGATTCATCCCCGAGGTAGGCGCCTCTCCATCTTCGTTTCCCGAGTGAGAGAGGAAGGTGTAGGGAGACAACCCGGTCAACCTTTCATCTAACTTCCTCTACTCCCCTAAAGGGTCCAAGTGGACCCAGATAGGAAAGGGTCGGTGGGAGCCAATGAAGGTAGGAGGACGAGTAAAACAAAATATGGAAATGAAAGAGTAAGAAATTCGAAATTTATCTATTTTGATGTTATAGAGGATAGTTTAATAAAATGGAACAACTCCATTGTGTGGACCAACTGATTTTATCGTGGATTCTGAATCCCCGTAACATTAATTTAAAGCAAACCTTTACTTTGTTTGATGAGTTTATTTAAAAGGTTATTCCGTTTTAATTAACTGTGATTTCCATTTTGTATTTTAAAGGGTTTTTTTACTATCTCCCGAATCCATGTGTTCTAACCCCTCACCCGAAAAGGGGGCGGGGGCGTTTAGATTGCTGTACCTGTTACCGGGACGAGCGGTACGCGGTGCCATCCTCAACTGCCCTCGTTTGTCTAAAACTAGTTTGTAACTGCCTTAGCTTTATTGATTCTAGATATCTCCCATTTATTCCTTTTCAACACTTTCTTGACAAACTTTTTATATATTTTCTTGGGTGGAAGTTAATTTTGCAGGCTGGTCGCCGACAAGCCTTCGTCCAGTCAGCCCTGGTTAGGACCGGGAGGAGGGAGGTGGTTCGCCCCCCCTCTTGGCTCCGATGGTGGTTGGTGGTATTTAACATACTCGCCTTTTAGCCTCACCTTTCCCCCTTTTACTTTTATATTACTATCTCCCACAACAGGGAGTCAGACCGATCATTAAAACCATGCTACAGCTGTCATCTGGAGAATTGCATGCCCTTGCTGCTTCAAAGCAGATGCGTTCCCTCCTCACCCCAAAGTCTTTGGTAGGATCTGTGACTATATATCTTGTACACATCCTCATTTCTTCCATCTTTACCACTTTCTTTGCAGACCTCAGCTTACAAACTTTCTGGGTGCGATGCCACCGTTGGTTTTCGCTTTAAATTTTGAGAAAAACCTTCACTAATTTTTATGTAACCTTTTGTCTAGTTTTGGGGGGTTTATTTTTACTGCATTGATTCTTTAAATATTCATTTTAAAGTTTGCTTTTTATTACCAACTTTTTTTCAGAGAACTTTCTGGGGCCGTAGCAATACTGTATAGTTCACGTTGACGATGTGGTAACTAGATTTGCCACAAACTATGTCATTCTTGTGTGTCGCGCGTGGCCGTCAATTGTTAACTCTCTCAGTCCTCTTCTGGTACCCCCCCCCCATCCTGCCCCCGACCACCCTCTCTTCCCCCATACATTTTTCTCTAAAAATCTCTATATCTTGCCTTGACAGTTTCTCTTTCTCTCTCTCTCCCTTTTATATATATATATATATATATATATATATATATATATATATATATATATATATATATATATATATTATCCTGTTTTTCTGTTTCTTGCGGTTGGTTTTCTGGATTCATTTCATCATTCTTTCGCGTTCATGAAAGATATATATATATATATATATATATATATATATATATATATATATATATATATATATATATATATATATAATATATATATTCTCTTACACTTTTTACTCTACCATTTAAACCAGGGAATAGGCAATAAATTAATTTAAGCAGTGAGATACATTGAAGCTTCTGTAATTCTTTGCGTGGTCCCCTTAAACAGTTGGATGCAAAGTTTGAATACATATAAGTTAGTTGCAATTATCTCCGTGCATTTGTTGGCATAGACTACATAGTCATAGATGTAGCTACACAAATGCTAATTTCTTTTACAAACATTTGCTCTCTCTTTTAAACTGTTGCCAGATTTATATCAGAGTGGGGCCCTAAAGATTGAGGATAAATTCGAACAACGATTTACAATTCTACCCCATGTGATCATAACCCTGGGCCCAGGTGTTTACCATCCAACTACTAATCACATTCAACGTAACTTAACTTCCACGAGCGAAGAAGAGCGTGTAAATAAGAGTAACGAGAATACAATGGAGAGAACAAAGTATTCGTACACTTTCAAAACTTAATTTTTAATAGACTTCCAGCCCATCAAATTTCATGAATTTTATACAATAGATATAGTAATATAAATGTAAAAGTTCTGTGCACAAAAAGGCCTTAAACAGAATTGATATTCAGTAAACTTGAAATTAATGAAAACAATGGTGAAAAAAGTATTAGTACAAATCGATATTGAGGTGATTAATACTTAGTTGCGTAACCTCTGTGGACTTCCACCGCTGCAACATTCCTTTGGTATCTCGGCCCATTCTTCTTTGCAAATTACCTCCACTTCTTTGATGTTCTTGGGACCCTTCAAATGAATCTTGCTCTTCAATGTTCGCCACATTCAAATCTGCCGACTGACTAGGCCACTCTAGAACGTTTACATTGGTTTTACGGAACCATTCCCGAGTAGCTTTCGCAGTAGGCTTCGGATCATTATCTTGTTGAAAGATCCATCCCTCTCCGAGTCCAAGCTTCTCTACAGAAGCAAACAGAAGTTATTCTAAAATGTCACTGTAGATTGCTGAATTCATGGTCCCATCTATGAGGGTGATATTGTCGGTACCTTAAGATGCTACCTCCCCTAAACTTCAAGGTAAGGATGATGTTCTTAGGGTCGTAGGCACTGCCGTCTTTCCTCCAGACAGGGCAGCCATCGCTAAGGCCAAGCAATTCTATTTTTGTCTCTTCTGACCACAGGATATTATCCCAGAACTCAGTATATTTCTTCAAATGCTCACGTGCGAACATCTACCTTGCAGCTTTGTGTCTCTTCAGCAGCAGAGGTGTCTTCCTTGGCCTGCGAGACTTAAAATCATGCCAGTTTGCAGTTCATTACTGATGGTTTGCTTTGTGACCAACGTTCTTGCCGCTAGTAGGTCATCTTGAATTTCCTTACGGGTCGTCATAGGGGCAGCTCTATGCTATGTATTCTAAAATGTCACTGTAGATTGCTGAATTTTTCGAGGAGCACCTGAACATTGAAGGTTGTGGATGGTTCAAAATGATAAAGTCATTGGTGCTGTAAAGTATTTTCAGCTGATCGGATATCTTCCGGTAGCTCAGCCCCATCAGTATGGAGCTTCAGGATCGCCTAATTTCTGGTCATTAGAGAGTTTTTTATTCTTCGCCATGATAACATCCTTACTGCGTGAATCGACTGCTGAATGACATTCCAATCTTTCATGAGCTCTTGTTGACTGCTGTACATATTATTGGATCCCTCTAGAAGCTTCTTAGCACCGTCATATCTAATAATATCTCTCTCATGTGCTTTTAAAAATGAATTTCGTTAGGTTTATGTTTCTGTACGAATACTTTTTAACCTTTGATTTCATTCATTTCAATTTTACTGAATATCAATTCTGTTTCATGCTTTTTTGTGAACATAACTTTTAACTATACATTAATATACATATATTGTGCAAATTTCATGAAGTTTGAAGGTGTACGAATACTTATCTCTACCCAGTGTAGGTATTAATAAAGTATCGTATTTTTTCTGAACATTTTATCTACGAATGAAACATATTTGAAAATGACTGATTTAAGAATCTAGCAATTATATAAAAAATAATGAGATGAGACTTTGGCAAACTGTTCAATAATTAATTTTCATTAATTTATCGAATTCTGAAATGAAACACGCGGGCCACATGAAAAGCCTTCACAGGTCGCATGTGTCCCGCAGGTCTCAGTTTGCCCACTTCTGATCTAAACCTTTCTATATACATATCTGTATCTACACATCTCTCCCTAAAACTCTCTCTCACACTCTACATCTTCCCCTCTCTTTCTCTCTCTACACACCTCTGTCTCTCACTCTACACATCTCTCTCTATCTGTCTACACCTCCCTCTCTACACTTCTCTCTTTACAACTTTCTCCCTACACCTCTCTTTATATACACCTGCCATCTCTTTTCTCTATTTATACAGCGCTCTCTCTCTATATATATATATACCTCTCTATCTAAACTGGTCAGTCTTTAAAACTCTCCTTCTATACCCCTCTTTCCAGGGTTAGCAAAGAATAACATAGCGATGGCATCGATAAACAAATAATTAGGAAAGTCAGTGACAAGATTTCTGTGCTAAAAATCATATCGTTTAGTTATGTCATAAAATTGTGTTAATAATATTTTTGTCGATTTTCTTTTCAAAATTCAGTGAACACATAAAAAACTTTTATTTTTCTTAGGTCAGTTCATTTTATTGTATCGAAGTTTTGTTGTTTTTTTGTCTAGAAGTAACATGTAGCTTTAGGCAATTCTTAAATAGTGTGTAATATCTAGTGTTATTTTCTCCCGTTTATAAAATAATTGTGTATCTTAAGGTAAATCTTGCTATAAATGTATAAGAAATTTCAATTTAGGTTCATATCAATAAACTGTAGCTACATAGTACATTATGTAATATGTTCAGTTTAACAATAATTAGTTCAGTCTACAAATCTATATGATTAGAAACCTTCCATAGTATCCATACAGATATTTAACACTTATTGTTGCCGTATAAATCAATTTACCTCTAATAATAATGGCTTTTAAAATATTAACTGTACCTCTCCCCTCCCCCCAAGAAATGCTTGCATTAAAATATGAATATCCTAAATCATTGAAAATTGATCAGAATTATTGCGTAAAATAAAATAAAATTCTAAAATTTACTAAAACAAATTTTTAAAAAAAATTATTTTAATAAAAGAATCCAATTATAATAAAAGAGATCAGATTTTAATAAAAAAATCGATTTTTAATTTTTTTATTAAGAAAATCCGATTTTTTTTTCCAACCCAGCCTCTCTCTATGTATGTACATCTATTTCTACCTCCATCTCAAAACTCGTGCCCTTTCTCTTTACACCTCTCTCTCTCTCTCTATCTACACCCATCTCTAAATAGTTCCCTATCTAGACTTCTCTAACAACATATCTCTCTCTCTCTCCCTCTCTCTCTCATGGAACGACCTTCTCGGAGGTAGTCAAAAAGGGTGTGACCACAAAAACAGAGAAGCCGGGAAACGGAAGAGCGTAGGGAGTCCTACACTAGGGACTCCCTCAAAGTTCTTCTGTTCAATGCGAGGTCAATCAGTTATAAGTTTCTTGTGCTCCGTGGCCTCGTAGCAACAGAGGAACCTGAGATGGTAGCCATAACGAAGTCGTGGATAAAGACCTCAAGCCGAGATTTTGAAGGTGAATTCACGATTCCCGGTTATCAGCTCTTCCTGAAAGATAGGCCAGACAGAGAGGGTGGCGGTGTGATGTCGTATGTCAAGGATACTCTCAACTCGACGGATTGCAACATCGTATCCGACCATGAACTACTAGGTGTTGACCTAGAGATAGGTCCTGCCAAATACAGGACTCTGGTGCTTTACAGACCCCCTTCCCAACCCGTTGAGAAGGACAGCGAACTGTACCAGATACTAGAAGAACTTGTCGAAGACAGAGTGTGTATCGTCATGGGGGATTTCAACACACAAGTTGACTGGGAAACCAGAAAACCCTGTGGCGAGAACGCACTACTCCTGGAGTTCGCGAACAACGAGTTCCTCACTCAATGGGTGAGAGAGCCAACGAGAGGAGACAATATCATCGACTTGGTTTTCACCCCTGAGGATAACCGACTAATTAGATTTGTAGTCAAAGTCCCGAAGGCAGGGCCTGCAACTAGTAAATCGAGGAAGCTCGATTTAAAAAGAGCAGACTTTGCAGGTCTTTGTGCTGGACTGACTGACGTGAGGCTAGAAGTGTGCGATGTTGTTGAAGACTCGTGGAACAGTTTCAAAAATAAGTTCATGAGTCCTTAATCAAGTTGCATCCCTCTGAAATGTCCCCGTCGGTCTTCTGTTCAACAAAGTGGTTCAATCGAGAAATCGGCCAACTGCTTAGGGAGAAGAGAACTGTGTACCGGCAATCAAAGACCTCAGGCGAATTTGACGAATACCGGAGGCTAGCCAGGAGAGTGAAGTCCAGCATAAGGGCGGCTAAGCGGTCTGAGAAACTCCGGGTGGCGAGACTCTGTAAAGAGAATCCCAAGGAGTTTTTTGGATATGTGAACAGCCGTAAACCAATCCGTCGAACGATTGGCCCTTTGATGCAGAAAATGCTAACCTCCTCAACGACTACTTCTCTTCAGTGTTTACTGAAGAGTGTGATCCCATCCCCCAGCCAATGGATTCCTAATCGGGGGAAAAGCTGGAGGATATGAACTTCACCGAAGGAAAAATAAAAAAAATAAGATCAGTGAACTAATGACGAACAAGTCACCTAAAGTGTTGAAAGGAGTGCGCGATCAAGTGTCACGACACCTGAGCGCAATCTTCAACATGTCAATCCGGACCGAATGCGTTCCTAGAGACTGGCGTGAAGCGGAGGTGACTCCTATCATTTTGAAAGGAGACCGAAACCAACCGTCGAACTACCGACCTGTCAGTCTGACTTCGATAGTCGGTAAACTCATGGAAAGCATCATGGTGGACAAAGTGACGTCGTATTTAGAGTCAAACCTGCTATGAGGAGTTCCCAGCACGGCTTCCGGAGGCAACGGTCATGCCTGACGAACCTTGTGGAATTCTTCCACTTCGGTTCAGTGAGCACGATCGGGACCAGGCGGTGGATGTGGTGTACTTAGACTTTAAGAAAGCCTTTGATAAGGTACCACACCGCCGCCTTCTCCGGAAAGTGCGAGCGCTGGGCATAGACGGAAAAGTAGCCAGCTGGATCGAGAAATGGCTAAGTGGCAGACGGCAACGGGTGGTGGTGAATGGACAGGCTTCTGAGTGGGTGCCCGTTACTAGCGGGGTACCTCAAGGTTCTGTCCTGAGACCACTACTATTCATCATCTACGTCAACGACATGGACGGTGACATGGTTGCCAAGAATCCTAAATTTTCCGACGATACCAAGCTTGGTATGAACGTTGCAAAGGATGGAAATACTGCCCGCCTGCAGAAAGATCTTGGGAAGATTGGGGAGTGGTCGGACACGTTGCAAATGCCTTTTAAAGTGAACAAATGCAAAGTAATGCATATCGGCCACAGAAACACCCAATCTCAGTATATCCTTAAAGGCACTGCTATTAAATCCACTGACACTGAGAAGGACTTGGGTGTAATAATCACTAGCGACCTCAAGTTCTCCCAACAGTGCATCGAGGCAGAGAAGAAAGCCCAAGGGATGTTAGGCTACATAAAGCGCCAGTTTGGATACCGTAACAAGGAGATAGTACTTTGTCTGTACAACTCCCTCGTTCGGCCGCACCTGGAGTATGCCGTACAATTTTGGAGTCCTTCGTTTCGAAAGGATATCGAAAGGTTGGAACGCGTACAAGCCAAGGCAACCAAACTGATTCCCTCTATCCGACATAAAATTTATGAAGATAGACTAAGGGAATTAGATCTGTTCTCGCTGGAAACCCGTAGACTGCGTGGTCAGCTCATCGAAGTTTTCAAAATACTTCGAGGGTTCGACAATGTTGACTACCGGGATATTTTCACACTGAGTGAGAACAGAACGTGCAATCACGGCTTCAAACTTGAACTGAAGCATTACAACCGCAATCTGTGTGGAAATTTTTTCACTTACAGTATCTGCGGTAAGTGGAACGCACTTCCAGTGGCAGGTTTTCAACAGTGAATCTGTTGACCAGTTCAAGTCAAGACTAGACAAAGTCTTGAAAAGTGGCCGTTTAGGGACGCAAAACAATTGAGCAGCCATGTGCACGCTCGATTGCTAGTCCAAAGGTACCCTCTTTTAATGGACCGTAAGGTCTCCTAGGGTACTTCCTTTCCTTGTTACTCCTTGTTACTCTCTCTTTCTCTCTCTCGCTCCCTCTCTCCATACTTATCTCTTTCATTTTCAAACCCTCTCCCTCTCGATCTGAAGCTCTCTACTGTCTCTCTCTCTCTCTTTCTACACCGTTCTTTCTCCCCCTCTCTCTTTCTCTCAATCTACAGTCTATACCTCCTATGTCTCTCACTATTTCTGTCTACACCTTTCTCTCTTTCTCTCTTTAAACACATTTCTTTCATTCTAGCCCTCTTTCTTTATCTACGCTTCTCCCTCTCTACATCCCTTTCTCTCTACTCTCTCGCTCAATACCTCTTTATCTCTATTCCCCTCTCTACACCTCTCTCTCTTTTCTCTACCCTCTTTGAATATCTATCTCTCCGTTTCTATCAACCCTCCCTTACTCTCTCTCTATCTATTTATCTCTCCCTCCCTTCCTCTCTCTCTATCTATTTATCTCTTACTCCCTTCCTCTTTCTCTCTCCCTACCTCTCTCCCTTACTCTCTATATCTATTTCTCTCCCTCTCCCTTCACTCTCTCTCTACCTCCCTCCCTTCCACTCACTCTCTCCCTCCCCCCTCCCTCCCTCCTTCCCTCCCTTCCTCTCTCTCTGTCTCGCTCTCTCTTACTGCTCCCTGTTGACAAACAACCGACAAACTGTTAGCTTAAATATATACACTTTAAAGTGCTCACAAGCCTTGAACTATTCTTTGTAGAAAGGCATGTTAATGGGGGTAATGATAACACATTAAATAATATTCATAAACCCCCCCAAAATAATATTTGTTGGGTTTCATCAAATATATTCAAGGTTGTTTTTACAAATAGAATTGACTCAAAATTAAAGAATGTAACTGTGAGAGGGCCTATGGGTGCAGAAAAGTAGTTCGGATAGTTGCCCAATGAAGTTGTGGAAGGTGCGTCAGAGCGCGTCGCTAGTACTACCGAAATATGAAGCTGTGTGTCGTGATGGGCGAAAGAAGAGATTAGACACTATTCCAATTGTTTAGAATGGAGTCTTGATCCGGTCTTGGTCTCCTGTAGCCAGGATGTTTGGTTCGATATTTAGGCCGTCTAAAATGTGTCTGGTTCCCTATCAGGCATCTTTCTAATGCACAGATGTTCATTATATGTGCATTTAGTTTGCACAGCATGTGTGATCCAAGTGTCACTACTATCAACGTAAGACAGTCTTTGTTATTTTGATTATTTTTCAAAATTAGGTAATTTCGTTTCAAACGGAGTCTGATCGAATCAATGAAAATTGACTTTCAGCGAAAACGTTCAATTACAATTGACTATTTACAGGAAAAGTAGGTCAGATATAAAATTATTAAGGGAAAGTAACATAAAATGATAAAAGAGGTTTGTAGACAATCGTTTTAGTCATTTTCAAGGTGATTGTGCACAAATTTCCCTTAACTGGGCATACTTCGAAAAAAATCAGCACCAAACAAATTAAACATAAGAAAAGCTTACATCAATATCATTGGTTTTCATAGGATCCTAATTGATGAAATGGCAATTAGAGAAAAAAAGATTTAGGTATAGAAGTGAAGCTTTTTAATATGGAGGAACTGGGAAGAGAAGTAAACTCAAAATGGCAATAACAAATGAGTGTACTTTGGGGGTAAAGGGATCCACGGTTTAGCTGGGTAGAAATACCGATTGAGGTTACACCAAAGTTAAACCATATTGGGTGTCTTTAGTTGCTGGGTGGAGTCTTAATGCGGGTTGCCTTCACGGCGGATGCCATACTCTGTAGACACACGTGGCTTGGGCTTCACGTTAAACTGTAGGACTCCGCTGATAAATAAAAGGTTTTAAGAGTGCAAATCGGTGTTAAAAACCTTAATAAAAAAGAGGAATGGAAAAAGGTGGATAAAAATAATATAAGGTTGAGAAAAAACAGATATTTTGAAAAGGAATGAAAGATGAGTAAATTTGGAACCATTTACACAATCAGGAAACCGCATTTCAGTGATTTTCAACCTTCTTTTGCTTCATATATAAAAATGGCATCCAATCCCCTTTCCAAGATGGTCTGCCTCAAAAGGTATATTCTAGATAATAAAATATATCTCTAATATAAATGGAATATTTTCACATGTAAGAGAAATATTAATCTTTATTCTTAATTAAATCAGGGGATATTCTAGGAAGCGTGAATCCAGTAGATTATGTAAAATCTGTAGAGTTGTAGTTTGTCCTGTGCCAATTTTCCACACCCTCTCTTACATCCGATAATCATCCCCTCGCCGTTCACTCTGGTTGAGAACTCCTGACCTAAATGCTGAAGACAGAAGGGAAAGTCAATGCTTCCAGGAATTAGTTCTTCCAAGTCGTACATGGACACGGAACGAGAACTTAAAAATCAATGGGTGGAATCAGCATTTAGGGATTACTTTAGGTTTTACCACCCAGAAGGACTTAAGTTTGTACCTCTAAGTTCTTACAATTTGAGGGTTGAAATTGCTAGAGTAAGTTTTAAATACAACTTCACCATTACAAGAATTGCCACTAAAGTGAGAGAAGTCAATGCTTCCAGGAATTAGTTCTCCCAAGTCGTACATGGACACGGAACGAGAACTTAAAAATCAATGGGTGGAATCAGCATTTAGGGATTACTTTAGGTTTTACCACCCAGAAGGACTTAAGTTTGTACCTCTAAGTTCTTACAATTTGAGGGTTGAAATTGCTAGAGTAAGTTTTAAATACAACTTCACCATTACAAGAATTGCCACTAAAGTGAGAGAAGTCAATGCTTCCAGGAATTAGTTCTCCCAAGTCGTACATGGACACGGAACGAGAACTTAAAAATCAATGGGTGGAATCAGCATTTAGGGATTACTTTAGGTTTTACCACCCAGAAGGACTCAAGTTTGTACCTCTAAGTTCTTACAATTTGAGGGTTGAAATTGCTAGAGTAAGTTTTAAATACAACTTCACCATTACAAGAATTGCCACTAAAGTGAGAGAAGGAATTTGAACCCACCTGAACTCATCAACAGATATCAGCCAGTCTACTTAGTAGTTGAGTAAAGCATTGCGCTAGAGCATTTCTATAAAATCTCAAAGGAAATCCACAATAACAATTCATTTTCCTGTTTTACAAAGAAATAGAACCTTTTTCTTTTATTGGCAAAGGAATGCAAGCAAGAAGCAAAGATAAAAAAAGTGTATAATAGCGAGAAGAGTAATAGTTGAATGATTAAGGATAACTAAGATTGAAAAAGCAGATTTCGTTAGCTTTAGTATTAGGACGTATTCTAAATTCCAAAATTCCAAAGGGCAAGTTTGTTCGAGGTGGAGGGGGGCATAGCCACTCAAATGTACAAACTTGGTCTCCTTAGTAAATCCTCTTGATTTGAGTAAAGTGAAAGAGGTGTAATGAGTTCAACCAAATAATAAAACAAAACGATTCGGTAGAACTAAGAATATGCGTCTAAAATTCTAAAAAAGCAAAAATACCACGGCTAATAACATCATCCCTAAATGAGAAAAGATTCAAAGGTTAGGCATTGAAGCCTTTGGAATAAATATACTACGGAAAAAGACTGAAACTTATATCCATTAACTTAGAGCCATATAATAGGGGCGCGGTTATGTCCTAACTTTGGGTGAGAGGAAAAATCTGTCAGCTATTTTTCGGGAGAGAAGGAAGATGAGAACGGCCGTTTAGTATTGATGCTTTAGAAAATTAAAGAGCGCTGATTTTTAGTGATTTATCCTTAGCTAATTTTATTGGATATTTACTTACCGGCGACAGTCTCCTTCTGGGGCGGTGATTTCAAGCTGTATCCCACGATTAAAATAAGGAGACAAACCACGAGGCTGAAGGAGACGAAACGCAACACTTTGTTCTCTTGTCCTTGGGTGATTTTCCAGCAAGCGGCTTTTCTGGAATAAACAGGATTTATAAACTATAAATCTTGATAAAGTTGATTATTTTTTTGTTGTGAGTAATTAGGACTTTGTTGGTAATAGTAAAATAGATAAGATGTAAGTAGTGGAATCTAAATAATTCATTTTAGTAAGCTCTCCATACAAGGGAGTTGAAGAGCATTTGAACTCTTTAGCGGCTATTTGCTTCAGGAGGCTTTGAAATATGGATCCTTTACTCGAGTTCAGAATTTCAGGGCCACAGACCTTGTTTTCCACGATCGTTCCCATTTGTATATTTTAGGTGGCGTTGTCTATCTCCCTCCCATAATTTTAGAGTGGATAAGGGGAAAAAGGTAAAGGGCACGCTGGAAAATAAGAAAGTATCTGAGAAGGAGAGGGGGGGGGGAAGGTATCGCAATTCAGCTCCCCAATTCAGTGCTGCCATTTAAGCGCCATTGTTAAAGTGCCAGGACATTTCAGCGCTATGCAATTTCGGCATCAGGCCATTTCAGAGCCACCGTTTCAGTGGCAGGCCATTTTAGCGCCAGGCCATTTCAGCGTCAGGTTATTTCAGCGCCAGGCTGTTTCAGCAGTTGGCAAATTCAGCGGTAAGCCATTTTAGAGTCAGGCTAATTCAGCGTCAGGCAGTTTCAGCCTCAAGCTGTTTCAGCGCTAGGCCATTTCAGCGCAATGCCGTTTCAGCATATCTGCTTCAGCTCCACCATGAGGAGGGGACATTATAGCATTCAGATGCAGAAAATACTAACCTCCTCAACGACTACTTCTCTTCAGTGTTTACTGAAGAGTGTGGTCCCATCCCCCAGCCGACGGATTCCTACTCGGGGGAAAAGCTGAAGGATATGAACTTCACCGAAGGAGAAATCAAAAAGAAGATCACTGACCTAATGACGAATAAGTCACCTGGCCCGGATGGGTTTTTACCTAAAGTGTTGAAAGAAGTGCGCGATCAAGTGTCACGACACCTGAGCGCAATCTTCAACATGTCAATCCGGACCAAATGCGTTCCTAGAGACTGGCGTGAGACGGAGGTGACACCTATCTTCAAGAAAGGAGACCGTAACCAACCGTCGAACTACTGACCTATCAGTCTGACTTCGATAGTCGGTAAACTCATGGAAAGCATCATCGGGACAAAGTGACGTCGTATTTAGAGTCAAACCTGCTATGAGGAGTTCCCAGCACGGCTTCCGAAGGCAACGGTCATGCCTGACGAACCTTGTGGAATTCTTCCACTTTGTTTTCAGTGAGCACAATCGGGACAAGGAGGTGGATGTGGTCTACCTAGACTTTCAGAAAGCCTTTGATAAGGTACCACACCGCCGCCTACTCCGGAAAATGCGAGCGCTGGGCATAGACGGAAAGGTAGCCAGCTGGATCGAGAACTGGCTAAGTGGCAGACGGCAACGGGTGGTGGTGAATGGACAGTCTTCTGAGTGGGTGCCCGTTACTAGCGGGGTGCCTCAAGGTTTTGTCCTGGGACCACTACTATTCATCATACACATCAAAGACATGGACGGTGACATGGTTGCCAAGATTTTCAAGTTTGCCGACGATACCAAGCTTGGTATGAACGTTGCAAAGGATGGAAATACTGCCCGTCTGCAGGAAGATGTTGGGAAGATTAAGGAGTGGTCGGACACGTAACAAATGCCTTTTAACGTGGGGAAATGCAAAGTGATGCATATCGGCCACAAAAAAAAACAATCTCAGTATATCCTTAAGGGCACTGCTATTGAATTCACCGACACTGAGAAGGACTTGGGTGTAACAATCACTAGTGACCTCAAGTTCTCGAAACAGTGCATTGAGGCGGAGAAAAAGGCCCAAAGGATGCTAGGCTATATTAAGCGCCAGTTTGATTTTTGGAACCAGGAGATTGTACTGTGCCTGTACAACTCACTTGTCCGACCTCACCTGGAGTATGCCGTACAATTTTGGAGTTCTTCATTGCGAAAGGACATCGCGAGATTGGAACGCGTACAAGCCAGGGCAACCAAGCTAATTTCCTCTATCCGACATAAAAGTAAGTGGATAGACTAAGGGAATTAGATCTGTTTTCGCTGGAAACTCGTAGACTGCGTGGTCAGCTCATCGAAGTTTTCAAAATACTTCGAGGGTTCGACAATGTTGACTACCGGGATATTTTCACACTGAGTGAGAACAGAACGCGCAATCACGGCTTCAAACTTGAACTGAAGCGTTACAACCGCAATCTGTGTGGAAATTTTTTCACTTACAGTATCTGCGGTAAGTGGAACGCACTTCCAGTGGCAGGTTTTCAACAGTGAATCTGTTGACCAGTTCAATTCAAGACTAGACAAATTCTTGAAAAATGGCTGTTTAGGGACGCAAAACAATTAAGCAGCCATGTGCCCGCTCGATTGCTAGTTCAAAGGTAGCCTCTTTGAATGGACCGTAAGGTCTCCTAGGGTACCTTCTTTCCTTGTTGTTACTCTTAGTACGAGTTCGTATCTAGAAATACCTCTACTCTTATAACGAGTTCATGTCTATGAATACATACACATCTATTGCCAGTTCGTATCTGTGATTACATGTGTTCCTATTACGAGTTCGTATATACGAGTAACTGAACTATTATTACAGGCTTGTGTCTAAGACTACATGTGCTTCTATTACTATTTCATATCTATGAGTACCTGTACTTTTATTACGCGTTCGTGTCTAGGACTACATGTGTTCCTAGTACGGTTCGTGTCCATGAGTTCCGGTGCTCCTACTATGAGTTCGTTTGTTGGGGATTTTAAACAAGATCCATGTTCCTTAACTCCATAAAAATGCAGAGCAGAGGCACTAAAGTGGACAATCCCTTTGCCTATGTTAAAATGAAATGAATTAATTTGAATGTAATGTAAATATGTTTAATGCATCTGTAACATTTAAAAAGATGAGTACAATAAAGTTGAATGAAAATGGGTATCATAGTCATGAAATTACATATTTAGCAACTTCCCTCATTACCATAAAGGAGTTCAGATACAGCTGTCGAACTCTCTAGACACAAGTGTTCGGATATAGTGCTCGGTACAGTTTTTGGATACAATGTTCGGTTACAAGTGTCCAGATACACCCGTGCAAACTCTTTAAAAGAAAGTGTTCAGCATTTTATTACTGGAAAATAAGATTAACATGTTTAGTGCATCAAATCCGCTGAGTCGTCATCCTATAAAACAGATAATCGTGTTCAATCCACCAAATCCTCTGAGACGTCATCCGATGAAATAGGCAAGCTTGTTGAATCCACCAAATCCTCTGAGACGTCATCCGATCAAATAGGTAAGCGTGTTCAATCCACCAAATCCTCTGAGACGTCATCCGACCAAACAGATAAACGGATTTAATCTAACAAATCCTCTGAGATGTCATCCTGTCAAACAAATAATTTTGTTCAATTCAGTAAATCCTGAATTGAAAAAGATTGCACGTAAAGAAGTAGCAGTAGCAAAGGCAGAAGCTAGTCATGAATTGTATAAAGAGCTGGAAACAACCGAAGGGCAAAAGAGGATATACAGGATAGAAAGAAATAGTAACAAGGTAACACAGGATGTAAACCATGTGAAGCAGATAAAGGACGAATTTAGTATTATAAAGGGTGTTCCATTAAGACGGATCGAAATTAGCAGTAAATAAAACAGTTTTATTGGTAAAAATTATTGATTTCACTATTGGATCATGTTATTTGAGTCATGGCAATAATGGGTGAAAAATAATATTGCCTAAATGTCCGCCGAGGCTTCAGCGAAACACCTCCACTCGATGGCCAAAATTTTTTATGACGTCTCTGCATAGTTGCTCCTTGATATCACCAATATACCTTATTATCTCATCCTTCAGCTGTTGATTTGTTATTGGCTAGTTGGCATAGACCTTACTTTTGAGATGGCCCCAAAGGAAGAAATCTAAAGGCGTTAAGTCACAAAATCGTGGTGGCCAATTGACCTCGCTGTTTCGAGAGATGATGCGACCTGGGAACTTCTCATTCAATAAAGCCATTGTTGCATTGGCTGTGTGGCATGTGGCGCCGTCAGGTTGAAACCACAAATCTTCAACATCCATAGAATTCAATTCAGGCCATAAAAAGTTGGTTATCATGGCACGGCATCGCTCGCCTGTCACCGTAATAGAATTCCCGGCATCATTTTCGAAGAAAAACGGTCCAATGATTCCTCTAGCAAAAAATGCCCCCCAACAGTGACCTTTTGTGGATGCAGAGGCTTTTCAACAATCTTCCTGGGATTTTCATCAGCCCAAATGCGACAATTCTGCTTATTAACGAATCCACCAAGATGAAAATGGGCTTCATCACTAAAGATGATTTTTTTGCGAAAAATCATCATCGGCTTGTCTTTGCTCGTACACCCAATTAACGAATGTACGGCGCTTCAAATGGTCAGCAGTCTTCAGTTCTTGTGTCAATTGAATTTTGTAAGCGTGTAGAGAAAAATCATTTTGTCAAAATTCGATGTAACGTTGTTGTGGAGAGGTTCAATTCCTGCGGGTGATGATGAATAGAGGTTGTCTGGATCTTCGGCCACATTCTCGCGCACTGCAGCAATGTTTTCAGCTGAACGGCGCAAACCAGCACGCAATGACGTTTTCATATCTGCCACCGACCCCGTTTGTTTGAATTTACGAACAATTTTCCCAATTGCACTCTCGGTTGGTCGATTATGTTGACCCAAAAAATCGCGAAGTGCCTAAAATGCGTTTCTGTTTGAATGTCCATTTTTGTAATAGGCTTCGATAACTTCAACACGTTGTTCGATTGTTAATCTTTCCATGGTTGAAATTGCCAAAGACTGAAGTTGTTAAATCTGAAAGAAAAAGAAAAAACTCATTAGATGCTTAAACTTAACTCACATTTAAAATCGGTCCAAGTTATTGGAACACCCGTTATTAAGGGAAGAAGGAAATATACAAGAGAGATGGAAGGAATATTATGATATTCTGCTAAACGAGGAGAACCCATGGGCTTACCATCATGAGGAAACACCATATCCATGAATGACAAGAGATATAAAGAGAGAAGAAGTCGTGAGAGCTCTTAAGAGAAGGAAACCAACAAAACAGTTGGACCGGATGAGATCCTGGTGTAGGCATAAAAAGCCCTGGACAATGCAGGAGTGGACTTGTTGTGAAAGCTAATGTGCATGATAGAGGAGCAGGAAGAGACTCCTGGCGAATTGAGGGAGAGAAATTACAGGGAAAAGTCTACAAAACTGTTGTAAGACCAACTATATCGTATGTAGCAGAGGCATTACCTGTAAATAAGAGTAATGAGAATAGGATGGAAGTAGCAGAAATGAGGATGCTACGATGGATGTGTGGCGTGACTAGGGAGAACAGAATCACAAATACAAGGATCAAAGAAACAACAGAGGTGGCGGAGATTTCGAAGAAGGCACAGGAAGCAAGACTTAGATGGTATGGACACATAATGAGGAGGGATTGAGAGAGTGACGAGAGAAGAGCTTTGGAGATGGAAGTACAGGGAAAGAGAAGGAGGGAAAGACCCAAAATTAGATGGAGAGACTGCATACAAGCTGACATGAGGAAGAAGGGACTGGAGAGCAACATGGCAAGAGACAGAAACAGGTGAAAGCGGCTCATCAAAAGCAGCGACCCTGTATAAAGACGGACTAATAAGCTGACGACGAAGAAGAAGAATTCAGTATTTCCTCTGAGATGTCATCCGATAAAACAGATAATAGGGTTCAATCGACCAAATTCTCCAGGACGTCAATCCAATGAAACAGATAAGTGTGTTTAATCAACCAATTCCTCTGAGACTTCATCCAATCAAACAGATAACGTGTTCAATCCGCTAAATCCTCCAAATCCTCTGAGACGTTATGCGTTCAAACAGATAAACGTGTTCAATCTACCAATCCTCCAAAATGTCAAACAGATAAACGGGTTCAATCCACCAAATCTTCTGAGACGTCATCCGATCAAACAGATAAACGGGTTCAATCCACAAAATCCTACGAAACGTCATTCTGTCGCACAAATAAGCGTGTTTAATTCAGTAAATCATCTGAGACGTAATCCTATAAAACAGATAAACGTGTTCAATCCAGCAAATCCTCTGAGATGTCATCCGATCAAACACATAAGCCTGTTTAATCCACCAAATTCTCTGAGACGTCATCCGATCAAACGGATAAATGTGTTTAATCCACCAAATCCTATGCGACTTCATCAGATCAAGCAGATCAGGTGACGTCATCCTATCAAACATATAAACGTGTTCAATCCACCAAACCCTCTGAGATGTCATCCTATCGAAGGGATAAAATGGGTTGAATCCACCAAATCCTCTGAGACGTCATCCTATCAAACAGATAAGCGTGTTCAATCCACCAAATCCTCTGAGACGTCATCTGATAAAACAGATAAACGGGTCCAATCGACCAAATCCTATGGGGCGTCATCCTATCAAAAAAATAAGCGTGTTCAATCCACCAAATCATCTGAGACGCCATCCGATCAACCAGATAAGCGTGTTCAATTCTTCAAATCATCCAAGACGTCATCCACTCAAAAAGATAAGCGTGTTTTATCCATCAATTTTTCTGAGTCGTCGAACCTTTTTCGGTCGCCTCTGCCCTATTTTTCTCTCAGCAATGATCTCACTTCTCTCAAATTGCGAACAACTTTACACCATAACAATTCCTTGGGTAGACTTGTTCAATTATCTTACTCGAGCGTATTTTGACGATATCTACTGTTCTTATTTTGTTCAATTGTTAGCATGATTTTCGGTTTTCCTTTCTAAGACGACGTAGTCGTGTTCCGGGTTTTTAAACTTCCTCCTCTGAACATTTCAGGGAGACAGTTTTACTTTCAACCACCAATCGCTTTCATTCATTCTCGCCGTGTCCTTTTCGCCAACTGGCACCGCCAAACTTTAAATATATTTTTCGAAGGGTGCGGTGCATCCATGCCTCACGCAGAGTTGCCAATCTGACGCTTCCAACTCATGATTTCTTACACCCATAGCGGGCTTTCTTCTGACTAGCTATCTGCACCGCCACTCTCAACCTCCACTCTTTGTCCACTAACGACTGTAGAACCAACATCCTCTGCAGAAGCCAAAAAACAAACAAATAAGGTTCAATCTTTTCTATCTTTTCGCTTCCTTCCTAATTCCTGCCATTCGGTAATTATTCATTTCCTTCCTTAATTAACCTCGCAATTTCCCGTTCTTTCCTGCAACTACCGCCCTCTATTATCTCTCTGTTGTGCTCAATAACTCTATTTTGGCGTTGGAGGGGTAGGAAGGCATCTGCGATAGACATTTATTGAATTATTAATATATATATATATATATATATATATATATATATATATATATATATATATATATAGTAATATTAACCATCGCTTAGTTAATTAAATTTAAAGCAAAAAACAAAATGGTCATCTCCACCAGAAATTTTGTAAAGAGAGATGTGTAAAGCGAGGAAGATAGAAGATGCGAAAATGTGTGGAAGATATATAGCCGTAGATTCAACTGTCTTCATTGGCAGCCATGGGGTCCCGAACCCCCAGGCTTCAGCTGCGGCATGCTGGCCTATGCTTCACTACTAGACAAACCCACCGACCCTATGGGGACCGAGTAGGCATGCCATTCCTCCTAGTTTCAGGTATAGCAGGGAGCTATTCCCCTGCTAGAACCCCCATCCTTTTGCGGAAGGAGTCAAATCCTGACTTTGCCATTCAGGTAGGAGTTACAGAGGGAGGAAGTTAGGGGTCAGGTTTGGTTAGGTTGGGCCATGCAGAGAAATGTACTTCAGTGTGACACACTGAGTAAAATAGGCAGAAAATTCAAATTTGAATAAACATAAGACGATGCTGATGCGTGTGATCCACGTACCCCGACGGGGCTGAGTATCAGTGTATCCGCCCAATGGGTGGCCAACTCGAGCCCCCGCTGAAAGTTTTGTATCCACCCTCGCTGGGATCGAAGCTTTGCCTCGATGCTAGAATGGACTCATACGATTTTCGGGTCAATACTTCAGGGAGTTGTGTATGGCAGTTTATGGCATTCTAAATCTCTCCAGTGCTCTAATCCGTTCTGCCCATTTTCAACTTTACATTTTCTGTGTATTTTACTCAATGTGTTACATTCATGTATATTTCTCTGGATGGCCCAACCTTATCCCTAACTTCCTCCCTCTGTAACTTCTTTCTGAATGGTAAAGTCATGAAAGGTTCCACCATCGGTGTTTAGTGTCAAAACCTCACCATACATAGAACACTGGGGCTCGCCAGTGATTGTCATTCTGATCTTTATATGTACTTCATTATCCGGTCAGGGTATCTATTCTACTATGCGAGGATTTACCTACAGAATTTAAAAAAAAATAGAATATTAAACTCATCGCTTTGCGTCGGACTGGAAGAGGACTTAACAATTAAGAATTTAGCAGAGAAAACAAAACAATTCCTCCCCTTCGGTTTATGCCAGTTAAAAAATGTAGATATGGGTGCCAAAATTCAGCATTCAAAATTTACAGTCATGTATACACTAGTCCCAGGACGGACATCTTAGATCGTTTTTTGTGACGGGTCTCTATACAAAGTGCGTTAAGTAGTTCAAGACACAACTTTAGATATCTATCGGTGACCCAATCTGTTTCCTCTCTTTTCATGCTTCATGATCTCTCTATTTCAATTCAAACATGAAAGCTTAAAATCTGAGGTAGGAAATGATAAAAACAGAGCCAGGAAATTGCCACCTTCACAAACCTTGTGGTCAGGTTCTTCGTGTTCAAGGTTAGAGAGGTCCTTCGTATTCAAGGTTAGAGGCTTATGAGGTTGACTCTTTATCGGCAGCCGAAGGAAAGAATCATTTTCAGGGGTCAGGCTTCGTCAGGAAAGCCGTGTTTGCCCATCATTACCAGGATATCATCAACGATGTCCTCAACAAGTTGATGAGGGCCGGGAAGGGAGGAGTACGTGTTCAACTCGTGTTGAAAACTAATCCTTATACCATTTAATTTACAATATTAGATATCAGTTTAGTATAATTGGTAATCAAATATTCTATCGGGCTACTATTGCCAATTTTAAGTAGAATTATATCACTATCTCCAACTTCTGTCAAGCTATTTACACAGTCAATGGAAAATATGTGGATAATATGGATAAGAATACACATTTAATAATCCCATTGAAAAAGGTTTAACAAGTTTATCCGCCAACTCTTTCTTTATTTTTTTAAAAAATCATCATTTAAGTCTTATTTGTTCTAAAAACAGGACTCTCACATTTGACAATTCTTTGCAGAGTTTCTGCGCTTTCAGGATCTCTAAACATGATTGAAGTCGTTAAAACAGGAAAACCTAAAGTTTATGAGACTATGAGACAAAGGTTACGGAAGCAAGGAATTTTAAAGAAGTCCATATTGACAGGGAATGCAAGTCCAGACTACAGATCAATGAATATCGTATGATGTACTTGAGGTAATATAAAGAGAGAGGAAGAGGAGAAACAGGAAGAAGTATGAGTAAATAAATACTTCGAAATGAAGGGTAAAAGAAGGAAAACATATCTTAAAACCGAATTATCTGGAGATAATAAATCATTAGGTTTTGAAAGAAGAAGGATTAAATAAAGAGTAATTGAAAGAGTCTGATTTTTTTATGTAGATAAATTAGATTTTGAAAATGAACCCCTCTGTATTCCAAACACTAAGCGATATGAAAAGAAAGACTTTAAATGAGATTTTCCTCTTAATTAGCCTCAATAGAAGCGATGGTTTTTGGAACCACATTCTTCAGCTCAATGGTAGAATATGGTGCAACTAAGAAAAATAATTTTTTTTAACAAATACCCATAGAATAAAGTGTACAGAACACGTCTAGGGACCTTGATGGGCAAAAAAACTTACATCGGTTTCAAAACCCATTGTATTTGACGCAAATTCGGGGGAGGGGTCAGCTTACAAATTTTTCTTCTCGTATCAAATTTCTCCTCGTATCAAAAATCTAATTTAGTTACACAAAATAAAAGAAAGGTTCTGTGGTTCAATTTAATGCCTATTTAATCCTTCTAGCCTCAAATCCTAATGATTTATCACCGTTTAAAAACAGGCGCATTTTTAGTGGGGACCCTTTATTAAAGAAAAGGCCCAGAAATAAAAGAACAAGAAAAGTTAAAAAATATAGAAACTAAAAAGGAATTTATTATCAGGTTTTTATCTTAATGGAACAGAGAAGTAGTTTCGAAACCTGGAACAAGTTCGTACAATGATGACGTCATCAAAGGTATGGATTAGGATTCTCTTGGAGAAATTTGGTCAAAAAAGCACTTGACAAGAATCGATTCAGGACTTTATAAAAAAAAGGCTCCTGGTTGGTCTCCTCATCGTGGGAAACAGTCGAAAAGTTTGTTTAACTATTTCAGTAGTTGTCTTAAGATAGTAAGTGACCCAAATTATAGCTAAGTGCAATGGGAACCCTGAAAACAAGAGTCCAATTTTTTACTTTTGACTTTCTTAATCCGCAGTCCTTGGGACCTTTGTTCACTTTCTGCCCCACAAGTTTAATCCAATGATTTATTTTCCTTCTTCCGGGTCCCACCCTCTTTCTTGCTCCCACAAAGGTATCATCCACACCTGAAGGTACAGGTATGAATAAAATACCTCAAAACTCCAACCTGTCTACAACTTGATTACGTTACCGAGATAAATTGGCTGTACAAGAAGGAAACGGATAAAAACAAAATAAAAAAAATATCCGAGCGTGGCAAGAATTGTCTTTAATCCTGCATGTATAATTTAGAAACTAGAAAAATAATGGAGTACAAAGTATAGTGATGCACATAAGAGCACAAAGAGAGTACATCTAACTTTGACTCGTCGAAAGGGATGCCCGTATGATCCAAATTCGACTCTGGAAAATTAATGATATCGGATGATGGATGCAATGAGATTAAGGGATAAGTTTTAGTTTCGTTTTCCTTCCTTTGAGTGATGCGAAGCTCAAGAGATTCGTCAAAATTTCATATAGGCATCATTTTCAGAGATACTTCCCAATAGTTGATGGACATAAGTTCCATCTATCACATTTATAACCTTCCCCTACCTTCTATTTGCGGATTTAGTGAGGAATACTGAAGTTTGGAATCATATTCGCATTTAGGAGAAGATACCTCCATTAAGAGAAGGGATCTTTGTATCAAACGTGGAGAGACGCCATCCATTTGGTTTTGTTTACAAGGCTTAGTTTGTGTTCCGCTCGATAGATGAGACAGGGCACTTGTGTTGCTACAACAGACATTTGGGAAGGAATAAGAGAGGGAAGTGTTAAAGAGGGAAAAATAGAATACAATGAAGCCTAGGAGAATTTTATCGAAGATGTACACTAGTTGAAACAGGTTTTCGAGTGAATTTTAACTGGAATACGTTAACAGTGATGGGAGTTATTTATTTTTCCCTACCATTTGTAACTGTCCCAAATAAAGATGTTTATTTATAAAAATTAGGTAACGACTGCTAATCACCTCTGTTGTAAAACTATTCCACAAGTAATAATAATAATAATAAGAGATATCAGCCGCCAAAATAAGATAACTCTCGCAAAAATACTGTACGTTTCCATTTGTTTTCTTTGGGTGTATTTGATTTCTGATTGTTCTTTCAAGGACATTCCTATCACAGACTGAAATTTTATTCGCGGCCTTTTTCGGCCCCGATATCTTTTTTTTAGTAAGGTCAGTTTTATTGTCTTCTTTGCGTTCTATTATTTTTTTCCATTTTCCCTTCTGTTCCTTCTAACATTCACCGGATTGTATCTTTTGCAATAGTTTACTTTTAATAAGTTAATGATTCTTTTTCTCTCACCCTCTCTATTATTATATGATGACTGAACTTCTACTTCATCTCGCATCGTGGTTTAGTTAAGTGTCTTTGTTTTTTCTAGTTTTTATTTGCCACATCTTTCAAACATCTGCCATTGATTAGCAAATGCCATTTTTCCCTACTTTCTCAACAAAAAACAGAAATCCAAACACAGAAATACAAACACACCACAATAGCGGTCCATTAAATTTAAAAAAAAACAACAAACATTTTTAAATGCAGGTAGTAATAATAATGCATTATCATGCTAATTTAAACTACATTATAGAGTATAATTCAGTATATGAAGTAGGAAATTTACTCATGCCGTCTTCCGGAGCATATCTTAATGCGCGAAGCTGTCACGAACCCCTTCGTGTCACGCCTTTTGCGTGCCAACCCAATATTTTGGGAAAGTGGTTGGTGATGTTACATATAGTTACAGGCAGCCAACAAGGACTAGTTAGTCCACTCAAGGGCCAGTCCCATTCTAACATAATATGATAGTAGTCCTCCTTTGGACATTGTCGCCACGATGCTCACTCACGTGACATAATTGAATGCAAGGTCAGGTTTAGATGTATTATAAAAGATTGGCAAATACGATGGGCAGTTAATAAGTTTTGCGAATAGGTAGGGCAAAACAGAGGAAGGAGGATGGCTGTTTGTGGGGGTGTTAGGACAAGTTATGACAAGTCAGGACCTGCAGCCGCACGCTCCTGCCTCGTCTATTTAAGAAAAGGATTGGCAAATATCATAATATAATTATTGATAGAGAAAAAAACAACGACAACAACAACCCAAATTTCACTACTGTTACAGCATTTAATGTAAAATAACATCGCGGTAAGACTTTAGCTATCAAATAACTCCCTCTTCATACACATAACAACACGACGGTAGGACTTTATCTATCAAAACACTCGCTCTTTATACACATCTTAACATGGCGATAAGACTTTATCTATCAAAATACCCTCTTTTTCACATTATAACATGGCATTAGTACTTTGTCTATCAAATCACCCTCTCTTCATACGCATCATAACATGGCGGTAGGACTTTATCTATCAACCACTTCCTCTTCATACACATCATCTCATGGCGGTAAGACTTTTTCTATCAAAATACTCCTTCTCCATACACACTATAACATAGTGGTAGAACTTTATCTATCAAAGCCATTCCTCTTCATATACATTATAACATGGCGTTAAAATTTTATCTATCAAAAATCTCCCTTTTCATACCCGCTATTGCAAAAGCCCTGTTACACTTATTTCATTACAACGCTCTCTAAAAACAACATAAGGATAGTTTGATGCAGTTAAACACATTTTTATTGTTTTAACATACAGGGGTGGACAAAATAATTGGAACAGTAGAAGTTTAACACCAATATTTCAATGAGCCATTATATTACGAATATCCATCAAAATTTCATTGTGACTGTTTTGTTTTTATTTTTAAATACATAGTTTTATTTATCCACTTTAATGATTATTTATATTTCTTTTTCAGATCGTGGTATAGATGCGAAGATGCGTGACCTCACTGAGTTCGAAAAGGGGCAGACCGTGGCCACCGAGATGTTCTTCTTCGCAAGCGCAGTCACTTTGAGCTTCAGAGCAAATTCGAAGGCTTTTATCACAGCCACACAGTTGACAACTTTAGGTCTGCCTGAACGAGGTCGATCTTTGAGGTCTTCCCTATTCTTGGGCCTTTCCACGACTGTGTGAACGATCATCCAACTGACGTTGAGCTGCTTGGCGATGTCAGACTTGTTGTGCTCGCGCGCAGGAGAGCAGAGTTCTCGATTTTTTTCGCTTTCATCTCGACACATCTGCACACAATGGAAAAGACTTTTCAATGACACGTGCTGGAAAAAGAAAACTTTCAGTTTGTTTGATGGAACTTTTTTGATCACACAAGTAAACCTCTCAAAAGATTAAAAAAAAACGAGTGTAACAGAACTGTTGGAAAACCCAGTACACATCATAACATGGTGGTAGGACTTTATTTATCAAAACACTCCTTTATACACATAATAACATGGTATTAGAACTTTAACTTAACAGAAAAATTCCCTCTTTATATACATCATAACATATCAGTAGGACTTTAGGTATCAAATATTTCCCTTTTAGCGGTAAAACTTTATCAAAACACTCCATCTTTACGCATATCATAACAAGTCACTCCCTTTTCATACACATCATACTCGTATCCTAGCGGTAGGACTTAATATATCAAACACTTCCTCTTCATACACATATTAACATATTAACATGGCGGGATGACTTTATCTATCAAGATACAATCTTTTTCACATCATAACATGGCAGTAGGACTTTATCGTCTTGGAACAAGAATTGACATTCGCCACTTAAATATCGTTAATTTAGATTTCCCTCGTGTTATTATTTCTTCAGTATCAACTAAATTGGCAATTTATAAGGATTTTTATAATGAACGTTGAAAACTACAGTTTAGGGGTTTTGAATTTTTTAAAATTACGAAATCAATTCTTTTGCATGTGGTTCCTGTGCGTTGTTTTGGAGATTGGTGCATTGTAGACTTTTTCATTTTTTAATAAATAAACAAAAACAGCAAAATGACTTGCCCCAGGTTGTCTCTTAAAAGGGATTTGTAAAGGTGTTGTAGTTAAGAGAATTTAAATATGTGCAAAGTACCCCAAGTAGATTACTCCAGGAATAGAACTGCACGCATCTCTCGCATTTTGGGGGATTTTGAGTTGACCGAACTCGATATAGGATTAAGAGTTGTTGCGTTGGGAAAAAGGGATAGCAGTCAAAATGGGATCTTAAATTTAAACGAAAAAACTGCTCGTCCTTTTTTTATGTAGCTGCCTTTTTTAGGTCCACATTTTCAGTGTAGAATAAAACAAAACGTTCCTCCCTCTGTTATTTATTAATTACTGAGGGGAAAATGAATACTGGTCGTTTTTTAAGCTGTCAATACCCTCCTTTCCCCATAGTCAGATCGACCCATGAAGGTATGAGAGAAAGAAAAAAATGAAGAGGGAATGAAGGATTAAGTTTAATAATATTAAAAAAATTCAGATGACAATTAATAGTGTACTCCATCTCAGTTCAAAATACTGGGTGAGTATGTAAACGACGTTCGCTCCATTGCGAAGGCAAACTTACATAACTAAACGGAAAATTTCCAATGAAGAAAGTAGAACATGTAGAAAAGATGAAATAAAATTGGGCGAATCGATGAAAGAGGCAAAAGAAAAAGAGATAAATCAGTAAACAACTGCAAGATAAATTCTTTGTCAGACATCCTGGGGCTAAGAGAAACTCAAGAGTACGAATTTCAGCCCCCAACCCCCACACTCCTGTGGATTTATGGGATAGCTTTTGAAGAATTGTCGTCCCAATTTTCTTCAAATTGGTCAATTTGAAAATAATCCGATTAAAATGAGGGTGTCTAGTGTCGTGTACCCACTCTACAGATATTATGATGAGGGTATTTCAGTATTAGCGTAGTTTGTTAGAACATTTCTTCTTTAGGAGTTTAGTTAATGTTTGTATGTATAATATTCATCAAATCAAACCAAACCTGACCTCTAAATAAACGATTTTACTCTTTCAACTTTTACTTTGATATTCCCTGTTTTGGGACCTCTATTCTTCTAATATACATATAGAGAGACTCTTATGATTCAAGTATATCAATTGGGACCCTTTATTCTTCAAAAAGATTTTTTTTATACTCACATTTATTTGATTAAAGTCAGAAGGAGTGTGTATACGTCGACCTCAAAGAGATAGTTTAGTAAGTGTTGCCTGAATATCAGGCTATCCTTCTTCGTTATTTCTGTATATTGTTTTTAGGCGTTCAAACGGGTTTTAATTCTTTCTACTACTGGTTTAGCTTTATTGTAGCTCTTTTGTTCTTAGTTTATGTTTGTAACAATGTCGTGCTTTGTATATATTTGAGTAGCTGGTAAAATTTATCATGTTAATTAACTTACACTGCTTTTTTTAAAACATTTGTAAACTTTGATATATAGTTTAGGAAGAGGTGGTGTGATCTCCTCTCATCTCTCTAGGATATTAGTTGGGTAATTTCACCTCTTATTTTCTCTTGGATTTTTTTCTATTAATTTCTTTGCTCTTTCCTGAATTATTTTGTTCATCAGTCTCATTTCTGCTTCTCTGTAAGTGCCGCGTTGTCTTCTCATTTCTTTTTTTCTGTTTTTATAATTAATGTTGCCTTGTTTTGTATTCTTTGCAGTTTGACAATGTTAGATTTTGAGATGATGTACATAAGGATAATTGGTTACATCATGCTTAATGAATGATAGCTGTTTTTTTCCGGCGGTTGAGTGATCTGAGCCTGTTGTTTCAGGCCTCCTTTTCCTCTCTTGACTTGTTCCTTCACGTGCTTAACCTATCCTGTTTTGGTATCGTTTTTATGTGTGTATCTTTCTTCTTCAACGCAGATATCATCAAGTTTTTTCTGAACATCGGAATGATCTTAAATTTTTTTACTGTTCGCACTGATTTACCATTTTCTTGGTACTTGTTTAGGAGTTTATTTGCCACCAAGGGCTAACTCAGTCGTTGGTTTATTATTTTCTCAAATACCTTCTCAATGAAGCCAAATAGAGAAATAGGCCTGTAGTTCTCAATTTGAGTTGGTGGCTTTCCTGGTTTTGGTATCAAGATCATTTTCGCAACCTTTAGTTCATCTAGGAAGTAGTGTGTATTAAGACAGGCATTTATTACCATTGCTATTCCATTTAATATGTTGTCCTGATCTTCCTCGTGCTTTTGCTGAAAGAGCGATATTATTGTCTTCACTTCGTGCTCGGTGATCTTTGTGTCAATACCGCCGTGGGTGTCTCTCCTTACATCGACGAAGTGGTGGGGATGTATTCTATCGATTTTCGCGTTAAGTTAGACTATGATATGTTCGAAATCGATATCAAATTCTTCATTTTCCTCTGCGATTATGTCTAAAATCGCCTTCCACTGTTCACTGAATATTAATTTAATCCGATCTTCGTCTTCTGTTATTTCCTTAGTTGTCCTTTATTTTCATTTCTCTATTTTCGACTTTGCTTTTCATTTGATTTACTTTTCTCGCAAATGCCTTTACAGGTGCATCATTGTCAATTATCGTATTGGGTCGTTCCAATGTTCACTTTGTTTTTCCGTTATTTCCATCAGTTCTCGTTTCTTTCTTCTCATTTTGACTTGTAGCTCCCACGTTGTGCCGTTCCTTGTTATTTCTTTCAATATTCCAAGTAATCTTCTGTTCTTTTGAACCATTTGTAGTGTCCAGTCAAAGGTCTTAATTGTCTTGTAAACGCTTTGGGGATTGCTATTTCGTCCACCGCTCGCATCGAGCTCCTTATTTTTCTCAATCAGTATCTATTTCTTTTAACTTTGCTCTTTTTAGTGCTTCTGTTATATAAGTTCTTAGTTCTCTTCTGTATCTCTCCCAATTCATTATGTGGTATGATTTTCTTGCCTTTGCGGGGTTCTGTATTAATTGTGTGGAGAGTCGCTTTGTGATATAGTTACGGTATGTCTTCCGGCTGCATGTAAGAGGTGTAGGGAAGATAATTATTGCTGCAACAGGGAGCGGTCCCTGTTGCGTAAGTTGGATAATCAGGTCTTAGTCGATAACAGATACCTCATGAAAACAGTGCTCCCAATATCTTCCTACTCTGTATTTATTTTTGTATCCGTTCGCTGCACAATAGGCATTAATATCGCCCATGAATATCACCGGGTTTTTATTATTAAAGATGTTTGTAAAGTTGTTAATTGACAAATGATTTCTCCGTAGTGGTTGATATCTTGTAACTATTATGATAGTTGATATCTCCATTTTTATTTCTTGAGATATATATTTCTCCGAGAGCTTGTTAGCCGATGCCCTTCGTGATCGCAACTCGGTTGCGTTGTTTTCACTGGGAGGTCATAATTGCAAATCTTTACCTAGTCGTTGTAAAAGTTGACTCCGTTGTCCGAAGTTAAGATGATGTCTGGATCTATTATTTTGAAAGTTTTCGCATAAATCTTCTTTATATCCGTTGTTATTTAGTTGTAAAATGTTTAATTTTCTATTATCCATGGTGATAGGGGTATTCCTTTATCCGTTGATGGTCATTTTGATCCTTTTATCTGTCCGTAACAATGTGTGGTTATTCCATCCGTTTGGAAGGTCTATTCTTTCTTTCGTGCGTCCTTGTCCTATGTCCGTCTTTGCTCGTTGATGGAGCTAGTGGGGCTGAAGGATTTCTCCCTCGGATTCGGACTCTTTCCTGACTTGGAGTTTTCATCCTATTCATTTTCTTCTGGCTCTCGTGTGGTCCTCCTCCGAGGATTCTGAACTTCCCTCTGAGTGACTTGCTTCCTTTTCCGTGTGTGTGTCTTCCTGTGTATTTCCTCTTCGCTTTGCTTCTGGCGTCTGTATGTTAAGAATTGCCGATGGATCGACCTGATGTAGAATATTCAATGATTCTGACCCATTTCCTTTCAATAATGATTTTAGCGTGTTTGCGTAGGTTTCTGACTGTAGAGCATTATGTAAGTATGCATGTATTACACATCTTGTCATACATGCCTCCCCTTATGTTTGGTAGCCTTGTCTTTCCTGACATTTTTACATTCGTTGCATCTGCGTACGATGTGTTTGATCTAATCGTCTTCTTCTGTTGTTGTTCTCTTTTATCCTTTTAAGAACTTCTTTCCTTTTGGGGGCAGAGCATTATCATTGTATGGCGGTTACCCTCACAGTCAATGCACTTCTTTACCGTGTTTATGCAATTTCGGAACGTGTGCCATTCGGTGTCACATTCAGAACAAATTATCAGTCCTTCTAGGAGGCAGTTTATTAAGGTGTGGTTTTCAATTGCGTAGTAAGTAAAGCACATCTGTATGTTGGCAAATCCATCTCTCTGTATGTTTGCGGGCAGAATAAGCATGATGAATGCCAAGATCTTCTTTCTTATGCTTTCGATGTCATTTCCGCGTTCTCACATAGGACTTTGAATACAGAAATGTGATATGTAAATTTGATTACTTTCTTTACTTTAAGTCA
The DNA here is from genome assembly GCA_963969495.1 of Ceratothoa steindachneri. Lineage (NCBI taxonomy): Eukaryota > Metazoa > Arthropoda > Malacostraca > Isopoda > Cymothoidae > Ceratothoa > Ceratothoa steindachneri. Next base: position 117,144,655 of record OZ018332.1, read on the forward strand.
TCTTTGTCGTTCCATAAATTCTTGTCTAATTTCTTCGTATGAGTGAGCTCCTACCCATTATTCCACTTTTCAGCACACAATGCTCCTGTTCGATGTGATCAGTGGCGGAGTCTTCACTTCTACGTCTAATTTCCTTAGTGTTATGCTGCCGGTCGTCGATAGTATCTGTTCGACATCCTTTCCTTGGGAGCAGATGACCGTGACCTCATCTGGAGTGTCGATGCATTTAATTTCGAGAACCGAGAAGATCATGTGTGCAACTTGTTGAGGGGTCCGTTTCTTTCCATTTGGTATTAACCAGAGGGGCAGTCTCTTTCGTTCATCCAGGAGTTCCATGTTTCATTTTACAGTCTTCTAGTGTGCTTCACGTCGTGTGAGGCTCGATATCGAAAACCAACGAAAAATGACACACTAAAGAGAACACGAATAGAAAAGAACAATGATAAATACAAAGAAGGAAATATAAAGAATATATAAATATAGGACTGCAAAACCACTGAAAAGTGCAAAAACAAATAAAAATAAATATAATAATAATAATAAAAATAATTAAATATATATCGGATGTCCCAGAAAAAAGTTAACCGTACTTTGAATTAGTATACCTCAAAAACTATTGGAGACATTTGGATCCTGCAAAAAGTGTTTTATTTACCAACTATTTATCTGTCGATTCTATAAATTTCATTAAATTTCCTTTTATGATTTTGATACACTAATGGGTTTAGTGGAGGCTATCAAAAATATGTTTGCGCTAGGAAGTAAAATAATGAAACGAAGCCTAGGAAGGCTAGGCCACCGCGCCCCTTCAAGAGAAGCGTAGGGAGCCTAGGTAGCCTATGTCACTGCGCGATTCTTCAAGCAAAGCCTAGGCCATTTTAGAGTGTTTTTTCAGCCATGCTGTGGTTTGGTCTTGTCATTATTGCTTAATAAGCAAATCAAAGCGTTTCTGTGTAAAAGTTTACTTCCATAGAACCTTTTTAATCATGCAAAAGATCAACGCGCATTTACAAACTTTATTAAGACTGGCAGTATTAAATAAGTACAAGATTCATTGGAACCACGTTTTCCATGTAGGCACCCACTAAGCAAGCCCACAATCGGGAAAAATGTTCGCAAATACCAACATGAAGGAACATGCTTAAATCTAAACAAAGGTCATTCGGGTCGTATGAGAATAACAGAAAATATCGAAAATGTTCTGATGACACTTCTTCAAAATCCACATGTATCAGTCAGAAAGAATGGGTTGCAATTGTCAAACTCATCATTTAACTACATTATTAAACATGACTTAAAATGGCATCCCTATAAAATGCATGCAAGACACCAGCTACTTGAAACTGATTTTCCTCGTCGTAGACAATTTGAAGAATGGCTTCTCCTTAAACCTGCTCGTTTCCTGGAAAACATTGTGATTGGTGATTAGGCAGCCTTTTTCCTGAATGGAAAGGTAAATAGCCATAACATTCGGCAGTATGCGCCGCTGATCCCCCCTCCCCCCCCCCAACATTCAACTTTGACACACGTATTTGGCAGCAGAAAGTGTCTCTGTGGATCGGAATATGCGAGAATGGCTACCTTGTCGGCCCATTGTTTTACGAGAATAACTTAAATGGTGCTGCCTACCTGAGCATGATCCACGAAAGGATCTTTCCGGAACTCCGCCAGATTTACGGCAATCAATTCAATAGACTTTGGTGGATTCAGGACGGCGCACCAGCTCATAGACAGCTTGATGTAAGAACAAAACGTTTGACAACCGCATTGTCGCGCTAAATCATGCAATTGAATCGCCCCCAAGATCCCCTGAGTTAACACTGTGCAATTATTTCTTATGGAGATATCAAGAGAATAAAGTGTATTCTAATCCAGCACAAAGCATCAGCCAGTTAAGCGATAGTATCACACGTGAAGTCAATAGACTTAAGGAAAATCACAAGTTAATCAAAAAGGTTGTTCAATCAATGCGATCAATGGCGCAACTGTGCTTGGAAAAAAATCGAGGACATGTGGAAGGAAACGGTGCCCAGAAAATTAAAAAATGAATTTCTATTACCCATATAAAGAGGTGTTATTGTTAAAAATGTATTTAAATATATTTTTTGATCTTAAACTTCGAAGTTTCATTATTTTACTTCCTTGTGCAAACATATTTTTGATAGCCTCCACTAAACCCATTAATGTAATAATATCATAAAAGGGAATTTAATGAAATTTTCAGAATCAACAGATAAATGGTTGTTAACTTTGTTTTGTTTTGTAGGACTCTAAAATCTCCAATAGGTTTTGAATTATACAAATTCAAAGTACGGTTACCTTTTTTCTGGGACACCTCCTTGTTAATATATATATATATATATATATATATATATATATATATATATATATATATATATATATATATATATATATAAGGTTTGTAATTTAAGCATTCCAGCCTTTATTATCAGTTGCTCATATGATCTCTCTCTCTCTCTCTCTCTCTCTCTCTCTCTCTCTCTCTCTCTCTCTCTCTCTCTCTCTTTCTCTCTCTCTCTCTCTCTCTCTCTAGATATATATATATATATATATATATATATATACATGGTGTCCCAGATAAAAGTTAACCGTACTTTGAATTAGTATAACTCAAAACCTATTAGAGATTTTTGAGTCCTGCAAATTAAAACAAATTTAGCAACTATTTATCTGTCGATTCTGGAAATTTAATTAAATTTTCTGTTACGATATTGATACACTAATGGGTTTAGTGGAGGCTATCAAAAATATGTTTGCACAAGGAAGTAAAATAATGAAACTTTGAAGTTTAAAATCAAAAAATATATTTAAATCCATTTTTAACAAAAACACCTCTTCATATGGGTAATAAAAATTCATTTTTTACTTTTTTAAGTACTTTTTCCTTCCACATGTCCTCCATTTCATTCCTAGCACAGTTGCGCCTTTGATCGCATTGATTGAACAACTTTTTTGATTAACTTGTGATTTTCCTTAAGTCTATTGACTTCACGTGTGATACTATCTCTTAACTGGTTGATGCCCTATTGTGGATTAGAATACACTTTATTTTTTAGATATCCCCATAAGAAATAATCGCACGGTGTTAAGTCAGGGGATCTTGGGGGAGGGGGGCATTCAATTGCTAGAGTTACCGCGACAATGCGGTTCTCAAGCGTTTCTCTTAGCTTTGTTCTTACAGCAAGCTGTCTATGAGTTGGTGCGCTGTGCGGAATCTACCAAAGTCTATTCAATTGTTTGCCGTAAATCTGGCGGAGTTCCGGGAAGAACATTTCGTTGATCATGCTCAGGTAGGCAGCACCATTCAAGTTATTCTCGTAAAACAATGGGCTGACAAGATAGCTATTCCCGCATATTCCGATCCACAGAGACACTTTCTGCTGTGAAAGTTGAATGCTGGGGGGTAGTTGAGTGGTGAATATTGCCGAATGTTATGGTTATTTACCTTTCCATTCATGAAAAAGGCTGCCTCGTCAACAATCACAATGTTTTCCGAGAAACGAGCAGGTTTATGGAGAAGCCATTCGACAAATTTTCTACGACGAGGAAAATCAGTTTCAAGAAGCTTGTGTCTTGCATGCATCTTATCGGGATTCCATTGCGGTTAAATGATGACTTTGACAATTGTAACCCATTCTTTCTGACTGATACATGTGGATTTTGAAGAAGTGTCATCTGAACATTTTCGATATTTTCTGTTGTTCCTATGGTTCTCATACGCCCCGAACGACCTTTATTTAGATTTCAGCATGTTCCTTCATGTTGGTATTTGTGAACATTTTTCCCGATTGCGGGCTTGCTTGGTGGGTGCCTACCTGGTAAACGTTGTTCAAATGAATCTTGTACTTGCCTAATACTGCCAGTCTTAATAAAGTTTGTGACTACAAATACGCGTTGATGATTTGTTCTATGGAAGTAAACTTGTACACAGAAACGTTTTGATTTGCTTAGTAAGCAATAATGACGAAACCATACCACAACGTAGCTGAAAAACTACTGTAAAAATGGCCTAGGCTTTGCTTGAAGAATCGCACAGTGACCTAGGCTCCCTACGCTTCTCTTGAAAGTGCACGGTGGCCTAGCCTTCCGAGGCTTCGTTTCATTATTTTAATTCCTTGCGCAAACATATTTTTGATAGCCTCCACTAAACCCATTAGTGTATCAATATCATAAGAGTGAATTTAATGAGATTTCCAGAATCGACAGATAAATAGTTGGTAAATAAAATACTTTTTGCAGGCCTCAAAATCTCCAATAGTTTTTGAGGTATACTAATTCAAAGTACGGTTAACTTTTTTCTGGGACCCTCGGTATATATTTAATTATTTTTATTATTATTATTATATTTATTTTTATTTGTTTTTGCACTTTTCAGTGGTTTTGCAGTCCTATATTTATATATTCTTTATATTTCCTTCTTTGTATTTATCATTGTTCTTTTCTATTCGTGTTCTCTTTAGTGTGTCATTCTTCGTTGGTTTTCGATATCTGTAATTCTTTGTTCCGTAAGTCACTTTGTCTCGTTCTTTATAAATTGGGTTGACATTAAACGGCGTATTTTTCTTCCTTCCGTCAAATCTTATCCTGTATTTTATCTCGCGGATTTTATTGTTTGGAACGATTACATTATTTAATTCTTCCTGAGGTAAAGTTTCATTTAACTTTTCCCAAATTTGGGGGGCTCGTTCGTGGAGTACTGTATTGATGAGTTCGAGATCGGTTCTTCTATGCAGTTCCTCGAGTGGTATTCGGTTCTGTGTTTTTTTTTATTTTTGATGAACCTTGTTGCCCAGTTTTGTAGCCTTTGGGCCTTTTGGAGTTTATTTTTACTCAAAATATGAGTTGGTATGATCGGATATAGTAACTAAGAACTGAGCGATCTTAGCTTATATAGTACTTTGAGTCGAAATTTTAATTTCTTTAGTTCTATCGGTTGTGTTTCTTGGAAACAGATTTAGTTATTGTTAATTCCAGATTTTTGCATTCGTTACAGTATCTTTATCTTTCATCGTCTACGTATATATCTACTTTTTTTCCTGTAGACTGGTATAATCTTGAATTTCTCTCAATTCATGCTAATCTTCCATTTCTGTTCCTATTGATTGATTCTTCTTATTTCTTCTCCCGTTGTTATCGCTTGGAATTTGCCGTGCCTGTACGGTGACACGATTAATGGTTTTATTTCATCCGCGAACTGTATGTTCATACATCTTTCGGTGGAAGGTGGTGTGATGTCTCCAGTGTAGAGAGCGTATAATACAGAGCTCACGCCCTCACTCTGGAGGACGCCGGTTTCAATTTTATTGCTGATTCCCAGTTGAATTATGTTATACCGAATGCCCCTCTGCCAAACATTGTCAAAAGCTTTAAACACGTATCGGCAAACTATGTTTGAGCTTATATTCTTGTTCTTCGCCTTAGCTAGCTTTTCCCTTATTAGGCAAAGTGCCATATCCGTGCTCCTGCTTTTCCCGAATCCGAATTGGCACTCATTATAATGATTGTTTTCTTCGAGGTGTTGATTGAGTCTAAGTTTTAAGATCTTTTCATATACCTTCCCTATGAAATCCAGTAGCAAAATAGGTCAGTAGCTTTCTATCCGACAAGGTGATTTTTCCAGCTTTTGGTATGAAAATCATTTTCGCTACTTTCATGTCGTCGGGAAAGTAACCCGTATTCAGACACGCATTAAAAACGTTCTTTAATCTTTTCAAGATGTTGTTAGGCGCTTCTACCTAATTCTTCCTCGTAAGTACTGATGCCCCTGGTGCTTTTCGTTTAAAGCCGCCCATTATTCTTATAAGGTCTTCGATCGTGATGATGGCATCAATTCATTTGTTGGTGTTCCTATTTATGTCGAGAAAGTGGTTGTGGTGGGTTCTTTCTATTATTTGAATAAGTTTTATAATCTCATTTTTAAAGTCAATGTCGAAGTTTTCGCTATCTTCTTTTCTGATCTTAAAAAGTTCTTCCAATTTTCTCTAAATACCCTTTCAACTTCGGCCTAGTCTTCTAGTTTGTTCTCTCTTTCATCCTTAATTCTTATCTTTTCTCTGTCTGACCTTTCTTTCTTCCTGTTCGCCCATTTCCAAAACTCTGTTGATGATTTTTCTTCGTGTTTTTCAATAATCAATATCGTGAGTTCTCTCTTTTTCTTTTTAGATAGTTGTATCATTCCAGGCGACCATAAGAAGTTCTGGATGGTTTTGTAAGTTCGTCAATTTCTTCTAGTGTCGCTTCGTTAAGCACCTTTGATTCATATTCTCTTAGGATCTCTTTATATTTCGTCTAGTCTACCTAATAATAGGCCTTCTTTTCCTTTGAGGGCTTTTGTGTTAGGAGCTGGTTAGCCTTGCAGACTTTCTTTCTACTTTTAATCCTAGTTGAATGATATAATCGTTCTGGTATGTTAGTCCTACGCGTTTGCGTACGGTTATGCAAGAAAACATGCCACCATCTTCTAGCTCTGACTCAGATAAGATAAATTTTATAATTTAAAACATCTTATAACTAAAGATGTGGATGTATTAATTGCCTGCGAAATACTGTGAAGGCTTGGTGTAGTCGGATCGTGGTGGAGTCCGGTTGAGAAGAAAAGTTTGGATGATAAATGGGGGTCTTAGTTGACGTGTGAGATAAGAATTTAAAAGATGTGTCTGTGCAGTGCATTAAGCAGTTCTCTCCTCCATAAAATTACAGGTGTGAATTTTTGAAGTCAGATAAAGCCTGAGATTAGGAACACTTACTAGAGAAGGGAAAGATAATCAAAACATACCCAATAATATACATTAAAAGAGGTGGAGGCAGAAGTAGACAGAACAGGGGATGGGTGAATTATATCTAACCTGGCTTCAAGAAATGCAGTTTGTACTATGTAATCTAGAAGGAGCGAATGACTAAAAAATGAAAAGAACAAAAAATATTCTAGTTTGTACTAGGTATAATCTGTATCTTCGATAAAATACCGAAAAGAATGGTTACTGATTAATTTTCCAACTTGGATAGTTACCTTAAGCGAGATGTCTTCGCTTAGGCCTTAGACTAAAATGAATGCGATCAACCGAGAAGAGAAAATAATTCAAATTGAAACAATCGCTTCCATCTGAAACTCTATTTGAACATTTCTTTAGCTCTACCGTCAACAAAATTTTCCTTAGCTATACTTACACCTACTCTAATCTCACCCATCTCTTACAAATTTAACTTGGGAGAGGATGCAAGCTCTCTCGTCACACGTGGTGGTTCCATCTTGTCCTCTCTTTGTACCTTCGGCGGAAATGGAAGCAGGTAAAGGATAGTTACCCTTCCTCCCGACTCCCATGCCCGAAATAATCTCTTAAGATTTGTACTTTGCGATATTTTCACTTCTCCTAATTTATCAATTTCTAAACGAACCACTTTTTTTCAAGATACTTTGGCAAAGATGTCCTCGTTGGTTTTTGCTTCATATATTTCTTTGTAAGTAGAAACACAAATTTCCCTGACTATTTTTTCTCCTTTTTCCTCTTTTCATATTAACTTCTCTTCCTAGGCCGCTTATTCGACCGTTGATAGAACGAGGAATAATGAAGAGGGCTCTTCTTCTGGATAGCAGTTATTTCACCCTCCTTGACCGGATTTCGAGTAGGAAAAGTTACTATTTGATCTTTAGTCACCCTTGAACTCTTTTAATTACCTAAGTTTCTCTTTTATTTGCTCTTCACTATTTTTTCCAGCTAAGTAGAATTGGCAAGGTTTCATTTACCAAGTTTCGATTGGTTTCCTTTGAGTTAACCTTTGCAACGAATGTGTATGGAAGAATTGCAAAGATGCAGATTCTAACTCTGTATTCTAACATACATATGTGAGAAGAGCTCAGGGAGATAACTGTAAAGGATACAATAGAGTGAGATATCACCGAAGTGATTTCAATTTATTCTGACATAAAGACATATGTGTGTAAAGCTCAGGAAGTTTACTGCAGAGGATAAAATACAGTGAGATATCACCGAAGTGATTTCAATTTATTTTGAAATATGTACATATGTGTGTGGAGCTCAGGAAGTTTACTGCAAAGGATAAATACAGTGAGATATCACCAAAGTGATTTAAATTTATTCAGTCTGACATACCGTGCAGCAATTGTAATTAGAAGTTTCTCTGTGGTAAAGATAGTTCTTCAGCAAATCAAGAATTAAGATTACTCTAGTATATATTTAAATTTAAAGATTTTAAGGTGGGCATGAATTTGTGAAGATGTGAAATAAATATTGTATGCAATCGCTATCGTATTTACTCATGTGTTTGGCATAAGACCAGAAACAGGAGGATCTGCCGTCTCTGGGCTCTGGGTCCCCCCAGGACCCAAGCCACCATTTAGTCGATTCGCAATTTTCTCTCCAAGCCTTTTCAAAATATGATGTTGGAAATGCCCTTGTTGATTTTCGTATTTTACCTTATTTTATGTTACTTGCTCAAATCGATCATAGGATTAAGTAGTGATTATTTATTTTTACTATTATAGTAATTTTCAGGTTTTCATAAAAGCAATTCAAATATTTGGTGCTAATCCCAACTTTTACTATAAACCACATCGTAAAAATTGTTTTAATTTTAATAGTTTAATGGGCCTATAATGAAACTACTCAAAACGTGATAAGACACCTATTTTAGCTAAATAAGACAACTAATGCTTCGAAAAATTGGCAAGTTCTAATTGGCAGGACTGGCTGTAAGCGAACCACAATGGCTTAACTGGTCCTTATAAACTTCACTTCCATACTTAAAATTGCCACGAATTATTACGATGACCTTTCTCTTTTCCAATTTGTATCTCTTAAATTCAAGCTCTTCTGTATCCTTCACTGTATTTATTGCTCCCCCCCCCCAACAAAAAATATTAAAGGACTTCCACAAACTGAACGAAGCTTTTAAACAAATACTCGAAAATTTCAATGAATTTTAACCGGAACTTTCTTGACGATAAAAATTAGGCCCAGAAAAGAATTTAAGTGAAGTTTCGACGTTCCAATAATTTTAATAATTTGATTCTGGAAATCAGAGCAAAAAAGAGGTTAGCTTTTTTTCGCGAATTGCCCACGACGAACTGCAATTTGTCAGTTAATTTGTCCGGCTTTGAAAAGGAAGCAGCTATATTATCGTAAACGCAGATGAGTTCATTAAATGTTAGCTTCTAAGGAAATTAATTATTGATCAAATTACAGCTTCTAAAGGATTCTAAATATATTCTTTAATTGGATTTGGTGGTTCAGGTTGGGTATTTTGGAAAATTAAAGAGGGGTAGATTTGTATGAAATGTACTTTCGAGATCTTTTTCTTTGATGTTGAACTCAAGAGTGTTCTTGTATTTTATGCAAATTTCTTGTATTCTTTCTTCTTCCATCCTTAGTGTTGATGCTCCCCAACAGGAGGATCTGCCGTCTCTGGGATCTAGGTGCCCCCAGGACCCGAGCCCCCATTTAGCCGATTCGCAATTTTTTCTCCAAGCCTTTTCAAAAATGATGTTGGAGGTGCCCTCGTTGGTTTTCACTCTTACCAAGCGCCATTGATGAACAAATGAATTTGAGCGATTGGTGCTATAAGGAGGAGAGGGACGAAAAACAATAGATAAATTAAAGTAGATAATGTATGTAGAATAGGAAAGCGAATTATACGTTAGGTGTTTGTGGAGTTGATGCACGCCAACCACACTATATGGAAAAATTGTTACAATGGAAAGTTAAACGGGGGCATTGAGCGCACTGTTTTCTTTGAGGTTTAACGCCCTCTTTCGCCTCTTTTTGGGGATGATACGAGCGCGGAAGTGATGGGAAATTTAAAATGTGAAAAAGACGATCCGTGAGGGCACCAGTTTCTCTTTGGGCACCGGGGTCGGGAGGGAGGCGCCGCTCCTCCAGATTTAAGTTGTTATTGCTAAACCATCCACTACTTCACAGGGGCCCAATTTTTGAGTGGTGGTAGTGGTCAACCTGCATCCGAATTTTGAAAATTGGTTGATCAAAAATTACGATTTTAGTAATTTCAAAAAATCGAAAATCAACAAGAACATTTTTTTAGGAATTTATTTAGAATAAGAAATCGTAAAGAAAGTGTCCTTCCTTGGTTCCATACATCTGTACCCTTGTACCCACCCTATCACGCTAATAAATGTTACCAAGCCTCCTTTCGATACCCTCCATCATTGGGGCATTAAGAGTGCTATTAACATTAAGTGGCGCAGTAAGCAGTCACTTGGAAGGTATTTGGTTGGGGTACCAATTAGGTCCAATTACTGACCCAATTTGACGAAAAACGGTCTATTTTACTAATTGAGAAAGAAAGAAAAATGCGAAATCCAATTTGGATTTAGTTAAGTCATATATAAGGGAAAGTTGATAAAAAAGAAAAAAAATAAATCGAAAAAAAGATCAAAAGGCAAAAATCGTCGACAAAAGGTTGTTTTTTTGCGTGTGTTTCATGGTAGGTAAGAAAACAAAAGAATAACAAGAACGAACCACCATTTTTACTCGAGTCCGAATCCTGAATACGAAAGGTTTTAATTCATCTTGTGATTAACAGTGTAATTGTATGTCCGATTAAAGGGAGAAATCAAAAATATTGGATAATAAAAAGGGAGAACAAGGAAGAAAAAGAAAAAAACTCTCTTCTCTCTAGGAATATGTGAGGCTTCGAAATGTCAATTCGAATTGAACATTTAGAGGACTAAAAATAAACATAAAAAGGTCTTTGCAAACATACATAATTGACTGGCCAACACCTAATTTATTGTCTGTTTTTTTAGTTGATTTAAGACATTTTTGATGTGCTGAATCTATAAATCTCATTGGGTTTGTTCAATCAATTCAACTTTTTTATTTATAGCCACATAATAGTTTTGCACTTTTTTATATGTACGAATAATTCCTATTTATACGATGCAAAGCACTTTCTTATATCTTTAAATAAACTAATTATGAAGAGTTTACATGCGACAATTTTTCACAAACTGGTATTTTTCTTTTGCAGATCAATGAAATTTAATGCGGGCAGAAGATCTTCAAAAAATCACCCTGATGAATTCTGCTACATCTGCGGCGAATACACCGTTGTTTCTAACAGGAATCCAGTCACAAGTTTCATAAAGCGTGCTTAGAGAGAGAGAAAGAGAGAGAGAGAGAGAGAGAGTAACAAGGAGTAACAAGGAAATTAAGTACCCTAGGAGACCTTACGGTCCATTCAAAGAGGGTACCTTTGGACTAGCAATCGAGCAGGCACATGGCTGCTCAATTGTTTTGCGTCCCTAAACGGCCACTTTTCAAGACTTTGTCTAGTCTTGACTTGAACTGGTCAACAGATTCACTGTTGACAACTTCCCCTGGAAGTGCGTTCCACTTACCGCAGATACTGTAAGTGAAAAATTTCACATAGATTGCGGTTATAACGCTTCAGTTCAAGTTTGAAGCCGTGATTGCGCGTTCTGTTCTCACTCAGTGTGAAAATATCCCGGTAGTCAACATTTTCGAACACTCGAAGTATTTTGAAAACTTCGATGAGCTGACCACGCAGTCTACGGGTTTCCAGCGAGAACAGATTTAATTCCCTTAGCCTTAATTCCCTTAATTCCTCATAACTTTTATGTCGGATAGAGGGAATCAGCTTGGTTGCCCTGGCTTGTACGCGTTCCAACCTTGCGATATCCTTTCGAAACGAAGGACTCCAAAATTGTACGGCATACTCGAGGTGCGGCCGAACGAGGGAGTTGTATAGACAAAGTACTAACTCCTTGTTACGGTATCCAAACTGGCGCTTTATGTAGCCTAACATCCTTTGGGGTTTCTTCTCTGCCTCGATTCACTGTTTTGATAACTTGAGGTCGCTAGTAATAGTTACACCCAAGTCCTTCTCAGTGTCGGTGGATTCAATAGCAGTGCCCTTAAGGATATACTGAGATTGGGGGTTTCTGTGGCCAATATGCATTACTTTGCATTTCCCCACGTTAAAAGGCATTTGCGACGTGTCCGACCACTCCCCAATCTTTCCAAGATCTTCCTGCAGGCGGGCAGTATTTCCATCTTTTGCAACGTTCATACCAAGCTTGGTATCGTCGGCAAACTTGAAAATCTTGGCAACCATGTCACCGTCCATGTCGTTGACGTAGATGATGAATAGTAGTGGTCCCAGGACAGAACCTTAAGGCACCCGCTAGTAACGGGCACCCACTCAGAAGCCTGTCCATTTACCACCACCCGTTGCCGTCTGCCACTTAACCAGTTCTCGATCCAGCCGGCTACCTTTCCATCTATGCCCAGCGCTCGCACTTTCCGGAGAAGGCGGCGGTGTGGTACCTTATCAAAGGCTTTCTGAAAGTCTAGGTAGACCACATCCACCTCCTTGTTCCGATCGTGCTCACTGAAAACGAAGTGGAATAATTCCACAAGTTTCGTCAGGCATCACCGTTGCCTTCGGAAGCCGTGCTTGGAACTCCTCAGTAGCAGGTTTGATTCTAAATACGACGTCACTTTGTCCACCATCATGATTTCCATGAGCTTACCGACTATCGAAGTCAGACTGATAGGTCGGTAGTTCGATGGTTGGTTACGGTCTCCTTTCTTGAAGATAGGAGTCACCTCCGCCTCACGCCAGTCTCTAGGAACGCATTTGGTCCGGATTGACATGTTGAAGATTGCGCTCAGGTGTCGTGACACTTGATCGCGCACTTCTTTCAACACTTTAGGTAGAAACCCATCCGGGCCAGGTGACTTATTCGTCATTAGGTCACTGATCTTCTTTTTTATTTCAACTTCGGTGAAGTCCATATCCTCCAGCTTTTCCCCCGAATAGGATTCCGTCGGCTGAGGGATGGGACCACATTCTTCAATAAACACTGAAGAGAAGTAGTCGTTGAGGAGGTTAGCATTTTCTGCATCTGAATGCTTTAATGTCCCCTCCTCATTCCTCAAAGGGCCAATCGTTCGACGGATTAGTTTACGGCTGTTTACATATCCAAAGAACTCCTTGGTATTCTCTTCACAGAGTCTCGCCACTCGAAGTTCCTCAGACCACTTAGCCGCCCTTATGCTGGACTTCACTCTCCTGGCTAGCCTCCGGTACTCGTCAAAGTCACCCGAGATCTTCGATTGCCGGGACACAGTTCTCTTCTCCCTAAGCAGTTAGACCAATTTCTCGATTAAACCACTTTGGTTGAACAGAAGACCGACGGGGGCATTTCAGAGGGATGAAACGCGATTGAAGACTTATGAATGTGGTTTTGAAACTATTCCACGAGTCTTCAACAGCATCGCACACTTCTAGCCTTACGTCAGTCAGTCCAGCATGAAGGCTTGCAAAGTCTGCTCTTCTCAAGTCAAGTTTCCTTGATTGACTGGCAACAGACCTTACCTTTGGGATCTTGATGAGAAATCTAATTAGCTGGGGATCACTGCCACCGAGCTCTTCGCCTACAGAGAGATCCTCAACGATATCATCCTCAGAGGTAAAGACCAAATCGAGGATATTGTCACCTCTCATCGGTTCTCTGACCCATTGAGTGAGGAACTCGTTGTTGGCGAACTCCAGGAGTAGCGCGCTCTCGCCACAGGCTGCTCTGGTTTCCCAGTCAACTTAGCTGTTGAAGTCGCCCATAACGATGCCCACTCTGCCTTGAACAAGTTCACCCAGCAGCTGTTATTGTTCCCTGTCCTTCTCAACGGGTTGGGAAGGGGGTCTGTAAAGCACCAGGGTCCTGTATCTGACAGGACCTATCTCTAGGTCAACGCCTAGAAGCTCGTGATCGAATATAATGTTGGAGTTCGTAGATTTGATTGTATCCTTGACATACAACATTACACCGCCACCCTCTCTGTCTGGCCTATCTTTGTGGAAGAGTTGGTAGCCAGAAACCGTGAATTCGCCTTCAAAGTTTCGGTTTGAGGTTTTTAACCACGATTCTGTTATGGCTACCATTTTGGGTTCTTCCGTCGCTACGAGGCCACGGAGTCTAGGAAACTTGTTCCTGATGGACATCGCATTGAACAGAAGAACTTTCAAGGAGTCCCCTAATGATATGAAACGTGGTGACCAGGATAAAGCTTAGGCGCCACACATGGTATGCCCGACATACACCAAGTATCTGCATCCTTGGACCAAGGGCCTGAAGTTTGGAATTCCCATGATTTGGATGGAGTCAAAGAACCATGTCAGAGACAACTACTTCTGTGTTATTGACTTGACTGGGATGAACAGAGAGAACCGGACCAGCCTCAAGTATCCTGATCCTCAATCAGCACGTCGTCCTGTAGCTCATTCTGATTAAATTCCAGTACCTGTCTTTGGAGAACATCCTGACATTAGTGACGAAGATTCCTCCAGTTTTGAAGAAAATGAAGAAGGATAAGTGTTTTTTTCCGCTGTTGCTCCACATCTTTTTTCCCCAAAGAAGCTACAGGATATAGTTCGTGATTTCAACTTGTTAAACTCTCTTGCCGAAATATTGGCATCAAAATTGAAGGAAAAAAATCACCTCCTACCGCAGCATACATCTAGAGTACATCCGTTTTTTTCTCTGAAGAGAAGGACTTGGTGTACTGTACATATATTTTGCATCTTCTGAACAAGCTTGGAGTGCCTCAGTACCAACCCTAAGAATGGATACTGTTGATGAAAAGTAGCAAGCGATTGCTGAAATGTGTTCTGCTGCCCAACGGCAACCAGTTTGCCTCTTCTACTCTTCGCTCACTCGATTACACTGAAGGAAAAGTATGAAGCAGGAAAGTACGTGCTGGAGAAAATTCTTTTTCATCATCATGACTGGTGGATTTGTGTTGAGCTAAGGACGTTGAACGTTTTGGAAGGAAAAAAGTCGGGGTTCACCAAGTACCAGTGCTTTTTGTACAGGTAGGATAGTATAGACCAAGCTTAGTATGACATGAAGAAGGAGTGGCCTACCTTGGAAGAACTGGTGCTTTGCAGAGCAAGAAACTTCATAAACAACCTTCTGGTGGGCAGAGACAGGTTACTCTTCCCACCGATGCACACCAAGCTCCGCTTGATCAAAGACTTCACCAAAACTCTGGACAAGGATGATGGCTGCTTCACTTACTTGTGCCACACTTTTCAAAGATTGACCATGCAGAAGTTAAAAGCTGGCATATTTGACGGTTGTCAATTCCGTCAGCTCATCGGAGATCCGGGATTTAAAATCTCAATGAACGAAGTGGAAGTGAAAGTGTGCAAGTCTCTTGCTCTGGTCGTCAGGAACTTTCTTGGCAACAAGAAGGCCAGGAACTACACAGAACTTGTCACCAATATGCTAAGTGCATTACTTATTCTCACATATGGATCGGTTTCCTGAGAATCTAGGATAAATGAATGACGAACTGGGGGAGAGATTTCATCAGGACATGAAAGATATGGAGACTGGGTGTCAAGGACGCTGAGTGCAGTTATGATGTCTGATTACTGTTGGACTTTAAAGAGATACAAGTTTATGGCCTGAATTCTAAACAATGATGAGAAAATATCCAATTTAATTTACTATTCAATGTACTATGTCTACTATTCAATGTACACTAATCATTTTTTGTTAAATTTAATTAATATAATGTTTTAGAAAACAATGTTTTTATCTTGAAACCCTATTTCGGATGAGATATATTAACAAAAAATCAGCCGAAAATGTCACAAAAATGTAATCAATTTAGTTATAAGATTGGATTTTTAAAAAAATTGTTAGCACAAAAAAAATGACCTGATCGGAGGAAGCGGATGTCATTTTCGGATTTAGCGAGGCAAAATTGTCCTAAATAAATTGAAAAAACTTAGACGACCTACAATTTTTTTTTTAATCCAGTGTAATAGGAAGCTTTTATCAGGAAAAAAAGGCACACTAAGAAATAAAAAAAGTCAGATCTGGAGAACTAATGTGACGGATATATTAAATAGTCAGTTCATGAACGCATTTACTAACATATATTTAGCCTGCTTTCCAGTCATGGTTCATAAAAGAAGTTTTAATGGAACTCTGACTTTAGAAAAATTAGTCGTTATTAAAGTTAACTGGATGCTAGTAACAGAAAATTTAAAGCATGCCAAACCGCGCGACCCTAATTCTATTCACTTTTCCCTCTAACTTAGAGAAATAAGATAGTTTTTCCTCCACCCAAAATATTTAACTAATTCCAAAAGTATGTTGTCGTACCAGTTGATGTTGTTTTTGTCTACGTAACACTTAAATAAAAAAAAGGATGAAAATCCCAAGAAACTTCAGGCCTCTTAGTTAAACGGCAGGAGTTGAAAATCTTGTCGCGTATTTGAAGAACAGAAAAGCGACTATGATTGGACTCTAGGACACAGACAACCTGAATTTATGTAGAACCTGGATCTGTTGTATCTCGTCGTTGGCTTTAAAAACTAAATGCTCAAGGGGTGAGAAAAAACTTCAGAATTTGGTTGAAAAACGGTTGAACGGAAAGAAATAATGAGCAGTGTGGTCAGGCGAGAACAGCAAGTGGCCTCTAGGATTTTGTTTTGTTTTTTCTCTTTTATTCCTTCCGTTTCTCTATGGTTTCCAGTCACCCCGGCGGTTGCTTTGGTTTCCTCCAGCCACACCATCGATGCTAGAACGAGGTGGACCAAAAACATGATTGCGGGGAGTTATGAGCCCATACATGAAGAGAATGAATTAAAGGGAAAGTTTAAAAGGGCGTATTTTGAAAAGATCACCCAACTGTATTTGCGATAAGGAAGGTGAAGGCCACGCCATTGGACGTTAATTATTATTATCTACCTAAAATATGAAGGAAAATCAAGGAGGGCATCTCGTCGAGAATCGAGAAAAAAAGTGAGGGGAGGAGGGCATAGAGAGTGGCGGATTTGCGAAGAATTAACATGAGTGGAAGGTATACTGACATATGAGTCCAGAGGGGAGACTACTTGGAGTGATTCGGAATGGGAGGACACACAAATCTCCTGAACCGAACCAAACCTTAACATTTGAGGCAGATACCCTGTATGCGTTGGGAATGGAGGGCACAAAATCCTGTAGACTTTAGCTGAAGCTTAGTTTCCCGTGGCACATCTGAATCCCCTACCAAAAGAGGGGCTGCTTTATGGGAGGGAAATCAGGGTTTCAGTCTCGCATTTTAAATAGGTTTGAAATCAAAGGTCACTCGATCAGGAGAAATTACGGAAGAGAACAAAGGTCACTCAATCACTGGCAATTATGCAATAGTTTAAGGGACGGCAGATCGTGGGAAATTAGGCAAGAAATCAAGGGTCAGTCGATCACGGGAATTTGGGAAGAGATTAAGGGTAATTAGATCACTGGAAATTAGAGGAGAAATCAAGAATCACTTGCTCACGGGAAATTAGGAAGATTTCAAGAGTCATTCAGGCACGGGAAATTATGGAAAAGACAAAATTTACTTGATCGAAGGAAATTATGTATGAGTAAAATTGTCTCTCTATGACGATAAATTAGATAAAAAATCAAGGATCACTCGATCACTGTATATTTGTAAGAGATCAAGGGGGTGCCGATCACATAAAATTAGGTATGAGTCCAAGGGTAATTTTATCACGAGAAATTAAGCTTAGATTAAACATCCTTCGATCAAGGCAAATTAGGGGAAGGGTTACTGGATAAAGAGAAGTTAGATAAAATAGCAACGGTCACTCAATCACGGAAAATCGGGGAAGAGATTAATTAAGCTTCACTTGATCATATGAAATTAGGTAAGAGATCAAAGGTTACAAGATCAAGAGAAATTATGTAGGACATAAAGGATCACTCAATCACGGGAAATTTGTTGTGTGGAATGGTCCCTCAATGACGAGAAATTAGATTTTAGATCAAGGTACACTTGATCTTGGGAAAGTATCTAAGATATCTATGATCACTCGATAAATGCACATTATATAACAGATCAAGAGTCAGGCGATCACGGTATATTTGAGAAAGTATCAATTCTCACTCTATCACTGGAAATTAGGTAATAGTTTAAGGGTCCTTCGATCATGGGAAATTAGGTAAGAGATCACGCCGCCTCACTTGATTACCGGAAATTATGTCAGACAATAAAGGTCACCCGATCAAGGGAAATTTGAGAAGAGATCAATGGTCACTCGGTCACTGGAAATTAGGTAAGATACAATGGATCACTCGATCACGGGAAATTGAGAAGATATCAATGGTCACTCGTTCCAGGGAAATTACGTAAGAGATCAAGGGTCACTTGATCACTGGAAATTAAGTACAATAACAATGGTGAATAAATCACGGGAAATTAGGCAAGAGTTCAAGCGTCACTCGATCACGGAAAATTACGTAAAAGATCAAGGGTCACTTGTTCACGGGAAATTAGGTAAGAGATCGAGGTTCACTCGATCACGGGAAGTTAGGGAAGAGATCATGGGTTAATCGATCAAAGATAATTAGTTAATAGACCAAGAGTCACCCTGTCACGGGAAATTAAGTAAAAGATCAATGATTACTCGATCACGATAAACTAGTTAAGAGTTCAAGTGTCCCTCGAGCACGAGAAATTAGGTAAGATATCAGGGGTCATTTAATAATGGAAAATAAAGTGAGAGTTCAAGTGTCACTCGATCACGGGAAATTAGAAAAGAGATAAAGGATCACTTCATCAGAAACGGTCACGTCCAGGTCACAGAAAATTAGGTAAGATATAAAGGGTCACTCACTCTCAAAAATTAGCTACCTGTTCAATGCTTACTCGATCACGGGAAATTATGCAAAAGATCAAGTATCACTCAATCACGGGAAATTAGGTAAGATATCAAGGGTCACTCGATTACTGGAAATTTAATCGTTTCAAAGGAAAATTTTCTTAAACGTGAATCGCCAAATATTGCAGTCCATAAAGTTGGTTCGGTGAATGAATGGCGATATTCTTGTAATTTGATGCCTCGATGTCCAAGGAAATTCGGCTGATTTATAGAACGCTATGCGTAAGTTATATGGTTTCTATGCCTTGGGAAATTCATTTAATTTATATAACTATATGTGATTTCCTTAGCAACGGATTATATGTTAATTCATATAACGCTATGATTTGCTTACGAGCTCATTAATGAATAGTCGCTTGATTTATATAACGCTATTCGTAGCATTTATGATTTCTATAATTCTGAGGTCTCAATAGCTACTGAAATTCGCTCAATTTATATTACTCTATGAATATACTATCTGTTTTCTATGGCAACGGAAGTTCAGTTAATTTATATCACACTATACCTAGGTTGTGTGACATCTATTGCTATGTTCCGGCTCTGTGCTTGATTTATATAAAGCTATGCGTAGGCTATGTCGTTTCTATGGCTACATGACTACGGAAATGAGTCGATTTATATAACGTTATGGCTAGGCTATGATGTCTATCTCTACGGGAATTCGGTTTAATTATATTACGCTATGAGTCAACTTTGTGGTCTTTGGTTACCTGAATTCGGTTGATTTATTTAACGCTAGGCTTAGTCTTGGCACCTCATATTGACACTCTAAAACTAAAGTACAGATGAATAGTGCAATTTTTATTTTCTCCTAAGTGCGAAGTGAAAACAAACTGCGTTTTTATTTAGTAGCGGAAGAATAAATGGAGATATCGACAAATCAAGTAAAATGGCAAAATGAAACAAGAGGAAAAGTGGAGATGGTTAAGATGACTGAGAGTCGAATGACATACCTGCTCGATTTTAATTATTGAGACTGAATTGATTCATGGTAGACCTCTATGAACAAGTTCGTACCAATACCACATACAGTTGAATATATTTGTGGGAGTTAAATGATAAGGGAAGGGAAACTCTACAAAAGAGTCGAGTGTCCTCCATGAGCATACAAACATTGAATAAAATATTTGGTAATCTTTCAAAGGTCTCTTTCTAATTTCTCACCCGTTATTCACTTCTCTTTTAGTTATATTTGGTACTTTTTATGCTTCTTCGTTTATTTTCCACCATGAAGTATTTCCACGTTAGTTATAAGTTTATTCTCATCTTTTCGTTATTTGATTTGTCAGTTATTTTAGCAATTCCCTGGATAACGTATGGCAGTTTCTGGTCAACCATTCTTTCTTCCCTGAAATATTAATCTATAAGTTCTCGTTCTGATCTTCAATATCATCTTTATATTCATAGGCAACTCAATCATTAAAGAATATTGGCGATTTTTATTTCGGGAAATTTCTTAACTCGTTGAATTCACTTCAAAACGAGATAACTCGAAATCACAAAGAATTGGGTAATTGACTTGATTTCAACCTCTCTAAACGACAGGAAAAGGTCAGTATCACTCGACTCCTGATACGGGCATCATTGTCTCACCAGCAATTAAAAATAGACCTCCCTCCCCTCGCTCTCTTTCTATTTCTCTTTCACTCTCTCTGATCTGCTGATCATTTTTTCAATGATCGCCACGGAGGCGTCATGATTTCGGTGGGAAAGTCTGCAGGTCTCGGCTCTCAAATCACTCCAACGACCCAATTTCCCGTACGCTTTGGTCTCTCTCTTTATTCTCTGACATTTGTTGTCTCTTTGTCCGTTGGGTTTTCATCTTTTGGAGTGGAAAAGGCGATCGTCATTTCTCCTTGGAGAGATAGAAGAGAGGAAAACGAGAAGTGCATGAATTGAAACACAGTGAGAGAGAAAAAAAGGACATTAAACTAAAAAAAAAACCCACCTAAATACGCCAACAGAGAATAGGACACATGCATAAAAAGATTAAAACTAACAAACCAAAATAGAAATAGAAAACCGGTAAAGATAAAAAAATACGTATGAAGCGAGATAAATGGAATCATTCTAGGTAAAGATTTAATTACCACTGAACATTAAAAATAAAGGTGCCCAGCGAAAAGAGGGAACACAGACAGACAGGAGAAGAACGAAAGCGACGATACGAAAAACTTCACGAGCTGAAATGCTAAAACTCGGGGATAAAAATTAAAGTAAAGTAAAAGCGAAACACCAACGAGGGCATCTCCTGCTGGACGTTTGTAAGAAGAAATATGTAAAGAAAGTTTTGAAAATATGTGGAAAATATAAAGTCACAGATTGCCCTGCCAGAATTTGGGCCTGGACGGCACACAATCTTTCAGATGTTAGCAGCAGCAAAGAGTGAGTGTATTAATTAAGACAAGAATGTTAGAAGGTAAAACAGAATTCCAAAGAACGATATAAAATTATTGAATTAACGGATTCGACAGGATGAACTTTGAATCAATATAATATAATAGGTGCCCGACTTTTCTCGGGATAAATAAACCTGTTATCCTGTAGTCCACAAAAATTCCTTTCAAGAAAAATGCCCTGCAGGTCTAACTCGAAGGATCCATGGGTCCCTTCTTCGAGCAAAAGCCCATCGTAGGGAGGGCCTTAGCCTTCCAGTAGGCAGAACTCCCGGGGCTTTTACCCGACGAAGGTGTCAATGCATTTGAAGGCTTGTGTGGGAATTTGTCTTTCTCCTTCGCCTGCCTCGAATCTTTTGGTGGGGTGCGGGAGTTCTTGAGTCCCCGAGCCGTCCTGTCCAGCCATGTACATGGGTGTGGGAGCCGAAGCTCCCTTGGTGCTTTCCTACAGACGGGAAACAGACTGAGAATAACCTGAGGACGATCTCACGACCACCTTTGGTAAGTTTGCCTCCACTGAGTTTGACGACTCAATAGAAGCGCGCGGTTGCTTCGCCTTTCGGAATGTGGTTGCGTAGGAGGAGGGGAGGCCTAAGACCGTGGAGCCACCAGATCTACCATGGAGGCGCCTGTGGAAGGCAGAAGAGTTCCGAATTGGCGCGGGGGCAACCGTGCTCGTAGGCCTGTATGGCCTATGAAGCAGAAGGTATTTCTTTACCGGAGGGGCATAAAAAGTCCCGAGCCACGCAAAGAGCGATAGGGACAATTTCTTGACCTCTTTAAATTAGATGTAGTTTGCAATCTGAACAGCCAGGACTTCTTTCTCTAGAAAATACGAGCTATATTGCTTTGAAAAAGCAGGGTGTAGCTCGCCAAATTCATACATTTTCTAGTGCATTTTTAAGACTTGTCATGTAAGACTCTTGTGGAGATCGAACAGATTTAGCGTTGACGCGACTTGGCACCTCTACAAAATCGATTGGTGTGGCCGAAGCGTAGGCACGTATACTTTGATGCACAGACTCAGGGAACCTGTCACAGTTGAGCGTGAGGTAGAGTTTAGGGGTGGGTTTAGAGGCCCCTCTTTGTTTCCTCATCATGGGTTGGATCCAGGTTGGATCCAGGTGATAAAAGGTCGGAAGAAAAAAAACATAAGGACAGGTGTACTCAGAGCTGCCCCTAGCCACTAATCCTCTCTGGCAAGCAGCTTAATTCCCCCCCCCCCACCCGTTCCTGGCTACCTACTCCTCCGACCTTTTATCACCTGGATCCAACCTGCCTATACGTGTATAGCTTCGTTCGTAATTTTTTTTAGACATTTTGTAACATATATAAACTGAATACTTTGTCATAATTTCCCATTGTAACTCTGAAGATGATACTCGATGTATCGAAACGCGTCAGTTAAATTAAAGAAAGTGCTAAATTATATTAATTTGGCAAAATAACAAGCATCAGTCCCCGATGAACTTCGATACGATTATCCACAGGTTAAACAATGAAGAAAAGGCAAATATAAGACAAATCGAGAAGATTGAAAAAAGAATTAGTAAATTCGAAACCAGCGATCGCTTTTAATAAAACATACTATAATAAAAATATACTGCCCAAATTCACACGTATATATATATATATATATATATATATATATATATATATATAGTTTTGCCACAATTTTTAAACTGTTTTCAGACTTATATCAGAGTGGAGATCTACAGCTTAACTTGCAATCTGAACACGATTGACAATTAATTATTGACACAATACTGCCAAACTTAAATAATAACCGAAAATATAAAACTAGGCCTATATGAAGTGAGTTTGTGGGGGAACGCAAACCATTAAAATTTCAAAGGCGTTCTAAATTTGACAGAATTAATGTATGTATAAGGTGAGATTTGGGCAAAATGTCCGATAATTAATTTTCAATATTTTGTTGAATTCTGCAATGAAACGCGGGCCACTTGAAAAGCCTCCGCGGGCCACATGAAAAGCCTCCGCGGGCCATATGAAAAGCCCCCGCGGGCCGCTGTTTGTCCACCTCTGGCATAGATTGTTCTTTAATCACTAAAGGTGTATTATTTTTGGTTTTCTTGAATAAATGCTATGTTTCGGACAAAACTCTGTATAGTATCGCGTACATAAATACTGATCAAAGAAATTGTATTTACAAGTTTTATTAATAAGATGAGGAAAACCTCAAAATACGGTGTTTAAAACTTCTTTGCTTGATTGATTTTAGTCAGATGAAGACTTAATTTAAGGTTAAAGACCGACCAAAGGTTCTTTCACATACTACGTCAAGTGACACACTGACAACTTTACTGAAATTCCAGTGGGTTATGAATATTGTTCGTGAGTCAAGGTTTGTAGGATTTTAAAGGGATAAAGTGACGACCAACGAGTGAAAGTGGGCTTGTTCTTCTTAGGTGAACCAAAGATTAAAAAATACAAAATTTACATTTCGGGGAGGGGGAGGGGGGGAGAGTGTCGCATGACCGCGGTACAAAGGAATATGATGAAATGAGGAAGGATCGCTAATAATAATAGGCTTTATTGTGTCGCTCTTCAAGGCCATATGCCTTCGCAGTGGGTCAATCTACCAACTAAGAAAAGGCTTGAGAGAATAGATAGGTCTTCACAGGAGGCTTGAAAGACACGCCGGGGGCGGGGGTCATTCCATATTCTCGGAGCAAATATAGAGTAAACGCAATCATCTATATATCATAGAGGCCTACGAGGTAAAAACAATAAAGAGACCAAACCCAAGCGTAGGGGTCTCTATGGGTGGGGTAGGTTCGGAGAGGAAGACAAGCGTGAGAGAAGGAGGATTTTAAAAAGTGCTTCTGTATCGAATAGAGGGGCGGTGCAGATCGGGAAGCACGGGGGGGGGAGGGGGTATGAAAGAAACGTCTCCGGTAGAGAAGAACACAACTGCAAAGTTTTGAAAGAGTGGAAGGGGGTCAAAGAGTGGGAGAATGGCAGTTACATTAGTCAAGGTCATAGATGACGGAAGCGTGGATGTCAAGCTTGAAACTATTGTGACTAAGATTACGGAGGAAGCAGAGAGGAAACTTGAGGTCATTAGCGATACGAACTTTTGACTATTAGTGGTGATGTCCATATTTTAGCAGTGTTGGAAATAAAAACAGTATTTTTTTAAAATCAAATGAGCCAATTAGTATTAAATATAACCATAAACAACAAAAACAAGGAAATACCCACAGTTTTGTCATGATTGTGTTTAAGAAAATTATTCGAGAGCCATTCATTAATGATGCTGTAAGATGATTTAATGGGAAGAAGATACCTAAAGGCGATAAACCAGGAACAAAGCCTTGCAGTACACCAAACTGCACCTCATCTGACTCAGATATATCACTCCCGACATAAACAGACAGAACTCCTGAACTTGTGAACTCCTCTGCTTCGCAATCTGCACCGCCTCCAAATTCGATACAGAATCAGTCAAGGGTGGTTTCAGAAACTGCCAGAAATTCATGAATTTCTGGACGTCACCACTAATAGTTAACTATTTTCAAAAGCTCGTTTCAAACAGTATGGCACCAAACTAGATTGCAGGGAGGTGTTAGATGTATCCAGGAGGTAAAGGAGGAGAACAGTTAGGCACTGAGGTAGAAACTTGAAGGGAAAGAGTCAGGAGGAGAACATTCCCTTTTTGACGATATTAAAAGGGTGTTACTTCCCTAGGGCACACGGGGAAAAAAGGAAGTGGTTGAGGTGGAAGCGTAACGGGAATACCATATGGCAAGGTACAGAAGAAGAGAATCGATTAGATTGGATATGAGCAATCTTGTGGAAGAAAAATATCGAGAACTGAGAACCTGGAAGGAGTTAGGGGAGAGATGAGAGTTGTAGTCATGTATGATCAATAAGTTTGCAATAATATACACTTAGGAAAATAGATATTCATTGAAAAGAAAAGAATAGTTCAATAATAAAAGGTCGAGTTAGAGTTAAAGCAAACATGACAAGTGGAATGAAATAGGAACGTACTTTCAATAAAGATTTCAAAAGTACCAGAATTTCTACCGTGTCTACGAGCGTTTTGATGCTAAGGTTGACAGGGGTCACGGTCGAATTCTTGAGAGCACGGGAAGTTCGGTGAATGTTACGTAGTTGTTTCGACTCGTAAACATTAATTCGACAAGGGTAAGTGAAGGGAATCGAATACAAGCGCGGTGTTCGTTACAAGGGAGTTTGCGGGAGTTGCGAGCTTTACTTGATCTGTGAATAGTTGAGTCGAAGGGAAAGAGTTTGCCCTGGGAAAACAATAGATTTGGTTTGTGAGTGTAAGCCAATCGGGTGGTTCATATTCAGGGGACAGAGTGACGTACGATTAAAGCACTTTTAAATTGCGTCTTTAGAGCGGATAGCAGCCTTGCCAGCACTATTTGGTCGTCTGCCGAAGCGTAGTCTTACTCGAATTAGAAAATATCTGTTTGATGGAATGTAGCTGAAACGATGATTAGCCATTGTCAGAGGCTTGTTTAACCAGAAACTTTGAGTTTCTCGGAGCATCGTTAACTGTTTGTCACGATTATCCTCCAGCAAGTGGTCCTACGATCATGTGTATTCACAGCCAGGCCTCACATGGGAAGAAAGACGCATAAAAAGTTAAAAAGTGTGTGTTAATTGTTTTTGTTATCAGAGTGGAAGCATTGGGCATGACCTTACTTTCAGATTTACCAAATGTGTTATAGAAGTAAGTGGAAAGGGTATAGGCGAAGAAACCAGCAACTGTTCCAGAATCACGAGCACGAATTATATAGCGACAGTTCGCACATGCTCATCTGTGATGCTTAGTTTTCCTAATATCATCGTAGAACGAAGTGCCATACCCTCGTAGAGAGAAAGATGGAAGATGAGATGCATGGATATAAAAAGAGAAGATCTTGGAAATAGAAGGAAGGAAAACATTTAGATCAACTTTAGTAGACGCAAGTTCCAGTGGACTATGTAGACTATCCCGAACGAGGTGAAGGGGAGTAAGGAACAGTTGGTTGCAAAAGGGAAGAGAGAAAGAGAACTGGATAAGGAAACGGTTAGAAGTTTATGTGGAGGCGTCAGTTATTGTGAAACTATGAATTGAGAAGGGGGAAGCGTCTAGATAAAGTATATTTTTATGTACATTTGTGAGTGGGGGAAGAGAAAAATTGTGAGAATAAAGCTGAAATATCTCCTGAAATCTAAGACATGATGGAGTATAGTGAGGGATGTTATGACTAACAAGCATAACAAGGTTAAGGTGGAAACGGTAGAAGAGGGCTTGTTTGAAAATTCACCAAAGTCGTCAAAGAAGCTGGTTGATGGGTGATTGGGAGTTCGGTAACCATCTGCATTTTGAGAGAAGTGTTCAAAGCCAAGGACGCAAGAAAAACTTTAATATGTTTGATAAGTTATATATAGTTACATAAACAGGTCGCAACAGACCTTGTGGTCCATACTAGGTGACCTGGGATAAAGACTATGCGGAAGATAGATAGTAGACCTTGCATTAGTCGAAACATAGGAAAAATCCCGTTGCAAAATTTATTTAGGTGAGATGGAAAGTAGGATAAATTTGGTGAACCTGACACGTGAAGGCTAGGGAGTTAGTTATTCGCTAGAAAACGCTGTTAGTCGGGGATTAGATTCAAAGTATTTATCTATACGACATTTGAAAGTGTCTTGGGTGTTGCACTCTATTACTTTACGAGGAAGCCCATTCCGTAAGTTGAAGATTCGGTTAAAAAAGAAATTCTTAGATTCCTGCGAGTTAAAATGTTTACCTATAATTTGGCAACAGTTTCCTTTCGTGTAATTTGACTGGTTGATAGTGAAATATTTATTGCAATCCATATTGCCTATGCCTTTGATAATTTTAAAGATACTTAAATTAGGTCCCATCTTAATAGATTTAGTTCCCTAAATCGCTCTTCGTATGTTTTGTTCTTTAAATTTAGTATCATTTTGGTAAGCCTTCGTTGAACTTGTTCTAATTCCGCTATATCTTTCTGGTAGTACGGGCACCAGGCTTGAACGCAGTATTCCATAATGGGACGGACCAAGGAATTATAGAGAGTAAAGATTGTATTTTGGGACTCATACTCGAACGCTTTAAAAATGAATCCAATTATTTTATTAGCTTTCTTAAGGACTTCTGAACATTGGTGACTGGGTTTAGGGCGCTCGATATTGTTACTCGTAGGTCCATCTCTCTGTATATACTTAGGACTTGAGATAGGAAGACATGGTAGCAGCAATTAAGTCAATGCCACCCCCATCACACTATAGCTCTTGAAACATACTGGAACAAGTACCCATCATAAGAGGCGGCGGCTGAATAGCGTTAGCGTGATCAAAAGGCCATGTATGTCTCTGCCACGCCAAAGAGTGCTAATTCTTTTGTATTCTTGTGATTACTTCATAAAGTATGAAGTTTTGCCTCGGTTCAGGTTGATTTGAGCAATAATTTTCATCCTTGATTTCGCTTGATTGTCTTTATTCTCTATCCTTATCCACATTATTTTCTTATTTCTACCCACAAGAGAACCTACCTTCAATTCCAATAGCCACACAATGCGTAGGTGGACTATGAAATTCACACATATTTTTAACGTCTATAACTATTCCAATCGGTCAAAGGTTTTTCAAATGTTTTCTGTCGTTGATGCTTTCGTTGGATTTTGACTGTATTTTTAAACTTGAAAACATCCTCTGTTTTCTCTGTGAATCTTAGATTCATTTACCGTTATGCATTTGTTTCGTGATAGCAGAGTGGTGACAACTTCAACAAGGTCTGCTGACTAATGTCGCGTGCTCTCACTTATTCTGATTTATGACCTTTAAAACTTTTAATAATTCCCGGATTAACCTTGGGAGGATCTTGTCAATTATATCATTCAAAAGAGAAAGTAAAACAACATAAGAGGTTCAAATTTCGTTAGAATCGTCCGAATAGTAGTTATGATGTTATTGCCCCCCCCCCCTCCCCCAATTAATTCATGGGCTAACATTGAGAGGACTTTTGCAATTATATCATTCAAAAGAGAATGTAAAACAAAAATAAGGGTTTCAAATCTCCTTATAATCGTGCGGAGAGTCGAATATTATTGCCAAATAGAAATATTTCCCGAGCTAACCTTTGAAGGGCCTTGGCAATTATGTGATTCGAAATAGAATGTAAAGGACCATAATGGTTTCAAATTTCGTTTATAGGCCGAATAGTTATAATTTTATTGACAAAACAAAATCATTCCAGGGTTACCTTGGGAGGAATATGGCAATTATATTATTTGTAAGAGAATCTAAAACAACATAAGGGTTTCAAATATCGTTAGAATCGGCCGGATCGTTATGATGGTATTGCCAAAACAAAATAATTCCCTGGCTAACCTTGGAAGGACGTTGGCAATTATATAATTGTTAACAGAATGTTAAACAGCATAAGGGTTTCAAATTTCGTTAGAATGGGAGGAATAGTTATGATGTTATTGCCAAAACAAAATCATTTCCGGGCTAATCTTTAAAGGACCTTGTCAATTAGATCATTCGAAAGAGAATGTCAAACAACATAAGGGTATCAAATATCCTTAGAATCGCCGAATAGTTCTGATTTTATTGCCAAAAGAAACTAATTTCCGGGCTAACCTTGTGAGGAATTTGGCAATTACCTTATTCGGAATAGAGTGTAAAACAACACAAGGGTTTCACATTTCGTTAGAATTGGCTGAATAGTTATTATGTGATTGCCAAAACAAAATAATTCCTGGTTTAACCTTTTAGAAGACTTTGGCAATTATAGCATTTGGAGGAGAATGTTAACCAAAATAAGGGTTTCAAATTTCATTAGAATCATCCGAATAGTTACAATGCTATTACAAAAAAAAAAAAGCAAAGTTGGGACTGACTGACCGAGTCGCACGCGACTACAAACTGCTACCCCACTCTTCCTAAATTTATCGTAGCTATATTGTGGAAGTGGTAACGCCTCCCCCCTCCCCACCTGCCCTCGTAAAAGGACTACTTATAAAATACAATCAGTTCCTCATATTTACTAACCTACCTATCAACCCAAGAGATATAATTGAGAAGACACAATAATAGCACCTTGAAAGAAGCCAGCGGTCAAACCTTGACGCATTCACGTTGCAACAACTACTTCAATGAGGCAGAACATCTCACCATTACTCTGAGAATCACGACACTGTTCTTTACCTCCGCTATGCGTGACAAAAGGACAAAAGCGAAGTCGGTAGACAGGCATTGTAATGTCCACAACACTACATAATTTGCGCTTATTAACCTTGAGACTTTAAGGACATTCACAACATAAACCCAACTATTGTTTAACTTCCTTTAGATCTTAATATAACCGAAATCGCGCATTTCTACCGAGAAAAATCTCCAAATTAAAACAGAAGTACCTCTTTAAGCGTACTTCTTTCAGGAGATTTCTCATTAGTAGAAATTCTCTTATGAAAACTGTCCACATTGAATTGTTTAACGAGAAAAAAGAGCTGGCGTGGTGAATGTTGTTTCTATTAGAGAAAATACAGGAATCACACCATCAGGATTTTTTTGGAGAAGATTAAAGAGCTGTCGTAAGTTAAAATGCATTTAATGTCGTTCTTTTATTTGAGATTCTTGGACCTGACAAGTAAATATTCTTTTATTTGTGGTTGACTCTTCACTTGAGATACTCTTGTATATATCATAATTGCTAAGACCTCGTTCATGTTGAGGGACATTGATTAATTCATCATTGCTTTCTATATAAAGATAGGAGTTGGGAAATGAATAAATGGGTAATTATATTGAAATGTATGAATACAGAAGTCTTAATACTGGGAGAGGAGAAAATATCAGTGCTCCAGGAACAGGTTCACTCAAAATGCACAAGTACTCAGACACATAAGTTTAAGTCTTTTTGCCAAGAAGCGAAGATAAGACGACCAGAAACAATAATTGTCATAGTCAGAAAAAATCAATAAAATGACAAAGAAAAAAAGTAGGAAAGAAGGACCAGATAGAAAACCAAATAGAACCAAAAACAAAACAAAAACGGAAACCAGATAAAAGAAACGCGAAAATAGAAACCAGAAAATAGAAAAAAAAATGTAATGCACCAAATGAACGAAAGCAACAGGTTGGATTCTCCATCTCGAATCAAATAAAAAAATAAACAAAACAATTCACTCGTTAAACCTTGCAGCGTTTGTGAGCAAGGCGAATCTTTGTTCTCGTAAAACGCTCAAAGTACCTACATACTTAGATTGTTGACTACAATTCTTATAACTTAGATATTTGAGCATGAATTAATGTGCAGATGATTACTAGACGTTATAGAGAAACAAATTTCAATCTAGCAAAATCAATGAAAGACGAATTGAGGAAAACGAAAATCGTATAATTCAATAGCAACATATTCATTTAGAGATAAGGAATTAGAGAATAGACAGAAGGAAAACAAGGTCTGCTGACCAAAGTCGCGTACTCTCACTGATTCTGATTTATGACCTTATGGCCTTCAAAACTTTCAATAATTCCCAGACTAACCTAGAGAGGACTTTGGCAATTATATCATTCGAAAGAGAATATAAAACAACATAAGGGATGGCTAACTTGGGACGACTTTGGCAATTATATCTTTCAAACGATAATGTAAAGCAACATAAGAGTTTCAAATTTCGTTAAAATCGGCCGAATAGATATGATGTTATTGCCAAATAATTCCCCGGCTAACGTTGAAAAGGCTTTGGCAATTATATCAATCGAAAGAGAATGTAAAATAACATAAGAGTTTCAAATTTCGTTGGAATCGGCTGAATAGTTATGATGTTATTGCCAAAACAAAATAATTCCCGTGCTAACTTGGGAGGACTTTGGCAAATATATCACTCGAAAGAGAATGTAAAATAACATAAGGGTTTCAAATTTCGTTAGAATCAGCCGTAGAATTACAATGTTATGACCAAAACAATAAAAAACGCAAAACGGGACCGACCGACATAGTGAGATATAGTGTCGCCCGTCACCAAGCACACGCGACTAAAAAGACAAAGAATCGAGAGCAGGCAGAAAGAAAGAGACAGAAATGGAAAACAGAGAGAACAAAAGACAAAGAAATAGAGAACAGACAGAAGGGGGGGGACAAAGAATTAAAGAATATACAGAATAAAAGCAGACAAAGAAATAGGCAAAGAATGAATTTAAAAAGTGTGATATAGTGGAATAGAAAAGTAATGTCATCCCAGAAGTTGAGAGACGCTATGTCGAATCCTATGAAAACAAGTTCGTACCAAAAAAAAGAAACTCACAAATACGAACGTGGGTCCTCGAATCGGATATGGAAGAAAGGTTTTGTTAAGAAAAATAAAACAAAAACAGGAAGTAAAAGTGCGTGGAAGATATATAGCCGTAGATCCCCCTATGTTTATTGTGGCCTAGATGGCACACACTCTTCCAGATGTCAGCTGCAGCATAATGGAACATGTTACACCTGTACTGCTTTGGTAGTCAGCCTCCCTAAGAAGTAAGGTTGTGTTTACAACTTTAGCCTCCCAGCAGGACAACATAAAAAGAATTGTTCACTGGTCAGCCATTTCCAAGTGGATATCGCCCCACCTCCCCACCTGGTTAATCCTGGAGTGGTACCACCCTAGTTGGATTTATTCCATGTGGGGTTAAGTCGCAATATAACTTCTATTTCCGAGCTACAGGGGGTGCTATGAAATTCCCCCAGCATGCAACAGCCTCTCTCCACTCTAACCTGGTCCCTCAGAACAGCCTCACAGAGGGTGTTGGCAGGGTCTACAACACAGGCTGTAGAACCAAAGACTTTCTCCCTTAATCTCCCTAGCGGGCGGAGGGAGCAGAGATGCCGTCTGCTCCAGGAGAGCTTTAAACAATAATAATAGCAACACCCTTTGCGTGTGTAGTACAAAGAGGTGGTGTGGTTTTCTGTTTTTATATTGTTTTTAACTTGTGACCCCCCTTCCCTTCCGCTGTAGAACAGTAAAAGGTTTAGGAGAGTTGCGCGCCACATAGTCTCGGTTTTCCTAGCTTTACCCTTTCTTTATAAGCCTCTTTATGATTAAAAGCCTTTCAGGCCCAGATGCCCTCGTTCGTTTTTGCTATATTTTCTTAAATGAAAAAATGTTGATTCCTGCTTTTTTTTCAGTGCCGTTTTTAGCCTTACTGTCATGTCGATTACTTTGCCTATATTTTTGAAAGCACAAACCAACGAGAACGTTCCGAAAGCAAGGTGCTCAAAGAGGTACGTAAGGAAAGTTGGAAAGTTAGGTGAAGTAAAATTCCGGATGGTGTACCTCCACACCCTCCTGTTCAGCCCAAATAGGTTATTTATTGAGGTCGCTTGGGGTCGGTGCGCAGTTCATCTGAACCCGCCACCCTTCTGCAACGAAATCCTGTCCCTTTGTGGAGCAAAGTTCCGCCATATGCAGCTTTCGACAGACAAATTTCAACTATCATCATTGATGGCCTTTATCCTTCCTCTCTTAAAGCGTAAGTCTCCTTAATCCATGTACCAACCACCACTTGTTCGTGACTAAATTGATAACCACTCCTAAAAGGCCCCTCGAGTGCAGAAGGTTCTCATAGTTTGCCCATTAGCTAAAATAAGAGACCTTCTGTGATTGCTGCATAAATTGCTGTTTACGACTCTTGTCCCCGAATTCTAGGTTTATTCATTTCCCCGAGGAAATTATAAGTTGTTGTTTTTTAATTATTCTAATTCAGTTCGTATGTGACAAAGTTATTTATCTTTTTCATCTTTCCAATGGCTTTCAAATGTTGATAAACAGTCGTACAAGATGATTTGAGGTTTGATGAAGTTTTATTAGTGTTGGTTTGTGATTTTGTCTAACCAATTGATCATAAAAAGTTGCTAAAAAATACATTATGACGACCTAAGACTTCCAACTTGGAATAGTCGCAGCTGGAAGTATGTAAGGTTCTCTCTTACCTTGGCATTTCTCAATTATGTGCAGGGAGAAATGCTAATTTTCTAGTGGTAACTAACTGGCCAGGGTCGAAAATATAAGCCCTTGGAAATGGGACAAGTTGAATGATTTTCGTTGGGAGGTGGAAGCAAACGAAAGAATAGGTTGAGGTTGGATACAGGTGGAGATGAGGGGAAATGAGCGAGATTAATGCAAAGTTTAATGTATAAGGAATGTTACGTGGGAAAGGAAATTGGTATCGAAGGGTGTTGGAAACGAGAAAAAGTGGAGAAAACAAACCAGGAAATAACACCATATTATGCGGCAAAATCTGTAGAAAACAACTATGATGATGGCGAGGAAGATAATAATAATGATGTTAGATGATATTAACAAGCGATCTCTTTCAGTGATTATGTTGAATTGGCAGCAACTTGTAATATAATAATGTATGAAAACAGAGGCCAATGCACATCTCAGTTCGCAAGGCTATTGCAAGTAATTTTTGTGGCCCTCGAGGGAAATATTGAATTACGACACACCATTAAATAAATAACTCCCTGAATAGCAACAAATTACCTCTCACTTAAAGGAGTTGTAGATTCGGACTTTCGAGCTCCTTTGATTTGCCAAAAGGGGCTATTTTTTATGATTTCTGGTCCGTTTGTTTGTTTGTTTTTTGTTCTTTTGCGCGAACTCATGGGGTCATAGTCACACTTGTGGTGCGTTTCTAGTTCTACAAAGTGCCCACACCTGACAACACTTATGTTTTAGTGGTTCTTATTTTATTGTTAACAATACACCCAAGTTATCAAAAATGACAATTTTCAGTTTTTTTTAAAATATAGTACAATAAATGACATTTTTTTTTCTTCGAGGCATAATGTAGTGCATCAGATCTATATTTACGACTAGAAGCAAAATGTTTCAAATTCACTAAAATAAAAACTTTTAAAAAATCAACCGTAAATATTGCAAGTATTTACACATTAGACCTGTCAACACTCGTCGAAACTTTTGATACACAATGTAAATAGAAAGCACAAAATTAACAAGTAGCACCAGTTTCAAGTCGGAAGAATTTGGGGGAAAAGACCCGAAAAAGGTTATTAATTAATCATCTCCGCAAACATGTTGATGAGTTACTCACAGAGCAATATATATTATATATATATATATATATATATATATATATATATATATATATATATATATATATATATATATATATATATATATATATATATAACAAGAGAAAGAGAAATTTGACGCGAATGAGCAATGAGACAAGAAACAGTTTTTTAAAGGTAAGAGAAAGGTACATTGGAAGAACACTCCTGTTTCTTCTCTCATTGCTCATTCGCGTCCAATTTCTCTTTCTCTTGTACTATATTATCATATAGTCTGCAATATAAGGCATCTGCATCTTTCCTTCTGCCTTCAAAATGGTTTTGAAAGGCAGAAAATAAATATGGCGAAACCCTGTGGTGGTTGTTATCACCCTGAGAACTTGTATTATTTTTTCTCTATAATATATATATATATATATATATATATATATATATATATATATATATATATATATATATATATATATATATATATTAAGAAAAATTATTGCAGTAACGCAATTAATTATGCGGTTAAAAGGCTATTTGGGGAAACACAGTCTTCCTCAAATCCCTCGGAAGGAGCTCTTCTCACATACATGAGAAGGTAACACTTAAATAGGGCTTTCAGGAAGACTGTGTTTGCCCAAAATAGCCTTTAAACCCCATATATATATATATATATATATATATATACATATATATAACACTTTACAAGGTGGGTAGATGTTTAATAACCCATAGGAAATAAGGAAATATGATACACAAGGAATTCGTCTCTTTATTAGAACGAACAATGATCAAACCTAAAGTGAGTAAGAAGGAAGAGACAGAACAAACGGAATAAAAAAATATAAACTCTTTTACCCGTTAAACAAGTGATATAATAAGTGCGGTTCTAACCTATGCCATCGAGCGCTCTTCGTTTTTCGGGTATGTGGTTGGTAGCCTACTGCTTATAATGGTAGCTTGGAAAGTGAAGAGTATTGTAGTGTTTATTTATTTCAACGCAAAGCTACTCTCTCGACCTTTCTCTTAACGAGTACTTTCTGAGAGAGATGAACTTCTTTACCATTCGCTTTTCCATTTGACCTCAATGATCTCTAATCATTCAGGAAACTTTCTTAATGCCGTGTGTACACCTATTTCGTGTAAGCATATCTAAACAATGATTAAATTGAGACAAAGCGATTAAACCAGGAATATAAGCATGACTCATCGTTTCGTCAGATTTTGCATCCTGAAAAATTTCAAGCTATACAAAATATAATTTTAAATGAGTAATTTAATTACGTGAGAACAACTTACATGAAATGAAACGCAATTTGCGTTGTTATGGAAGGGGATATAGCATTTCCCATTGATTCCTATGTACATAATAATTTAACTATATGATTATGTAACGTACATGGTTTTCAGAATCTAGTTATGTTCCCTTTTATTCATATTTTATTGGTAATAAAACTCAACCACTTTAAATCTTAAAGCTTTAATACCCGAAATGCGACCCAAAATAACTCTTCTAAGAGTGATTATTTTAACACTATAATTGCCTTGAATAATAATTATACCCATCTGTTTATGTTCATTCGCCTTTTTTCATTTTAAATATTTTTTCGACTGTTGAATATTCGTAAAAATTGTTACCGGCTTGACCATGTACATAAAACTGAGTGAACAATGTTGCGGAACTAAAATATACTAGTCGCATTTTGGCGTTTCATACAACAGGCTATATCTTAATTACTCCCAAAGCGTGTAGTTAGTCGTCAGTGTTTGTAATACACTATTATACCATGACACGCTCGTACGAAGGAAAACGAGAACCATCGTTAAATCGAGTCACTAGTAATATATCCTTGATATATATATATATATATATATATATATATATATATATATATATATATATATATATATATATATATATATATATATATATATATATGCAACCGATTTGTCAATTTAATTATTGCATTGATTTTGTATTAACATTATTTTATTTCTCTTCCTCTCCCCTACGTATCTGCTCACTTCTCGTGTCTCTCCTAACCTCCTTCTTTAGTATATCGTTTTGACCATCTTGACTCTTTCTGCCTCTCGGTTTGACCTTGCTACCTGTTATGCCTAGATTTTAATGTGAATTTACCCGTCCCTCTCCTACTTCCTCATTGGTGATTTCTTACCTTAGAGGCGGTCATTTATCTTTTACTAGCTTATATATACCTTTATTATACTATTTTCTTCTGTAGTTACCCTTGAGAATGAACTGAATAAGGTTCGAAAGTACTTGAAGGCACCTTTTTCATTTTTGCTGCGGGACATTGCATTTATTTCGAACCTCACGTGCTACTTTGTGAGTTATATATATATATATATATATATATATATATATATATATATATATATATATATATATATATATATATATATATATATATATATATATATATCCTTGCCCCAAATTATGGGGCATGTATGAAAAAGTGAAGAATTTGATTAAAACTCATTTATTTCATACTTGACATAATACAAATAAACATTTTTGCGTATATTCTATCAATAATTAATATTTGATGTGTCCTCCTTTGGCTTTTATAACCGCTTTGATGCGTTTTTGCATACTTGAGACTAAGTTGGCACAGGTGGTTGGCTCAATTTTCTGCCACTCTTGATGAATTTTGGCTGGTAATTCACTTTTTGAGGAACATTTGTGCACCTTCACTCCTGTGCCCAAGTGTAACCACAAGTGTTCTTTGCGGTAGAGGTCTGGAGATTAAGGGGGCCATTCCATCAACGTCACCGCTTTCTTTTCGAACCAACCCTTTGAGACTCTAGATGTGTGGCATGGAGCATTTTCTTGTGAGAATATTACACCATCTAGTATGTCATCATTGAAATTTTTAACTAAAAAGGTTGATAAACCTGGTCAACATGCTGGTTTAAGTGTTGGAATTCATTTTGCCTTCACAAGTGAACAACAATCCTGGACCTGAACAACCACATGCAGCCCCAAACCATTAGAAATTTGACTGTTGCGACAACACATCTCCAATCATAAGCTTCCTCAACTCTTCGACATGAACATAAGCAGCTCCAGGAGTTCCAGAGATCTAAGGAGACATACAAAGTTTACTGATCATTTTTGGTATCCAATAAAAAAGTGTATCGTAATAAATTGATGGAAACCTATATGGAGAACCTACCTCAAAGTTGCTTTCATCAGACCAAACAACTTTAGCTCAATACCATACATAAATCATCTGAAAAGATAAAGTAGGACAAATGATTATTAAAAAACGCTAAATTATAACCTCTTTTTCCCACTTTTAATTTGTGTTCTTAATTTATTAATAGTCACACATATTTCTAGTAGTGTTAATTATTTTTATTCGCGCGCGAGTCTAGCTGCGGGCGACTTTACATCTCACTATGGAGTTCGGTAGGTCGGTCCCTGTTATGCTTTTTTTTTGTAATAACATTGTAACTATTTGGCAGATTCTAACGAAATCTGAAACTCTCATGTTGTATTACATTCTCTTTCGATTGATATAATGGTCAAATTCCTCCCAAGTTTAGCTCAGGAATTATTTCGTTTTGGCCAATTCGGCCGATTCTAACGAAGTTTTAAACCGTTATGTTGTTTTACATTCTCTTTCGAATGATACAATTGCCAATCAGACTTGGAATGCTTTGAACCAGAGGCATTGCCTGAAGAAACTGCCCCCTAAAGGATACCATGGGCTTTGAGATCGACAGTACTGGTGTGTGGAATTAGTAGAAGATCACTGAAAGGAACTTACTATTGATTAACTCAAAGACCTTCACAAGGAGTACTAGGTAGAGGAATTCGAAATATAAATTTCTTCCCAAGATAAGGATGAGGTGAAGGTTTGTAAAACCAAAATTTCCACTGCTGAACTCAAATGATTTTTTTCTATTTTCTCTGAGTGGCAGGATTTAGTGGAAAAGTGACAACTTGATGTTGCAATGATGACTGAGTCCATTAACTCTTAATTAAAATATGATTTGGCTACTAAAAACATATGAAAATTATGGAAAAACGGGCAACATTGAACAGGATCTTTCTAAAACCAAAATAAATACAAAAAGATTAAAATTTTCTGATACTTTCATAGAAAGTTATTCTTCTTTTGAACAATAGCACGCTCCTCCCCCTGCCTTGCAATACACTACACGTAAACTTTGTTTCACACTTCTTCTATGTTGTTTTTCAGTAATTACTGCTTTACTGTTTATATCTTTATTATTAATCTTCATATTTTGTGCATGCAATTTTGCGGGGGAAGTACCGTTTGGGGCTAGAGAACCAACTATTTGTAATTGCATATATTTTAATAGAAAATAATGCTTTTGTACTAGTCATTTTTAGTCGCATGGGGTCGGTAGGGTCGGTCGGTCCCCGCTTTGCTTTTTTTTTGTTTTTTTAATAAAAATGTAACTATTCCGCTCATTCTAACGAAATTTAAAACCTTTATGTTTTATTAAATTCTCTTTCGAATGATATAATTGCTAAGGTACTCACAAGGTTAGCCCGGGAACTATTTTGTTTTGTTAATAATATTGTAACTATTTGGCCAATTCTAACGAAATTTGAAACCCTTATGTTGTTTTACATTTTCTTTTGAATGATATAATTTCCAAAGTCCTCCCAAGGTTAGTCCGAGAATTAGTGAAAGTTTGGAAGGTCGTAAACTCATAAATGAGAATAAGTGAAAGCACGCAAATTTGGTCAGCAGACCTTGTTTACTTATCACCTACTCCAAGAACCATATAATTTCAAAAACTATAGCTCCATTGTACCACGATTTATTATCTTGATAACTCGAATAATTCTTTATTTATATTTTGAACCATTCAAATGATCTCAAACTCTTTCTCACCTTGACATTTGCACGAGGAATTCCCTCGACCGCTTTAATTTTGAACCTGTCTAAAATATGGCAGCACTGAGCTATATTCGCGTTTGTCTCGAACACCTATATTTTGAAGTGGATGGAAAATTGAAATAGAAATTCCAATATTCATTAATGACCAGCACGATACCATCACCTCTCACATCAACAGAATGGATCCTTTTCTAAAAATGCTAAAACGGTGAGCAGAGAACCATTATTTTCTTACCCTTCGCGAGCTTTAAAAATGTCTCCGAAGAAACAGATTCCTGAAGCTCTAAGAGATCAAATCATTGTATTGTTCAGAGAGGGATTATCCCATGTCAAAATTGCAAGAAAATTGAAATGCTCGAGAAACGGTGTCCAAACAATCATTAAAAGTAATGGTCAAGGTCGCAAAAGGTTTAAAACTCCGATGGAAGAGAGTTTGCAGAAAAGGACATCTCTGGCCGATAGGAAAAACCTCTTCTGATGTAGCTGCTGAGTTTCTGGCAACAACAAACAAAGAGATATCAAAACGCTCAGTGAGAAGAAGGTTATTAAAAGCTGGGTTAAAAGGATGTAAGGCTAGAAAAAAACCGTGGCTGTCCCAGGTGAACAACAAGAAGCGATTGTCTTCGGAAAAAGAGCATGAAGATTGGACTGATGATAATTCATTGTGTAACACGATTTTTGTCTTTGGGTAGCAACTGTTATTTTATATTTGTTTCCGTCTAGAATACATGAAAAAAACACTGTTATAGTTTCAAACTTTGCTTTTGTGTCCAGGATAATGATATTTATATGAAATTTAGCTATTTCCTCTAGAAGGAAGTGGCGAATTCGAACTTTCATTTGCATAAAGTAGAAACAAAATGCCATGATACCAAAATAACATTAATTTATTCTAGCATTACACAAGTGAGACAATTAAAATATTAGAATTGAGTAATTTTCCGTAATTTATGCTTATACTATAAATTACTTTCACCAATCAGACCCAAATATAGTCTCCCGTCAGATTTTCATTATACGATCCTTGATAGCGGCGTTCAAAGTCCAGTAGATGATGAAAGCGCTCGCCATCTTCCTCGGAGTACGCTCCCATGTTCTGCTTAAATTTATCAAGATGAGCGTCAGAAAGATGGACTTTCACGGACATCTCGCAACTCATCTTTCTGTAGTTTCTCACCGAGTTCTCAACAAGCTCTACATAGTTTTCGGCTGTAATTACGTAGGAAGCCCAGAAGCACTGCGATGAAGCTGTCCCACGCTGCCCTTTCCGTCCTAGTGAGTTTCTCGGGAAACTTCTTGCATTCCAGGATCTTTTTTATTTGTGGACCGACGAAGACCCCGGCTTCCATTTTTGCCGCAGATAACTTAGGAAAGAAATCTTGGATATACTTGAAAGCTGCAAACTCCTTATCTAGAGCTCTGAAGAATTGTTTCATATGGCCCAATTTTAAGTACAGAGGAGGAAACAGTACTTTTCGGGGGTCCAAAAAAGGCTCCCATTTGACAATGTTTCTTCCCACACTTAACTCGGCCCTTTGTGGACCATTCCGCTGCTGTCCTAAAGGCAAAGATAACAAGGAAACTTGGCAAAGCTTCCTTGGAGATCCAATAAGATGGCCACCATTCTAAACTCTACGATAATCTCCCAACCGGACTCTTCATAGTTCAATGTATCTAGAAAGATCTTGACACTGCTGTATTCCTTCTTGAGCTGGACTGAGTGAGCAAGAGAAAGAGATGGATACATGTTCTCGTTATGAAGCAGCATTGCTTTGAGGCTCTTGGACGAGCTGTCACTGAATTGGTGTAACTCGTTGGGGTTACATGCGATATAGATTGCCTCAAACAGACCGGTCACATTGTGACAAAAGCAAAGCTCATCTTGAGTAAAAAAGCTTGAAAAACACTGGTGACGCTTTCTTTGACCTGATATTTTCACACTGTCCTCTAACAAATCCCATTGATTGAGTCTCCAAGTTAAAAGCTCTGCATTGGACTTTGTGAGACCAAGATCTCTGACAAGGTCGTTGAGATTTTTTGGGTTGGGGTCGTATGGGTTTCTCTCCTCAGTTGCACCTCTAATCTGGATCAATGACTTCATCCTATTCTAAACTCCTTTTCCTTTATAAAAACTGCTGTCTCTTTTTGGTGGAGTGGATACGGGGAGCTCAGAACTGGATACATGATAACAGGCGCATTTTTGTCGGCTCGACGTTTGGAAGGGTTCACCATGCAGATGAAACAATTGGTTGAGTGGTGAGTTGGTTTCCTCCAAATTCGTGAGATTGAGAAATTCATAGCTCTCTTTTCTCTTCTGAACCATCTTGTAAAAAAACAAAATAAAAACATAAGTATAAATATATAGATACTTTTCACTTAGTGTTATTA
Source organism: Ceratothoa steindachneri (assembly GCA_963969495.1). NCBI lineage: Eukaryota > Metazoa > Arthropoda > Malacostraca > Isopoda > Cymothoidae > Ceratothoa > Ceratothoa steindachneri. The sequence goes on from OZ018332.1 coordinate 117,186,171, forward strand.
TAATAGTTGAAAAAATCCAGTATCCAAATAAATAAAACACATTATATATATATATATATATATATATATATATATATATATATATATATATATATATATTACCTTCCAGAGTTTTTTTTGCAGAGCTCTCAAGTGAAATGAGGTCCCCAAGGTTTGTCTTGACCTCCGACTGGAGTACCGAAATATGACTTGAGGCATCACGCATTTTAGCAGATCTCTCTCCAGAATGCTTTTTCGCTCTTGTCTCAATAAATTCACCCCAGACATAGCAAAATGCGGCTGTCGGATTCTTACAACCTCTTGATGCCATGTATGACGAATGCTTCTATCAATGACGAGTGACGATGCCTGTGCTGCTGCGACGGCTAGAGTTAAACTGATCTGTTGAGTAGATATTCTTTATATTTATACAGTCATCTACGTTGGTAGAATGTTCTAGAAACTCTTTAAACATATAAAAAATCTAGAAAGTTCTAGAAAGCTCTACAGTTTATTTTTCGCCAAATTAGTGCTGAATCTATGTGGAAGGTAAGAGAACTGCCATTGCTGCCCAGGTCGCAAAAAACGAAATATAAGGGAAATAATAGCTATTACTACTGTATTACTCTTTCTATAACTTTTTAAATACAGTATATCATGTTTATATCATAACTGAAAAAACATAACCCTTGAAACTTTTAATATATTTTTACTATTTGCATCAAAATAATGTTATTTATCATAAATGGGCTAATTTAAAAATTCAATATCCTAGCCACAAAAATAAAGTTTGGAGATTAAAATTGACTTTTTTATTTAATAGAGCCACAAACAATTGAGAAATAACACTTTTAACCTAAGGACAAGACAAAAGTGAAATTCTTTTACACAGTGTAATATTCCAGGCCATAATTTTCAAACAGAAGGATAACTGAGAAATTGATAGGGAATGAATTATGGGTATTTAAAGAGGGTAGGAGGTTTGTAGATCAAGTATTTGACTCGAAGCAGCAAGCTGAAAAACAACGAAGAAGAGATGTAAAGTTTTAAGCTGGTTTCATGGATCTGAAGAAAGCTTATGATCTAGTAGATAGAGAAGCAATGTGTGAGGCGTTAAGGGTGTATATAATGAGTAGTAAATTATTGGATAGTGTGGAGAGTATTCTTTGCAAGTAAGGTGTGCGTTAGGGTGAAAGTAGAAGCGAGTGATTTGACAGACGTGGGCGTATAATACAAGGTTTTGTGATGACGTCATGGAGGTTTAAGATATTGATGAATGGAGTACAGAGAGAAAAATGTGCGGAAATGAAGAATAGATGTGTGGAATTGATAAGAAATGGTAAATAATGAGTTCTTTCTATGTAGTATTTGCTGAAGACCTGGTGTTGGAGGATGAAAGTAAATTATGAGTGTAGCTCTTAGTGTGTCAGAGGAGTGATATAAAAGTGAATGGAGAAAAGAGTAATGTAATAGATATTTGAAGTGAGAATGAGGATAGGTGGTTATATTTAATTCCTCAATGTGACCATTGAACGAGTAAGAGTAGTGACCATAAGGTTTAAATGGTAGGAAAGACTCTTGGGCAATTGGTGGAAGTGAATGGTAAGGGCTTAATTGTCGAATATTCCAGGAAGCTGCATGAAATCATGCTGGTACCAACGGTGCTGTGTGGAAGTGAGACTATGTTATGGAAGGATGAGAAAAGTTTTTGAGTAATATCAGGGTAAATGGACAACTTGAAAGGTATCCTTGGTTTGTGAAAGGTAAAGCGATTGAGGAACGACTGGTCGGAGAAGTTTAAGGTGTGGGGTATGTGTCTGTTGTGGGGATTGATTCTGAAGTAGTATGGGCATGTAAAAAGAATAAATTGAAATAGACTTGTACAAGGAATGTACGAGAGTGAATGTCAGGGAGAAAGAAAGGTCGAAGCCACGTAAAAGCGGGGAGAGACTAAGTGAATTAGTGTTTGACAGACAAAGGGCTGCCTGTAGAAGAAGGGGATGATATTGTGTATGGTAGCTACCCAAGGAGGGTGCCACCTATTTGTGTATGGTAGTTGTGAAAGGAGGGCACCGCCTATTTGTGGGAAACCGGTTGAAGTTGAACTCTTTAAGTCTATTTCGGGAAAGCCTAAGAACCTTCTCGCCCACTTGTAATAAAAGCGATTCATGAGGCGAAATAGATTCTAGATTTCATACTAATACTATGAAAAATTTTAAAAAGACAAAAGAGTCTAAATTTCACATCAATATTATGATATTCATTGTAAAGATTCTAGATTTGATATCAAGACAATAAATGTCTGAAAATATTCTAGATTTCATACCAACACTATGAAAGACTTGAAAAAGATTTTACATTCTAGATTTCAAACAAATACTATAAAAGTATTTGAAAAGATTATACATTATAGATTTCAAACAAATACTATGAAAGTATTTGAAAAGATTCTAGATTCAAGAATTCATAACAATACTATGAAAGTCTTTGAAACGATTTTTGATTTCATACCAATGCAATGAAAGTCTTTAAAAAGATTCTAGATTTAATACTAATACGAATAAAGACATTTGAGCAATTCTAGATTGTATACCAATACTATAAAAGTCTTTGAAAAGATTATATATTGTCGATATCATACCAATACTATGAAAGGCTTTGAAAAGATTATATATTCTAGATTTCATACAAATACTATAAAGGCCTTTTAAAGATTTTAGATTTCACATCAATACTAGGAAAGTCTTTAATAAAATTCTATATTCTAAATTTCATCCCAATACTCTAAAGGCTTTGAAAAAATTATACCTTTTAGATATCATACTAATACTATCAAAAGCTTTGAAAAGATACTAGATTCAAAATTTCATACCATTGCTATGAAATTCTTTGAAAAGATTATGCATTCTATATATCATAGCAATACGATGGAAGTCTTTGAAAAGATTCTAGATTTGATACAAGGACAACGAAAGTGTTTGAAAATATTCTATATTTCATACAAATATTATGAAAGTATTTTGAAAGATTCTAGATTCTAAATTTAATACTATTGTTATGAAAGTCTTTGAAAAGATTCTAGATTTTCTCCCGGTACTATGAAAGTCTTTGAAAAGATTTTAGATTCTAGATTTCATACCAATACTATGGAGGTCTTTGAAAAGATTCTAGATTTGCTACCAAAACAATGAAAATCTTTGAAAAGATTCTTGATTTCATAGGAATAACATTAATGTCTTTGAAAAGATTATAGATTCTAAATTTCATACCATTTTTAGGAAAGTCTTTGAAAAGATTATAATAAAGATTCCTGATTCCATTTCATTACTATGAAAGTCTTTGAAAATATTCTAGATTTCATATCAATAGTAGGAAAGTGTTTGAAAAGATACTAGATTCTAAATTTCATTACATTCCTATGAAGGTCTTTGAAAGGATGATAGATTCTGGATTTCATACCAATACTATGAAAGTCTTTGAATAGATTCTAGATTCGATACCAAGACAATGAAAGTATTTGAAAAGATTCTAGATTTTATACGAAAAACATGAAAGTCTTTGAAAAGTTTCAAGATTCTAAAGTTCCTAACAATATTAGGAATGTCTCTGAAAAGATTCTAGATTTCAAATTTAATATCATTGTTATGAAACTCTTTAAAAAGATTCTAGATTCCATACCAATACTATAAAAGTCTTTGAAAAGATTCTTGATTCTAGATTTTATAACAATGCTATGAAATTCTTTGAAAAGATTCTAGAATCTAGATTTCATACCAATACTATGAAAGACTTTATAAAAATTCTAGATTCTGATTTCATAACAATATTATTAAAGTGGGAAAATATTCATGATTTCATACCAATAATATGAAAGACTTTGGAAACTTCTAGATTATAGAGTTCAGACCAATATTATGAAAGTCTGAAAATATGCTAGATTTTATAGCAATAATATGAGTATCTTTGAAAAGATTCTAAATTCTAGATTTATTACCAACACCATGAAATTCATTGAAAATATTGTAGATTCAAATTTCGATAACATAGCTAGGAAAGTCTTTAAAAAGATTATAGATTCTTGATTTCAAACCAATATTATGAAAGGCTTTAAAATGATCCTAGATTCTAGATTTCATATCAATGCTAAGAAATTCGTTGAAAAGATTCTAGATTTGATACCATTTCTATGAATGTCTTTGAAAAGATACTATATTCTAGATTTCATACCAAGATTCTAGATTTCATACCGAGACAATGAAAGTCTTTGTAAAGATTCTAGATTGAAAATTAAATCCCATTGTTATGAATGCCTTTTAAAATATTAAAGACTCTAGATTCCATACCAAAACTATGAACTTTGAAAATATTCTAGATTTCATACCAATACTATGAAAGTCTTTGAGAAAAAATTAGATTCTAAATTTTATACCATTGTTATGAAGGTCATTGAAAGAATGATAGATTCTGGAATTCATACTAATACTATGAAAGTCTTTGAATAGATTCTATATTTCATACCAATACTACGAATGTCTTTGAAAAGATTCTAGATTTTAAATTTCATACCATTGTTATAAAAAATCTTTGAAAAGACTATAGATTCTAGAGCCCATACCAATAATATGAAAGTGTTTGAAAATTTTCTAGATTCCATAGCAAAGCTCTGAAAGTTTTTGAAAATATTTTAGATTTACTCCCAATACTATGAAAGTTTTTGAAAAGATTCTAGAATCTATATTTCATACAAATACTATGCAAGTCTTTAAAAAATCTAGATTCTAGATTTCATACCAATAATATGAAATTCTTTGAAAAGATTCTATATTTCTTACCAATACTCCGAAAGACTTTAAAACTATTCTAGATTTTGTATTTTATGCCAATACTATGAAACACTTTTAAAATACTATACATTCTAGATGTCATACCAATACTATGAAAGTCTTTGAAAATATTATTGATTCTAAATTCCATACCAATACTATAAAGTCTTTTTAAAGATTCTAGATTTCATATCAATACTATGAATTCAGTGAAAAGATTCTAGATTTTATATTTCATACCAATACTATGAAAGGCTTTAAACAGATTATACATTCTAGATGTCATACTAATACTCTGAAAGTATTCTAGATTTCCTCACTATATGAGGAAAATATAATAGATTCCAAATTTCATACAATTGTTATGAAATCTTTGAAAAGATTCTAGATTCTAGATTTCCTCACAATACTATGAAAGCCTTTAAAAGGATTATAGATTCTAAAGTTAATACCAATATATGAAAGTCTTTAAAAATATTCTAGATTTCATACCAATGATAGGAAAGTTTTTGAAATGATTCTAGATTCTAAATTTCATACCATTGTTATGAAAGTCTTTGAAAAAATTCCAGATTTCATGCCATTACTATGAAAAGTTTCTAGATTTCATACGAATACTATGATTTAATAACAATACTATGAAAGTATTTGAATAGATTCTAGATTCCATACCAATGCAATGAAAGTCTTTAAAAATAATCTATATATCATATTAATACTATGAAAGTCTTTGAAAAGATTCTAGATTTCCTACCAGAACCTTGAATGTCTTTGAAAAGATTCTAGATCAGTGGTTACCAAACTAAAGGTCATTTGAGCCCTATAGCAAAATTTGGGGGGAGGGGCATAGGCTGAGGTTATTTACACATTAAAATGCTAAGGCCCACACATACTAGAGCAGCCAGTCCGCAGATGACCCAGATGAACAGATGCGGCTGTACTCGGTACAGGTTTGAACAATGCTTTGGTGCCAGACGCATGAGTATTGTGCCCCATTATTTCTTTTTTTCGTGTAATTAAATTTTTGTATATGATTTTGTATTTTTGATAAAATAATACATGAGGATGCATACCTTTGCCAAACAATTTTCACTCAATAACTTATTGAATACTTCCTATCATATGGTTTCTGTATGAGAACCTACTCCTGAATCTCGAGTATGAACCAGTCCACTGTCACACTGTTCACAGACCACAACTACAACAGCGATAAATTTGTAAGTGTGTGTAGCTCTCTACGATAAGTTTTCGTTCTGAATGATTATATTTGTCAGTAAAAAAAGATAAGATTATTTTTTATTACACTTTTTATCCAGTGATTTTTTTTTTCTATTGTACATATATTGGAGAAAGGTTTGGGGAAATTTCTAGTTTTGATTATAGGTAGGCCTAGTCTCAAATTATGGAAACTATTTTATGTGCATCAAATTACTCCTTTAGTACTACAGTATTCTATAGTTTATTTTAAATTTGGCCAAAATATAAATTGCAAGTTTCCATAACTCAGTTTTGAGAAAAGAAAAATATGAGGTGGAATGAATAAAAGTACAGGTATTGCCGGAGTTTCTCCACAATGGACCTAAATAAATCTAGGACTACAGGCAGTCATTGTAGTCACAAGATGTGGATTGTGGGGAGGGGGAGGCATTGATTAGGATCATATATGAAATGTGGGTTTTATCAGTAAAAGTTTGGGAACCACTGTTTTAGATTCTAAATTTCATACCACTATTATGAAAGTCTTTAAAAAGATTCCGTCTCCCTCAAGAGGTTTCAAATTTGCACTTTTGAAGATCCCTGCGTTCTGTAAAGGAAGTGCCCCTGAAGGCATATAATTCGCTCCTTTGGCGAAGTATTTAAGTTAAACAAGGCTCGCTTTTACAATGTCTGTAGTTTGACATTTCGTGTACTTTTCTCCATCACTTTCCCTTCATATCTGTTTCTCCCGTTAATTAAACTTTATCTCATTTTTCTAACCGTTTTCCTTTATTTTCTTAATTATAAAAAATAGCTTTTGATAACAAGTTGTGAAACCAGAAACATTGAAATGAGGAGTTATGCTAAGCTGAGTTGATGAAGACTCGAAAATCTCAAATCGAAAATTATTTGATTTTGGAGGTAGCTCTTAAGACACATTTTGTTTCATCCTTAGATGCAAATTTATTGCTGACCTTTCATAATATTTAAGTAATACGAGTAGTTTAGTTGAATGAAGGTATTTATTTTTTTAAATAAGCGAATATTTATCTACCTCGTTTCGCAAAGGCTGCGAATGACTAAGTGCATTTTAAAACGTTTGAATCGCTTTTCGTTAATTATTTTAACGTCTTTCGACATTGTAGCGATGTTGTAATATAATTCTAAATATGATGAGAATAATATTTACAGAATATAAAAGACCACATTAAGGCTTTGGAATGGTTGAAAATGATGCAACAAGTGTTTTAATCCTCATCTTGCTCACTTCGTCGGATGATTTGGAAAATTTTATTATTTGCTTTCTGACAAAAAAATATTAATTTTATTTTCTTAGATGACTTTACTGTTGCCATCCTTGACACAATCAAATAAATTATTCAAATATTCTTGAAATCTGCAACTTTGTGCTCTCAAGAGCTAGATTAACCTCAATCTTTTCTTGTGACCTTGGGGAATTGTTGAGAAATCCCTAGAATCTGAGATTAGATGAACCCTTTTGGAAAAATTTAAATAATTACTGCCGCTGATACTTCAATTCCCAAAGTGCACACAAATGCAACAAATGTACACAGATAAACATAAACAGGTCGTCATAAAACATTGCCGAATGAACACAACAGAGATAAAATCAGAAGAACGGAAAGGAGAAGAGTAAGTAAAGGATAAATAAGAACACAGGGTCATTTTAGCCCATGATATAGAGCATTATTAAACTGTTGGTCCCCAGGGAAATCTAGGGTAGTCATCCCCGCCCCTTGTACGCCCACTCTTTAAGCTGACTAAATAGGGTCGACTTTGAAACTTCAACGCTTTAATTTTTTTTCCTATTTTCCTTTTAATTTATCTGCCTTCCTCTTTTAACCTTCTACCGATTTTTAACGATTTCATCCACCATTCACACTTTCCGTTTTCGTTTTTGACAGATCTTAATTAGTCTAGAAATCACTTTTTTATCCTCTCTGTTTTTCTTTCTCTCTTTTTTCCATTAAATTCAAAATGCAATAGCAACGAGGCCAGAAAGAAAGCCGTGAAGGTAGAAAATTATTTTTTTAATCTTACAATCACTTCAGCTGGGACTCAATCTACAAAAAAATAAGCTAAATCAATAATAAAAAAAAGAACCAGAAATATGTAAATATCTAAAAGGCGCGTTCAAGTACCGAGGGGGGCTTGTCTCCCACAGGGGCCTGAGAGCGCAACCACCAATTAAAATACTGTGAAGGAGGACAGACTCTTCCAATCACTTATAAACTCAACCATACCCCAGTCCGGTGTGCAGAAGTCCTTTCCAAGGACTCGGGACATTCGGTAGCGACCCCTCCCGTCACAGTACAGGGACATGTACCCCCCTCACGAAGCACACCGAGATTACGACATTGAAGCAAAAATATCTTACCATCTGGAGGGCCAAGCAATGAAGCTTCGTCCCATGAATGTGTCCGATTCGGACGCAACAAAAATTACTAGTTACAGTCAGGACATTGGAAGCTACGGGAACATTCCCATATGCGATGGCACTCTGCTTTCTGTTACAGTGTGCCGTCTCCAATATTCTTTGTCATACAGCTCTTAGTGCTGCATTGATCCCTGCCAGTTAGCCATGTGGGGAAGAACCAAACGCTGATCTGGTTGCTCAGTTTGTGCCGTCATCCAAACCCCTCTAATCAGCGTGCTTGTTCACACCAATTACAATGGGCTGCAAATGTTTACAACACACTGTTTGAAGTGCAAATTTACATACCTTTAATAAACGCAGGTTAAAGACATTTACAACGCACGTGGAACTTTATGTAATAAATACAATTTAACGATCAGAAAAGCATAAAGGGAACAATAAAAACTTTATAAGGGCAATAGTGAACTTTGATAACGCAAAGGTTTACAACACATTCACATAAACACATATAAATAGGTTACATCTGCAAAATGTTTCATTAAAAACTAATAATCCTTATTTGTTTCCGAATATCTACAATATTCTAAACTAAATGCAAGGTTTCTTTCGTCATCCCGTAAGGCTACAGCGTCATTCCTTATAAGATAATCATACAGTCAGCACCTTCATCGTGGTGATAAAAAATCAGTCAATATTCAGGTGAACACATTGTCAGCCTTGATAAGATTAGTCTTTGGTACAGAAAGATCCCTTTACAGCTTAAAGTACAGCTAAATTCAGTTGGTACCATAATACGCAACCGGAAGTCTCGTAATTCAATTTATCCTTTGGATCGTTTAGGTCAACTTCGGAGGATAGCAGAACTTCTTAGAGACCTGCAGGAAGTTCGGGAAACGAGTAAAGTTGAAGTGAGCAAGGATACAATAAGTAGAAGGCTGCCCCATTATCATCTCTTTTCTCGTACTCCAAGAATGACTGCACCCCTTAAGAAAACACTCTAAAACTCGCTTAGCGTTTGCAAATGAACAATTAAATAAACCGGCAAGTTTCTGGGAAGAAATCCATTGGTCAAATGAAACGAAAAAATATTTCGATTGAAATTCAATCAGCAGGGTTTGGAGAAAAAGTTATCGGCTTACGAACCAAAAAATACTATCCTTATAGTTAAATTCGGGGGTGGATTAATCATGGTATGAGGTTGTTTTTGCTCAGCGAGGGTGGAAGAATGAACGGCGAAATGTACAAGAGGATTTTGAAAGAAACAAAATATCTTGCGTTGGCTCTCTGAACTTGAAACCAGGATTGGGCATTCCAACAAGACAATGACTTAAAGCATACAGCAAAACAAACTAAGAATTGGCCGCATACAGGTAGAATCAATGTTTTGGAATGTCCAAATCAATCTTTTGATCTAAATCACATTAAAACTCGGTGGATGAAATTGAAACTCATGGTCCGGGGCCTACTCAAAGCACCTGCAAGCTGTAATTGGCAACATGGGTTATGCACCCAACTACTAAACTATGTTTATATGACTATTATAAACTTATACGTTGTCAAATTTCACTATTGTCCTTATAAAGTTTTCCTGTTCAGCATTTTGCTTTCCTGACATTACATTGTATTCATTACATAAAGTTCCAGGAGCGTTGTAAATTTCATTAACCTGCGTTACTAAAAGTATGTTAATTCATTTATAACAGTGTATTATAATTTTTTGCGGCCCACTGTACATGACTGAACCAAGCAAGCAGAAGATAATATTGATCTCCGCCAGATACGCAGTAGCCCTTGCATCACGGATCCTGCAAACTAGGATGTGCGGAGATTCCAATGCCTCAAGAGCACTCAGCTCTTCTGTGAGAATATGAGTTAAAAATGACCTTTGAATCGAGCGTTATAGAGCTGCTAACGTGGCACTGAAGCTGGACGTAGTGCCAAAATTATGGAACTTGTTTCCGGTTTCTTACGACGAACTATTGTAGGTTTTTCCTGCATTTTATATTAATTTATAGGTTTTTTTTATTTGTCATCGCTCCCCCTAGAGGGTATCACCATGGTGATACCGTTGAAGCTCGCGGCAAAAAGAGTAAATAGGAGGAAAATTAACTGCGGGACGCCCTCCTCTTTCCTTATGCCGAATGAAAAATCTCGTTGCACACGAACGAGGTTAGATAAATTGGGCTGAATTTAGCCGGGGTGAGGTCATCTCGCCCCGCCTTGCGAAAACAAGCATAGTCGCCATTCACCAGGCATCTTGGTTTCGAAGCATGGCGTACGTGATATCGTTCGAACCAGGGGCGTTATCTGCACAAGAAGGGAGAGCTAAACGCAATTCCTTCAACGAAAACAAGCCATCGGTGGGTTCTCCGCGTCTGGAGGTATTCCACTCGATGGCCTTTAGCGACCGAGAGACATGTTTGGAATGTTGTTTTAGCAGCATCCAGACTCTGGATGTAGATAAAAATGTCACAAAAGATTCTGCTTTAGACGCGGGATCCGAGAAGTTGGAATCGTCTTCCTGGAGAACGGGAAGAAAGCTGTGTGCGAAATTAACCGAATCTCTTTGACACGCTTTCACTCTCTTACAAGAAGGTTCATACATTTTGGTTAGGTCATCTAAGTCCGCCATGAAAAACGACGAGCGTGCTTTGAATTTGGCCCTTAACGGTCTGAATTCACTTAGGGTCAAATAATTGGGACGGCACCTGTCGCAATTATTTCTGCGGCCAAGCAAGAAGGTCTATGGATCATGCAAATCTCGTGCTGTGTTCATCTTCTGCCCGTAACAAGTTACTGGCTAAATTTAGCAACCTAAAACCAATGCTACCAAAGGTAATTGATGTCACTGAGTTCAAATATGATATAAGTTGACCACGAAGGTGCGCCATCTAGTGTCTAGTGGTATTAAATCGGCTATTTTCGCCGCAGGTCCACTAGATCTCTCTGAGAGCCATCTGACACTCGTACGAATACCTTGGAAACAGACGACGTGCAAAATGCCCAGACGTTCATGGAATAGAGTTCAGGTCCGAGGCGATGAAGGTGCCAGAGAACAGCTCATCAACCAGCCTAAACTCCTAAAGTGAGATAGAGAAGTTAGTAATTACCTCGAATGCGGGCCACCGTGATCGATCCAAACACCACCGATGTAGATTTTCGGGCGGCAGCGGCAGGCATATGATATTTGAAATGAGTAGTGCTCCCTGTATTTAAAGTCGCCGAGTACATAAGTCCCCTATATAAATCAGGAGAGCAAAGAGGTGGTCGAGTAATTAAGGTGATGCTTAGAGATTGATATGTGAATTCTTCCACATTAAGGACAATGATCTTAAAATCTCCGACCAGTTTTGCAGGGGTTCGGACCCTTGGACTGGTTATATAGTTCCATCAGAGAGATTGTCTACCATTCATGTTTACAAAAAGGAAAATGTAGAAAGATAGTATAAGACAACCTATTTATCCGTAGCTGTACTACTACCGCCTCAAGGGATGTATCGCGATAAAAAAAGACCAAAAGTACGGAGACGTCATATTAGCAATAAATTACGATTCTACCTGCCGATTCCCCATCCCGCGGTTGTGGGATTGCAAAGCCCTTATAACTAGAGAGGGTAGGTAGCGGGAATACACCCAGCATGGTCTCATCGAGACAGACTTCTAAGGGGGAATGGGATGAAACAACCCTCCTCAGCTCCTTTCAATTGACGAGAAGTCCAAGGCAATTTTTTGCGGGATAATGCCTTCCAGATCTACTAAATAGAACTGCGAATGCCTTCTTTACATACTACCCTCACTGGGATTGCTGTAGGCCACTTGGAGACAGACCTTCGAGAGCTATCAGCCACGGAATGCAGCAATGAGTCAGATGACCACTTGTAAAGCTCCATTCATCTTATGACAAAGACGGGTGATTTGAAGTTTCCTTATTGCTGCCCTCTTTTACGAGGAATCGGTGGCAGTTTCCCCAGAAAACTGCCACCTAACAGACCTGGAGGCGGGATTCGAGACCTTTACTTGAGCTGGCCGCAAAGCCTGCCCACATAGAGAGTAGAGCATTATGAAACCGAGAGCGGTTCCAGAGTGGTAGTTAGCACATTATACATAGATAAGATGTTATTAGGGCGTAAACTGCTCATCCTATTAATCGCGCCGCAAACCTCAGAACCCCTAAAACCTGGTCTTTTAAATCTGCGGGTATTAATTGGTGTTATTTATAGAAGTTGCAAAGCCTCTCTTCTCACAAAGACATGAGATAGATGGCCAGGTCGTTAATACTAGATACGAGAACAGTAAAATTTGGAAGTGTTTAAAAGGTGCAGAGGAGGACCCCAGAGAGGGCACCAGTTTTTCTAGGCATTGGCTGTAGTGAGGAAAGTTTCCCTCACAGTCTTCGCTTTTCTTAGGGAGAAGGAACCGGAGCGCACAGCGTCCTCCAAGTTCCAACTGTGCTATGGTTTCCCATACTATAGCTGACACCCTTGAGTGCCCAGAAGCTTTCCCATTGGAGGTGGAGATATTTCTACAGATATTGAGGCCGAGTGGGCAAAGTGCGAGTGTTGGGGTTGAGATGGTACACAACAATATCTCCTGAGATGTTATGGCCAACATGAATGAGAACCACCTAATCTGTGTATGGGATCGCTGCTGATATCGTCATAGAGGCTAAAACATGCGTACCAATTTATATAAGAAAAAGTTTTATTTTTATTTAATATCCTTGTTTTGTCCTCAAATTTTAATTTATGCTCAAATATCTGGCGCAACCTATTTATTTTTCTAGTTAGCTTTACACTCATGCACATACAATTGTATTATTATCCTGTTTGATAATAATAGCCCTCACCGCGCTATTAAGAGGATCAGCCATTTAGAGATATCTTGAAAAGTAATTAGCGTTTGAGGGCTGGGTTTGAATACTCACCATTTCCAAGGGTGGGTACAATTTTTAATAAAAGAGTGTCACAAGTATTGTGAAGTGATTTTGGTTTAACAAGAAACTATACAAATATCGACTTCACTTTGTGTACCTAATTTATAACTCGTTTATAGACCTATGGTAACTTAACGTCATTTAAAGAGTAGGAAACACCCTCTTAGGATGATTTATTATCCATGGAGAAAGAATAGGAAAGTTGTACTCCAGTCGGCTAGTTCACTCATCGAGCAGAGAATGGAGAAGAAAGAGAGTCAAAAAAATCATAATAAAAGACAAGAAAAGTAAAGCTTAGAGTAAAATTCTTAAGCTAAGATACTTGGAACAAAATGCACATTCCATAACATCCTGGAACAAGTTAGTACAAAGAGAACAAATGCACCAAAGTACGAGCGTGCTTCCATTTGGAGGTTTCAACCGTGAAAGGTACAAAGAATAAACTCAGCAAACATTCTACAAGTGATATATCGATGCTCGACCATTTCGTCTAGTACATCCCTTTAAAGCTTATGAATATTGAATAGTGCCAACTCAGTCCCTTGATTCATATGGAGTAACGGAGGATTAATATAGATTAGGGAAGAGGGAGACAAATTTTGAGGTATTTTTTTTTAATGAGTCATATTATTTAGCATAGCATTCATTCGTATTTCCGGCACATATAAACGATTCAAAAACTGGTATTAAAAGAGAAAGAGAGGACACAGGCTATGTCGGTACACGACATAGGTTGCCAATGCCTTAAATTCAATTTTGTTTACTTTTCTTCTGGTAAGTTGAAAACACTGAACCCTCTAGAGAAAACATATTTGTATCAGTCTTTGTTACAGATCGTTCTTGGTGTTTTCTTGATGATTGGCGGCTTCTTCATGGCCTTTTGCTAACAGGCTGTCTTTGCCAATCGACGAAGACAGAATAACGGGAAGAAAAGATAGAATTAGACAAAAATATTTGATTAAAAGTAGCATGGGAAAAGATAAAATATTAAAAGAATTAGTTATAAATCTCTATCAAACAGGAATACTTGAGACATGAAGATGCACCCCAGTATTTCAAACTTCAACGAACAAGTTCTTAAACACAATATACAAAAGTAAAAATGTAAATATGGTTCCGGAGTGATCTATCTAATATGATCTAATAATTTATCTAATATTATCTAATATATCTTTCTAATATAATCACTAGCCCATTTAAGAGTAATTTTATAGTCTTCATATTTCACAGTTGCGTTTGAAGATAAATCCCTCCTCGTTTCAATTCAACTCAAGAGGTGAGCAAACTCCTTCGGAGCGAAGCGAAAATTGCTCTATTTTAATTTATTTAATATAATTAAACTCGAATCGTCTGAATTTCTTTTAGGAAAGGAGAGGAGAGGGAGAGGATTTTCATGTCACGATTTTTTATTAATATTTCGGTATTTCAAAATGAGTATTAATTTCTATTTTCAACGCTATATGATTTAATATGATTTTTATAACTTTCTCGAGGTGTAAAATCAGAGAAAGAAGTCTTTTCTCGTAAAATGATCGCGTAAAAAGTATCTAAATGTACAGAGCGATCATGCATCAGCATCATAATAATAGATACCGTCTATTCAAAAGCCAAATAAAACATTAGAACAATTTGATCCACCCTTACCTCACCAGTTTAACCTATTTCTGGTGGAAATCTCATGTTAGCGTTCGGTTTTTTTTATATAAATACAAGACTTAAAACACGACGCTAATCAGGAATTATTTTATTTGTATAACCAATAAATTAAAATAAATTTTTTTCGTGGTTGTTAGCAACACTATTTTGAGTAAGCTCACGAAAGCATCACTACCAGAACGTGTTTGAAAAAGGATTCCGCAACTTCCTAACCCAGCAACCGCTATCCGTAGTTAATCGTCTCTTAAGACAAACTTCGGAAGACGGTATTGGTATTCTTACAGCTCTGCATACAGGCGAACTAAGCCAAAGAAATGAGGAAAAATTTCTAATGAGAAATTTATAATGAAAAAAGATTTTAGTGAAAAAAAAGGTTTTTTCCTTGCTATATATTCTAAAGTTTTTGGTGCCATTTATCTGTATTACTCGTTTTAAAATATTTACCCTCATTAGAATTTAAAATATAATTAACTCCAAATGAATAAATGTTTCAATGCATCGAAAAATATAAGCTTGAAAATTCATTGGTATAGAATTTCAAATTTAATTAAGATCATGAATGGAATTTTTATGTGTATGTGCTACCTTATAAACAAGTCTAAAAAGTTTCATTACAAAATTCTATGGTTTGACCTAGGTGATTTATAGATTATTTAAGAAATATTGGCCTAAAAACAAAACTTATAAAGTTTGTTCTGTCTCGATCAATATTCTTTTATAAATCGCCTGCATAGGATTGCATATAAAATACCAACTTCATAACCTTCGCTCATTTTGATTCAGCAAAATTTAGCGCATTGGATATATGGAAAGATATTAAGGAAAATACACTTCAGAAGGATATTTTTTATAGCTAATGAACTTTGCTACAGTATGTAACATTTTCTACGCCTTGCTAATATTTAATTTAATATTTCTTTTGATAAAACAGTCACCAAACAGGAAAATAAGTAACGCTACAAAAATATAATTTTATAAAAAAGGCAAAACATGCGACGAGATTGACTAATTAAAGGAAGGATCGAATACATCTACGGAATAAAAGCTGGGATGAAGGTGTTGCTTACCAGCTAGCAAGTTTGAGTGCAAAATATTTAAGGGAAAGTAAGATTTCAATGGCATGGTCTAGCTCATGGATATGGAACCTGCAGCTTTTAGGCCGCTTGTAGTATTCTTAGCCATTAAGTGTGGCCTTATGAATTAATTCAAATTTTAAAGATCAAGTAATCTTGTTTTTCTACAAAAAGTACTCACAACGAAGTCATTAAAAAGTTAGTTAACTTTAGAATTCATCATTTTCTTTTCATCATTAAGCTGATACATAGTCAGGGTAGTTAGTTATCGACAAAATAATGTGCAACTTGCAGTATATCTAATTAAAGCTTTATGGATGCGGCCTTAAGCTAACTTAATGCGCTCTTCAACACAAGAAAATTTTCCCAGTTCAGATCGAGCGCTGCAGTTTTACCTACTTTTGTTTAAAAAAATGCGACATAAAAGATTGAAATAACTACAGTACAAACATTCTCGAATTATCAATAAAACAAATATAAATTACCTATAAAATTTAAAGCCAACAGACTACCACAAACACTTGTGTCTGCTTTGTCAGATGCTCAACTATCACTGCATAAACTTGTCAGCATTGTAACAGATGGAGCACCAGCCATGGTAGGCCACAGGACTGTTCTAGTTGGAAAAGTGCCAAAACACACCGTGAATTCAGGCATTTATTGGAAAGCTGGAGCTTGAATAAAAGCCAAATGACATTTCATTCTACTGCATTGTAAGATGGCTGTCAACTACCAATCTTTTGAATAAGTTTGTTGCCATTTTTTAGCCAATTATTGGCTTCGTGAAAGAAAAAAGAAAGAATGACCAACAACTAGAAGATCACGATTGGATACAAGATCTGATGTTTTTTACAGATGTAATGCAACACCTCCAGTATTTAAATCTTGCACTTCAAGGGAGGAACAAATTTATGACAGAACTAGCTCAATCACTTTTAAGTTTTCGAAATAAAATAAATCTTTTCAAAGAGATCTGGCTACAAAAATTGACTACTTTTCCTACCTTAAGTTAAGATTAGAAGCTTTTACGAACATTAAAATTCAAGAGAGTAAATTAATACAATAGAAAGGAAACCTAGACACTCTTTATCATGATTTTGATAACAGGTTTAAGAAACTAAAATGGCTGAAATAATGCTTTGGTTTACTTTTGAATCCGTTTGCACTCGATATTATCAGTGATGGCTTGCCTGTGGCTCCACCTTTTGTCTTGAATGCTACTTCAATAGGAACAGAGCTTATTGATCTGCGAGAAGATTTGGCTTTAAAACTAGCACACAAATGCTCATCTCTAACTGACGTTTTGAAACAAATCCCAGAAGCAGAGTATCCTAATCTTCAGAAATTTGGTTTCCGGCTTCTTTTGGTTTTCGGAACAACTTACAGCTGTGAATCTCTCTTCTCTGTTATGAAAATTTTTAAGTCAAAGCATCGTGACATGCTCCCTAACAGCCATCTTACTGAGCATCTCAGAACAGCATTAACATCAGTCCAACCATATTTTAAACTTTTAACTAGAAAAATGAGATTAAATGGTTTACATCAGTAAGTAGGACTTCAATGAATTTTAATTTTGCATCATTCAAATTCTATAAATACAAATTTAGAACAACAATTTTGTTTTTGAACATTCGTAGATGTATGAACTAGCAAAGAGTAAACAAGTTTTGGTAATAGTGAGTAGGGTTTTTATGAGGTACTGGTATTTTTTAAACACTTTTAAATTCAATTTTAAAAGTATCCTACGTAGCTCTTCTTTTTAAAGAACTTGGCCACCCGTGATATATAACATTTAGTCATATAAATAATAATATACATCTGATCATGTAAACAATATTATATACTGTTGTTATAAATGGCTACAGGCAAAAGGAATTTTCATAAGCATACGCGCTCACACACTTACACACTCACACGCATATACACTTACATGCATCTCTCAAAATCTCTCTAGACCCTTATCACCTAGGTTCTGGGAAACGCCAGAGCTGGACCAACAAACGTCAAAATAGGTGCAGTCATTGACACCAAGCTGAAGACAGTAAAGATGTGGACCTTATTACTGTCAAATGGCTGCGAAGCACAAAATCGTACTCTCTAAATTTGAGATAAAGATTTTCTCTATTCCCATGTACACACAAATAAACATCCAGTAGAGTAAGCTCCGCCCAAACCGTGTCTTTGGTTAACAATGGGCACACCCACTGATTTTTGATACATTATATACAACTCTGTGTATAGCCTAGAAGGGTCAAGGGCCAAGAGTCATAAAAATTGTCAGTCAGGCAGAAAATCGGGTAGTCAGAAGGATAGTCTGAAATTGACTTAAATATTAGTAGGCCTGCCTCAAATATCCGACACAAGTTCAATAAAATTCTTTGTGCCTAAACCTACCGAGTCCTCTGCCGAATAAAGAGTCCTTGAATCCGCCCTCCGAGACTCCTTTTCCTGAGAGTAATCCAACTGGCCCTCTTACCCACCCTACTTCACTAAAACCAAGCGAGAGGATAATCTCCCCCATAATTGGAGTCAGCCCAAGGTCAGCGGCCGTTAACCGAATACCCCAATAGCGCTACGTCGAAGTTAAGCAACATTTCGAAAGGTTACTACTTGGATGGGTAACAGACGAGTCGACCTTCCACGTGCCATAACTCGTGACCTTGGATGTGCCATATTTCTTCTTTATTGTAGCTTTGGGGTCACTTTCTTGGGGAACTTATTGGATGATTTTTTTTGTCATGTTTGGTTAGGGGGGTATCACGTTCGATAGAGCGCCTAAGTAGATGGATACTTTTCTTGAATCGTTGTCAATCTTCATTATGTGTACAATAGTGTTTTCACAATTTTCTGTTGAATTCTTCTTCACTAGGTATTCTGGAGTTAAAATTACTGTTTACTCTGGTGATGAAGTTTACTGCAAATATCGCAGGAAGGTTGTCAATGTTCCTCCAGATTTTTCCCCGCTCTATTTCTCATGGTGATGTTGAGAGGTTCGATCTTAACCTTTATATAGGGCTCTTGGGTGTTCTTTCGTTTCTTCTGCTGTTGGTGATTAGATTGAAGGCTTTGTTTTGAATTTTCTAAAGCTCGCATTTTCTTGATTTTGTTAAGGTGGTTAAAGGGATAAGAAAGAGGGTAGATGAGCATCTCTCTTCTTGGAGTTAGAGTGTTTTTAATTTTTTTTTTGTTCTTGGTGCTTAAGCCTCTTAGTGTAAATAGGAGTCTTATCACAGGGGTATTTCTTATTTTTGTTACGACTAGGTATCTTATGTAGCCTCTGGAGGATGGCTTAATCCCTAGTACTTTGCCTTCCGGATGATATCGGCAGAGCTGTCCTACTACTTCGATATCCGTTACCTTTCGTCTCAAGATGGGGACTAGAGGGAATTTTCTCCTGTTTGTTCTTATTCTCAGTCCCTCTCTAATTTGTTCATATTGTTAATCTCTATAGCTGTTGTCCGTGTCTTAGCTATCTCATTCCTGTGTTGCATAACCACTAGTTGATTGATGTGGTCAACGAATTGGATATTCAAGTATTCTAAGTGTTGGCAATTCCGCCGTATATATCGAATACGGCGTGGGGCTGAAGCATCCCCCTTCTGAGGGTCTAGTTCCCAATTCGAACACTGGTCCTTTATAATCATTAACTACCACGTATGCTCTTCTATCTGGCAGATATTCGCAGAAAATTATCCCCAGATAATTTTTCATCTGAAGGTTTAAGATCTTGTATTGTATGCCTCTGAAACAGATTTGTCAGAGACTTTTACTACATCTCTTAAGACAAAATCGATGCATTTTTTATGATTTAGCTTAAGTGTGAGTGTGGTGTTTTTGCCTTTACGAGGACCTTTCTGAGAAATTCAGAAGTGATATAGATCTGTAGCTGGAGAGGAGATCCGGTGATTTGCCTGGTTTTGGATTGAAAATCATTTAGCTAGTTTCTGGAAAGTATCCGGTGTTAAGGCACGCATTGAATATGTTCTTCATCGAGTCAATAATGTTGTCCGGTGACTTGGTAAGTGTGAATCTGGTAATTACTGATAGGGATGGCGCTTTCTGTATAAATGAATTTATAGCTTTCGTTATTTCTTCGGTGGTTATTGTTGATCCTGGGCCCAGAGTGTCTTGCTTTTGTTGTTCGACGACAAGCGTTGGGAAGATTTTTCTTGGTTGTTGCAGAAATTTTCGTGAACCATCTCTTCTATATCTGGATAAAAGTCTGCATTTTGTTCTGGTATTGTTGAAAACACAGACTTCAAGTGATGTATGAATGTTTGTTCGATTATTCTATTTTTCAACTTTGGCAACACTTAATTCTGCCCATGCGTGTTGCGTGGCTCGGTTCATCTCCCTTCTTTATCTCATAGTAGACTCAGTTTGTGCATCATATGTGAAGGAAGCAATATCATAGCTGAATTTAATTAGCAAAAAAATTGGTTAAGGCCAGTTGTGCTACTTGATATTTACCCTGGCAGTTCCAATGGGAAATTCTTCGAGTGCTTGGGTATCAATATGAGGACAGTCCAGATGATCAAGAAAGAGTTAGATGACTCACTCTGTGATTACGAGTGTAGGGCGGCTCGAAAACATCATTCTAAGCCTTCTGATGATATAAGGACCCCCGAATAGGTGGCGCAGATCTAAGCCATCATTGAAAACGATCCCAGCAAGTCAATAACCTCCATCCCCACGGACAAGAAAGTGTCAGAATCTCTCATCAGGCAGTTAGTTCATGAGACCATCCGCTACTACTCATAAAAGATGAGAAATGGCCAACTTCAGTCCCATAAGATGAAGGATAAGCGGAAGGAAAGTGCTGCGAAGTTTGTGAACAGGATGAAGCATACCCTTTAGCCTGGCATGCTTTGGTTCTTCTCAGACGGAAGGAATTTGTGCCGGGACCAGGTGGTGCACTCGCAAACAATCGGTTCTGTGTTGTAGCACCCAATGATGAACCGAGAGCCATAAAGATCAAGTTTCCTTTCCACATCATGGTGGATTTCATCAAGTGTCTGGAGAAGTTGGTGTTGCCCTGGATCCAGGAAATGCACGCTGGAAGGCTGTAGGTGTGCCACCAGGGCCCAAGACTAAGGCTTGGTTGTTAGACACTTTCTTTGACCACATCACTACGAATATGCGGTTCAATTTTAGGCTCCATACTTAAACAAAGATATCGCGCAATTAGAAAGAGTGCAGCGTAGGGCTACAAAATTAATTCCCGAGCTGAGAAACAGGCCGTACGAGGAAAGACTCAGGGCATTAGATTTGCCATCTCTCGAAGGCAGAAGATTACGTGGCCAGCTAATAGAAGTATTTAAAATATTGAAAGAATTTTCAAACATTGATTATAGGAATTTGTTCGAATTGGATCATAGGGGATACACTCGGCAACACGGATTAAAATTAGTGAACAAGCGATTTAACACTAGTATAGCCCAAAACTATTTTACGTTTAAAATTACTCAAATTTGGAATAGGCTACCAACCCACGTAGTAGATAGTACGTCGGTAAATATGTTTAAAAACCGTCTCGACGCGCACTTAAATAGTAAAAATATAACGTAGTCTGAGCACAGTAAATAAAAACGTCTTTGCAAAAGGAGTTTGGAGCGGAGGAACAACGAGAGTAAAAATGATGACTAAAAATGATGCCAGCGATTTCTCTTGCATGTGTAGTCTAGATATCCATTTTCTTTTCCGCCTATCCTATAAATAGTCTTACTATCTTAAAATTAGATTTTCACCACTAGCAGTCGAGGGCTGCGGAAGTTGAGAAGAAAAACTTTCTATCACCCCCCACCCCTAGGCTGAAGTAGTTAATATGCATGATAATGTACACATGTAGATAAGTGTGGACAGTAGTTTATATATTAAAATAAAAAAAATATATATTGCATGTTAGAGATACACTCGTAGATAAGTGTGTATCGTAGTTATGGATGTAGTGTAGCGGACAAGCCTCGAGCGAACCTTAGGGTCTTTGCTGGTCCTAGATTCTGTAATTCTGTAATTCTGTAATTTGGTAGCCCAACTCTCTAAACTGCAATTCCCTGGAATATTATGTGCGGGCCGTGGTTGAGAGAGAAACTAACAAAGCCCCGTGCACACCCGTGCATACCCGTACACAAGTCCATGTGTAAACCACAGTTTACACTCACTAAACACGGGGACCTGCAGCAGGCATATATATATATATATATATATATATATATATATATATATATATATATATATATATATATATATATATATTATAAATTTATTTATTAATCGGGAATTTATCTAATTTAAATAAACCGCATATATTTAAAATGCTTTCTCGCGTTAGAGCATCGATTTAATCATTTAATGTTGACTGATGTATGATAAGTGCGTAGAAACTTTGTTTAGTCCTACATACAACTATTCGAATACTGTCTAATTATATTTTCTATCTTCTATATCGTCTATTTTTTACATAAGTAAAAACTAGAGGATTTAGAAGATAGCCTATAGATACAGGTTGCTTCATTCGGAGAAATATTACTTATTAAATATTAAGTTTTGGAAAATATATATATTGTTAAGAACAACATTAATATTAAAACATTTGAATAACTTAAGTGCAAGTGAGAGGGGTTCATTGTAAGGAAGAATTAGATTATTCCTCCCCGTGAGCACCACCTTATTTTTCCTTTAAACGGACTTTTTAGCCGCGGGTAGATTCGTTTAGGAAATATGACGGATATTTTAAATTTATCCCCTAGAATTTAATACTTCAAATTATTTATCAAAGTATGCTTCTCAAAAAACTTGAAGATCATGCAAATACAAGTAATTAAAAGCAGATTTCTTAGTTTGGGTAAGTTGGGTGGAGTAGAAATGAATATATGTAGAAGGGGGTGGCGTGAATAGGCTCTCAGTGAAGAGATAACTTTGGGACGTACGATGCTTCCTCTAATTCGTGAGTGAATTTGATAGAAAAGAACGTACGGGATTATTCTAGATATCAACGACATTATTTACGTTACACTCAATACGCTAAATATATCATCAACGTAGCATTATTATATAATATTTCTAAAAAAGGTTGGAGGGAGGAATTTAGATTTAAAAAAGAAATCATATACAAACAGCTAAACAGAGTGCAGAAAGTGTTTCTTAATGCCATTCCAAAGCCTCTTAGATTACTTTATCGCTAAGAAGAAAATAGCAATAAAGTGATCTGCCGAATGTTAAGAAGCATATGTATGCCAGAGCCTGTCCATGCACTTGAAGCTTATCAAGATTTAGTTAAAATAGCTGGCTTTTGCATTGTTCTACTTGTTGTTTGATTTGATTGTTTTATTCTCTTGACTTTGTTTATTTCCTAATTATTATAAGCCCCGATGATGGACGAATATTCCATCTAAATTTTGATAATAATCCCATTCTAAGCGGGAATATTTGTCTTTTTAACGGCTCTTTAGCACTAAACTCGCCGTATAAATAAAAGGTTTCTATTTGTGCAAGGCTAAGCTCTAGAGTGGTCGGAGGAGCATACGCTTCGCAGATGGGCATACGTCAGCTTAAGGAACTCTATTCAGTTGGGTTATTGCGTATTTTATGGACAGGGAAAGATATTTAATAATTTAATTCGTTCGCTGTGTATTTTAATAAAGTAAATAATGATGATTTTACAGAAAAAAATGCGCATCAAAAGGGAATAGAACTCGGATATTGATTTATCGTTGATTTATTATTTATTCATACATAGCTTTTCATTTTTATTTTTACACGCTTAGTCTCTTTAAAACCTAATAGGTTTCTATTGTACTTTCTCCTCCAGCCTATTATCATCATCATCATTTTTCCCACATCAGCTCCATTAAAACTACTCTCTCTCTCCCCCTTTTATGTCCCATTCAGTGCACAGCTATCAATCATTTTTGCCCAATTAACCTTTTAGAGTAATGGGCTGCTGTATTTTATCATTTTGCCCAATTCAGACCGGTGCAAGAGCAGATGATCCCAATTACCTCCTCTACTTCACAAACCCTCTTCTTCAACAATTATAGACAATATCATTCACCTATCGGGCTGTTTCTATTAAACATTCTCTCGCATAATCGATCCACCTCATATACACTCCTCCAATCTTTCATTACGTGCTCTCGGTTAATCTCTTCATATGTCTATCTCACCACTTCTTCTTTCTAATATTCTCTGTTACAACCCAATCCACATCTCTCGTCACACTGTCTATATTAGGTCATCCATAGTGAGAGGTGCGTTATTATATCGAAATAATTTGCTTAGCAATTCTTATTTTTTAAAATAATTATGTTTTGATTTTCAAACCAACAAGCCGAACCTGCGGTACACCTCCTTACAGGAAGAGCTTGCGCTTCGCAGGCAGACCTTCGGTCTGTGCCCTAAGGCCTCTCTAGTTACGGCAAAGAGATTTTGGACTAAAAAAAATTAAAAGGTTTCCTAATAATTTACTCTTTGTCTAGACTTTCCAGATCCATGTTTATTTTCTAGGCCAAAAGGCAACGACATTATTCACGTTACGCTCATTTGAAAATTTACTCCAATAATTTAATTTCTTCAGGGTAAAAATTTAAATGGAAAATTTATTTTCAAAAGAAATTCTATAAAACATTCCAATATACGAAGAAAAACAACAAAAAAACAGCCATTCCTTAATTTTAATAATTTTTTAAAAAAATTTTCTGTTCTTCACCATTTGTTTACAAAAATTCCAACACATTCGATAATCATCTTTATTTTTTTAAAAAAGCTTCGTTTTCTTTAAATATTTGAAAAATAAAACTAACAAACATGGTAATTCTCAAACTTTTAAAAAAATCAAGAATTATCCCGAAAATTTCCCAAATTAAAATATAGGTTAATAGATTAATAGATAAAATGAGAAAAGGTTGCAAAACGAAATTGAAATAATTGATTAGGTTTATTTAAAAATATGTTTTCTTTGTTTTTTCTAAAGCAGCACGAACTTTGGGATGAGCCTAATACATTTGTCCCATTCGAATCTAATTCTACTGACCTTTATCACACCTGACATCCCTCTCCAATGACCATTTACAATGATCTGACTCTCGGCCTTTCTTTGCCCTACCATAATATAACAATCAGACTTAGCTCGTCACATTGGACCCCTTTGGCATCTCGGTCTGTCTCTTTGCGGCTTCTTTCCTGTTCTTGTTCCACCTTTGACTCTTAATGGCACAGCCCATGGTTCGCGTCAGGCGCGAGATAAGATTTTATCCTCTCCGGAATGTCACATTTCTTTTTTTTCTGAATATCAATCGGCTAACAACCCCCCCACCCCCACCCCACCGATATAAATAAAACGTATTTATTTATAAAACTGATTTATTTACTTTGGCCCGCGAAAATTGTAGTGAAAAGTTCGGAGCCCCCTGATCTATAGGAACCCTTGTCCTAATCTTTTAATCCTTCTCTCATATAAGGCCAGCTCAGTGAAGTTATTAAGTTTTGACCTTCTCTTTCGATGGGGATTGCCGGGCCCCCTTTCAAATGGCATGACTCAGTGGCAGGAAAGTGAATTAAATATTAACTACTATTATTTACAAAAAGATATTGGTAAAATATTCGTCTACCAATACTTCTAACGTAACCCTTAACATTTTAACACTAAGATCAATATCTCTCTTAGACCACAATAAGAGTAAATTATTTGGAACTATCGATATATCGTATTTACCTTAATTCATAGTCAATTTGTTACTCTTACCTTCAAATCTTATTTTAAATACCTCTCTTTTGAGAGTTATATACTTAGATGTTATCCCTTTAAATTTCTTCAAAATGTGTTTATTTAGTGTTCTATTAGGCAGTATTAAAAAAATGTGACATGTTTTGAAAAATATGAATCCATTATCAGCTAAAACTGAGCGGAGCATCTAAATTGGCGCTCGATTTCCGTAGATTTATGAGACTGTTTGCTCAATTCGTACACAAATACTGGGCAAGAGTTGAGAATATATTTAAAATCTACTCCCCTCATTACCCTTCATCATGATTTGCCCCCATCTATCTACTTTTTATATAATTTTCTCGTCTGTCAGTCGTCACGTTTCGCAACTGTTATTGCGAAGATACAAACTGTCATTGACTAAGGCACTGCAAATATCACCCTTCCATTTTTTATGATCAAGCTCCAAATTCTGATAATACGACTTCGATGTTATCCTTTTGTGTAACCAGGAAAGAATGTTACTCACTAACAAACAAACTTTTAACCCAAAAACTAAATCGGCAGTTTTAATTTTTTTTCCTCAATAAATATATGCATTATTTAAGGAAAATTTAGGAGAATGTCCTAACTGGAAGTTCACTCTGTGGCCTCTAAGCAGATGAGAAAGATTCTCCTGAGTCCTGACTTAGTTTCTCCGTGGTCAATTTTCTCATATGTTCTGGTTCGTTACTTTTCTCACGTTGTTCTTCTTGTTCTTTTTGGTGTCTTTCCGCCTCTAAATGGGTCAGCTTTCCGGCAGAATATCAAGGGATTCGTCTTTATCTGTGAGGGAATCTTTGAGGACAGGCCAATTTTGTGTAATTGGTAGAATCCCTAACTAGAAACTAAATTGTCGACATCTTCCTGAGCGTGACAGAGGACTATGAATCTGTTGGGCACGTCGCAGTAGAGAGAAGATATGATTTACCTCTTCTCTGATTTGATAGCTCCTTGTGTCACCCTGAGGGGAAATCCTCTTGCATATCGATTTCATCTTCTTCAATGCTTGAAGAGGGTGGGGCGCGCCCTCTTGCAGGTTGAGGTTAAGGGAGGGGTTGAATTTGGAAAATAGTAGTGAAAGAACTCACCTCCCTCCTTAGTGGACCGTATAAACATAAGAATCTCCGATCAATCCACAGTCCGAGGGGGACTGAGCCTTTTAAAGTAAGTTTAAGAAAAAGTTGAACTCCTCTGCCCCCTTGGTTGTAGTGCATAAACAGGAGGTATCTCCAATCAATCCACAGCCTGAGAGCAGTTGAGCTTATGAAAATAACTCTTTCTTGGGAGAAGAGGCACTAGCTGACCAACTCAGACAAGTACTGTAAATTTAATCCATTGTCTAGTTCCGAGAGAGAGAAGCATAAAGCGTATTTGTTTTAAGAGCGCTTTCAAAGTGGATATCAGCCAAGATTATCTGAGAGCTCGTGAAAACGTGTACGTCCACTATCAGACTGAGACGACCGTCTTCTAAAGCGGTGTTTCTCCTTGGTTACGCCTTAGCTGTGCACGTTACTGATTCGATCGAGAGGAAAATCACTCAATAAATATCTAGGATTGTAGACAATGTTATATCTTAATTATAACATATCGTCATAGATCAACCGAATTTCCGTAGCCATAGAAACTCCCTAGCCTGAACGTGGCGTTATATAAATCAACCGAATTCTGGTTGCCATGGAATGCTCATAATTATAAAGAATATCTGCCTTTATTCAGAGGACAAAACTGATATAATCTTGTATTTAGCAAATATGAAATATTCTTGTTTATGGTGTAAAATTTACATATGTCTTGGATAAATCTATCCCCACCACACCAGGGAGACACAAGTTTGCATTTTTTAGTCCACGTATTCTGGGGACGAACTTGTTCCTCAAGGTTCCTAAAATACCCACTGGCTTCAGTATTTCGGGTTGATGAGGTTAATTTTTTTAGGGTTCTCGAAACATTGTCTATTAGGCCCCACAATTACATAGAAGGGGAAACTCCAAGGTAGGCAAAGATGCATGAGTTGAATAAGCGAAAAAAAGATCCGGGATAACGTACATAAGAACGTTGTACAAGTAAGAAAAATTCAAGGATATCTAAATGACACCATGAGGACATCGTAAGATATAAAAACAGGAATAACATTCGGCCAAACAAAATCAACAATGAAAATACAGACGAAGACAAATACACAATGCTCCTTCTCTAAAAATAATAGCAAAAACAACGCCAATAACAAACTTCCGCAGGCCATTATAATGTGAGCCACGTCTGAGCAGTCAAACTACATATTCGCAGGCACGAACAAGAGAAGGCCACAGTTCAGAACTATGAGCTTGATCCCATTGAAATATTTCTTAATTCAGATTTCTAATTCCAGCCTTCCATTTAAAGATTTTAGCAATTTCAGTGAGGAAATTATGTTAAAGTAAACAAATATTAGGACTATATTCACGCGTTTGCTGATGGCGTACAAAAAATAGGATCCTACATATGTTACACGATGATGTTTTGAAAAAAAAAATCAAAACTTTTTAAAATTTCTCAAAATTGGCATTAAATAAGCTACTTTTCCACCGAAATAAGAAAAAGTCGGGGGTTTTGTACTGTCAACATCCCAAAATTGTTAGGAAGATAATTGGATCATTAGGTTATAAAAGCCAAATTTTTTAAACTGTCTGAGAATTTTTCTGATTTTTGCAAGTTAAAAATAAAAGTTTTACGGAAAATACTAGTAATAAATGGAAAGACACCAGTAATTAATTCTCTTAAATAAATAACATTTATAACGTACGTCTCGATTTTGAAACAATATTTAATCTACTTCCTTCAACAGGATAGATTATTTAAATTTTAAGAAGTATGAGCATATTGAAAATAGAATAGAGAAACAATAAATAATCGAAAAAAATAAAAATGAAACAAAAGAAAATTAAGTACAAATCAACGAATAAGACTCGGATTTTAAAAAAAAATACAATTTAGATTACCAAAGTTTGTTAAAAATATGGCACCTTAGAAGAAACTTGAAGCGGCTTGCAAGATAGCAATTTTAAATACAAATCATTCATCAACATGAGCCTTTACTAATGCTAAGACACTTTAGCAAAGGTTTAGTTCATTTACAAGAAATAAAAATCTCCTACAACATTATTAAGGACATTTTTATTGAATTTGAAACGATTCTTTGAATGACTTTAGCTTTTTTCCCGCCGAATCGCCTTTGACATCCAGATCGTTTCTGAAGACTAAGGTTCTAACGCCGGTTCCAAATCTTGAATCGTTGCGACATACGGCAACAGGCATAAAAACATCCCAGACGGGCTGCTATCCCACGTTAACCATTCCCATTGTAGCTTAACTTCATTTATAGTAGGAAACAGGGTTGCGAAATAGTTATTGATTACTTAGAAGATTAAAAAGCAAGAAAAACAATAATTCATACAATAAAAGAGTAGGAGAGGGGCGGGGGTTACAAGGGAGTTACAAGGAAAGAAAGTACCTTAGGAGACCTTACGGTCCATTCAAAGAGGGTACCTTTGGACTAGCAATCGAGCAGGCACATGGCTGCTCAATTGTTTTGCGTCTCTAAACGGCCACTTTTCAAGACTTTGTATAGTCTTGACTTGAACTGGTCAACAGATTTACTGTTGACAACTTCCACTGAAAGTGCGTTCCACTTACCGCAGATACTGTAGGTGAAAAAATTTCCACATAGATTGCGGTTGTAACGCTTCAGTTCAAGTTTAAAGCAGTGATTGCGCGTTCTGTTCTCACTCAGTGTGAAAATATCCCGGTAGTCAACATTGTCGAACCCTCGAAGTATTTTCAAAACTTCGATGAGCTGACCACGCAGTCTACGGGTTTCCAGCGAGAACAGATTTAATTTTCTTAGTCTATCCTCATAACTTTTATGTCGGATAGGGGAATCAGTTTGGTTGCCCTAGCTTGTACGCGTTCCAACCTTGCGATGTCCTTTCGAAACGAAGGACTACAAAATTGTACGGCATACTCCAGGTGCGGCCGAACGAGGGAGTTGTACAGACAAAATACTATCTCCTTGTTACGGTTTTCAAACTGGCGCTTTATGTAGCCTAACATCCTTTGGGCTTTCTTCTCTGCCTCGATGCACTGTTTGGAGAACTTGAGGTTGCTAGTAATAGTTACACCCAAGTCCTTTTTCAGTGTCACTCGATTCAAGAGCAGTGCCTTTAAGGATATACTGAGATTAGGGGTTTCTGTGGATGATATGCATCACTTTGCATTTGTTCACGTTAAAAAGCATTTGCCACGTGTCCGACCACTTCCCAATCTTCCCAAGATCTTCCTGCAGGCGGGCAGTATTTCCATCCTTTGCAACGTTCATACCAAGCTTGGTATCGTCGGCAAATTTGGAAATCTTGGCAAACATGTCACCGTCCATGTCGTTAACGTAGATGATGAATAGTAGTGGTCCCAGGACAGAACCTTGAGGTACCCCGCTAGTAACGGGCAACCAGTCAAGAAGCCTGTCCATTTACCACCACCCGTTGCCGTCTGCCACTTAGCCAGTTCTCGATCCAGCCGGCTACTTTTCCGTCTATGCCCAGCACTCGCACTTTCAGGAGAAAGCGGCGGTGTGGTACCTTATCAAAGGCTTTCTGAAAGTCTAAGTAGCCCACATCCACCGCCTTGTCCCGATCGTGCTCACTGGGAAACTCCTCAGTAGCAGGTTTGACTCTAAATACGACGCCATTTTGTCCACCATGATGCTTTCCATGAGTTTACTGACTATCGAAGTCAGACTGATAGGTAGGTAGTTTGACGGATGGCTGGGGTCTCCTTTCTTGAAGTTCAGAGTCACCACCGCCTCACGCCAGTCTCTAGGAACGCATCTGGTCCGGATTGACATGTTGAAGATTGCGCTCAGGTGTCATGATACTTCCTCGCACACTTCCTTCAACACCTTGGATAGAAACCCGTCCGGTCCAGGGGACTTATTCGTCTTTAGGTCAGCGATCTTTTTCTTTATTTCTCCTTCGGTGAAGTCCATTGCCTCCAGCTTTTCCTCCGAGTAGGAATCCGTGGGCTGGGGGGTGGGACCACACTCTTTAGTAAACACTGAAGAGAAGTAGTCATTGAGAAGGTTAGCATTTTCTGCATCTGAGTGAGTTTCATGCACCCTCCTCGTCCACTAAGGGCCCAATCCTACGATGGATTGGTTTACGGCTATTTACATAGCCGAAGAATTCCTTGGGATTCTCCTTGCAGAGTCTCGCAACTTGGAGTTCCTCAGTACGCTTAGCCGCCCTTATGCTGGACTTCACTCTCCTGGCTAGCCTCCTGTACTCGTCAAAGGTACCCGAGATCTTTGATCACCGGTACGCATTTCTCTTCTCCCTAAGCAGTTGGCCGATTTCTCGATTAAACCACTTTGGTTAAACAGAAGACCGACGGAGGCATTTCAGAGGGATGCAACTAGATTAAAGACTCATGAACTTATTTTTAAAATTGTTCCACGAATCCTCAACCTCTTCGCATACCGCTAGCCTTACATCAGTCAGCCCAGCACTAAGGCTTGTAAAGTCTGCTCTTCTCAAGTCAAGTTTCCTTGATTGACTGGCAACAGACCTTACCTTTGGGATCTTGACGGTAAATCTAACTAGCTGGTGATCACTGCCACCGAGCTCTCCGCCTACAGAGACATCCTCAACGATATCATCCTCAGAGGTGAAGACCAAGTCGAGGATATTGTCTCCTCTCGTCGGTTCTCTGACCCATTGAGTGAGGAACTCGTTGTTTGCGAACTCCAGGAGTAGCGCGCTCTCGCCACAGGCTGCTCTGGTTTCCCAGTCAACTTGTCTGTTGAAGTAGCACATAACGATGCACACTCTGCCTTGAACATGCTTACCCAGCAGCTGGTAAAGTCCCCTGTCCTTCTCAACGGGTTAGGAAAGGGGTCTGTAAAGCACCAGGGTCCTGTATCTGACAGGACCTATCTCTAGGTCAAAACCTAGGAGCTCGTGATCGGATATAATGTTGGAGTTCGTAGATTTGATTGTATCCTTGACATACAA
The DNA here is from genome assembly GCA_963969495.1 of Ceratothoa steindachneri. NCBI lineage: Eukaryota > Metazoa > Arthropoda > Malacostraca > Isopoda > Cymothoidae > Ceratothoa > Ceratothoa steindachneri. Next base: position 117,218,019 of record OZ018332.1, read on the forward strand.
CCTAACACCGCCACCCTCTCTGTCTGGCCTTTCTTTGTGGACGAGTTGGTAGCCAGGAACCGTGAATTCGCTTTCAAAGTCTCGGTTTGAGGTTTTCATCCACGATTCTGTTATGGCTACCATTTCGGGTTCTTCCGTAGTAGCGTAATAGCATTACCACATAAAGCAATTTATCAGGTTGTTTCACATGCAATGTTTTTAAATATCAATTTGAAGAAAAAATGTGAATATTTGATCAAAATATGATCCATTTGCATAAATAACTATTTGCCAACGATCTTTTAATGATAATAGGTATTTTTGGTCTCAAATGCAGGAAAAACACGAATTAAAACTTCTCCATTATCGAACCTTTTATTGTGAAAATGGGTTTCAAAGTGATTTGAAAAGGTGGTAATGAGTATAGAAAATGCCAGGTTAATATGTAAAATCCAGCAAAATTTCATATCTTAATTATATAAACTTAGACAAATCCAGCTGAGTGTATGGGGCTTATCATTATCATAAAGCAGTATTGTTACAGGTGTAGTGACCAATGCAGTCTATAATGATGACAAATCTTGAATGCATTTCAGCAATCTTTCGACAATCCGATTAGTCTGTTATTGTTTCCCCGGGTTTCATAAATGGAAAATGGAGTGCAACAATGAATGCAACATATGACTTATTTTCTTTGTCTATCCATTAGCCTAACCTATTCCTATTATCGTATTAGATCCATTTTTCATCACAGGTCACAAATGTCTTAGAAATGCTCTGGTATGAGACAAAAAGACTTCCAAGTGTCCCAATTTCTGAGTTATATTTAACTTAAATCCATTTTTCATATTATTAACTTTTCATATTGCTCTGGTATGTCTTGATATGGTAGCTCATGAAGTAAAATAGTCTGCAGCAAATACTCAGTTGTTCTTCGTTGGTTAAGACCTACTGTAGGAGATAATTCTTTATTATTAAGAACAGATATGGGCCTGCCTCGTGGTTCAATATTGGTGTCGAAGCTTCCAAAGCTAAACTCATTGAACCAACGCTATTACCACTCTATGTAGTGGTGTTCACCACAAATGTTTTGTTGATATTTATCAGCAGCTGAACAAAGTTTTCCCTTAATTTGAATTATTACTTCAAAATCACTCTAACTTTTTGAGTAACTACCATTGATGTTTGGGGGGCCTAAAAATATTCATTTGCACTCTACTTAAAGTAAATCAGCAAAAAATACGCAAACGCGTTAGTAAATCATTTATTTAAACGTTTTTCTCCAAGGTGTTAAAAAAAGACATTTTATGCAAAACAACCTCATCGAAATTCAAGTTCAAAATTCTTATCCTTTCCCAATTGTGAATAGCATCTTGTGATGTGCAATGGGACACTTGCTACCTACCTTGGGAGTTCTCTCTCCCTTTTTCAATATAAATAAAGTCAAGATGCCTGGAATGATGGGCTTAATTTGAAATTCATTTCTAACGAGCTAAAAGCCGCTCTTAGCTATTTCAAAAGTGAAAAAAGTCATTTCAAATCTGTATATACTTTTTTAGTTAGAATGTGTATGAGATGCTTCCTTTTAAATATAATCTTCGTTCTTATTTTGCAAATACATTTTTTGTATTTTTCGCTTGACAGTCTTATTGTTATATATAATTTATTAATCAAACAGCTTACTCATTTTGTAAGCTTATAGTGGTGTGACACCACCTAGTTTATGGTAGATCGCCAGGTATAGTGATTTCAGTTGATGATAAGTAAATAAGAGCAAACAAAATAATTTTTTCTTCGGAAATAGTTATTTCCTACTCCGAAAAAATCTGAGATGGGGTGGGATTCAAAATTTTGGGGGTCTTCCGCGTAGCCGAGTGGTTAAAGGCTCCCTTTAATTAAGATCAAAGCGGTTGCTCGCTCCCTCAGTGTGCTTGGTTTGAATCCCACCCAAGCTCGGATTTTTTCGAAGTAGGAAATAACTATTTCCGAAGAAAAAATTATTCTGTTTGCCCTTTCTTGTAGTGTGTTGGATTTATTTCATCATTCTCTCGCGCTCATGAGAGATGTACATTGTGTATTCGCTGCGTGTTTAACTCAATTTATCCTTTGTCCTTTGAATTCCCAATTAATTTATCTCTCTTTCCAAGTCCCGATCGACCTTGCGAATCGTGCGTTAAAACCTTTCCTATTCGGTAGATTTTTTGGTCTTCGGAGTAGCCGAGTGGTTAAAGGCTCCCTTTAATTGAGATCAAAGTGGTTGCTCGCTGCCTTAGTGTGTTTGGTTCAAATCCCACCCCAGCTCGGATTTTTTCGAAGTAGGAAATAACTATTTCTGAAGAAAAATTATTCTGTTTTCTCTTTCTTGCGGTGTGTTGGATTTATTTCATCATTCTCTCGCGCTCATGAGAGATAGACATTTTGGTAAAGAAGGATAGGTGGCCTTACAGTCGAATTTGGTCTGAATCCTTAGTGTTTTTGGGGGGAGGTAATCCGCTTGTAGGCTTGGTATGAATGGTAACCTGGTTGTTGCTTGGCAGAAGGAAGGACTCGGAAGATAAATGGCGGTTTTGTAGGCTTTAATCTTGGCTTAGGGTTACCTCAATTCGCGCAAGTGAAATTGTTGCACTTCCGTGGTTCATTTATGCTCACGTCCTTGGCTGACATCAGTGTTAATACTCAATGTTTCTTGTAAGTCTCCTTCTGCATCAGGTTGTTGGTACTATGAACGGACGGATTGAGGACGAAGTAGTGACTGGTGATACTACTATTACTACTAATAATAATTATAATAATAATAATGAGACTGTTGTATGTTTTTGCCCGATTATTTATACTAACGCCAATTAAGGGATCGTGGCTTCGCTTCTCTAATGTGAACGCGGAGCGAAGCTTATCGGATCAAAGGGTATGTGCGTGTGTTCTCTACTAAGACTGCTGGGCGGAGCTTGTCTGGTCAAAGGGTGTGTGTGCATTAAAATAGTATTTGACTTTGGGAACCAAACAGTGCTTTATCAACCAACATTTGTTGCAAGATTGATTTTGTCTTTTCACGGGTTCATGTAAACTCTGGCGGGTAAGATCAGATTTTGTTTTCTGTATACTCATCTGTTTGTACCGTCTTTGTTATCTATGTGGCCAGACCTTCGGTTCATATCTGTTTCCTAATGTATGTATGTTTGTACGTTCGCGTTGGAGCACAACGATTTCCCTTGCCTTATTACAAAATATTCTGCTTTTCATTGCTACATAGATTATTAAATTGTAATTTTTACATTATTTACAAGAATTTGTTTTGTCTTACATTAATTAATTATTACAGGATGGTATATTATTTCAATGTTCGATTAGTGTGCCCAATTTCAAGATTTCGTATGGCCAACCGGGGGCTCATTTGTGATGTTTCTTGTTGGCTCTACTCCATCTTGCAATTGGGCGCTACAAGCTTACGCCGAGCCAGATCAGAGACCGTTTTGGAATCTATAGCGCACCCCAGAGTGCGCTTTGTGTCATTGAGACATTGGACTCTCCACAGTCCTTGGTTCGCAGCGTCTTTGACGGCATGACTGCATCAAATCATTTCTAGATATGTTGAGGTAGCTGCGAAGGAGTGAGCTGATGAGAGGACCAGGCTATACGCACAGACTTAGTAACCGGACTTGTATTTCGTTTTTCCCCACTCTTACTACACGGTAGGGATTAATTCAGCCCTTTGGGCTAGACTGTATGTCAAAAAAGGTGGGCGAAGACATTTTGGAATTTGAACTTGCCTCGACGGCATCAAGCTATTAGCTCGCCAAAATTTTTAAAAGTACTTACTTTGTACACGCCCAACCAGACTTTTTCATACAAATTGTAGACGTCACTCAACAGACTCATCCCTTTGTAGTTCTTGTATTCATCTATCTACCCTTAGCCCGTATACAACAGTACTATTATTGCAGTTTAATAGCACGAAGTAAAGTCTTAAAACGGCTCTGAGTATGTCAACAATTTCGGACCAATAATAGGTCCAGTAAAATGGAAACACGAACTAGAAGATACCTACAGGAACATAGATCATACTCGAAAGCAAACTGTTGAAATGGTTTTAGACAGGTTAGTTATTAGTTCGAGAGAATTATCTTTGGAATGAGCAAGAAACTAGTACAGAAGCTCTTCTGAGCAAAGGACGCCGATTATTCGATAATATTGGAAAAAATCAAGAAAGCGCGGCTGCCCATAAACATTACGGGCGTGCAGGATTTTTAAGAAGGTTTTTATAGCCGATTTCACGAATTGTTGGTAGCCAAGTATGTAAAAGAACAAAAGGATAGCAAAGAAAAAAATAGAAAAAAATGAAATAAAAGATTAAAGATGAAAAGGATTTTTACAGGAAATCTTATTAATAACAAATCTTGTTTCCAAAAAGGTACACAAAAAAAGTCTTCATTTACATAAAACTTGAATTTGAACCTCCTTGCTGGCAAGGCAGATATACAGCAAGGTCAGGTGGCGTATGAGGTCAGAGAGAATAGTGAAAGTGTCAATGCAAAGTACTTCGTGATCAAGGGTATTGAAGCCTTATATAATAAAAACGTTACTAAATGGATAGCAAGCATCACGGAATGGGATGAAACTTATTCAATACAAACTTCGAAAACAGAATCGAATACACTTCAGAAGTCGGAGAAAAGATAAGTATCAAACATGCTGAAAGAATGTGTTTGCAAAAATCTCCCGCTCAATCTAGCTTTCCAATGACTTATTGTAATTATATTTCTTCATTAACAATAAGAAGATTAATTGTCATAAGCTTCAGCTATAAGTTTAAATACTCTTCCTCTTAATAAGCCAACATAAGTGGCATCGTCATGAACGATGCATTTCAAAACGTTTAGAAACAAGAAGTTTTTTGAGTTTTGTTTTTAAATCGTTAGTGTGATTCAGCGTTATGCTCTTGAATCTAGTAGTGTCGTGCAGTATTGTTTTTATCTTGTTAATGTATTCTTCTTGGCTCAGGATGACGTAAATTGAGGATTTATCGGCTCTACGAATGATAATGACTTTGTTCTCTCTCAGTTCTTTAACAGCCTTCTTAAGTCGCGAACCTGAGATTGCTATGCTAACTCATTAATATGTCATAATATAAATTAATCTGCAACAGACTGACAATAGATCACAAAGAAGATAAGAAGAGCTAAAGAGGCGTGTGAGCCTCCTCCAACGAAGATAGAAGAACGAAGAAAATGAATCAGTAACTCTTACCTATTCCCTTTCACCAGTACACCTAAACTCGCTCTGTTCACTCTACTCTTACTATATACTTTTAACTTCAAACTTTTTCAAGACGTAAATCATTGTCATTCTCATTCCCTGAAAATAACCTGTCACGGTCGAAAGACGCCTCGGAATAAATTACATATGTCTTTTGTGAGTGTTTTTTCTCGCCTCACAGACCCAGTAAAACAACTTGTAAGGAAAATAAAGAGAGTACAAATCAGAGTGAATAACGCTGCCATTCCCGTAGCATTTACAGTACATGTATCATATATATATATATATATATATATATATATATATATATATATATATATATATATATATATATATATATATATATATATATATATATATATATATATATATATATATATATATATATATATATATATATATATATATATATATATATATATATATATATATATATATAATCATTTAGAAATGAATTTCTGCGAGTCTAGTCAAATAAACAATAACGATTTTTCTTTTCCCTTGAAAACTCGCCCTCATTCTACTTCATATACTAAAGGTTTCTAATCGCTTTATAAAATCCTCGATTCGCTTCAATGTTATTATCTTTGCCATCAATATTTATTGCAGCATGTTTCCCCGTAACTGTAAAGACGTTCGCCAGAAAAGTGGTGAATGAAAGTTGTATAGAGGCAAAAAGGAAAGCATAAATGGAAAAACGTGAGAGAAAGTTAAAGGTAACAAGTTTTCATGAGGAAATCTAAAGATAGCCTGAAAATGCATGGCCAAGTAGGTGTGCGTACGAAAAGCGTTCATTTATTTAATCCTTTTTAGCTCAAAATCTTGGTTGTTTTATTTATGAACATGATTCATCAAGTTATGGACATAATAAAGGACAGGAATTGAACCAAAGATTGCTCAGAAGTTGCTCATCTCTTCACGCTTGAAGACACTACAACCGAAATTCTTTCTCAATCCAAACTTTGTAAACCGCACGCGAACGCCTGAAACACTGTGGATGTACGTATATTTCCCAGTGATCGCACACAATGTGGTGCATTTATGTGGATGTTGGAGGTATGTAAACGTCTAAACTTAGGGGAGGGGGGGCTGGATCTGTAAATCTGAGAGAAAATGAACTGCAGGTTGATTGGGTTATGTGACGCTATTGCCCGCTATTGGAGGACTCATGAAAAGTGAAAGTCCCCATCTGAGGCGCTTATCAGCGGCCAACTGAAGGCAGCATCTTCGTGTAAGTCGCACATCCTAATCGAAGGTTAGCTCGTGGAAAACCTGCTCGTTGCATATAGGTCAAAAGCTTCAGTAGAATTGTTTTACATAAATTCAGGATTTATTACACCTCTGAACTTCCACCGCAGCACAATGTAGGCAATTTTAAAAAATCATTAAGAAAAAATAACGTTTTTCATCATCAGTTAATATCAGCAGCGGCATTACTGTGTCAGAAGGATTGCAATTTTCGTTCAACATCACAATCACTTCCTCCTCCAGCCGAAAGTGAAATGCAGCTTTCAGTTACTCGGTAAAAATCACCAAACTGAGATAAAGACTTGGAATCCCATTATTTTTAAGGTATTTGAGAAACTGCTTTCATTTGAAAGGTCGTTTGCAGCCGTTCACTTTCTCTTGGGGAAATATTTTACACAAGTTACATTTAAAATATCCTATTCTGCAGTAGTACACATTACAACTCGTTTTTGTACTAATGTGATGATCATATCCGCATTTAATGTTTGTTTTACGACCATTGATCGAGATTTAAAGGTAATATGAAGTAGTTTCAAAGCAATAATCTTGAGTCCATTGATATCACTGTATTTGGAGAAATCTAAATTATATCATGGAGAAATGAAGATTTAACCGCTAGTGATAATTTTCATCTGTCTCGTCTAAATTTCGAATTCGAAACCAAGCTTATTACTTAGAAACTGTAGATATGATAACCATTCATCTATAATTGCATGATGAGATAGAATGTGATTAAGCATAACACCTACACTCGTATATACAAAATCAAATAAGTACGGAAGACGAACATTCACACTGGTTACGCAACCATCCTCCATGAAGCTCCAATAATTATGAAACTATATTAAAATAATCTATGCGTGTTAATTTATGAGCATAATATTTATTATAACAAATCTCTCACCATCTTTCTTGCAGATCCGCGTTCTATTCTTATCTCCGTTTTCTCGTCCACATGAAAATAAAATTTGGCAAAATATCGATCGATTGGTTACATACGTATATACTCATATACGTGATTTATATATGATAAAATATAAAATCGGAGAATATTACCCCCATTACCCTGAAAGAGAAAACAATAGACTTATAGAAAGTTAATCCTTTGTGATAATCATGGAATAGTTATAGCTCGCGAGCAACCCTTCGAATATAAGACATATCTATCGATTAGTGTAGTGAATCACTTTCTACCATAAATCTAATATTCTGAAAATCTCATAAAATACTCAAACTATGAAAAACGATTATAATATTAACATGTTGTCTTTTACCCCCCCCTCCCCAAGAAATTCAAGAAAACAAAATAATAGAGGTTAAATTTTTCTCTTTCTTGCCCGAAAGAATCACGTTCGAAGTCAACTGACGGGAAATTAAAAAAGATTCAATGGTCCCTTTTTTGTTGATAATCACATCAAATTCTAAGCAAATAAATGTTTTCAATTTTGGAGTATTCTTATTTAATATATTTATATGTAATGAAAACAACGTACACACGCAAAAAAGGAAACTTTGTTTTCGAAAAATAAGAATTCGCTTATAAATATTGTGACCCTTGTGCAGTTGAGGGATTATTGTGATTTCTTCTTTACACTATTCAAAAAAACATATGATCGATGGAAGCATTGCTTTCGCTGAAAAAAATGGGTGAGGTTCAAATCTCATTAGAAATGGACATACACATGTTTGCTGCTCGTAAAGTAATTTATAGTTCCCTCCAACAACAGAGCGGGGGAAATGTGCCTCGAACAGGTGTTTCAAATACTTACTCCACATCGGTATCAGGAGTATTACTGCCACCCATATGTGATTCTAACTTTGATTGATTCTCTTCTGTATTCATGTTGAACAATGAGAGGGGGCTTTTTATTTAGTTACCCAAACAAAAATAGATCAATCACTCTGTTTTTAATCTCTGAGTGCCAGCGATTTTATGGATCGGACGTCACGAAAAGAAATAGGAAGTTTGAAACTCTATCAAAGAGAAGTTAAATTAAGATGAACTGCATTCGGAAGTGAATTTAAGAGCAATATACATACAAAAGTTAGAAATTAAGTTTATTTTAATAAATATTTATTAACTTGAACAAAGGATTCGAAATAAGAGTTGAAATCAAGAATAGACAAAATTCGAAAAAAAGATTAATAAAAGGGTCGAGTTTTCACCGAAGAACGCGCCTGACATCGACCGTAAATAGTCTCGTAAAAGATGTTCGCGCACAGAAGTCCAGACGCGAACTGAAGAAATTCCTCCCATCCACACAAATATATATGTGATGGCATCTAGTGCTTGTCTTCCCTTACAAAGATTCGAGGATATTTTCAGGCGGGGATTTTGGTGTTCCTTGGTTTCTTGTAAATAAATCAATGGACTGACACAAACGCTGCCGACCTATTTCACTTGCAGTACATTAAAATAAAGTTTGAATTCGGGCGTATTCCTCTTGGACTTCTCTGAAATAACCAAAAAGCTTACATACACTTGTCTTCGTTCGGACTTTCTGCACATGCCATGAAGACCCGTACACCGGAATCCAAGTTCCTGAGTACAACAATGTTTTCTGAAGCTTTCTAGTGCGACTTTTCAGGTTTATTGCAAAAATGCACATCATCTTCACTCTTTGGGGTCTTAGCCAATCATTTATTTCAACATTTCTATCTATCTACCCTATCCTCTTGTCGAAAGCGATTGCCTTCAGTTAACGGTCATCAAATAAGGGGGACAAATTTCAACTTTTTGTTTATTGACTTAGATTTGACATTTAATTATGCGTAATTTGGGTGCGCTGTGCACGAATTTTTACTCCGTTTTGCTTTATCAGGTCCTGACTTTGTTCAACACATTTTCTCTTTCATCATATTCATAAAAAGGATATTTTCTCAATACTTGCTAAGTCTTTTTGCAGTTGCAGATTATAATTATAATTATCTATTGGTGCCTATTTAAACTAATGTTTGTTTTTATATTTCGGAATTTGAAAATAAGGAATTGAAATACCTTTAAAAATTGACAATGCAATAAAGTAATATGTCATCAAGCACTAGAAAGTTCATATGCAAAAACTCGCCTGATTCATTTTGCTCCATATGTGGAAATTTTACACCTCCACATCAACGAGGAAATATAACGGACTTCGTGATAAGAGCTTACTTAGCTTATTTTGGCATAAAACTGGGGGATCAAGATAAACCATGGGTTCCATATAAAGACTGAACTGTATGCATTGAAAGACTGCGACATTGGACGAAGGGTTCGGAGTCAAAAATACCTTTTGGAGTTCATGAAACTACCTAACTTAGTCATTTGTGTACTTTAAATTACCTAAGTGTAATTTTAACTTAGGTACATAAACAACTTTTGATAAAATTCGCTTTCACCGACGTTTCACAATTTTATTTCCATTTCATGAGTGGCGAGAGTCTACTAACCATGAGACGGATTGCTACTTCTGCTTTGTCAAAACTTCGGGCTTCACTAAGAAAGATAAACATTGTATCGAGTACCCAAATTTCGACACCGCAATACGACCTGTGATACATTCAAATGAAATTCCCATTCCAAAATTTAAGAGTCTGCCATCTCAGGAATTAGTTGAAGATGTTTCTGAAAATATTGTTATGCACTCTGGGGAGTCAGACACCGAATTCAACCCCAGCGTAGTTGTAAGTGAAAGTGATTAGCAAAGGTTTAACCAGGCCGAGTTGAATGATCTTGTAAGGGATCTAAATTTACCAAAAAAGGTTGCGGAAATTTTAGCTTCAAGAATTAAACAGAAAAACATGCTTAGTTCAAACACATACATTTCATTTTACAGAAACAGAGAAAAAGAACTTCTTATATATTTTCGGACAGCATAATTTAGTATATTGCTGCGACATATCAAGTTTTTATAAAGGAGATGAGAGTTCAGTCTTACGATGCAAGTGATTAGCGTTTGTTTTTAGACAGTTCGAAAAGAAGTCTTAAGTTTGTGTTGCTGCATAATGGCAAACTATACAGCTCGATACCAATTGGGCACTCAAAAACATTAAAAGAAAGGTATGGGCATATAGAAACTGTTTTAAAATTTATCAAATATATGGAGCACGAGTGGATCATAGGTGTTGACTTAAAAATGGTAAATTTTCTGCTAGGGCAACAAGCAGGGTATATTAAATATCCCTGCTTCCTTTGATTATGGGACTACAGAGCTAAGGATGAACATTCTTCTAAACAAATCTGGTCAGCACGAACATCACTTAATGTCGGAGAAAAAAATGTAATTAATCCACCTTTAGTGAGCAGAGATAAAATCATATTTCCTCCTCTGCATATCAAACTAGGTCTCATGAAACAATATGTAAAAGCTTTAGATACAAACGGCCAGTGTTTCCAACACATAATTTCAAAATTCCCATGTTTAAGTTATGAAAAAATCAAAGCTGGAATTTTCGACGGTCCACAAATAAGAACATTAATTAATGACAGCAGTTTTCCTAACGCGAAAGAAATGCCTGGTTCTCATTCGTGGACGTGATAAAAAGCTTTTTAGGAAATTATAGGGCAGATAACTACGAAGAAGTCGTAAGAAAACTTTTAAGGGACTACAAAGAGCTAGGTTGAAAAATGAGCATAAAAATGCATTTTTTGAATAGTTATCTTGACCAATTTCCCAAGTAATTTAGGTGCTGTAAGTGACGAACAAGTGGAGAGATTCCACTAAGTTATTAAAATTATGGAGGAACGAATTGGCAGAAAGGAAATAATTCCACTGTAAAAATTAATATTTTTACTGATTACACGGGTATATTAAAAACTAAAAAAATATTCTAAATGATTGCACTGATATATTAAAAAATAAAAAAGAATATTCTAAATGAATATAGTGTGAGGTGACGAACTTTAATATGAAAAAGCCAAACATAAGCTGAGGAGAAAGTTCGAGGAGAAAATCTCTCATGTAGAAAGCATACACAAAAGAAAACAAAAGTTGAAGCCTACATTTGTTTCTTTTTCTACGTGTAAGGTTCGGTTCTGTACAACTCGCACCACTCATCACACATTTAAACTGGTTTGATGCAGGTAAATCTCACTTAAAAATAATATTTTTATTTAATCTCTTTGTACTGTGTGGCCAGTGTATTTGAACAACCCTCTATCCAGAGTCCTTAAAACTAAAAGGATAGAATTAAAAAAATATTCTAAAAGGGGAAATTTGAAGTTTTATGACAGATCCTAACTATGTTTATCTATGCCAGGCACATTTTGAAGTCTCATTGCATTCTGGGAAGATAAGATTCAAGATTCAAGATAGTATAAAGTTAGAATGTGGAGAGAATGATAGGATAGATAGAAAATATTGTGTAAAGAGTATGTGTTGATGGGATGATAATGAATGTAGGATGAACGATGAGGTGAGGATGATAATGATTTGTACCAGGTTGCCTGGTTAACGCTTTCCTTTTTGTTTTGTTTTGCTTTTTGATGTGATTTTAAGTTTATCGGATATGAAAATTTAGCATTCGAGCCTTTGTTTTCTTTTTGCTCAATCGAGCATCTTATTTTTTGTATTTATTAGTTTTTTGTTGTTTTTTGTGCTACTTTCGCACCTTTTTTCCATTATTATGATTATTATTATTAATCTATATATATATATACATATATATATATATATATATATATATATATATATATATATATATATATATATATATATATATATTTGTTTATTAAATTTTAAGTGGTAATCTTCTTTGTTAATATCGGTAATTCTTTGACTCATCGGTTTTCTCATTTTGTTAGTATAGTCGGTAGTCTTATTCGGTTTCTCATATTGATTTTGTTTGTTTAGTTTGGACGAGAAGGAACAAGACTCAAGAACAATATTTTTTGAAGATTCTGAAACAGGGCAAGCGAAGTTGGTTACTGCTAAAAGATACGTTAGTAATGTTTTTTTATTGTGTTTCCAAATGAAATGCTAAGTAATAAATGGTTTCAGTAAGATGGGCTCACCTAATATACCGCCTCTGTATACAGGGTGCGGCTGAATGGTTGGTTTCATGAAAGATTAATATCGCATCGATCAGCGTTGTCCTGACCAGCGAAATCGCCCAGGTTTATCCCCTCTTGACTTGAATCTCTGAATATTAAAAGATTTTATCTTTTAAAAACTTAATTAATGTTATAAAGTCAACTAAACATAGTACTAAATGTGTTCTTTATAATGGAATATGAGTAGGAAAAAATACCACATAAACTTCAGTATCTGGTGATACTCCAGGAGGTGCACTTAAGTATATACTAAGAAGTAATGAAAAGAATTTGTGATGAGTAAGATTTTGAACTCAGTGACAAAAATAGAGATTATAATATATATATATATATATATATATATATATATATATATATATATATATATATATATATATATATATATATATATATATGACTAATAATATGTTATTTAAATCTTATAATTATAGTTATATCTGGATTCATTAGGACCCTTAAGTTATCATCATCATCATCATCACTAATTCTATAATTTAAGAAGGAGATTTTTTTGAGTATTTGAATAATAATTTCATCTTAGTTAGGTTATGACTTATGTTTTTTATCAAAGTTATTTCTAATAATTCTTTTATAATATCAAAAACCAAAATGGTGAAGTTCAGAAATAAATATAAGTATCGAAATTTTGTTAATTTTTTAAAACCGAAAGAATTACAAATGGTGAAGTTCATAAAATTTATTTTTATATATCTTCTTCTATAACTATATTTTAGCAACGTGATATTTTGAAAGGGGGGAAATTTAGTTTAAAGTTCCTTTTTAAATTTATTATAATTGGCGAAGTTCACAAAATTTATAAAAATTTAACCATGGCTGCTTTATTTTAGATTTTAAATTTTAATCCTATTAGTGAACCGCAAAGGTAATGAAAATGGCTATGAATGTAATAGTACTAATGCCATGATTGGATTAAGTTGTACCATGGAATTGAACTTTTAATAGAATCATCCGAATTTCTAGGGTGAAATCTTTCATATAGAAGATGACATCTCCTGCATTATTTAATTACAGGTGGCCAGATTGCCTAAAACTGAGAATACTCTTTAATTGAGTTGGAAAAGTCATGGTTGCACTGCATTGATTGCAACTGTATATCTATGTGTTAAAATGGTGCTGTCCGTGTGTACAGATACACGATTGTTTACGAGTCCTGGTGAATCTAATCTCTTGCCTTTTGGTAATTACAGGAGAGATCCTTATCCGTTGGTTAGTTAGGAGTTTTTTTTTAATTCAGAGGATCCTGCCACACATCAACTGAATATTTAGGTAGAAATTAGAGAGAGCGAAGGATCAAGAGGTAATCCAAAATCTTTGGCTGCTCTTGTTTATTAAACAGGGGATGCATTCCCCTTTAATCCAAGATGATGAAGAGGTACCCAGAAAAATGGGAAAATTGAATCTGAAGCTTTGCAAATCAAGTTGTTTTTGATGAGGAAGTTCGTGTAGGAGTTAGAATGAAGTGCGTTTAAAACAGAGATAATCACTACAAGCTATAATTGTATGTTGTTTGACATTAATTCTGTCGTAGAATTCCCCTCCTTTTTGTTCTATCTCTAAGAGTGCTAAGTGTGTCTAATATATATTGATATTATAAGAATATCTTAAAGAACAGAGCCGTTACCAAACACGTAAGGATATATATAAGAGAAACGAACATTAATCCCAAGATAAACTGATATTTTACCTTTATCAATTGAATAGTAACATTTATACATTAACTACAGCAATACTCTGAATATTATCCTAAACAAAAATTAATTAAATTAGTTTACCCTCCAAAATTTGGTTAACGTTTTCTCTACACAAAACAATAATATAAGAATTAGGCTTACGGACTCAAGTGGAGTTTAAAGGGCCTCAGAAATGTTATTGACTCACGACGCGTGCCGTGTGTCCAGTTGTAGATGGGCGAAATTCCACGGTTGTTTTGGCGAGGGTGGCCGCTGGGGGGTCCACACGTTCTTCCGGGTGGGGGATGGGGGGGGGGGGGGTTCTTCAAGGACGAGAACCAAGACGGTGCTTTATCCAACACCTAGGCAGTCGTGGTCTCTCTGGCGAGAGTTAGTCGAACTTTGTTCTTAAATCAAGTTAACTTGGAGTGCGGTGTGATCACCGAGTAACGAGCTCGAGGAGGAGCTTTTCTCCTTCGTTACTTATTTCCTTATGGACGAGGACTGAACTCGGGGAGGGTCTTCTTCAAGGGTGAGGATAACGGAGGGGGATTTCTCTGGCGAGAATAATTTGAACTTAGTTCCTTACCAAGTTAACTTAAGAGTTCGGTGTGGCCACCGAATAACGGGCTCGAGGGGGAGCCTTTTCCTTCTTCTTCTTAATTCCTCAAGGACGAGGAATACCCCTGGTGTTTAAGGTGCACCAGGATATGAGGAGTCTCTCTGGCGAGAGTAAGTTGAACTTACCAAAGTTAACTTATCGTTTGGTTTGATAACCAGGGACTTAGCTTGAGGATGAGCTTATTCTTAGCCCCTTAAGGTAGGTAGCCCTGCCTTTCTTGCAGGGTACTTCTTGGTCTGGCGAGCCAAGTACACTACCTCTCCAGTCTCGGTAGCTCGGTTTTGGGTCCAAGGACTTCGTCACCTAGAGACTGACGTATACTACCACCTTCTTCTTTTCTTACTTCCTCAAGGACGAGGAATACCCCTGGTGTTTAAGGTGCACCAGGATATGAGGAGTCTATCTGGCGAGAGTAAGTTGAACTTACCAAAGTTAACTTATCGTTTGGTTTGATAACTAGGGACTTAGCTCGAGGATGAGCTTCTTCTTAGCCCCTTAAGGTAGGTAGCCCGGCCTCTCTTGCAGGGTACTTCTTGGTCTGGCGAGCCAAGTACACTACCTCTCTAGTCTCGGTAGCTTGGTTTTGGATTTGAAGACTTCGTCACCTAGAGACTGACGTATACTACCCCCTTCTTCTTTTCTTAATTCCTCAAGGACGAGGAATACCCCTGGTGTTTAAGGTGCACCAGGATATGAGGAGTCTCTCTGGCGAGAGTAAGTTGAACTTACCAAAGTTAACTTATCGTTTGGTTTGATAACCAGGCACTGACCCGCCGATGCCTTCGACAGATGTCTTTGCGGTAACCGCCTTGTGACTGCATCAAGAGTGGACGGGGGGGGGGGTAACCATTCCCCGACAACACCTCCCATCAAAAAATTTAATGGGGAGGGGGGATGCTCCCGGGAACTCAAAACACCTTACTCAACCTAGTCGAGATTAGCAAAGTTGTATTTCTTGAGCCCTCTCATACATTAAGTTTCCTAACACATGTACGCCCTCGCGCGCGTTTACACAGGCAATGTGTCGAACTAGACATACTCGATTTACAATTTTACAAAAAAATTAAAAAACCTTAATTCGTCGATTACCTACAAAAAAAAAACAACAAAACAAGCTACTTCCTTACATTTCTAAGTTTCTTTTGAGAACTTAAATCCTACCGATAAATATTAACACGTACAACAAATGAAAGCATGGTTTTACGCTCATTAGGTACTGAAATAACCCTAAATGGTTTTTCGTCTCCGCCTATAGAGCAGCTGTACTTTATCGGCTCCTTCGATGTAGCTGATCCTAAAATGGTGCTCTAGGACCAATACTTTACCGCGCCTGAGTTGGCCGTTCGGGTTATTGAGTCTACCCCAGTATGTTACTAAATGGTAGCGGTATTTCAACCTACTCGAATTACCCTTCTTATGGTACTTGACTACCTTTAAATTAAACATTATGGCTAGAGCGGCCTGTTGCAGCGGGGCATAATTGATGAGAACTTGAGTCCAATAGCTCTCCTTTAACCAGGTACACGGGAAGATCGTGTCTGGGTTCGATCTTTGGGGATCGAGAAAACTTTTCCCTGTGAGGTCGTTAATGGGCGTGGCGCTCACTACGACTTGGCGATTTAGCGGTAACTCCGTGGACGTTCCGTCCGGGGAGGAGACTACTAGGGGTAGGGGATACTCATCCGTGTCTACCATTTGATTAGTCTTACCTGGGTGTATCGCAATCGCACCTCTTTCCTCCTTCCTCGTCAACTCATTTGACTCGCTTCTCTTCGCTGGTAGTTCCTCAGGTACACCTGCTCGTACCTCTACTCTACCTTCTTCTTCTTCCCTGATAACCCCATTTGGCTGAGTTCTCCTCGTAGGTTCTTCCTTAGGTACTCCTGCTGGTACCTCATTCCTACTTCCTACTTCTTCCATCGTTACCCCATTTGGCTGGGTTTCCCTCGATGGTCCTTTCTTAGGTCCAGGCCGGGCTACAACTTCCTCAGCCTCTATGAGATTCTCGATAGGTGCTCTTTCGAGTGCGAGCAATCTTTCCTTTTCTTCTCTATCTTCTCTTTCAGCTTGAGCACGTTCTTTTTCCCTCTTCATTCTCCTTTCCTCGGCCTCTTGCTCTGCTTTCGCTATTTCATTTTCCCGTCGGGTTCTTCTTTCTTCATCTTCCAGGTTTATCTTTAGTCTTCTTTCTTCATCTTCCATTTCTATCCTTATTCTGAATTGCTGTGCTTCTCTTTTCAACAGTATTATTTTTTCGCTTGTTTTACTTCCTCTCAGCATTCTTCTTTCCTCTATTTCTATTTTCGACTGTATTCGGGATTCTTCACTTTTCCGGTTCATCCGTATTTCTATATTTTCCCTTTTTCTATCAAACTCTATTATTTCTTCTTCTTCTTCTCTTTGTATTCTCCATTCCCTCAAGGATGTAGGCATCCATATCCTTGCCTTCAAATCCTTGAATTTTGGCTTGTTGGTAAAATCTTTTGACTGGATCCATTTCGTATTGGTCCGTCGATTTTTCCTTTCTGTATTCTCAGGTAATTATGCCACCACTCACCAGGTAGCGCTTAGCATAACTTACCCTTAATCCCACTACTATGTTGATTGAAATACCACTCCGAAAACAAATTTACCACTTGGCCTACCAATTACCTTGAGATTGTTACCACCCCTAACTCTACCAATTTTCCTCTCGTCAATTATTCTCTTATTCCTGATATTCCTTTACGTGTTGGCTCTTTCTAAATTAAACACTGCTGGGTTCTTTCTAATAACAACCTACAAACCTGACACCACTTTAATTTATGTCGTAGAATTCCCCTCCTTTTTGTTCTATCTCTAAGAGTGCTAAGTGTGTCTAATATATATTGAAATTATAAGAATATCTTAAAGAACAGAGCCGTTACCAAACACGTAAGGATATATATATATATATAAGAGAAACGAACATTAATCCCAAGATAAACTGATATTTTACCTTTATCAATTGAATAGTAACATTTATACATTAACTACAGCAATACTCTGAATATTATCCTAAACAAAAATTAATTAAATTAGTTTACCCTCCAAAATTTGGTTAACGTTTTCTCTACACAAAACAATAATATAAGAATTAGGCTTACGGACTCAAGTGGAGTTTAAAGGGCCTCAGAAATGTTATTGACTCACGACGCGTGCCGTGTGTCCAGTTGTAGATGGGCGAAATTCCACGGTTGTTTTGGCGAGGGTGGCCGCTGGGGGGTCCACACGTTCTTCCGGGTGGGGGATGGGGGGGGGGGGGGTTCTTCAAGGACGAGAACCAAGACGGTGCTTTATCCAACACCTAGGCAGTCGTGGTCTCTCTGGCGAGAGTTAGTCGAACTTGGTTCTTAAATCAAGTTAACTTGGAGTGCGGTGTGATCACCGAGTAACGAGCTCGAGGAGGAGCTTTTCTCCTTCGTTACTTATTTCCTTATGGACGAGGACTGAACTCGGGGAGGGTCTTCTTCAAGGGCGAGGATAACGGAGGGGGATTTCTCTGGCGAGAATAATTTGAACTTGGTTCCTTACCAAGTTAACTTAAGAGTTCGGTGTGGCCACCGAATAACGGGCTCGAGGGGGAGCCTTTTCCTTCTTCTTCTTAATTCCTCAAGGACGAGGAATACCCCTGGTGTTTAAGGTGCACCAGGATATGAGGAGTCTCTCTGGCGAGAGTAAGTTGAACTTACCAAAGTTAACTTATCGTTTGGTTGATAACCAGGGACTTAGCTCGAGGATGAGCTTCTTCTTAGCCCCTTAAGGTAGGTAGCCCTGCCTTTTTTGCAGGGAACTTCTTGGTCTGGTGAGCCAAGTACACTACCTCTCCAGTCTCGGTAGCTCGGTTGTGGATCCAAGGACTTCGTCACCTAGAGACTGACGTATACTACCACCTTCTTCTTTTCTTACTTCCTCAAGGACGAGGAATACCCCTGGTGTTTAAGGTGCACCAGGATATGAGGAGTCTATCTGGCGAGAGTAAGTTGAACTTACCAAAGTTAACTTATCATTTGGTTTGATAACCAGGGACTTAGCTCGAGGATGAGCTTCTTCTTAGCCCCTTAAGGTAGGTAGCCCTGCCTTTTTTGCAGGGAACTTCTTGGTCTGGTGAGCCAAGTACACTACCTCTCCAGTCTCGGTAGCTCGGTTGTGGATCCAAGGACTTCGTCACCTAGAGACTGACGTATACTACCACCTTCTTCTTTTCTTACTTCCTCAAGGACGAGGAATACCCCTGGTGTTTAAGGTGCACCAGGATATGAGGAGTCTATCTGGCGAGAGTAAGTTGAACTTACCAAAGTTAACTTATCATTTGGTTTGATAACCAGGGACTTAGCTCGAGGATGAGCTTCTTCTTAGCCCCTTAAGGTAGGTAGCCCTGCCTTTCTTGCAGTTTACTTCTTGGTCTGGCGAGCCAAGTACACTACCTCTCTAGTCTCGGTTGCTCGGTTTTGGATCCGAAGACTTCGTCACCTAGAGACTGACGTATACTACCCCCTTCTTCTTTTCTTAATTCCTCAAGGACGAGGAATACCCCTGGTGTTTAAGGTGCACCAGGATATGAGGAGTCTATCTGGCGAGAGTAAGTTGAACTTACCAAAGTTAACTTATCATTTGGTTTGATAACCAGGGACTTAGCTCGAGGATGAGCTTCTTCTTAGCCCCTTAAGGTAGGTAGCCCTGCCTTTTTTGCAGGGAACTTCTTGGTCTGGTGAGCCAAGTACACTACCTCTCCAGTCTCGGTAGCTCGGTTGTGGATCCAAGGACTTCGTCACCTAGAGACTGACGTATACTACCACCTTCTTCTTTTCTTACTTCCTCAAGGACGAGGAATACCCCTGGTGTTTAAGGTGCACCAGGATATGAGGAGTCTCTCTGGCGAGAGTAAGTTGAACTTACCAAAGTTAACTTATCGTTTGGTTTGATAACCAGGGACTTAGCTCAAGGATGAGCTTCTTCTTAGCCCCTTAAGGTAGGTAGCCCTGCCTCTCTTGCAGGGTACTTCTTGGTCTGGCGAGCCAAGTACTCTACCTCTCTAGTCTCGGTAGTTCGGTTTGATCCGAGGACTTCGTCACCTAGAGACTGACGTATACTACCTCGATTTTCCTCAGAGTTCCTCATTTATACCTCGCACCCCCACTGGGGAAGTGGTAAGGGGGGGGGCTTGAGGACGGCCCCAGGAGAGTTCTTTTTCCAAACGGTCTTTACCACGAAGTCAAACATCGGCTCCTCGTTAGCCATCGAGATTGGGAGAAACCCGTCTCCAATTTCTTGTTCGACGTGAAACTGGATCTCACTCTCCTGGGGGAGATCTTACCTTTTTGACCTTTAGGGTCTTACATGGCACCGAGTTGTGCCACACTGCGGTTAAGCACTGACCCGCCGATGCCTTCGACGGATGTCTTTGCGGTAACCGCCTTGTGACTGCACCAAGAGTGGACGGGGGGGGGGGGTAACCATTCCCCGACAAATTCCAAGAAGGTTTTAAATAAGGTAAATATCTCCAGAGTAAAAATAAGGCTCTGATGGGGAAGTTTTAAAGAAGTATGAAGAATCTTGAAGTAGTAAACCGACCTCTGCATTACCGTTTCTTCTAATGATCCTTCAGTGTAAATAGTGAGTGAATAAAAGGTAAACTCTTAAATTCTAATAAAAAATATTTATATAACATTGGAGAAGTTAGCTTCTTAAGGACTCACATTAGCTCAAAATTAAAGAACAGATTGTATGGGCAAAGCAAATACTAGGTGTGAAGAGGAACTGCTGGTAAATTATAATGGATTTATCTTATTATTTTAAAAGAAAACTTGCCTCCTACCTACAAAGGGAATGAGAAAAAGGCGGGTATCGTAGAAATTTAAAGTATAAAATTTGTTAAAACAAAAGGTATTCACACGATGGTTAAAAATTAAAAAACAGCGATGTGTAAATCTCAAAGTCCGAGAGATAGACCTGTATTCAAGGAAAGGGAGACCAGTTTCTAGGTCCAGATATCTAACTGGAGGGTATTTTAATAGTCCTTCTGCCATCTGAATTCTTTGATATTGCAGTTGATCTAGCTTCAATATGCGGGCAAGTGCGTCAGTTGCTAGAAGAAAGTTATAATAATCAAAATCGAGATGGAATGAGATAGAGTGGTTAAAAGATTGCCTGTCAGAACAACAATAACTACGTGTCAGTATTTTTATATGAAAGGATGATTTACATCTGTTTGTTATATAGTTAATGAGAGGGCTCCAAGTGAAAGAGTGATCCTATTTCACACCTAAGACCATAAATGAATTAGCCTTCATTATTACAGATGTTTTAGGGGACCGGGCGCTCTTTTAAAATTCATATATATATATATATATATATATATATATATATATATATATATATATATATATATATATATATATATATATATATATATATAATTGCAGTAAGAAGGATACGACCATCAGTGACATTCTTATTTATTCCAAGCAACGTTTCGGATTACCCAATCCATCATCAGGCTAGAGGGATTAACATAATTTGTGAGGCAAACAAATGTTAGCATAAACTAGATACAAATCAAAAGCAAAAATAATTTAGATAGTGAACCTATAAAATTAAAAGTATTAATAATTGCAAGTACATATACAAATAAGGAAAGGAACAAATTTATTCCTGCTGTCAGCGAGTCAGGGAAATGACTAAGGTATTTACCGACAACAAACTACCCATAATCGTGTTCGATTTGGGGTAAATACCTTAGTCATTTCCCTGACTCGCTGACAGCAGGAATAAATTTGTTCCTTTCCTTATTTGTATATGTACTTGCAATTATTAATACTTTTAATTTTATAGGTTCACTATCTAAATTATTTTGCTTTTGATTTGTATCTAGTTTATGTTAACATTTGTTTGCCTCACAAATTATGTTAATCCCTTTAGCCTGATGATGGATTGGGTAATCCGAAACGTTGCTTGGAATAAATAAGAATGTCACTGATGGTCGTATCCCTCCTACTGCAATTAAAATTACGCCTTCTTAGAAGAAACCTTTTTGAATATATATATATATATATATATATATATATATATATATATATATATATATATATATATATATATATATATATATATATGTAGAGATATACGAGTTAACCGAGACAGTTAAGAAATTGTGAGTATATATATATATATATATATATATATATATATATATATATATATATATATATATATATATCGAGGTCTTCCTCATGGCGAGGAGAAATAATGAAAGAAAAACAAAGCCCACCTGGGTTTCTCTGAGCCCCTCTACCCGGTCTCCGGTAAAATACAAGAACGATAAAAATAGTAAATGTAGGAGACAGTTATTCCTGACCTATGCTGAAAAAATGCCCACCCTCCGAGGGTGTATTTATAAATAAGCAAGTCCAAAATTCAAACTGTCGATCTCGTATTTCGCTCTCCACAGAGCGCCACGATGCCAAAGCACGACCGAATTTATACCCACTTCTGTCGATTCAACATGAGATCCAGTTTCCCTAATTTTAAAATATCGAGGAAGAGAAATAACAGACGCCCTAAAAGCCAGGGTCTCCCTCGGATCTCCCCTTGCTATCCCATTACCCCGCTGGAGTAATTCTAGTATAAAACGGTTCGTCAGGAAAAAAAGAGGACTCTTTTCGTTTTCGTCACGACATCGATAAGAACTTGCCGGGATAGAATTTCCCAAGTAAGTTAAGAAGAATTTTCATTTTCTTGGGCAATAACAGATTGCACCAAGCATAATCGACACAGTTCGATTACCAAAGGTCATAAAGAGATCTTTCCTCCAACATAATCGGCATAGTTCGATTACCAAAGATCGTCAAGTGATCTTACCACCAAGTACCGTCTGCACAGTTCTATTACGAAAGATCGTCGAGTGATCTTACCCTATCTGAGTTTGACACACCCAAACTAGATAGATTTCTCACCCAAAAGAGAAGCTCTACGAACGAAGCCAAATGGCTAGAAAAATATATAGCTAGCTGGAAGCCTCGTCTGAAAAACCCTTTTCAAGTTCATAAAGTCACGACCCAACGCCTCCTCAATCGGTGTTTTGTTTTGATTCCTGCTATTCGTCGTCTCGAAATTCCGCGTGATGTCACTCGTTTAACCCTCGCTTGAAGTAACGCCATCTAGTGATAAGCAAATAAACTACACTTACCGCCGCCGACCCGGACAAGATTCAACGAAGGTATTTCGTTTGGGTTCTTTGGGTAATCACCACTACCTAATGTAAGTAAGCAATTCTATTTTCATGTTCTCGTACATTTAACTTAGATTATTTGTATATCTTAAAGACGAATTAGTTTTAAAGTAAATTGTTCTCCCTTAAAGCAATCAGAAATGTGAGAGTCGGAAAAGGGACTTAAGAGCCATTTTTAAGTTCTATTTTGTACGTGAATATATTAATTTTGTTGGAGTTGATTAATGTACAGTAAAAGTCTATTTTGGTTGAAGTGTTTAAACTATCCTTAAACAGGTTGCGTTGGCAGTATTTAGTATATTAAAGAGAGAACTCCCCTTTTATTCATTCAATAGAATAAAGATAAGAAAAGCTCTCTTAGAGATCGATCCTGAAGCGATCACTGGAAGTACGAACGTACAACCCATTTTTATTAATCACAATAATAAATAAGAATAATAATTATAATCTCAGCTAACCCACGACAATATATATATATATATATATATATATATATATATATATATATATATAAACTGTGATGCTGAGAAGTTCAAGTCCAATATTCAAACTATCTAAGGCTTCTTGGTCATGAAAATCTCACTTAAAATAGTTTACACTATTTTTCCTAACTTTGAATACGGCAACACTTTTCCTCGCTAGCTTTCTTTAAAAAGCACATTCCAGTGTAGAAAAGGTGTACAAAATAATCTAAAAATGTATGTACCTTATTTAATTCATGTATTTACGTTACAGAACACTTTAGCTATTAGTACATTATTGCATTGTTACCATCCATTTTCACACTAATACCAAATATTATTAGTGGCTTAAATTTCTCAAATAGATGTTCGTAACGAAATCCAAACAAAAGTTCGTACATTGAAAATATTTATATATTCTCCAAGTAACTATATTAATTTCCATTATTTAGCTTATCCTCTGAGATTATTTCAACTTTATTCGATTAGTTAAAGAACCACCTTTTCCAATTATTTGTCTATTTCCTTTTCCTCTTTCGCTCCAAGTTACCTAATGCTACCAATTTATAATTCCATTTTTAATCATCATAAGAATAATTGCAATCTAACATAATTCATATTTAAAACTATCAATTGTAATTATTATATTTTTATCCATTTAGTTTTTATTAAATTCAATATACATGCCATCAATCCTTAAATTCATTTTTAATTTCCAATTGTAATTCTGTCGTCAGCTTTCTAGCCCTAATTATATTTATTATTTTGATAAATTCATTTATTTTTCTTTTCTCAATTTTAACGTGAGGAGTTAGAAGGTTTCAACCTCCTTATATTTTAATACCTAACACGATTGGTCCTTTTAGTCCATATAACTAATTCGTTTCCATAGAGTGAGGTCTTGATAGACATTGGAACCTCATTGAAGAGGTCCTGAATGCAGTTTTAGAATAAGGTTGGACATAATACTGCCAACTTCAGTTTCATCTATCTCACATTCTATTTTTTACTGAAAATAGAATTTTCGATTTCGAAAGATCTTTTTAAAAAGTTGGGAAGACTACCAGCTAGGTAAGAAATCTTAATTTTAGTAGACAATGATGCCAAACTGAATCATGGGGTCTTGGTACCTTCAGGAATAAAGCTACTTTAAATAATTCACAATGAAGAAAAGATTCTCTAATTGTATAGTCTAGAACATCCATTATGGAATAGAACCTTTTTCAGAATCCACATTAACATATCACAAGAAGGTTTGATGTTTGTTCCAGCATATTTGCATAGATTACTGGTAAAAGCTATAGATCTATAAGAGTTTGCTGTGGAAACAATTTTTCCTGGTTTGACCATTTGAAGTAGCGTGATTGATCTGGAAATAAATTATTTTCCCTTAAAAGTTGAAATACTTCAACAGTTTTTCCTGCTCATAAAAAAGTAAATTTTGAAGCATTAAGTACTCAATACCATCCAAATCATGGACAGAGTTTTTTTCAGTTTTTTAGAGAATTGTGAAGTTCACGAATGTTGAATAGTTTATTCTACCAAATGGAAAGAACCGTGTTAAACTTAAGAGGAAAATGCTTTGCCATTGTCATGTGGTATACATATGTCTAGGTAAAGCCATTATGCTATTAATGGCAAAAGATGAAAGACCGAGCATTCAGCAACATCATTAAAATCAGCAATTAAATTGTGCTTTTTTAGCACAATTTTAGGATGGGAAGGTTTACTTTGAAAACGTTTAATACCTAGCTATACTTTTAATACCTAGCTATATTTTCTTTCTATCTGTTGCTTAAACTCTGTCTCACAGAGTACAGCTTTGGCACATAAAATGTTCCAGTAGAGTGTGGAATATTTACTGTTGATAATATTTGCTTTATAGTGCATGGAAAGTGACGAAACCATATGAAGTGAAATTTCTATCTATATGGTTCAAATCGCGACTGGCTCATTGGAGGTAGATATAAAGTGGCGTTTAATTTTTGTCCATCGTGGCTCAGTAGTAACGTATGTGCTTCGCATGCGAGGTCGCGGGTTCGAATCCTCGTAAACACTGATTTTCAATCATTCGTGAGGAGCGCTATTACCACACTGGATACTTTCGAATTAAAATGTTACTTACCACCCAAGTATCAACGGGGAGACAAGTACAGAACCTCTGACCAATTGTAATGACAGGTCCCTCTCTCTCTCTCTCTCTCTATCTCTTAAACAATATGAAGTTAAATTCACTTTTGTCGATCGTGGCTCATTGCTAACGCCCTCAGTTCACACATGTGAGGTCTGGAGTTCGAAATCTTGAATTTTAAAAGAAATAGAAAGGAACATTAGAAGACACAAAGATCAAAAAGCGAAAAGGAGAACGTACTTAAGGCAAGCCATACTGATAAAGCAGAAGTAATGCTCCCACAAAAATAGAAATATCCTGGTCGGGGGTCGAACCCAGGTTACTCAATTGGATATATAATCACCAAATACAGTTTATGTATCTTTTTGCTTTCCAAAGGTTATTGAAACTAAATATAATATGGCGAAATTCCTGTGGTAGTTTGATACTACACGCAGACTAGGAATTACTGCTACTTGTATGTGATATGGATAGTAAACCTTTAAATTGTGAGCGAGTTAGAGATTTGTTATAAAAATCCCTTGGAAATACCTTTTACCCCAGGGAGAGTGTGGAATTGATATAGTGAAGCTTTGGGTAGGTTTGAAGGTTGTGTCTGGTAATATAGCACCTGAGCAATAATTATAAGACTCCTGTAAGACTCACTAGGGAAAGAGTTCATTTTTGACCAGTGTTATTAGTGTCTTCTCAGTATGGAATGACTTAAGTAAGCTTTTCTTTGCTTTCATTAATCTTTATATCTTCCGATGTACCATTTCTATATAATTCCAGTGTTTCCCCTCGCCTCATAGAACGAGTGACACCAGCTTGCACTCAACTTTAATTTCCGGCACTCTGATGCTTACGCAATCATTGGAAGCTCTCACCTCCAGGGAAAAGATTTGAGACAGATCCCTCCTGCAAAGCGTGTCTAATGCAAGACAATAAATATTTCATTTGAGATCCCCCAAAGGAACAACAACAAGAGGCAGTTAATTCAACCTTTAGACACAAACACGCACAATGATAAACATTCGTCGAAGTGTTCACACAAGCATTTTCTGTCTAGTGACGCCACTATGCCCCGCCCATCAATTCATTGGAGTAATTCCAACTGCACCTCTTGATTTTAACATATAAAATTCAAACTTGACTCGTTAGAAATGCTGTTTGATAATCATTCATTAAGAAACTGTTCATCATTAGTCTCCAATTATACACGCTTATATTGATTAAAGTATCAACCTATTTCTACCAGATTTTCCATTCTAGCTCTAACTACAACTTTCATCTAGACTCCATTTATTATCATGTAGTGATTGGAATACAAGACTCATAAGCTTATTGTCGCGACCGTCAGGATGTTAAGAAAACTTCAAGCAACATTTTTTATTTAATTAACTAGAAAGAGAATAACAAAATAACATTACAACAAAGCAATAAATATTCAGAATGCATATTTATTGCCTGCAAAGGATAGGTTAGATATGATAACAATACGACAATATTACATAGAGCCACAAAGCACCAGGTCAAGACATCATCACTTCGGACTTGCTGAAATATTCTGGAGACGTCCTTGGGGAGGAACTAGCATGTCTCTTCACTGAATGTCTAAAACAAGGCAAACTCCTAGAAGACTAGCACAATGCCATAATAATCTCTCCACACAAAAGGGCGATCATTTGAACCTTACAAATAACAAACCTATCAGCTTTTCCTCGTGTGTCCATAATCTCTTCACAAGATTCATTACTAACTTGCTAGATGGATGACAAAGAGCAGAAAGAATAAGCTGACTTCAGAAAAAGCTTCTCAACAATTGACTACTTACATATTCTCAACCAGCACATTGAGAAAACTTCGGCATACTATATCCAGGAAGCATTTGATTCAATAGTAACACCAGCGATCATAACAACCTTGAAGATCAAGGGATAGTTAGAGCCAGTCTACATAAATATCATAGAATACATACAGTATACCATAATTGCAGATCCTACATTAGATTGCTTAAAGAAAGGAGATACTATCTTTCCGAAATTACTTACGTCTTGTTTAGAAATAAATGTTCGGGGGCTAAAGTGACAAAACAAAGGCATTAAGATCGATAAAAATTACCTTAATCACCTGAAATTGCAGATGATATTGTATTCATAGCTAATAACTTTCAAGAGATTCAAACAATAATTCAAGAAATTAACCATGAAAACAAATGTGGTAGACATGATACACATTAGAATTGACAACGAGCAAAATTGAAATGGTATAAAGTTTAAATTTATCTGGGTCAACAGATTACAACGTCAGTGGGAAAAGATAAAAAAATCCAACGAAGAATCATTCTATGCTATAAGGCATTTTGAAAGGCAAGCATCATCTTCAAAAGCAAAATTCCCATGTGGCTAATAAAAAAAAGTATATGTATAATCAAAGCTTAATCCTATGGAGCATAAACTTGGAACCTGACCCCAAAAACTTACATTAAACTTGGAACAACACAAAGATCCCATGAACGCATTATGATGGGGATTATTTGGTGTGGCAGAAAATCAGTCACTTTGATACGTGAATAAACTATGGGATAAGGAATACCTCGCCCAGTGGGCGGAGCTAAAAGCATTATGATTTCAGAGGCCACGTCTCCTATACCATTTATAGAAGAAAAATGGAGAATTCGCGAGAATGAGATTCATTCACACATGGGTAGACAGTTAAGTCAGATAGATGATCGATAGTAAAGAACTAATTACGATTCGTTTAGCGTAGCGAAGCTCCCGTTGTACCCACCTAAGTCTTGTTCTCGTAACACTCGCTTTTCTGACCGGTAGTAGAATATTCCTTGACCATAATCGTGTAAACGCGAGCCTCCCTTTTGCTTTGCTTGTTGGAATTAAACATTTACTTTTTACGTGATTTCTCCCAGTCCTTTCTCGATCACAATCCTTCGGTAAGCCCAGCCAAGCTGGAATATTATTTGAGTATCTTTGGAGTCAGATACGAGATTAACGCCATCTATCACCTCACTCGTGGGACTTGAGGGACCTCTCCCAAAATATTCACGTCATTTTAACCTTCAAACTGATGACGTCCTTCCTCTCCCAAAACTGGGTTTCTTCATTCCCCAATAAACTGGTGACGGTTGCCTTTACCCCCTTGCTATGAAGTGGTGACTTAAACTACCCTATACCTCAATTCCTTGAAATATGAGATTGAGTTTCCTGATTAGGGTATGGCAAGTTTCATACCGAAACTAGTCTCGTGAATAAATTCTATGTTCCTATAGAGTGGTTTCACTTATATATATATATATATATATATATATATATATATATATATATATATATATATATATATATATATATATATATATATATATATTTGCAAAAAAATCAGACAGGAAAATGAAGGGTGGATTCCAAGTACTTTCGAACTTATTCAGTTCATTCTCATGGAAAAACGAATCATTTGAGTCCTTTTCTTTGCTTCCCCGCCTCTTGAATAGGTTAAATATTTCTGTCATATTCAAGTATCAGCCTACCATGTACAAAATGTTGATTCATAATAATAGCAATAGTATATATATAGGGCCATCGTGGTATGAACCTAGATAGATACTTCACTACAAACCTATATCTATAAGTTTTGAGGAGAGTTAATGAATCGTAACAAGGCTCGAGCGGCTAAGTTTATGGCGAAGTTATGCTTAATGGTTGCACACGAAATCGTTAAGGAATGGATGAAATACAACGAAGATAGAACAAAATATATATTATTACAGATTAACAAGAATAGAACCTATTTGAAATCATATTGATTGAATTTGAATTTAATTATACAAATGAACATGAGTTTAATACTGAATTTTCGTCGTGACTAAGCTTGGTGTAAGGTAGATAGGTAATGGTAAGTAGGTAACAAGGTAATAGGTAAACGGGTAATGTGTCAAGGTAACCAGGTAGCAACTAGTGTGTATGGGGGGCTGGAATGAGAGGGCGAAGAATTAAACTAAGTAGGATTTGTTTGGAGTTAAATGATTAAATGGAGAAGGAATATTTACTGACATTTACGCTGAGAATGACGAGAGACGAGTGAGGAATTTTTGTGTTTAATGTGGAAGAACTGAAAGCGTGTTAGTTTGTGCGTTTGACTGAAGTAAGTTTTGCCAAAAAGAATGTTTCTTAGCCACGATTTTTGGATGGCAATTATTTATTACAAAAGATATATTGAAATACATATATAACATATTCAAGATTTTTGATTGATACATTAATAATAGGATTGTTTAGGATGATTGATAATGTATACATAACTAAGTGTAGATTTTACACAGGATTTAATATAAATTGTAGAAATTTAATTGGAAAATAAATGGATATTTTTACATTGAATTTATAAATAGAAGTATGCTAATATTTATGCACAAGGTACATTACGTTAAAATGATATTAGGTAATGGTAATATTTAAATTGATGCAATGGAATATTGATATATGTAATATTTTATGGGAATGCCAGAGGGCATTGCTATAACACTCACCCCTAAGAAAATTCCCCCCTTTTTTATTTAAGACCCGCTGTCAGAGTAACGCCCAAGACTTCTGACGACGCGACTGAAGTGTGCGACGACAGTGCCATTTGGTTTGGCTGCGAGTGCGGAGACACGGATTCGCTGTGGGACTGCTATTAGCGTTGAACGAGGCACTGACACGAGAGAAGGTTGGTGGAGCGAAGGTGATCCGCTTGTTGGTTCTTTCCGAGATGGCGTCAAGCGGGACGTGGGAGTCTTAAGTCCCGTTGTCCGCTGACGGAGGGACCAGTGCGGGAGAGATTTGCTCCTGACTGACCACTTCTGCCGACGAGGGTTCCTGCAACAAAAGAGGTGGAGGCAGCAAAACGGAAGGGGGGTTTTTAGTAGCAGGGGAGGCTGAAAGGGTAGGATTTGGTTTATAGAGGGGTATGGTGGAAGAAGAAAAAGGAGTAGGTGATAGTGGCACTAGATGAACATTTTCGGTATATGCGGGTTTCAGGCTGTCGATAGAAACAGTATCCTGCCTGGTGCTAAGCTGTAGGACGAAGAATTTCGGCTTCCTGGTGATAACGAGAAAGGGCCCATCATAGACTGGTTGCAATGAAGTGCGAGTTGAATTGCGACGGACGAAAACATAGGAGCATGAGGTCATCTCCTTCGGTACGAAGGTTTTATAATTAGCAGGCACTTAAGGGGCAGTTGAAAAAACTTCAGCCATCACCCGTACAAGATTATGTACGTATGAAGAAGGATCAAAGTGAGATGGTAGATGTCGGTCAGAGGAAGAAAAGAATTGACCGGGTAGACGAAGTTGAGTACCGAAAACTGATTCTACTGCAGAGTAAGCCAGATCCTCTTCCAAGGTCATAGATGTAACAAAATACGAAAGAAATACCCCTAAGGACTTGATTAATAAAGCGCTGGAAAGTTTGACCAGAGTTACGCAATCCATATAGCATTTTGACCATTTTAAAAGCACCAAACGGAGTGGTGATGTTAAGTCTTTGCAACATCATCAGGGTGAATAGGGATCTGGTTGAAAGCACGAGCCAGATCCAAGTGAGAAAAGATCGTACAGTCATGGAGAGAAGAGGTGAAATCGGCTAAGTACGGCAAAGAATAGCGATCAGGAATTGTTACAGCGTTAAGAGCTCTGTAATCCCCGACTGCTCTGAATTCCGCCGGCATGGATTTAAGCACAATGTGGAGTGGAGAGGCCCTAGAAGAAGAGGAAGGACTACAAATGCCAGCATCCATCATGAACTGAAATTCATAACGCATAGCAGAGAGTTTATCTGGGGCTAGACGGCGTGGCCGTGAGAATACAGGGCATCCTGTTGTCTCGATCCGATGCACCACACTATGTTTAATGGGCCTTTCCTTTGAAGGTGGGAGGGTGAGCTCAGGAAACTCCTGAAGAAGGCGCCGAAATGGTGGTTCGGAAGGTGGGAGACGAACAGAGAGGAGAGAACTCTGAGAAGGCGAATACGAACTCGAAACAGTGAGGAGAGCTTTGCAGGCGACAAGCATGCTGTGACGAGAATCGACCAAAAGGTCGTGACCGAAAGAAAATCTAAGCTCAATATTGGACACTCTACCTCGGCCATGACGAAAGTCCATCGGAAAACACGACGGAGACCGAGTAAGACTTGAAGGTTACGCCTTCCATAGGTCCTAATATTGGTCGAATTAGCTACCTTCAGAACTAAATCTGAGGGAGCAGAAGCTTTGTTGTCCCGATAAATTGGCAGGGTGCTGCAATCAGCTCCAGTGTCCACCAGGAATGAGAAGCCAAATAGTGGGTCAAGAATGCGAAAAGAAGACCTGCCCGATGAAATGAAGTGTAGGCCGGGGATGTAGACCCGTTTATCCCTTGCCTTATTAGCTTAAAGTTTGTGATTGAGAGGCTGGAATGAGAGTAATTCGAGAAGTTGAAGGTTGGGAAATTCAAATTTGAGGATTTGGAGAAACTGGTTGAGTTGGGTGAAGTGAGAAAACTGTCGAATTTGAGGAATTAAGATTTGATTGAGGATTTGGAGAGTTTCGTGATGAAAAGTAAAGATTAGAGGAGTTTTGAGATGAAGATTGATGTGCGAGGAGTGGAGACTTGAGATTAGGTGGAGGTGGAGTTACTGGTTGTAAATATGTGCAAGGCTGTAAACATTTTACGGATTGTGCACCATATTTGTCATGATACCAGCAACACTGAGTTGATTGAGAGGGAAAGGAAACGTTATGCTTCGGGAGACTACTTGTCGCAGTATGTGAGGGAGCATAAGGGTAGTTACAAGGCTGTGTAGAGTGTGCAGCATTGTGACCGTATCTTTGATAGTACCAGCATAGTCCCTGATTGTGTGGAAGATGATGAGGATAGGCGAAAGAAGATTGACAAATTTGCTGATTCTCACATCTCGCATTGTGATGCTTTCGTTGGTTTCTCTTCCGTGAACTTGAACGGCGCCTGCGCCTCTGATTGTTTACTCCGTGCCTGTACTCGCTCTGTGATCCCCGTTGCAGCATTAACCTATGGATGTCGGCTTCCATACTCCGTATTGAGGCTTCGAGGTCCCTTGATAAAGAGGATGGAACCCCTAAACTCTCAGCCCGGTCGTCAGAGGAGCTCGTCGTCCCACTAACCGGGGATATTGATGGATTAAATAAATTATTAGATGGGTAAATGTTATTAGATGGGCTCCTGCCCCATTGAACATTAGGGTTGTTATATAACTTGTCAACGGCCGATGCGAGCTGCTTGATCGATTAATCCCCCTCGTTAATAATTAACGGCCTGATCCCCTCTGGGACCCCCTCATGAAGATTTCAGTGAGGAGGGGGTTAAGATTATCGATTTATGCACCTTTCTCCCTGATAAGAGCCTTCAAGTGTTTTAAAAATTCTGAAGGGCTGCTATCTCCCATCTCCTGAATGGATAGGAGCTCTCCCAGGTCATCAACCCGGGAACTGCCGAACTTATCATTAAATGCACCCCTGAGGCGTTCTATAATGCCCGCCTGCCCTCATCTAATAAAAGCTCTTTGAATTCTTTTGAAATACTCATGGGGAGGCGCTGAACGACGGAAGCAATCTTCTCTTCTTCCATCATATGCTGAGGCTTAAGAATGAGGATTGACGCCTCTAGCCAGGCGATAAGGTTTGCTGGATCGTACACGGGAAGAGAGATGTAGGCGTGGGCGTGCCTCTGGATAAGTTGGGGATTTGGGGCAGGGGCTTCGCTAATTTGCTCGATTGGGCCGTTGACTGAGGTCAAGTGATGTTCCATGCTAGTCTCTACCGAGTTTGCGTACATGTGTAGATGGATGGATATGATTTATGCGCGTGTGTGTATGGGTGTGCAAAGTTATTCACGCGAATGAACGTAGAATAAAAAATTATCGGAAAAAGAAATACTATTCATCGTTGTATTTATATAGATATAACAAATTCAATTTAATAAGGATACTATTAATTGAATTAAGGATGTAGTTGGAAACTTGGGATTAGAAACTAACACGTGTTGAGAGTCGACACGCGGAAAATGAATGCGTGAGTAAATGACTCGTAAAATAAGAAACCATGTGACTGGGTTGAAAATGTATATTTTTGATTTTATAATTAAGAATGGATGAACGTACTGGAGATAATTATACAAATTTAGGACATCAATTTATAGATATAGGACAATAGTGGTATGAATCTAAATAGATACTTCACCACAAACATATATCTATAAGTTTTGAGGAGAGTTAGTGAATCGTAAAAAGGCTCGAGCGGCTAAGCTTATGGCGAAGTTAGGCTTAATGGTTGAACACGAAATCGTTAAGGAATGGATAAAATAAAACAAAATATATGGTAATGGTAAATAGGTAACAAGGTAATGGCATCAAGGTAACAAGGTAGCAACTAGTATGTATGGGGGACTTAAGTGAGAGGACGAGGAATCAAACATATATATATATATATATATATATATATATATATATATATATATATATATATATATATCGCTAAATATGGGGTCGCCAGTTATAGGTTTCTTGACGTACGGTCTGAGGGGTATTAACCTATCAAGGTTTGTACGTAAAAGGCTCATCTGTGCAAGGAATTATTAAACACTTGTATTTTTATACCACTTTGAAATGTTTTGTAGTGGTATTTACCTCTACAAGTGTAAATATCATTTTTAACACACTCTCTCTCTCTCTCTCTCTCTCTCTCTCTCTATATATATATATATATATATATATATATATATATATATATATTAAGAAGGGTTGGTAACCATGACTGAAATCGAGATTGGTACACCCGCTCCCCTAAGTGTCAAAAATTAACCATGAGGTTCATTCGTTGTCGTCCCATCAGTTAATCAGGTCTGTAATATTTGAATTGTAATTTGCTTAGCTAAAAATTACCCCAAAGAATCCCGATTTAAAGCGTGATTCTTTTCTCATTTACAGACCCTTCCAACTCCGTTATAATATATTTATCCAATATAACCTATTTGTCACACCATTTAAATATTTGCACAATTTATCTATAATCTATTTAACATCCCATAAAACAATTTAAACTATAATTTCTTTAACAATTACCAAATAATAATTACCAATCGAGTTACCAATTTAAGTGCAATCAACCAATAACTATTTATCAACTAAATCAATTACTAATTGTCAATCAATTTCACAATTTATAATCTTTTTAAAATTTCATTTTTATCGATTGTAAATCCATTCTCGTTAACTCATGCAAATTTAATTCACACGCATAAATTCAATCCAATTAAACTGCTACTGTATTAATTCACCTTTAAATAATTTAACTGTTTATTCAACAATATAAATTTTATTTAACTCTTTGTTTTTGATTCCCGTATTCCCCCAAGGTCGCCCAGGTTTAGGCCTAAGAAAATTCGTCTGCAAAATTCAGACATCACGTTAGCATTTATCTTCATTCCCTTGAATAACGTAATATAGGTTTTGATGTTTATTGTGATCATAGCTATCTACAATATTGACGCAATATTCATCTAAAACCTTATACAAGTGCCCAGAATAGTTTAATTATATCGTAATATTCATCTAAAACCTTATAGTTTACACTTATGGTAAAGATTTAATTTGCGCAACGGAATATTTTAAATCGGGTTATAATGACAAGAGCAAGAATAATGGAGATTCGCAGCGCGGTGAATTAAGAGTCTAATAATTAATCATTCAATGAATGGGTCAATAATAATATATAATAATAATTATGATAATGATCTTTGAATGAAAATGTTCTCTTATTTATGCAAGCATCATTTTGGATGCGACGCGTAGCTCCTCCTTCCTTTGGTCGCAGAGGTGGTGCTCAACTACCTGTCAGCTCAGTGGAGCCTGTGATTGGTTGGAGTTTAGCCTGTGATTGGCTGAAATTCTCTACTTCGTATCTTACTTTGGGGGTCTTTTTCCTGCGAGGGTATCACAGACACTCCCTTTGCTTAAAGCTAAGATGACCTGATCAAATTTTGCATTAAGGCGAAATATATTTTGTCGCCAATTATGTTCCCATTCAAGACAGCTCTAATTACTCTTTTTGCCTAGCTGCTCTCAAACTGGGGTGCGATAGCCTTACACTGTGGTCGGGTTTCAAACCAGACGTTCTAATCAGATTCCGCTGATTAACAAACTGTCTCAAAACGACCTTATTTTATTGCTCCTACCATTCCATCTTTGAAACTTCGACCTGGTAAAATGTGTTTTTGTCCTCCCCCATGCAATTATTGTACACTACAAACTAAGTACTCGTATGTTTTGTTTGGAGTTAAATGATTAAATGGAGAAGGAATATTTACTGACCAGTACGCTGAGAATGACAAGAGACGAGTGAGGAATATTTGTGTTCAATGTGGAAGAACTGACAGCGTGTTAGTTTGTGTGTTTGACTAAAGTAAGTGTTGCCAAAAGGAATGTATCTTAGCCACGATTTTTGGATGGCAATTATTTATTACAAAAGATATATTGAAAATACATATACAAAATATTTGAGATTTTTGATTGATACATAAATAATAGGATTATTTAAGATGATTGATAATTTATACATAACTAAGTTGAGAGTTTACATAAGATTTAATATAAATTGTAGATATTAAATTGGAAAATTCTATGGATATTTTTACATTGAATTTAAAAAGGAAAGTATGCTAATATTTATGCACGAGGTACATTACGTTAAAAATGATATTAGGTAATGGTAATATTAAAATTGATGTAATGGAATATTGACACATGTAATATTTTATGGGAATACCAGACGGTATCACTATAATAGTATAGTGATGGGGGAGGGGAGGTATTCTGTCGATTGTTCAGTTTGCCTGAAGCCATACTTTTGGCAAACCAGTAAATTATTAAGTGAACGATTAACGCAATCTAAATACAATATTACAAAAGTTGAAAGTAATAATGCTTTCTTTGTCCAATTATCTGAAAATAGTCACCGTATCAAATGGAATTTGACTACATTTATTTATAAATCTGATGACTTTGTTCAAAGAAATATTGTCGAAAGCACATTCATTAACTCCTCGCCTAATTTTAATATATTCTCCGGCCTCTTTAACTGGACACTGTAATTAAAAGGCTCATTTATAACGAAATTGTCCATTTTAAATCTTAGCCCTTTGATTTATTAAATTAGTTATGTTTCTCTTGTTTATTTTTATGTATTCATAATTACGAGTGTATGTACTTAGTTTTGTGACCTAAAAGTCTACATTCTGTGCTCACAGTTGGAATTTCCGGAAGTAGACCTTATCTATTGGGTTTTATCCTTCATATCCTGTATCTAAAGCCGTCTTTGATAAAATTTGTCCATTCTTAAAATTATTCGTTATTCCTTCAGAATGAACTGAATAAGTGGTAAATATGTAGATTATCGGCGACAACAATGGGACGTACTATTTCGTCCATTCCAAAATGTTTCACGTTTTTGGAGTACATTTAAGTTGACGGCTCGTGTGGGGGTAAACACAATGGGGGGACTACACCTCGATGATCCTAAGTTTCATTAAATTGGGGAGGTCTGGGGGCACAGCGCTCCAGTATATGATCCTAATTGTTTATAGAATAATAATTCGAAAAGGACTCAAACGCGCATGAATATTCCGACAGGAGTGAACGATAATATTTACACACAATTTTTTTTTTCGGCCGGGCCGCTAATCTACATATTTACCGAATAAGTTAAAAGTCATGGAATACGCTTTTTATTTTCCTGTGGGATTTTTTGCATTTATTATATATATATATATATATATATATATATATCAAGATAGGCCTAGTTGTTCTTTAATGCCTAAAATTACTAATATCCTTATTAATTATGAATAATAATTATTTACCCTTTAAATAATTCCCGATCTGGCTTTGCCGCTGGTTTCCACCTTTTACTAACTGATGTATAATTCGGCGTAGCTTTCTTGGATTTTTAAAAAAAAGAAGTCTTTTTAGCATGTTCCTGTATTTCCTGCCACCTTTATTTCAATTCTGTTGCACCAACAGCAACCACACAAAACAGAGGTGTCAGTAAAAAATAATGACGTCAAGTCTTTAAGTACGAACTGCCAAAATAAAGAATGTTTATCATGCATTCGTATCCTTTGCATTACGTTTTTTTTTATTCCATGTTTTAGCTCAAATATGGACCGTTGAATCTGTTACCACTAAACTACTGTTATAATTAAGATAAGAAATCAAAGAAATGAAAAAAAGTTGACGTGAATTGTTTTCAACAATTATTGCTCCCCCTCATCATGGCCCATTCCGCAACATTACTTAGAAGTACAGGTTTGTTCTTAGGTTATAAAAACAGTTTTGCGATTAAAACAAAGACCAAAATTTTCAATATATTGGTGGTTTTATAGTTGAGTCCAGGTCTTAAAGCCTTTGTTGATGTTTTGCCTCATAACATAACATAATTTCATGGGAGACAAAACCCACCCATAAAATTCATCCATAAGAGTGTGCCAGATCATGCATCTACAATATACAATTTAAACAATCCATATGATTGTGTCAGAGCATGCTTCTAAAATATACAATTTAAGCCATCCATTGGAATATGTCAAATACCAACAAAAAGTAAAAAGTATCATCAAGAGTGAGCCCATAATACCCCCCCCCCCCCCCAAGTTAACCCCTCCCTTCCCATATAATCATCTAATCTGTGTTTGAAAACATTCAAGTTTGGACAGCAAAACTGAAGATCCATACCCTGCCAGCATTTGTGCTCGCGTTCCCATAATATTTCATCGATTTCCCAATATATTTCACCTGTCATTTTAATATCTGTTCCTGAGGGTGATGGTATAGCCCTCCCCCTCCTTATAACAACCCATAGTACAGCTTGAAATTGGCTTTCAGTAATCAAACACAACAAAACATTAGGTAAAACTGAAGTAGTAAAACTACACTTAATGAGACAGGTGAAACATATTGGGAAACTGATGAAATATTGTGGGAACGTGAGCCGGAAAGCTCATGTGGTATGGATCTTCAGGTTTATTGCTTGGACTTTCTACTGTCTTAGGCGGCAAACTATTCAAGTAATCTACCACTATTGGTGAAAAAATATAGGTAAGTTAAGACTAAGATAGCGCCATCATTTCCAAGGTTTTAGAGCCTTCTAATTAAAAAAAAGTGGTAATACTTCAGATTAGGGGCGCACAGTAGGTGGCGCTGTTAGTAGGCTACAATTTTGGGCTACAATATCTCTCTTATGACGTCAGACGGTAGCTTCAGATATGACTAATCATGGCATTATATTTTTTTTGTTGTTTTGGGGATTTGTAACCTTTAGAACATAAGAAAAGAAGAAGACTGCAAAAGACCATTCATGGCCTACACTTGGCAGCTCCTGTTCCAGTCAACACACAAAAGATTTCTTACCAGAGAAAAGTCTTCAACATTGTCACCCTTTACAGGAGTTCGTCAGATCTAATCTACAATATACATAAAATGCATCCAGAGGATTATGTCCATTCATGCAACCGCAAAATATAATCTCCCTACTCCTTAGAAAAATATATACATATGTACATAAAAAAAGTCAGTCCCATCTAGCGTTAGCGAGTAAAGAGAATTTTTATATAATTGCAATAACAGAGTCATGGCTTGATTTGGCAGGTAATCACTTTAAACCTGAGGTTGAGATTGAGGGCTTTAACATGTTCCATACAGATAGGAATAGGAAGAGAGGAGGAGGGGTTATTATTTATATTAAAGATAAATTAACATACAAAGCTTAAAACCATTTAATATCAGACATAAAATCAAAGATAAATAAATAAATATTAGAGATCTAAACTAAAAGTGCGCTCCCGAAAACATTTGTTTACATTCTTGCTGGGCGCCGCCATCTTGAATTCACTTTGCTTAAAATAATCTTTTATCAAAGTGCTCAAAGTAAAGGCAATACCTCCATAAGGAAAGAGGTGCAAAGCGAAAATGGCCGCGCCCATACAAGGGCCACTATCTCTGGAGGAATGGCAGGACACTCGCGATGCCAACACATGTCGTACATGTGGCCAGTATAATGCCAGGAAGAGACTTGTTGAGTGCAGTGCATGCTTCCTTTGGCACCACCTGACGTGCGTCGGTCTGCGGGTTAGGGATACCGATGACATCAACAACTGGCACTGCCCTGAATGTCTGATGGCGCCGCCGCCCCAGCGGGGGGAGGGAGTAACTGATGAGCCGCCTCGGGAGCTAGTCGACTTCGTTGCGCGACTCAGGAACACTTGTCGTGTTCTCCGCAAGATCCCCAAAGGCGCAAGGATCGCAGTTGCGGAAGCACTGGCGAACACTCTCCACGAGGCAAGAATCAACCCGAATCGGATGTCCTGGGCCCGACTCATGTTGTTTTGCTACTACGTGCTGGCGGCACCTCCGAAACGCGACGGCGACCCGGGTGGGCCATCATTGGCTTCGATTGTCAAGTCAAGAGCTGGCGAATTCGACCGAGGCGGCAGGCTCCCGGCTGTCCAACAGGAGCAGATGCGGAAGGACAAAACAGCGAAGCAAGACGAAGGCGAGTTGCTCCAGCGCCGAGTGGCCGCCAAGCTCATGGAGGGCGATGTGAGAGGAGCCGTTCGACTGCTGAGTTCGGAGGATGGAATCGCACCCGCAACCAACGAGACCTTCCGGCTCCTGGAGGAAAAACACCCCGCGGCTCCACAAGATCTGGACTTGCCGGCACCGCCAGACGACCGGCTCTCCCCTCCGATCACCGCCAGCGCAGAAGAGGTGAAAGCGGCGGCATTCTCCTTCCCCCTTGGATCAGCAGCCGGCCCTGATGGCCTACGCCCTGGACACCTACGCGATCTCATGGGACGCGGGACTGCTGCTGCCGGAGAGAAGCTCTTGAGGGAGCTCACCGAGTTCGTGAACCTGGTGCTCCGTGGAAACATCCCTGCTTTCGCGGTCTCCATCTTCTACGGGGCCAGCCTCACCGCTCTTACCAAACCGGGAGGTGGCGTGAGACCGATTGCGGTGGGAAATACTCTTCGCCGCCTGGCAACGAAAACAGGCCTCCGCCCCTTGTCAGATGGGCTGGGAGAGGGCCTTAGACCAACCCAGCTCGGGTTCGGGACAGCCGGAGGATGTGAGGCAGCTGTCCACGGTGCCAGACGCTACATCGAGGGATCTACGGAGACCAAGGTCCTGCTGAAGATCGACATGAGGAACGCGTTCAACAGCATTCGCCGGGAAACCTTTCTGAAGACAGCACGCGAGCACGTTCCTGGTCTCTTCCCCCTGCTGTGGCAGGCGTATGCGGAGCCATCTGCCCTGTTCTACGGAGAGAGGGTAATCGCGTCGGCCACGGGACTACACCAGGGAGACCCAAGCGGACCCGCCATCTTTTCGCTCGGAGTGGACGAGGTGGCAAAATCAATTACCTCAGAGCTCAACGTCTGGTACCTGGACGACGCGACCCTGGGAGGCTCAGCCGAGGACGTGCTGGCTAACACAAGACGAATAATTCCGGAGCTAGCGCGGCGCGGACTCGAGGTCAACGACACGAAGTGTGAGCTGATCGTCATCAACAGCGAATCCGAAGTCGACACCATTCGGATCGCCGACCAGTTCCGCCATGTCCTGCCGCGAGTGCGAGTACTCAGGGAACAAGAGCAAACGCTGCTCGGCGCCCCGCTGTCACCGGTGGCCATCCCGGGGGCCATCCGTGCTAAAACCAACGCGCTCAAGAGGATGGCCGAACGCCTCGCCCACCTGGAGCCCCATACAGGCCTCTTCCTTCTCAAGAGCTGCTTTGCCATCCCGCGGCTCCAATATCTCCTGCGTACCTCCGCCTCGTATACCGACATCGAAAACCTAAGAGACTTCGATTCCACACTGCAGAAGGCACTCTCCAAGATCATCAACGTGCGCCTCGAGGGGGACCAGTGGACTCAAGCCACCCTCCCCGTCAGTCTCGGAGGCCTCGGGATAAGAAGGGCTGAGGATGTGGCCCTTCCATCGTACATCTCCTCACTCCTCGCTGCGGACCCTTTGGTCGCCTCCATCCTTATAAACGTACCTGGATTGGTGGAGTCCGCCCAGCCCGCCGCTGCAATCATGGAGTGGAAGACGAGAAGCCGCACTGGGAATGAACCAAAGGAAAGTGGAAGGACCAAGCAAAAGGAGTGGGACACCATCACCGCCGAGCGCACCCTGGAGGAGCTCACTGGGCGAGCCAATCAAGTAGAGCTTGCAAGATTCAAGGCCGCCACTCGTCCGGAGTCGGGCCTATGGCTCCATGCCATCCCCATCCCGTCCATGGGGACCCACGTGGACGCGAACACTCTTCGCATCGCCGTCGCTCAGAGGATCGGAGCGCCAGTCTGCCAACGCCATCTTTGTCGCTGCGGAGCAGAAGTAGACACTTTGGCGCACCACCCCCTCTCCTGTCGTAAAAGCGCTGGTCGGTTTCCGCGACATGCAGGAATCAACGACGTTATCAGGCGTGCCTTGACCAGCGCAGGACTCCACTCCATCTTGGAGCCGCCTGGACTCGACAGAGGCGACGGAAAGCGCCCGGATGGGATGACTACCTTCCCCTACGCCCAAGGGCGAAGTCTGGTATGGGATGCCACCTGCGTGGATACCTTCGCCCCGTGCAACACCATCAAGTCGGCACAAGCACCATCATCGGCGGCCGGCGCGGCGGAGGAAACCAAACGACGGAAATACGCAGCCCTTTCGCAGACGTACCACTTCGAACCCCTCGCATTTGAAACATCATGCGTAGCCGGCCCCTCGACTCTCAAGACCATCGAGGAACTGGGTCGGCGTATCAGGGCGGAGACCGGCGAGCCACGCGAGACCTTGTGGCTGAAGCAAAGGATTGGCATGGCCATCCTTCGCGGCAATGCGCTATGCGTGCTGTTGGCCGGGAGACACGAAGACAAGGACCACCTATCCCAATTAACCTGATCTGCTGATTTTTGAAGAACTACTTTATTACTTTGGTTTTTTTTTGGGGGGGGGGGGCAAATGATTTATACTATATTTTTTAAGGTTTATAATAAATATTCCTATTTTATTAAATTAGATGATAACACAGAGTCATTATGGCTAAATGTAAAGGAAGTTAAAAACAAACTTGTCATAGGATTATTATACAGACCACCAAATCTTAGTAAGGAAGCTTCAAATCTTCTGTGGCAGGAGATTGAACGGGCATGTAGAAGTAAGCATGTGTGTATAATGGGCGATTTTAATTACAGAAATATAGACTGGGAAGCTCTTGTGGGTGATCAGGAGGCTGAGGAATTTTTGAATGTTGTTCAAGATAATTTTCTGAGGCAGATTATTAACGAACCCACTAGAGGTAATAATATACTGGATTTAGTTCGGACAAATAGGGAAGAAGTTATTAAGGATACTGAGATTGAAGGAAATTTGGGTAATAGTGACCATTGTGAAATTAAAGTGCCATCACCTGGGTTATGAGTATCAGGAACCAGCTGTCTCCTCAAAGCCCCTGCTATAACCTTCCTGGGAACTTTGTCAAAAGCCTTCTCTAGGTCCACGAAAATCTGGTACAACAACCTTTTCTTCAGAGAATTTTTCCTGTACTTGTCTTGGAATGAACACAGCATCAGTTATGGACCTTCAAGACTGAAAACCAAACTGGCACTTTTCTATCTTCACTATTTGCCTCAGCCTCTCTTCAAGGACTTTTCCGCATACCTTCATTGCATGCTCTAGTAATCTTATGCCTCTGTGCTTTTCACATACCAAAGAATCCTCCCCCTTCCCTTTATATCTTCTCTCTTCCTAACACCTTTTTGTACATCCTTGTAAACTCTTTAATACCAATGTCATCTGTTGCTTTGATCATATCGGCTGACAAAACTGATGGTCCAGGTGCCTTATTGTTCTTCATCTTCACAGCTCTTGCCACCTCATCTTCCTTTATCTGTTCAACTGTTTCCTGTACTGCTGCTTCCTCACTTATCTCATGGGTATGTTCTACATTTAATAAGGTGTCAAAGTACCTTTTCCATCTTTCATTTACTTGCTCCAGATTAACTATTACATTTCCATTTTCATCCTTGATTTATGTATTTCAAACTAATAACATCCTTTCTTTCCCTCATTTGTCTTGCTATCTTGAACATTTTCTGCCTTCCTTCACTACT
This sequence comes from Ceratothoa steindachneri, assembly GCA_963969495.1. Classification (NCBI taxonomy): domain Eukaryota; kingdom Metazoa; phylum Arthropoda; class Malacostraca; order Isopoda; family Cymothoidae; genus Ceratothoa; species Ceratothoa steindachneri. Next base: position 117,261,880 of record OZ018332.1, read on the forward strand.
AGTGATGTTTTTACTCCATTCCGTCCCTGCTTTTGCCACTGCTACTGCCACCTTCGTTGCCCTTGCCTTTTCCTTGTATCTCTGTTTAGCTTCTTCCGTCCCTTGCCTCTGCCATAACTTACATATTATAATATGATAACTTCCATCATAAACAGAAATTACATTTTGCACAAACATAACATCATAACTTGAAACCTAACACAACAACTTTCACCACATTTTCCCCATCTTCCTTTTCTCCTCTCCCTCATTTATACAGCATCATTGATGTTTGGGTCACTCATAATCACAGAGGTACAAAAAGAGCCTTTCTCACTCTGGAACTCCTCCGAACACTGTCAGGGTTCATCATTGGCATGTCTTTGCATCTCTCAGGTTGAGTCACATGGGGTGCTGCCATTGGAATAGGTGCATCAGGTGCATCTACTGGTATATATTGCTCCGGAGGCACATCCGTGACTACCGACAGTGTGGCAGCTTTAGTAGATGAAAGTGTAGATGGATCGGCAGCTTTGGCAGGTGCTCTTTGGTGTCCTTTAAGTGGTTCTCCAGGTTTGTCCTCTGCAGGCACGGAGAGACAGTGAATTCACACTGTGGCCTCTCTCCTATCTGTGCGCTGCACCCTGGCCTACTGAGGGTTGGCATGCACGAGCGTTACAGATTTTACAAGTGGCTTTTACTTTGAGGTTGTCGCCACCTTCCGTAGCAGTACTTGCTTCTGAGGAAGCAGCCATGATGGGAATGTTTATCCAAAGGATGCCATCCTTGAGAATGTGAAGAAGCATTCATGGGGTGTCTGGTTGGTTGACACATGCAGTAGGGACCAAAGAGTGTGGAGTGCATCTGGGAGTACAAGCTCCCAGTTATCAACAGGAAGACCTCTGGAGTGTACAGCTAAGCAAATGGTACGCCACAGAGTACCATTGTACCTTTTCACTTGTCCATTATCACTGTATTATACACTGATGAGTAGCTTGTTGCTGCTATTCTATCATGTAAAAATTCTGGATACTTGGCAGAGGTGAAGGCTGCTCCACGGTCTGAATGGATGTAGTCTGGCATACCGAAGGTGCAGAAGAGGGATGACAGGCATTTTGATGGTCATTTCTGTGGATATATCTTCTGTAGTGAAGGCAAACAAGAATTGACTGTATTCATCCACTACAGTTAGAATGTAATGATTCTTCCTTCGTTTGGCTGGCAATGGTCCCTTAAAGTCAATAGAAAGTCTCTCGAAAGGCTGAGTAGCCTTTATCAGAGTTCGACTTTGTTTGATGAATTGTGGTTTGACTTCAGCACATGTTGTACACCTACGGACTACCGACTTGACATCTTCTAATGAGAACAGCAGGTTCTGGCAGTGTACTATGTACCACATCCATCTCACTTCTGGTGAGTTTCATTGTTACAAGTTTGTAACTTGTCTTGGTTCATTTGTTGATGGAGGTTAGAGTAGAGAGGCTGGGGGCAGTGAGTCTTGGTGGGTTTCATTGTAACATCTTTGTAACTTGTCTTGGTCATTTGCATTCTAAATACGTTGCAGTGCTTGAGTGTTAATTCTATTTTCTGTATCCCTTCTTGAGACAATTGAAAATGATGAAAAGTACACTAAAAACAATTGTGATTACTATCTATGTGATGAAATGAAAATTGGCTACAAAATTAGAAAGTGACTATACAAAATGCAGATGTAAGTTAGGTCTTCCAGGAAACACATTTTCTTGTTAAATACAAAAAAAGCCAACAAGCTTTTCAAAAAGAATTGATAGCACAGTGTAGCACAAAGTGAACAGAAATATCAGTATGAGAAATAAATCCCTATAACATAACATAAAAACATAATTTCCCGGATGACAAAAGCCACAAGGGCCTATCAAGTGGCCTATATAAGTGGTTGCTGCTCGCTGAATCCCTAAGAAGCTTTAAAAGTCATGAAATCAAACTAGAAAATTTCCAAATCAGCATTATGACTATATATACCCAATGTGACTGGCCCATTCTATATAGCTCTCATGATTGGAAGCACTGTTTCCACTCAGCTATGTTTGAGCTAACATTCTTATCAGTTATTAGTTTTCTCCTTTTGTCACAAATTCCACTAACCACTCCCAGCTTTGTCATCATTGTTTGATGGTAAATCATGGTGACAATCAACAAAATTCCCACTGAATCAATAAATTAATCCAATTTTCTTTGACCCACCCTGTCTTAATCAGGTTGCCAATTGTTTTAAACCATTTAAATGTTTGAGAAATTAAACAACAAATTACTGATAAATTTAATTTAAAATACATTTAGGTATTAATAATGCACAAACTCTATTACTAATGGTGAATCATTACTAAGCCATACATACACATCAGAGTTTTGAGATTTATATGTATGCATTCCATTTTTTTCATTCATATCTTGTAATCATGAAATATGATGCGCGTCACTGGCTCCCAATCACACTCATCAATACTTGTATTCCTTGACACAGATTTGTCAATGAGGTTAATTAATTAGCAGCACTTTTATTAAAAATATGGATAAACAACTTTTTGTTAGGTAATTTCAATACTATTTTTGATTTCCGTTTAATATAATTGATTCAAATACAATGAATTTAAGTTCTTTTTTATTTCTACCCGCTGGTTATGTTTCTCCAGCCTAGTGTCTGCTATTTAGTGTTATAATAATCCTGAGTAAAATATATAATCAACATTTTTGCGATTTATAGATCACAGGTTAGAGGTTCAACCCATTCACTGCTTGAATGTGCTACATAATCGTAATCACTGAGGAGGGCCTTTTGTGGACTTTGAAATTAGACTACATAGTGTTCACCCTCATTTTTAGGATGATTCCTCCATTTTTTTTTTGCATACTCTTATGTTAGTGATTGATCATTCAATTAAAATACAGAAATGCCTGGGGTCAGTCCTTCTTTGTTTGTAAATAGAGATTTATGAATGAGAGTAACTTGACCCAGTTTCAACTGATTTCGCTTGACAGTGACATTGATTTATGCTTTGGACATTTGTAAACACTTGCATTTTTCTCACTACTTTTTCATTTTGGGGGGTTCGACACACATGTTTGTGGTTTTTCATCCAATTAAAATGTAGAAATGGCTTAGGTTAGCATGTTATTCAAAGTGCATAAGCAGGAACAAGGAAGCCTATTCACCCCCCTCCCCTCTAATTTTTTATCAACAAAATTTTTAATATTTTGAGATATAAAATGTTTCCCATAAATAGAAGCCAAGTTTTCTATAAAATAGGAGCAACCCGCTCCCCCTTTTGCAATTTGAAATAATTAGCAAGGATTCCCCTAAATCAGAAGGTAATTTATCCCTTTTTATAGCTCACTATTGTGCATTTAAAGTTGTATATCATCTAAGGGATGTTTGCAAACCTATTTTCATCGACAGTAATGGGCAGAAGGACCTAAAATTGACCTGTGTATTTTTTTCCCCTTGAATTAAAACAACGAATGAATGTATTTTAATGGACACTCGTTATATCTTCAGCTACTTTCAATACAAATATAGGGACATTTTGATTTGGCAACCCTAGTCTTGACCACTTATTGCATCCAATTGGGTTTGCATTTAATTATGTTTGTAGGTTTTCACCCTTTGAGCAGGAATTGTTAAAATATTAGATGCAAACTTTGTGTATTCTTATTATTACTTAACACTCAGCCAAAACCAACCGGAGCATCTCCACCCGAAAATTTGTTTATAGAATGTGTTATAAATATATGTATACCCAGAGTGCCATCTGGGGATGTTGAGGCTGGGGAGGTTGCATATGGTTGCTCTTGCTTAGCCGATACTTCCATGAGGAACCAGACAATAGTGAGTTGGGACATCTGTACATCCCGCGATTATCTGATTGGATGATGAAATATACATAAACACCAGTATAACAATTGTTGGCAATTGCAAAGGCATCCATGATCTCACCTTGTTGATGGGAGGGGGGAGTAGGTGTCTGGTAGTATTATTGTTGTGACATCAACTACCAATTAATGAACCCACCCATATTGTGGTATGTGGATATTAGTGCCCTATTGGGAATACAATACTTGATCGGAATAGACCCAGTATGTTACATTGTGAAGATGGGAAGGGGAATGATAGTGTTAAGTCATGACCTTGTTGCTTCGTAGTTCCTCAGTGATGCTTATCAGAGTGCCAAGATCTTTGAACTTTGATTTAGGCATGTAGAATCAGATTTAGGAGTAAGGATGATGTCTGAAGTATGATCAGTATTTTCATTTCCATTTCCCCCATTAGAATTTTAGATTTGAGATTTATTTATCTGCAACTGAAGACACTTATGAATTTTAAAGACTCCCCCCCCCCCCTTCAAATGCACATTTTTTTGTATAAAATGAACTCGAATTCTATTTTTGTTGTATAGATTTCTTGTTTTTATTGGATATATTATAGCAGTTAAAAATGTAACAAAATTTTCATCCTTGCACAGTTTCAAAGATGCCATATGCTTTGCTGAAGAATGAGGAAGGAAGGTCAGATTCTGAACATTCTACAACAGCTGATGATGTGAGATACAAACAAACCATTTGTGGATCTTTAGCAGATGAAACCTATGATGCTATGGGATACAAATGCTGCGGTTCCTATGTATTTCTTTACCATTTCTCTGCCATCTTAAGCTGTGGCCTTCTTTATCTCATCTGTTATTGGAGACCAGACTGGAAAGTGTCTTGGACAAAAAAATGTTCGCCGTTGGATTCGGCAGATACGCTTATTTTAAAGGTAAGTTATCCTCAAACCAAACTGTATCACATTTATTGATGCAGTATTTTAGAAGCCAACAAAGATGAGCTGTTCCATACTTTAGGCTGAGCCCCCTTTATTGGACATTCAACCCCTTCATTACAAGATTGTGAAAGTCCTGCAGAGTTGTGGCCCCATTAGGTCATCCTTTTTGAATACTCAGTCGATGCTTAAGACATTATTTTTTGATCTTTGCATTCATTTTTAAAAAAATTGCTGGAGGAGAATTTCCCTGGTTGCTTTCACTTTTAATCATACATTCAAATAACTGAATTACATTTGTGTGCTGGATATGTCAAAGGAGAACAAGCTTGGTCTAGTAGAATGTTCAACTAGCTCATACAAGAAGGAAAGTGGTAACCTTTTAGGTTGAAACCTACCTTGTCACTATACATTATCAATTAAGCTGCAATTTGGCTACCTGCCTATGTGTGCAATTAGCAAATCTTAATGTTCTTAGTTGTAAAAATGGTGGACCAACTTCTCTGTTGTAAAAATTGACACCAACTTTGATAGTCATTTCCAATTCATCTTTTCTCACAAGTTGATCTTTTTGTTAATTCATAAGAAAACCCCTAGTAAAGTGTCATAAACTTTGAATTATCCTTTTGTTGACTATCCTTGATGTGTTAAATTTTCCATTTGACTAAAAATTTTGAATTTCTAACTTCACTTTACACCTTTGATCACAGAGGGGTAATTGTTTGTATTGGCTTTACAAATACTTCCCCCAAAACTGATGCCCATTCTGTCATGCGTTTCTATACTGGGTATTGCAAAAGTTCTGTTACACTCATTTTTTAAAATCTTTAGAGGGGTTTATGTGTGTGATATAAAAAGTTCTGTCAAACAAACTTAAAGTTCAACTTTTCCAGTATGTGTCATTAAAACATCTTCTCCATTGTGTGTAGGTATATCGAGATGAAAGTGAAGTGAATCAAGATCTCTTCTCTCCTACCTGTGGGCCACAACAAGTCCTACATCGCCAAGTGGCTCAACATCAGCCGGATGACTGTCTGCAGAGTTGCAGAGAGTCTCAAGAATGGGGAAGACTTCAAAGATCTACCTTGTTCTCGCAGATCTCAACTTGTCAACTGTGTAGCTGTGAGAAAGACCTTCAAAATTGCTCTGAAGCTCAAAATGACTGTGCTCGCAAAGAAAAACATCTTGTTGTCCAGGGCCATCAAGGAGGAGGACAGCAAGAGCTTGAGGTATGTGGAAAATCCTCTAAACACCGACTGTATGCAAGAACAACGTCGGGAGCGCTGTTGTTGCCTTTTCAATGACTTGAAAAGTCTTTAAGGTCCGCTTGTTGTTCATGACCAACATTTACTCTGTGATAGTTCTCTGCATCATGGCTTTGAATGGCGAGAAGATACCGCTGCTGTGGTCTCCGGCCAATTACAGTGTCTCAGCTGATGATTACAGGGGCATCTTGGCCACGAAAGTCCTGCCTTGGGCGAGAAAGATCACTAAGAAGGTGGACTACATCTTTCAACAGGATGGTGCCCTGGCCCACATGACCAAGACCTTGCAAATGTGGTTGGGATCAAAGATAAACTTCTGATTGAACGAGTTTTGCCTGTCGCAGTTGCCCGACCCCAATCACTTTGACTAGGGCAAGGCCTACAAGATCTGCCATATCAATGTCGACATGCTAATGTCCTCTGTCAACCGTGTGTGGGCTAGTATGAAAATAAGATGTCAGAGCTGGCAAAGACCTTATGGTTCACTTCTGGGCCAGCTCTCATTCAAACCACGCTGATGCACTTAAAGTGTGCATCTAAGCAGTTCTTAAGTTTGTATCCATGGCTTCGGTTTCTTGAGGAAGCGTCCAACTCTAAAAGGGTTTCAATTTTTACTTGTATCAAAATTGTTTAGGATCTTAAAAACTTGTATGAATTCTCCTCTTAACCTTCTCGTCTCAAGTGATTGCAGGTTGAGTGCTTTAAGTCTGTCTTCGTAGGACTTTTGATGTAGTCTAGGTATTATTTTTGTAGCATGATGTTGCACTCTCTTCAACATTTCTATATCTTTCCGCAAGTATGGATTCCAAAACTGAACTGTGTACTCCAAATAAGGTTGAACCAAAGATTTCTACAGGGGAATTACTATATTTTCTGATTTGTAGGCAAAATTTCTATATATGAAACTGAGAGCACTGTTTGCTTTCTTGCATGCCTCCGTGCACTGTCTTCCAACTTTCAAGTTGTTGCAGACTATAACACCAAGATCTTTTTCAGTGGCAGGCCTTTTATTGTATAGTTAAATTCTTTGTTTCTTGCTCCAATGTGTAGTACCTTGCATTTATCAATGTTGAGTTTCATCTGCCAATTTTCTGACCATTCCGCAATACTGTTTAAGTCTGCCTGGATTTTATGTTGATCTGCAAGTGTTATTGATTTACCACCCAGCTTTGTATCATCAGCAAATTTTGAGAATATGCTCACTATCCCTTTATCTAAGTCATTTACATATATTAGAATAAGCAATGGACTTAGCACAGCCCCTGGGGGCACACTGCTTATTATGTCTGTCATCTTGATCGGTGATTGGTGACCACTTATGACTGTACGTTGTTTCCTTCTATAGAGCCATCAATCCACTTAATATATTTTCACCAATTCCATGAGGGACAATCTTCTTAAGTAGACACTTGTGGGAGACAATATTGAAAGCTTTTGAAAATCTAAGTATATTATATCTGCTGCTCTATTCATGTCATACTCTTCAATGCTGGTTTGAAAAAATTCTAGCAGATTTGTTAAACATGATTTGTTTTTCATAAAACTGTGCTGTGATTTGTGGATGATGCCCAATTTGTCTAAATGTTTGACTATTTTCTCTTATAATAGATTCAAGCAATTTTCCGATTAGAGATGTCAGGCTTATTGGCCTGTAGTTGCTTGAGCTTTGTTGATCACCCCTTTTAAAGATCGGAGTAATGTTTGCACTTTTAAAGTCTTCTGGACTGACACCTTCGAGTAATTTGTTGAATATTGTGGTGAGTGGCTTGGTTATTGTTTCTTTCAACTCTTTCAGGTGGTGAGGATGGATCAAATCTGGACCTGGTGTTTTGCATAGCTTTAAATTTCAATATGTTTGATTACGTCTTCTTCTGTTACTTGAATAGTAGTCATAAATGATTCTTCTTCCATAACTATTGGTGCATCAATGTCTGGAATGGTGTCAATGTTTTCCATTGTAAAAACTGATGCATACAAATTGTTTTAAAATCTCAGCAATGGCACCTGGGTCATATATTAAGTCTCCATTTTGGTTTTTAATTGGTCCAATTGAGTTCTTTGCCATGTTTCTGTTGTTTACATACTGGTAGAACATCTTTGGATTTTCTTTTCCATTTCTAGCTAACTCAATTTTGTAATTCTTCTTTAATTTTCTAATTAGCTTTTTGAAACTGCGTCTTAGTTCTATGTATCCGTTTGGACATGCTCTGCGAGTGTATCTACAATGGTTATATACCCAATTTCTCCTTTTGATTAGATCCTTGATCTCGTTCCACCACTTTGGTTTTACCGTAGATTTTTGCTTATGATGTCTTGGGATGTATATTTGGTCAGTGTTTCTGAGTTTTATTATTAAATCATTCCATATTGTAGTGATGTTGATACTATTAGTTCGAGAACTAAGGGCATTCTTCGACACATGCTCACAGTCTTTAAAATTTGCTTTGTTAAAGTTGGTACCAGCATATGATTTGAGTCTGTGTTTGAACCTGTAGCAATTTTAAATCTGAGGGAACTGTGATCGCTGTCTCTGAGTGGTTTGCCTACTTTAACATTTTTCACAAAGTTTTCGTTCGTTGTTAAAATAATGTTCAGGATATTGTTTCCTCATGTAGGTTGATCAACACATTGCATAAGGAAGTTATCATCTAGGAAGTGAAGTAGTTGTGATCCAACTCTGTCAGCAGTAGCATCAGCAAAGTTTACATTTGGAAAGTTAAGGTCACCGATTATTATTGTAGCTGTGGATCCAATAAGTTCATGGAGCGAGCAAAACATAAGCTGATCTGACATTTCCGTCTGGGATGGAGCTCTATAGACAATGACAGTGTTGAATACTATGTTTCCAGCTAATGATTTTGCGTGTACAATATCCGCATCACTATAATTCTCCATGGCAACCTTGATGGGATTTAATTTTTTTTTGTAGTACAACATCACACTGCCCCTTCCTTCTACCAACCCTCTCCTTGAAAAAGAGATTGTAACCTGAGATTTTAAATTCACCAAAAAAGTCTAAAAATATCCATCCAACTCTTGGAAATTGCCATTAGATCCAAGTTTTCATTTTCTACAAGAAGCTTGAATTTGTTGATTTTATTTCTAATACTACATGTGTTGGCATAATAAAATGTTTAAGGAGGGTGGTGTTTTATTCAGGCATCAAAGGCTGCATTCCGCTACACTAGCTCCGCATTCTGAGACTGACCTGCAAGAAAAATTTGTACAGTATTATTTAAGACTGCCAAGTCTTGCAGCTCCAACTTGATTCAGATTGAGTCCCTCTTGCTGGAACAAGTCTTCACCTTGTAGAAGTCGTTCCAGGTTTCCATAAAGTGCACTTCTTTCCCCTGGCAAAGACCTTTTACACAGTTATTGATGTAAAATGCCTTTCCGTAGAAAGCATTCTGCGCCCTTATTCTTGGAAGAATGTCTGCAAAAGAAACATTCCTACTCTTTACTTTCAGTTTCTGCATCAGTGGCCAGTAGTTCACCAGAAGGTCTGCAGAAAAAATATTGTTAGTCCTGACGTGGATCACAAAAGCCATCTCCTGCGTGGAGTCACTTGTGTAATCATCTAGCGAATCTATCAGGTTTTTTACTCTTCCCCTTGGGTAGCAATATCTCCTCCTCTTCGCAGGATGCCTTCCACAAAATTCTTCCAGTTGATGATGAAGTCTCCCACCAGGTGAATCTCAATTTCCTCATCCTCTGAGTTGTTTAAAAAAGAAAATATATTTGCCACTATTGTCAGTAGCCCCCACTTCAGGGGTCTCAGTGCAACTCCTCAATGAATGGGCATGAAAGGTTCATCTCCGTTCGCATGCGCCTCGATCCTGTGCATCTGTGAGGCACAGGAGCTGCTTGACGTGATTCCTTTGTTGTCTGACTTCTGTGGGGCACTCCAACTACTGTAGGTGTCTCAGGTCCTCATTATCCATGGGGTATAGACACTGTGGCACCTGTGAGTAACTAGGCTGCCCATCATTTTGTGTCTACAGCTCCTCAACCCTGGCACATACTGCTGCTAGCTCTTGGTTTAGGCAATGGAGCTGAACTTCCAACTGGTCACAAGACACACAGCCTCTACAACTTGTTCGTTGACCTTCAAAGTGGGCCAGCAAAAACTGCCATTTGCACGTTGCGCAGACACGTTTCTGTGGAGTCATCTTTAAAACAAACCTTTTAACCTAGTAATAAAAAGAGAATTGTTATTTTACCTGAAATATAAATAGAATTGTTATTTTACCTGAAATATAAATAGATGTACTCCATCTGCAATGTGTGGGCGACATTCAGTGCTCACCCCCCAAGAGCGGCCATATTCATTAATATTACATTTTAAACACATTTATATACTAAAACAATAAAAACGTGTAACTGCAGCAAAACTATCATCATGCCCTTTGTTGAGACTGTCATAACGAGTGTAACAGGACTTTTTCAATGCTCAATAAATCAGGGTTGGCAAAATCCCCCAAATTTTGAAAAAGCCCAATAAAACAGGTTTTATTCTGGGTTTTTTCCAAATCTTGAGTTTTTCAAAAAACAAATGCTACAAGCACTAGAATAACAGAAAAAGAATAGCTATCTCTATTTTTATATAATATTAATAATTACTTAGTTTAATAATTATATTATAGTAAGAACAGATTACTGATTGAGAATCATGGGTACCTGTGATAGCCATAACCTGTAGAAGGAGAGATGAATTATTATGAGTCAGTATCAGATAAATAACCTTAATTTGATACATATTTGTTGAAATTATAAACACAAATATGAATTTTAAATAAAATAATGATAAGTAGCATTAATTTCTTGAAAAAAAAAAGTAATTTTGAAAAAACCCGGGTTTTTTATGGCTGGGTTTTTTGATTTGCCCACCCTGCAATAAATGGCATAATTTCAAATGGCATTTGCTTAAAATCATCCTGCCTGAACTTTCCCCCTACTCATCTTGAAGTTATCATGCAAAGTGATATGATATTTACTTCTTACAGAGTTCATTGAGCGTATGAGGTTTTGATAGAAGAATTCTGCCAAGCACAGGTGCTTGTACTAGCTAGAAGCAGTCGCATGTTTAAAGTAAAAGGAGAGAGAGAGAGAGGGGGGGGACCAAATTAGTCTTCTATTCTTTTTCTTTCCAGGATATCGATGGGGTTGATTATGTTACATCTGTCTATACTCAGGAAGTCGAGGGGAATGTGCTCCTGTCTACCACTAAAGATTCCAAAAGGTATGGATTGATTCTAGGATATTACAGCTTGATAAAGAAGGGGTGGGACAGATTGAATGATATGTTATTAAAAATAAACAAAAAAACAAATGGGGAGCATCACTAAAGGTTTTGAGCAGAGGTTCCCAGAGAAATTAAGGCGCTTTGTACTGCCAATTCTTCTGATGTCCTTGTTATGCAATAAAAACAAGTATGGTTGACGGATAGGAAAAAAAATAGGTCATTCCCCAGTGTGTACCCTGAAAAGAGATGTTAAGTGTAGCATCGGCAAGCATGCTGCACTTTACATCTGAGTGTATTGTATGATCCAGCCCTAATGCCCACACATTTTCACCCTCTATCTTCACTAATTTCACTATAGATTTCTCCTTCAAACTCTCATGGGGGGATGCCCTCCCTGTTTTTTCTTTAAATTTAATTAAAAAAAAAACCCATCCCCCTACAAAGAGACTTCTTGCTATTGCAATGTTTTTGTTCAACCTTGATCTTTTTTTGGAAGGTGAAAGGTCATGTTTCTATGTTCTTTGGTATTGTATTATACAATAAAAATGCTCCCTTCTCACTTTAATTACCCTGTAGTGACAAGTTTTATAATAGTTCTTATCATAGAATTGCTTTTCAACACTGTTCATCCAGTTTCTCCTATTTCCGGGCGCTGTTTCTGTCTTCACAGCAGAGCTGGTTGTAGTAATAAACTGGTATGTACTGGAGATTATGACCCATCTCAAGTTCGGAGACAGGATTGGGATTTATAGCAACTCAGAAAATGCCTGGAGTTCTCTCTAGCCATTTAAATCTTCCCAGTATTCGTGATGTCTTGGCTGCCACGAACTGAGAAGATATTGAGGCTGTCTTCTGTTGTGTTTCTAGGCACAAGGATTGCACTAAATGAGGGCACCAAATAGTCTGCGAGGATTGCGACCACCACCAGTTTTACTTTCAGCACCCCATAAGGAGCACAGCAATTTGCTTTCCTGGCAGCTGTGCTGACAGAACTCAGCACCACATCCAGCCCCAGCTTAGCCTCTTCTCCACTAGCTATCATTTTTTACGCTGTGGCTAAGGTGGAGCTGCCAGGTCACTAGACTGGAGGAGTGGCCTCAAATGTTGGCAGCTTGTTCTGCTAGCCCCTTATTCACCCCTTTCAGAGCAGGCTACTGTGTGGGGTGATGAGTGTGTGCATCCCGTAAATTACATAGGTTCACCATGTTAAAAATTTCTCCCTTTACCTTCCTCGCTACCATCACCAGAGCTGCCTTTGGGCAGCTACATCGGAAAAAAAAGAAGGTCCCTTCCCCTGTGCTCTCTCAGAGGACCCTCCAAATTTCTTCTAACAGAGAGGAGGCTTACTCCTCTCCTTTGCCTACATGTGCAGGGGACTCCCCCTCACCCCCTTCTCTGTCACTTTTCCCAGCAGCAGTCCCCCCCCCCTTACTTTGCAGGGGGACTACCCTTAGGGTAGCAAGGGGGCCTGTGCTCCATAATGCCATGCTAGCTTGCACAAGTTGTTTCCAGGGAATCAGTCTATCTGCCCCCCTCTCTTCCTCGATGGATGCCAATTCACCGGCATTAGAAGGTAAAGAAAGAACCTTGAATGGGATCTATGATGTCTTGAGGGGGGATGGCCACATGGAGGCCCCCATGAGATGAACATGGTCCCTGAGGTCACCCAGCCCCAGATGGTAGGATCTTCCATGGGGTCGAAACCGGGCCCGGTGCCAAGCACAGAACCCATGTCTACCCCTATGCAAGCTCCTCCTCAGATGGCTCGGGTCCTCAAGGCCTCACAAGGAGAGGTGGGATCTCCTTCCCCAGCTGGTGCCCCTGTGACAGGGTCTGAAATGGAGGGTTGCCCCCTGCCCACCCTCCCGCAGTTAACGGTTTTGCCACACAACCACCACAGGATGGGGGCTGGGCAGGAGAATGTACGATTTACACCTGTCCTGATATCTCCATTCTTCTCAGCATTAGATACCTTTTTTGTGGCAGTAGCTGTGCAGCTGCACCTGAATAGGAGGCATACTGTTATTTTGGCGTACATCCCAATGTCAGTCGACTTCAATGTGGAGGACTTCTGCTGTGTCATGGCAGGGTTGCCAAGGCCCTTTTTCTTGCTCGGAGATGTGAAAGGTAGACCCCTCTCTGGGGAGACTACTTGATTAATCCCAGGGGTCAAGTCCTTGCCGACCTGATTGACTAGTTGGAAATAGGTGTCCTAAATGTGGATTAGTTTACGCATCGCTGTTCAAGAACCGCTTCATTTTCCTGCCTTGATCTATCTTTGTGCTCTCTGGATGCACAGCCTGATTTTTGGGTGGCGGGGTGGTTGATGACCTCCATGGTAGTGATCACTTTCCCATTCAAATATCATTTTATGGCCCTAGTAGTGCTTGGCATGGGCTTGGTGGACCGCATTTCAGGAAATAACATTTCTCTTGTCTCAGTCGTGGAGTTTAGGTCAGTAGATAAGTCTTTTGAGTTCTCCAGCAACGTCATCGCCGTGGGCCTAACCACTATTCCAAGAACTGGTCATTTTGCATGCTTTCCCATGGTGGTCAGCGAGTGTGAAACGGCCCTCAAAGAGAAGCATTATGCCTACATATGCTATCAGCGCCTCCCGAATGACTTTGCTGTTGCTGAATTTCGTCGAGTGAGGGCTAGGTTCCGGTTTATTTTGAAGCACGCACGCCACTCTTTTTGGTGGGCATACGTGTCTTCACTTAATGGGAAGACCCCTCTAGAAGAGGTGTGGATTTATTTTTTTTTAAATATCATCTGGCGACTGCTTTCTAGGGCATAAGTCGATATACTCATCCTAGCCTAAATCTAGGCTATATTAAAAGCCAAATAAAAGAAAGTAGTATGTGTGGAAGAGCGAAACGATGGTCCGGTTGGTGAGTTCTGGCGGAATCTTTGGTGCCCTCGTTGGTGTGCTCATTCCCCTCAATTCCTACATGTCCAAGAACCCAGCAGAAGATAATCTTGACATCCACCCGGCTCGCTAAAACCGTGGCATTATGGATATCGTGAACCAGAGGGGGCAGAGATTCCAAATTCCCCAAGAGCACCCAGGGCACTTTGTAAGTCGCTATAAATCATGATCCGGTCTCCAAAACAGATACATCGCATAATCTCCAGTACCGAGTGGTGTATTGCCACCAAATCAGCTGTGAAGACAGAGCAGCACCCGGTAGAGCTCCACTGACTTCAACAGAGGGGATACGGCATGGAAACTGACCCTTCTTGGGACTTGGATTCATCCGTATACACAGGCACGGTTCCAGCGGGACACAAGATGTGCTCCCAAAAGGCCGAATGCAATACTCCCGGCGCTGTACAAGCTTTGGGAAAAGAGGCTTGGCAACAAATAGCCAATGGTGGTACCCTCCAGTGTGGTGTTCTGGGCAGAACCAGGGGCACCACCGGCCTGAGAGGGAGTTTCCTACCCCTAAACCCGAAGGCCCTAGAGTATGACTTGCGTCTCTTGGCGGCATAGGCACCATCGAGATCAGTTGCTGATGCTTTGAGAGCCGTTGGTGACAAAGGGAGATGAGATGCTCATGTGTACAGGAGAGTAATGCACTGTGCATGGCGCACAGATAGTGGCATCTCTCCAGCATCGAGAAGCAGGCTCTCAATAGGGAAAGTGTGGAAGAAAAACTGTACTCTTCGGCATAGCCAGAGACGCAGTTCAATGCTTGTTGGAGTCGACCCTCCAGAGTTGGCATCTGGGCTGTGCCAAAAGAGATGGAAAGGTTGTCCACGTAGAGCATAGCAAAAACATCTTCTGACAGCACAGAGGTAATGCTGTTGATGCTCAAGGCAAAGAGTGTAATGCTGAGTACACTTCCTTGCGGGACACCCTATTCCTGCTCCATTAGGCCGGAGAGAGCTCCCCCCACCCGTACGCAGAATCAGCAATCTCCTAAAAATTCAGATATAAAGACCAGGATGCGTCCCCTCGCCCCCATCGTGTGGAGGGTCTCCATGATACCGTATCGCCATGCAGTATCATAAGCCTTCTCCAGTTTGAAAACACCATTGCAAAGTGCTGTCTACGAAGGAAGCCCTCGCAGACTGCATTTTCCAGTTGAAGCAGAGCATCCAATGTGTAATGGAACTTGTGAAAGCTGCACTGTGCAGGAGGTTAGAGAAATTGGGTGGAAACTGGCCGGGTAGAATGATCTCTCCCCAGTTTGCGAAAAGCTAGCACAGTAGCGATTCACCAGGAATCTGGGAGGTTACCCTCTATCCAGATCCTGTTGAACAAAGCTAACAGAAAGGCCATGCCTCGCTCACCCAGGTGTTAAAGCATGGCATACAGGACATCGTACGGACCACGGGCAGTGTCTGCGTACTAAGAGAGAGTCGAATGCAACTTGATCACAGTAAACCTGTCATTGAAGGGTTCTCCACCGTTAGAGGTAAAATCCAATTGGTGGCCTTCTGTGACATCAAAACATGCATTGAATGCTGGCGGAGCAGCATCCTGGCTAGAGAATGAGGAGAAAGCGGTTGCAAAGGATTCCGCCATGGACGCGGAGTCCTGTGAGAACTTGCCCTGAATCCTTTTGACTTGTTTCCACACCTCTGCTAGATAGGTCTTCCCATTAAGTTAAGACACGTATGCCTGCCAAGAAGAGGGGCTAACAGAACCTAGCCCTACCCCGTCTGAATTCAACAACAGTGAAATCATTCGGGCGGGACTTGAGGGCTGTCTCACACTCGGCCGACAACCACAGGAGTGGGCCACGTGCAAAACTGCCAGACATTTTGGGAATAGTAGCAAGGCCTGCAGCGATGAGGTTACCAGAGAAGAACTCAACGGCCTCATCTACCGACCTAAACCCTTGATTGAGATAGAGAATTCAGTCATTTCCTAAAATGTAAGCCACTGCATCCGTGCTAAGCACCAGCAAGGTGGGCTCTCAGGTGGCAGCTTCCCAGAAAATGAGGTCATCGACCATCCCCCAATCAAAATCAGGCTGTGCATCCGGAGAGCACATAGATGGATCAAGGCAAGAAAATGAAGTGTTTCTCGGCCAGTGATGCGTAAACTCATCCACCTTTAGAACACCCATCTCAAGCTCTTTGATCAGATCGGCAAAGACTTGTTTCCTGGGATTTATTGAGTAGTCTTCCCAGAGAGGATGTCTGCCGTTCAGATCTCCAAGCAAGAGAAAGGGCCTCGGCAACTGTGCTATGATGCGGCGGAAGTTCCCCGCATCAAAGTCAGTTAATGGTGGAATGTCCGCAGAAATAACAGTATACCTCCTATCCAGGTGAAGCTGCACAGCCACTGCCTAAAAGGAGGTATCTAAAGTGAAAAGAAGAACGGAGACATCATGCCGAGTGTAAACTGCGCATCCGCCAGCCCGGTCCCCATCCCATGGTGGTGGGGTCGCAAAACTTATACACCGGAAGGGTGGGCAGGGGGTATGTGCCTAGCATTGGCTTCTACATAAAAATAGCTAACTGGTAACAGGACGAGACAAGCCTCCGCCGCTCCTCCCAGTTGGCCCGGAGTCCGCCACAATTCCATTGAAGGAATATGCCCTCTTCGAACAGAAGACCCTCACGGGAATCGCCGTATGCTTCCCAGAGGCGGAACTCCAGGCGCGGTCGGCCGGATGATGCATTGAAGGCGCGGATGCCTTCGAGGACTTATCGGGGAAGGTTGGGCTCGCCAGTCGAGTCTTTTCCTCCCTCTGCCTCAAAACCTTAGGCACCTTAGGCGAGTGTTGGGGCATCGGGGGCGGTGGTCCATCTTTTGGAGGATCCACCATCCCAGAGCCACCCCGCTCGCCACTGGCTGTGGGTAAAGGAAGCGAAGCTCCTTTATTGCTGTCCTCTTTTGGCGGGGGCAGCTTTAGGAACCCTGTAAGATGGTCTAGCGACCATTGGAGGTGCGTGGCCGTTTCGCCTTACGGGAAATGGTTACATTGGGGGGAGGGAAGGGAGCCCTGGTTTTAACCAGGGCTGGGTGTGAACCCCTTTGTGGTGCCAGCTTTACCAGGGGAGTGCCCGAGTTGAGTAGAACCCGCAGAAGGGCTCTGAATGGGCGCGGAAACAAGCGTGCCCGTTGGCCTGGATGGGCCAGGAGCAGAAGGTGTCTTTCTTAGATATTAGCTTTTTTCTGGACAGCGGAGGCCATCTGTCTTCTGCCCAGTGTGTCTTTCGCGTTACACTCCCCGTCGGATGTTCTGCTCCGACTGAAAAATGCCGTCTGTGAGGCCCCTCTTCATAGACAGCACTACACCACCTGGCGATGCGGTATTATGAAGACTACATGATGGGGGCGAGGGTACACCTCGCAATCTTTATATCTGAATTTTTGCATGATCCTCGCTTCCGCTTATGGGTGGGGGAAGCCCTCTCCTGCTCAATGGAGCAGGAATAGGGTGTCCTTCAGAGAAATGTCCTTATTGTCACACTCTTTGCCCGAAAATGTTCTCGCTACACTCTACATGGACGACCTTTCAATCTCTTTTGGCTCGGACCAGATGCCAACTAGGAAGTGTCAACTCCAAAAGGCATTGAACCACGTCTGTCGCTATGCCGAAGCGCACAGGTTTCAGTTTTCCTTGGCCAAATAGAGTGCTGGCTGGGTTTCATTAAGAGAAATGTCAGTTACAAAAGTAAGGAGGTTATTCTTAAACTCTATAACTCTTATGTTAGGCCACATCTAGAGTACTGTATACAGGCATGGTCCCCACATTTTAGACACGATATTAACCTTCTCGAGTCAGTGCAACGGAGGGCAACAAAGATTATTCCTTCCCTGAGGCACCTTGAATATATAGATAGACTGAGGGTATTAAATATGTTCTCGTTCGAAAGGAGGTGTGTGAGAGGGGATATGATGGAGCTCTTTAAATTTTTTTCCGGGATAGATAAATTGGATGTTAGTAAGTTTTTTGAGTTAGATGATGGAAATCGGACTACAGGTCACCACTTGAAAATTAAAAAGCAAGGGTATAGGTTGGATTTAAGAAAATATTTTTCACCAATAGAGTGGTAGATTTCTGGAACAAATTTCCGCCGAGGGTAGTAGGTAGTCCAAATCTAAATGTATTTAAGAGTAGGTTGGATGAGTTTATGGGGAGGGAAGGTTGTGATGGTTCCTAAGTTTTGTATATATTAATATTGTTTGTATATATCTATAGCTGCATGATTTAGTTCTTGACAAGCCTTGATTGGCGATACCCTTGTTTTTGGACGCAATCCTCTGGATGTAGTTTTCCTGGGAGTTTAGGTGCCTTAAAAAAGAGGCCGTTTTACTCGGGTGACCTATGATGAGCCCTTGTGGCTTTTGTCATCTGTTATATTATATTGTGGGGAACTTTGGTGATGGTGCTTTTTGTGGGTGGGTTTTGACGGATGCGGATGACCTTTGATAGACCCTTGTTGCTTTTGTCATCCGTGAAATTATGTTTTGTTATGTTATGTTAAGGTGGTGCACTTGTGCCGCCGTCCACCCTGACCCAGACTTGTTTTTAAATGGGGTGCCCCTGGAAATGGTTGACTCGCACCACTTCCTTTGTCTTGTATTTGACCGACGCCTCACCTGGGAGGCTCATAATCAAAACTTTAGGGTGTCTTATACTCGCGTCATGGAGATTCGTGTTTGCGTGACATTCAGCCCCTGGGGCGCTGATAGGGCTACTGTCTTACTTTTTTATTATGCATCTGCAGCCGAGCATGTATTACGGAAGGTGGACTCGATCCACCACGCTGGCCGACCTTCGCCTGGCGACTGGTGCCTTATGCACTTCCCCCATTGAGAGCCTACTTGTCGATGTTAAGGAGATTCCCCTCGCTCTGCGCCGTGCACAGTGCATTATTCGCCTGTACGCACTCGCCTGCTGCCTCCCTCAGTCGCCAACAGCTCTCACTGCATCCACAGCTGATTTTGACAGTGCCTATGCCGCCGAGAAATGCCAGTCATACCCTAAGCCCTTTGGGTTTAGTGTTAGGAAATTCCGACAGTTAAGTATAGCTCTTGGGCAGGTGGTGCCCCTGGTTCTGCCCAGGGTGCCACACTGGAGGGTACCACCTTTGACTATTTGTAGCCACGCCTCTGCTCCCAAAGCTTCTACAGCGCCGTGACTATTGTGTTTGGCCTTTTGGGAGCACACTGTGTTACGCTGCAACCTTGCCAATATATATGGATGGCTCCAAGTGCCAAGAGGTTGTTGGTTTCCACGCCGTATCGCCTCTGCTCGAAGTCAGTGGGGAACTGCCAGTCACTGCCCGTACTTGGCCAGCAGAGGGGAGAAGCGGGTTCATTCCCTGCCCTCCTCTCCTAAAAAGAAAAAAATAGGAAAAAAGACTAAGACGAGCGGCTCCTCTCCATCCTGGGGCCTGCAGGGACAGAGGGGTCAGCACATCCGGCCCCTCTGTCCCCAAGGGTGCGGATCCCCTGACTAAGACCAAAAGGGCACAGGGCGGAGCCTCGATGACATCGGAGCCCCTCATTCAGAAGTTACCTGGCATTTTTGAGCCCACTGGCTTCAAACGCCTCCTCGTTACTCGCTCCACTGATGGCAGCATGTTGGACAAGAGCAACATGATCCATCAGAGGAGAGCATTAGCTAGTGTAATTGGTAGAGAGCCGAAGGTGACCCATTTCTCGGACGGGAGCCTTCTGGCGAATGCTGCGTGTCCGTCCGTGGTGGCCAAGATAAGTGCTCTTCTGACACTTGATGGAACCCCGGTGAGTGTGACGCCGTACTCCACCATTTTATGCAAGGGAACTCGTTGACTACCTTAGAGCTGGCCGACCATTGGGCGGTTAAGGTCGAACGTGTGATGTGAAAACCTCCCCCAATAAGTCCTCGAAGGCGACAGCGCCTTCAGCGCATTGTCTGGCTAACAGCGCCTTCAGCGCATTGTCTGGCTAACAGCGCCCGTGGTTCTGCTTCCGAGAAGCGTACGGCCATCCCCGTGAGGGTCTTCTGATCGAAGAGGTCCCCCGCGTCTCCTCCGAGCTAGGCCTGGAGGGATATTCCTTCAATGGAATTGCCGTGGACTCCGGGCCAACTGGGAGGAGCTGTGGAGGCTCGTCTCGTCCCGTTACCCGTTAGCGATTTTTCTGCAGGAGACCATGTTAGGCGCGTACTCCCTCCACGCCCTCCCGGGGTATAAGGGTTTTGCGACTCCACCACCACAAGATGGGGGCTGGGTAGGAGATGCGCGGTTTACACTCGGCATGATGTTTCCGTTCTTCTTTTCACTTTAGATACCTCCTTTCAGGCAGTGGCTGTGCAGCTTCACCTGGATAGGAGGTATACTATTATTTCTGCGTACATTGCACCGTCAGCTGACTTGGAGGCGGGGGACTTCCGCCGCGTCGTGGCACTGTTGCTGAAGCCCTTTCTCTTGCTTGGAGATCTGAACGGCAGATATCCTCTCTGGAGAGATTACTCAATACATCCCAGGGGACAAGCCCTTGCCTATCTGTTCGAAGAGCTCGAGATAGGTGTTCTAAATGTGGATGAGTTTTTCCATCACTGCCCAGGAACCGCTTCATTTTCTTGCCTTGATCTATCTTTGGATGCACAGCCTAATTTTGATTGGGGGGTATTCGATGACCTCCATGGTAGTGATCACTTTCTCATTCAAATATCATTTTCAGGGCAACTGCCGCCTGAGAGCCCACCTCGGTGGTGCTTGGCGCGGGCGCGGTGGCCTGCATTTCAGGAAATGACTGAATTCTCTATCTCAGTCGAGGTGTTTAGGTCGGTAGATGAGGCCGTTGAGTTCTTCTCTGGTAACCTCATCGCCGCGGGCCTGACTACTATTCCCAGAACGTCTGGCCATTTTGCACCCCGACCACTCCCGTGGTGGTCGGTCGAGTGTGAGACGGCCCTCAAACAGAAGCGTTATGCCAACATGCGCTATAAACGCCGCCCGAACGATTTCACTGTCGGTGAATTTCGTCGGGCTAGGTTCCGGTATATTTCGAAGCACGCCGCCGCTCTTCTTGGCGGGCATACGTGTCTCACTTACCGGGAAGATCCCTCTAGCAGAGGTGTGGAAGCGAGTCTTAAGGATTCGGGCCAAGTTCTCGCAGGACCCTCCTCCCGTTCTCCAGGATAATGGGACCGTAATCTCGGACCCCGCGTCCGTTGCGGAATCCTTCGTGACCGCTTTCTCCGCATTGTCTAGCCGGGATGCTGCTCCGCCAGGATTCGATGCACATCGTGATGTCACGGAAGGCGCCCCACTGGACTTTACCTCCAGAGGAGGAGAACCCATCAACAACAGGTTTACTCTGAGTGAGTTGCGTTCCGCTCTTGCTTCGTGCGCGGACACCGCCTATAATCCGGACGATGTCCCGTACGCCATGCTTTGACACCTGGGTGAGCGAGGCTTGGCCTTTCTGTTAGATTTGTTCAACAGGATCTCGGTGGAGGGTCTCCTCCCAGATTCCTGGCGAATCGCTATTGTGCTCGCCTTTCGCAAACCGGGGAGAGATCACTCTACTCCGGCCAGTTTCAGCCCAATCTCTCTAACCTCTTGCATGTGCAAGTTGATGGAGAAATTGGTAAATGTTAGATTAGCCTTTTTTCTTGACAGCGGAGGCCATCTGTCTTCCGCACAGTGCGGCTTCCGCAAGTTCCATTCCACGTCGGATGCTCTGCTCCGACTGGAAAATGAGGTCTGCGAGGCCTTCCTTCGTAGACAGCACTACTCCACGGTATTTTTCGTTCTGGAGAAGGCCTATGATACCGCATAGCGATACGGTATCATGGAGACTCTCCACACGATGGGGGCGAGGGGACGCCTCCCAATGTTTATATCTGAATTTTTGCGAGATCGTCGATCCGCGTACGGGTGGGGGCAACCCTCTCCGGCCCAATGGAGCAGGAAGAGGGTGTCCTGCAGGGAAGTGTCCTCAGTGTCACACTCTTTGCCCTGAGCATCAACAGCATCACCTCGGTGCTGCCGGAAGATGTTCTCGCTACACCCTACGTTGACAACCTTTCGATCTCTTTTGGCGCGGCCCAGATGCCAACTCTGGAGCGTCGACTCCAACAGGCATTGAACCGCGTCTCTCGTTATGCCGAAGCGCACAGGTTTCGGTTTTTCACTTGGCCAAGACTAAGGTGGTGCACTTCTGCCCCATCCACGGCTCCACCCAGACTCAGACTTGTTTCTTAATGGAGTACGCCTGGAAGTGGTTGAATCGTACCGTTTCCTTGATATTGCAGTTTAAACCGTTCTGCTTTTCATAGGGGCGAGGGGATGTGGTTACGAGATTGACCCAAGGTGCCTGGCCCGGATGTTTTGTGGTCAACATCCCGTGTCTCAACTGGGAGAGAAGGAAGAGGGTCGATTCGCCTACATACATATTATTATGTTTTTTGTTATTTGTTTTTCATTATCTCCTAGTCGTCGAGTACGGCGACTTATGACCAACTAGGCAGTCGCCAGATGGGCTCCTAAATAAAAATAAATAAATTTCGTAATCTTAGCCCCTATCCGCTCTCACTTTGACTGTAGAGCTTCTTTTACACGGTGCGGGTGATGTAGCGTCCGCGTTTATTTGCGGACCCGCTCAGACTAATAAAATGCTCTAGATTTTATCGCCGCCGTGAACGACGGCCTCGCCATGTGAAATCTTATATTTAAAACCAGTCTCGTTGAGCGGGTCCGCACATAAGCGCGGATACGGGCATCGCTCGCACCGTTTAAATTGGTCTTATATTTTCGAGATTGCCATCCATGCTATCGTTACTACCCGCCTTAATTACTGTAACCCACTTTCTCGTGATCCCATGCCGCCACTCTTCGATCCTTTCAACTTGTTCAAAACTTGCAGCCCATATTCTTCTTCGCCCTCAGTACAATACACAATGGCGATAAGTGGCCGGGGCTGTCGCAGACCCCATCCACTCATGCCGGTAGTGACCTCGGAGCGTGCTATCCCACACCCCACCTTGTGCGAAGTGGTTAATGATGATTGTTATGTTCCCTTTTTTTTCAGCGTCATTCGATATTTTATCTTCCAATACCTGAAGTTCGTCTGGAATGATGAGCAGGGTCAGTTTCTGTGTTTGGTTGGCCTTGGGACAGACGCCTCCGTCTCCTCACTCCTCAACGATTTTAGGGGATATTCATTTGAGGAACAAGCTGTCAGGTAGGGTGTTTGGTTCCATTACTATCAACCCTAGTAGTCCTCGTTGTGTTAGCATAGGCTCAATAATCGTGGTGGCCAAAGGCTAGGATAAATAAAACTTCGCTCCATACACTAAATAGTATAAGTCCCAGATATAAACAGTTACGATTTTGTAAACTAAACTCGTTGAACAATATTCATTATTGTGTTTTACTGTTTAATAAATCACCTTTCAGATTACATTGGTGAAGAAAATTAGCAAAAAAAGGGGCTAATAGTGACGATACTAGTGTTTAATGAACCATGGGAAAGGGAACTTTATTAAAGAACCTTCCAGAAAGCCATTATGTTCAGTGTGTAATAAAGTTTTGTCATGAGAGATGATGAGGGCAATCATTATAATACAGCGCAAAGACAGAAATAGAGAGGTCGCTCTTGTATATACGAGGGGCGGTCAATAGGTTTTGCGAATCAGTAGGGCAAAACAGAGGAAAGGGGATGGCTGTTTGTGGGGGTGTTAGGACAAGTTATGACAAGTCAGGACCTGCAGCCGCACGCTCCTGCCTCGTCTATTTAAGAAGCAGTAGCTGATCGCAGATCGTCAGTCACAAATTTTTCAACAATGGAGAAGGTTGAGCACCGTGCACTGATCAAATTTTTGACCAAGGAAGGCAAGAATGCAAAAGAGATCCATGAACGCATGGTTGCAGTGTACACCGACACCACCCCTTCCTATGCAACCATTGCTCGCTGGAATAGGGAGTTCCGCCATGGTCGTGAGTCCCTTGAAGATGATCCCCGTCCAGGACACCCGTCAGACGTGACCAACGAGGACAATGTGGCCCGTGTGGAGAGTATGATCCTCGAAAATCGACGGGTGAAGGTTGAAGAAAGCGAGCGAGAACTTGGAATATCACATTGAAGTGTTATCAACATCATCCACGATAATTTGGCCATGACCAAGGTCTCGCCCGTATGGTCCCTAGAAACCTCACGCCCCATGATCGACTTCAACGTCGTCAAAGTCCACAAGGCCAGAGTTGCACAAGCTGCCCTGTGCGAGTGCGGATTCGAGGAGCTCAACCATTTCCCTACCGTCCAGATCTGGCCCCTAGCGACTACTTTTTATTCCGCCAGCTCAAGGCTGTACTGCGTGGACGCCGGTTTGGGGACGATGAAGATGTCCAGCTCACCGTCCAGGAGTGGATTGTAGCAGTCGGGAGATTTCTGGTTGTCGGGGATTCAAAGCTGCAGGAACAAGTGGCGCAAGTGCATTGAAGTCGAGGGTAATTATATTAAAAAATAATAAAACACTTTTCCTCATATCTCGTTTCCTTATATCCGAATTGCCAAACTTATTGACCGCCCCTCGTATACACACTTCTTATTTGGTCAAAACATTTTTGGCGTATCGCAACTCCTAAAAAAATTGGCCCCTGGAATACAAAAGGTTTGCCACCCCTCCTTTATCACTTATCTCCTTCACCCATTTTGAACTCGAGACTTTTTGGCTGTCTCATGGTTTTCGCTTTTTACACCCACAGGGGTGTCCTGTGTAAAATTGCACCTAGTCCCTCGAGGAGCGCTACTCCTATCAGTCCCGTGTCCCCGGCACTCTCAAACTAGATTGACGCTAATAGTCTTTATTCCTTGACATTTCCATTTTAACCTTCAACACCTTTTCAAGCCTCTTCGCGCCTCTCTCTCATGGGCGATGGCTAATTATACACCCTAGTCTCCGACCACTTTTATCCATTCACTCCTTCTCGGTGCTAGGAGGGGGTAGTTTGGCCCCCTTTGCCTCTTGGTTCCAGTTGGAGATGATAGTTTTTAACCTTGTGAACTTTGCGCTCTTTTTAACGCTTCCACTGGCTATTTTTTTCTGTATTCTTTTATGTTCATGTCCTTGTGGTGTGCCCCTCAAGGGAGTCTCCTTTCAAGGGGCTACCCTGTGTAGCCTATTACACCTGGTACCTGGGGGAGAATCACGTCCTTCCAGCGCGAGTGCAAATAGGGAAGGCCTTTGAACTCTGACGAGGCCTGGGGACCCTGGTACGCTTCCTCCCGGTCCATCTCAGCACCCAGTTTTTTTTTTATGACCTTGGTTGAATATTTCAGTCTGTGATCATCGCACACGTTATTTCTCACGGTATTAGGACGAGCGGAGACGCTATCGCTTGTCCATTCTGCTCGGGACCACTTCGTACACATGGATATGTGGACTCGGAACTTTCTGGAATAGGCTGGCTTACTCCATTTTAGGTAATCTTTTCATTAGCGATTCGGGCATGTTTTTTCCTTTTATCCTATAATGCTTCGTCCTTTTATCCAAAATGTTTCGTTGTACTACTAATTCCTGAGGCGCGAGAGAGGGGTATTGTGGGATGTAGCCTCCCCCATAATGGCAACACATAGCATGGCTTCCAGTAACCAAACTCATATACGAATAATCTATAAATAAATTCGAACGCATGTTCATGCGCGGCTGAACGAAGCACGATATCGTTCAATTTGGAACAAAATGCAACAACAAAAATACCCTAGTGGCTAATGTAATAGATTACCCCCTTTTATTTGACTCTGTTGTATTGGGCGCATGCTCCGGTGCCAGCGGAGCCGTGCTTTCCCCCGAGCCAGGAGCGTGCCTCCTGCTTCTTTTTGCATTTTATTTCTTTGTTTAGTGTTTGTGTTTTGCTTGTTTTTTTTTAATTAGCTTAATAATAGGCTAACTATAATTATGGTGGCTTATGCCCTTGTTGACAGTAGCCAGATGGGCGCCAAAGAAAATCCACAGGATGTCTTGCGTGGTAACACCGACATCACCGCGACCTGTCATTAAGCCAGATCCGTCACTCTGACCTGTATACTAACGCTCTATAGAAATTGGTCATGGTTTACCGAGTAATGGCGGTGAAGGCATATACTGGCATCCAGACCCAGTGGTATCGGCGAGGACACGTAAGAGGCCTCACTAGGTTGATCTCTTGTTGGGGTCAAAGGAGGGCCGCTGCTGGCAGCGGCAGCAAATCTTTATTTTTGCCCTTGAGTGACTATGTCCTCCTTAGAAAGACCTCGCCCGACCTTGGTCTTGGGAGAGGCGAAGAAAATAATAGTGAGTAGTAAATGATTTTCTCCCTTTACCACTCTCCCACTACTTTGCTCCACTGCGCCGCAGGGAGATACTCTACTTTGTATCTGGAGGAGCAGCAGTACATCCTCCCAGCCTCATTGCCCTCAAGTATCTACTCGACACAGAGGGACCTTCCACTCTTGGTCTAGGGGAAGTTGGTGCGTTTTCCTTGCCCCTTTTATGCCCCCTTTCCACCTCATTAACCCCTTCAACTGCCCTGTCCTGGACTACGGCTCTGGTTCTCTTGTATTGGATGTTGGGCCTCTCCGAGGTCTGTCACCAATGCGGGTACGCCACTCCGACCTGCCAACGAAACCATCGGTAAGTTTTAGTGGGGACTCCCAAGGAGTGGCAGAGTCTTGAGTACATAGGGGCCCTTCATTGAGAGACGACCTGGAGTTTTTTCAGCCGCTGGCTTCAAATGCTTTCTAGTTATTGACAGCATGCTCTATCCAAGATTTCATCGAGCTATGGTCTTCACTTAACGGGAAGACGCCTGTAGCAGAGGTGTGGAAACGAGTAAGAAGATTCGGGTCGGGGCAAGTTCTCGCAGGACCCCCTCCCCTTGCCCAGGAGAATGGAACCCCAATCTCGGACCCCGCCTCCGTGGCCGAGTCCTTCGCCACACGCGCCCGCTTTCTCCTTATTCTGTAGCCGGGATGCTGCTCCGCTAGCATTCAATGCACATCTTGCTATTGCTGATGGCCGCCGCCTTGGACTTCCAACGACACGTTTACATTGAGTTCCGCTTTCGTTTCGTGTGCAGACAGCGCCCCTGATACGGACGAATTCCCCTCTGCTATGCTTCAGCTAGGTGAACGAGGCACATGCGCTTTCTGTTAATTTGTTCAACATGATCTGAACAGAGAGTATGCTTCCAGATTTCTGCCGAATAGCTACTGTACTCGTTTTCCACAAACTGGGAAGAGAACGCACTATCCTGTCCGGTCCCCCCTCCCCCCCAATCTCTAACCTCCTGCGTGTGCAAGTTTATGGAGAAATTGGTAAATGTTCGGATAGCCTTTTTCCTGGATAACGCAGGCCACTTGTCTTCTGCACAGTGAAGCTTCCGGAAGTTCCGCTCCGACTGGAAAATGCCGTCTTTGAGGCCTTTCTTTGTAGACAGCATTGCGACAAGGTGGTCTTCGATCTGGAGTAGGCCTATGATACCGCATGGCGATACGATATCTTGGGAGACTCCACACGATGAGGGCGAGGGGACGCCTCCCAATCTTTCTATCTGAATTTTTACGAGATCGTCGATTCCGCGTACGAGTGGTGGGAGCCCTCTCTGGCACAATGGAGCAGGAAGAGTTTGTCCTTCAGGGAAGTATCCTCAGTATTGCACTCTGCCCTGTGCATTATCAGTATCACATCGGTGCTGACGGGAGATTTTCTTTGCTACACTACCTGGACGACCTTTCAAGCTCCCTTGCTGCGGCCCAGATGCCAACTCTGAAATGTCGACTCCAACAGGCTTTGTACCCCATTTCTCGCTATGTCGAAGCGCATTTGGTTTTCCTTGGTCAAGACTAGTGTGCCCTTCTGCTGCCATCCACGGCTCCACCCCGACCCGGATTGATCCCTAAACGGTGTTCGCATAAAAAGTGGGGTATTCGCGCTGTTTCCTGGTCTTGTTTTCGACTGACGCCTCACCCAGAGAGTTTCACATGTGCAGCCTTAGGTCTCTTGTACCCGCGGTATGGACATTCTTTGTTCTGTGACTGCCTTGCCTTGCTATAGATCCTTTGTTCGTTCCAAGCTTGACTACGGATGTGATTTTTGTCCCCCGCAGCCGAGCGTGTATTACGGAGGTAGACTCGATCCACGCCACCGGTCGCCGTCTTTCAGCCGTTGCCTTCCGCACGTCCCTAATTGAGAGCCTACTTGTCGATGCTGGAGAAATGCCACTCACTCCGCGCCGTTTACAGTGCATTATGCGTCAATACGTGCGAGCCCGCTACCTCCCTCAGTCGCCAACGGCTCTCAGTGCATCCGCAGCCGATTACGACTGTGCCTACTATGCCGACGAGAGACTAAACCCTTTGGGTGTAGAGCTAGGAAACTCCTCTGAGAGCTCAGTTTAACTCTCGTGCCGCTGGTGCCCCTGGCTCTGCCCAGGATGGCACCCTGGAGAGTACCACCTTTAACTATTTGTCGCCACGCCTCTGTTCCTAAATCTTATACAGCGCCGGGAGTATTGTGCTCGTTCTTTTTGGAACACCGTTCGTGTCACGCTGGATCCGTGCCAGAGTATACAGATGGCTCCAAGGCCCAGGAGTGGGTCGACTTACACGTATACCTCTGTTTGAACTCCACGGAACTCTACCAGGTGCTGTGTCTATCTTCACGGCCCAGCTGATTGCAATACACTGCTCACTACGGAAGATAACGAGGCGTGCCCTGTTTACAGAACGGATTGTGATCTATAGCGACTCACAAAGCCCCTTGTGGTGCTCCCAGGGTATTGGACCCCCCCACCCCTCCCCCGTTAACGGTATCCGTGACACTACGGTTCCCGCGAGCTGGGTGGATGTTGAGATTATCTTCTGATGGCTTACTGGACATGTGGTAATTGCGGGAATGAGCGCGATGATGAGGGGTCCAGAGTCCGTGAGGACTGGGTGACCAGACAATCATTTTGCTCTTCCTCACACCAACTAGATGGCCGGAATCGGGCAGTTCTCTGGGCTGCCTTACAAATAAGATGAGATACCACCTGATTGGAACTAACTTAAAAGTTGCGTGCCATCGCTCCGCGGCTGCTCCAGGTCGCTTTCTGTCGTCTTCGTATTTGGCACACTCGCGGCGCGCACCGCCCTTTGATAGAGCTCTCGCCTCGCCTGCAATCAATTTACTGCACCGACTGCTTCTTTTCCTCTGCCCTGACTTTTCGGTAGGTATTTCTTTTGAATGTCTCAGTCTGGGTTATCTTCGTTCACGTTACCTGCCACAGTACCAGGACAACCAGGGTTGCTATCGCTTGTCCCTTGTGCTCGGCACGAGTTTGTGAACTATTTGACTTTTGGGGGACAGTTAAGGTGGGTCTCGCTCAATGCTGGAGCGTGCTTGCATCCTTCTTCTTGCCTTTGTTGTTTCTTATTTTTTTGCATTTTTTTGTTTGGATTTTGATTTTGTTTGTTTGTTTTTCTTTGGTTTTATTTATGTGAATTTTAAACTAGCCTAGTACTAGACTGAAATTTTAATTGCTGCTACTTATGCCCTTGTTGGCAGTCGCCAGTTGGGCGCTGTTAAAAAAAAAATCTTGTGACACTCAATGCATTGTTCCTAGTATTTGTGCTGTCACGTTTTCTGTGACTTGGGTGATGTCAGGCTTGTATTCTGTTCAGTCCCTGAAATAGCTAGGCTATCTGTACAGACACGGATGTTTTGCTCTTTACTACACTGACTACTTGGTGGGCATCATGGCAACCCTTTCCGCTGCATGGCAAAGAGGATGAGAGAGAGACCTCCCGACACTATGAAGATGCGTGCCATTTTCCCCTGACAAGATTCCTGGGATACTTGGGGCACCTTGCTGATTCGTAGCATTCTTGAAGATATGCCTCGTGCAATTTAATCTGAGCTTACCTTTAGTTGACTTTGTAGTGGTAGGATTTATCTTTTGAATTTGTACTTCTTTTGTTTTTCTACTTTTTGGTGGACCCTTTTTATATATCATGACTAATTGCTTATGAATTCTCAGATGTAAAATATCTTAGGGAGATTAATAACTGGGTGTTGCTTTAGTCCTGAGGGAGATTAATAACTGGGCGTTGCTTTAGTCCTGCCCTTGTTGGTTGGCTCTATGATGAGAGTTTTTTAATCCCTTAAAAGTATCTTTGGCAAGTATATCCTGACATTATTGTAGTTTATTAGCATTCTCTGGGAAGTAATTGATTATTTTAGTTCTGGGCTTGTAGTCCTGCTCTTCACTTATTTTCTCCCTGTTTTTGCCTGTTTTATATCAAAGCATAGTTCCTTTCTCATTTCAGGGAAAAATTGTATGGTAAAAACTGCATTACCATCGAAGTAAAATCCTACATCAAGTTGCTTTTTACAGAGATCTTAAACCCTTTTTATATCTTCCAAATTGCCTCCATGATCCTCTGGGCATCTGATGAGTACTATTTGTATGCAGCGTGTATTTTCTTGATATCGTGTTTGTCTATTGGCGTCTCCCTATTTGAAACGAGAAAGGTAAATTTGCTCATCAATTTTATATGCGATTACTACTATTTATGCTTTCTTTAGAATTGCCTCCCTCCTTTTCATTGCCTTATTTTTATTACAGAGAACTGATAATATTTGTAAGTTACCCCAAAGAAACTAGTGGGCTAAATCTAGTTATCGCAACTACATGTATGATTTTTCTATTCTCCATCACTTGTTCCTTAAGATTTCTTGTGATCTAGGATGCTTGCGTGGTTATAGTTTCTTAGGAAAATCACAGTCTTTCTGTTTTCCAGTTACAACTGTTATTAGGTTTATTGTTGAGCAACTGAGAGGAAGAAAATAAAGGGAAGGGAAATTTAGAAAGTGAATAAAGGTCTGTACAACGTCCAGTTCACATCAGTTATGACTACCTACCCAGATTTTGGAAGTTCCTAAGGGCGACTTATCACTGTCGAGGGAAAAGGTTATAAAAGGTCTTTCAACTCTTTCTTTCCAGCAAAGTGAGAATCTCAAGAGTATGGTTGAAGCATCCATTACATCACATGTACTGGTTTTGAGGAATCCTGGTGACTTGAAACCTGGTAAGGACTTGTAATAGCATAACTGTTGTGACCAAAGGGTGTTGACTTGTTAATACTCTAGTATAAAAAAATAAGATAAAAGAGAATTTGGCAAAAAAAAAGAAGCTAAATGATTAGGAGTAGGATGTCCCAAACAAGCTGCCTAGTTGCTCAAGTTGCATCCCATAAAGAGGCAAGGTTCCATTTTTCTTTTTTAGTATGCTAAGCTGTACTTAAGGTGGCTTTGGTTGGTTACCTGGACTGACTTCCTCAACCAGACTGGGTTCTCCCAGAGTTCCAAACACCCTGTGTATATGTAGGTTTTGTCTCAAATGTACTTGCGTCTGGCATGTTTGGAATATATGTTGAGCTGTGTCTGATCTTGGTTGCAACGGGAAAGATGCCTGCATCGATCATGGTCCTTGGTTGCAATGGGAAAAGAAGTCTCCATTGATCATGTCAGTGCGATATGTTTAATTTTGGTTTCTAACCATGCCAAAGCCTTGCCCTGGTCACCATGGCAAGGGTCAGTGTGACGTGAGAAACTTAGTTACAGGTTGTTGGTATTCCTTGGAGTATCTGGGTGTATTGTGTCCTTGGAATTTTGCGCATGTTTCTTGGAATGTGGTTTGGGTCGTGCATGGAATAACATGGTGGATTTAGCTTTTATGTACTATGGAGAAATTTGGAGATTGGGGGCTCGAGCTATACTACTGTAGGCGAGCGGTAGGGTGGATGTATTGTGCTGAATTTCTTGGACTGCCCGAATGAGGTGCCTGTGAATGCTCAGGCTGTCCTTCTTTCTCACATATGGATGCCGTGGCATTTTGTATCTTTTTACTATTCACAGCTGATACCACAGTAGTGCCCTTCCCCCACCAATGCGGCGTCTTTCCCAATTTGAACCCCACTTTCAGTTGAGGTGGACGCATCGAGTGTCGTTCCTGGAGATGTGCTCGTCATCCCAGCGTCAGGAGGGGTCATGGCTTGTGATGCTGTACTCATTTCCGGCAATGCCATCGTCAATGAGAGTATGCTTACTGGTACGCTTCTTTTCAACATTTTCCCCAAACTCTTGGGTCATGACTGTAGGTGTAACTGTGCCGAAGCCTTGCCTGGGTGACTCGTGTGTGACATGGGAGGCATGGTTACAGGTTGTTGTTATTCCTTTCATTATCTAATGAAATAGTATATAAATTAATTTAGTTTTTTACACATCTTGAATCATTTTCTGTTGGTATTACTCATCTTTAGACTATTTGAGCTATAGATTTTTTACACATCTTGATCTTCACTTCATCTAAATTCTCCCTTTTGTTTTGAATATCTCAATCTCATGCTATCTATTGAAGATGCCGACTCATTGATTCTCACTTCTTAGCATAAATAAATAATAATATTGTTAATATAGGATGTCATGCGCTAATTACCCCCCTTCCCCCGGGTCACTTGAGTCTGCCTATTTTTTCTATTGATCTCTGTATTGTCTTTATTTCTATTATTGTTCCTGTTATTCTTGTTTTTTGTTCCCTTTTTATTTTTAATTTGTCCCTCTGATGGCTATGCCTTCATTGGCTCCAGCCAGATTTGAGCGCTACCTGATCTTTGCAGGTGAGAGTGTTCCTGTGACGAAGACTCCGCTTACACACAACGATGAAGAGGAAAGCTATAATCCTGATAAGCATAAACGCCACACACTTTTTTGTGGCACCAATGTAATCCAGACGAGGTACTACGGCAAAGAGCAAGTGCGTGGATTTCTTGTCTATTTTTATTGGTGCGCAAAAGAAGGGGGGAATTGAAGCTTCTTTGTTCTTCATGAAAAAATATTTCAAGACTGCAAGATGTTTATTATTTTAATTTCAAGTCAATTTCCATGTCTCTGACTCATTTATGGTGGATGAAGTTCGATGTTTGTACCTTTTTTCCATTCACCTACTTTCATTATCTCTGGTGATGATGATGTAGAGAAATAGTGTTAAATGTACATGCTATTACTTGACATTGCAGTTGATTGCATTAGAGATAGGCATATAGACTTACTTGTTTGCATCCCTACCTCTCTTTAATAAGGCGGGTGGCCTCCATGAACTCGACAACGTCCGTCGAGTTGTTCCTCAGGTCCTTTAGTGATGTAATTGCATGCGAGTGTAAAGTTAGGGCAATTGAAGAAGTGTTTTGTGTCTTCTGGGGTTCGATTCCACCTAGTGCATGTTGGTGTATGTGTGAGCTTTATTCTGTTTTTTTATTGTTGTAGTATGGGTGAGTGGCGGTTCATAGTTGGGGTAGTACTCTGTGTTTTCTTAGGAGTGGATTTGTTGGGGTTGCTCGTTTAAGATGTGGTTATGCGCGGTAGTGTGTAGGTGTTTGCTTGTGTGAACTGTGTGTGGTTATGTTTTATCAATATGTGGTTTGGGTGATGGGGGGGAGCGTTATTGAGCTTAGCTTGGAAGTAGGGTACTAGGGAAATGCATCACTACATGGAGGCGAAAAAAGCAGTGAAGCAAGTGATTAATCAAAGAGAGGAGCAAATAAAGTGTCAGGAAGTTCGAGTTAGAATCTGGTTAGAAGTAGATGGCGAAAGTACTTTGATATGCAACCCAGCGAATGTGAATAAGATTAGGTTCGGGGATACAAACCGAAATCGGGAGATATCGAGTCTGTGGACCCGATAGTATGCACGAAGTTGGCCCAGCAGGGTCGTAAACCTGTGTAGACTTACGCTTCGTACCTGGTGGAGCTGCACATCCCGCCTGAGTACAAATTAGGGAAGCCCTGTCACTGAGTTGACATGAACTCTGTGATAGTGATAGGACTTGGGAAAGTTATTGGTGCAGTTTCCCCTCGCTCTTTCTCAGCGCTACTTTATTTTTTGATTATACTCTACGACTGTTCCCTCTACCTTTTGTCCACCTGCACTTGGTACCAGGAGGAACTGTCCTCATCCAGATAGTGCACATTAAGGACACCCCGCCACACTGGAGAGTACCACCTTTGACTATTTGTCGCCACGACCCTGGTCCCAAAGCTTCCACAGCGCCGAGAGTATTGCATCAGACCTTTTTGGAGCACACTTCGTGTCACGCTGGATCCGTGCAAGTGTATACGGATGGCTTCAACTGCCGGGAGGAGATCGGCTTCCACGACGTATCACACTTTGAAGTCAGTGGGGCTCTACCAGGTCATGCGCCTGTTTTCACGACCCAGCTAAACGTAATACACCGCTCAGTACGGTAGATAACGCGTCGTGCCTTGTTCAGAGCCTTGGAATCTCACACCTGGTTCATGGTATCCGTGATGCCACGGTTGCAGCGACCCGGCTAGATGTCGAAATTATCTTCTGATTTCCTGGACATGTGGGAATTGCAGGGAACGAGCGTGCTAATGCGGGCTATTAAAGATTCCACGAGGACTGGGTGACCAGACCAGCATTTCGCTCTTCCTCACACCGACTACATGGCTGGAATCTGGGCAGCTTGGCAAACAAAATGGGAGACAGTTGTAGTGAACTTAAAGTTGCGTGCCATTGTGCCGCGACTGTTCCCATGGACCCACCCCCCCAATGCCACGACGGCTTGAGGTCACTTTCTGTGGTCTTCGAATTAGGAACCCGCGAGATGTACCACCATTTAATGGAGCGCTCCACCTGCACCTTACTGCCACGACTACGTTGTACCTCGGACTGTTCAGCACATTCTTGTTGAATGTCCCAGTCAGGGAAATCTTTGCGTACGTTAGCTATTCCAGCACCGCGACGAGCAGGTTCGCTACCGCTTGTCCCTTGTACTCGGGACGAGTTCGTGCACACAAACTTGTGGACTATATGACTTTTTGGAGGAGGTTGGCCTCATCTTGTTTTTTTCTTTTTTCTTTTTTTGTTTTGTTTGGGAATTTTAGAATTGACTAGCTCTATTCTAGAATTTTACTTACGGTGAGTTATTCACCTGAAGGCAGTTGCCTGATGGACAAAAAAAACGGCGCATGTTACCTCTCATGGTACTAGGATGAGTGGGGTCGCTACCACTTGTCCCTTGTACTCATGACGTTCGTACACACAGACTCGTAGACTATCGCTTTCGAGGAGGTTGGCCTCCTCCCAAGCCCTCCTTCATTTTATTTGACCCTCTTTTGTGTTGGTCACATTATCCCTCGCTGAGAGAAGGCGGGCCCTACCCTGACCGACGCCGGAACTTGCTTCCTTCTTTTCCTGTTTTTTGTTTTTGTTTTGTTGTTTTCTGTGTCGTTGTGGTGATGTATTTTACTTATTTTATTTTAATGTATCCTATTGAATATGGCGACACCCCTTTGTAACCTACTACCAGGTAGGCGCTAAAATAAAAATTAAAAAAATGCAAGAAGTTTGGTTTGAAAAAGCGGGTCAGTTGGAATGGATGAAATAGTACCCAAAATATCACCAAATTGTGGCGATTGTGGATTAGAATCGATATGATTGTTGTATTGATAGCTCAGAAGTGTTGGGTGGTATCCATTCAGCACCCTATCCAGGTTGACTGTCTTCATAGGCAAGGATGGATTTCCTAGGACCGAGGTTGCTGCTGAGTGTCGTTTTGGGGTGTTTGGATGGAGCGTTGAGTGACTAGTGTGAGGATACGTTTCCTGATTCTAGTTTGTTGTGGGCAGGGTGGGAGTGATAAGATCATCTGCGTATGATATCGTGTACTAGGTGTTGCTTTGATATTCCTTGCAGTGTGTCACTGTGGTTTCTTGGGTGTATCTCAATGTTGTACTAGCAAGAGATCCAAGAGCGTTTAGTCTTGGTGAGCATTTGTTGTTTTTGTCTGTGATGTCTTGTTCAAATGACATTGATCTATTGTATGTTACTCCAAGTATTTTGTGTCTTTGTGTGTATGGTATGGGGGAATTGTTTATGGTGAGATTAGATGCGGAGTTATGTTGTGCTGTCTAGTTAGTGAGAAGGGTAGCTATCTGCGTTTTGGTGTGTACATGTAATTGTTATGTCATCTGCTTAGGAAGCTATGTTTATCTGGGGAGCGTCGGGTGCGGGAATGCCGTGCATGTATAAGTTGAAGAGTTGTGAAAGTATCTGTCCTTGTGTTACACAGTTTGTGAAATTTCTAATATGTGATGACTAGTCAATGGCAGGAATACGGGCAGCCCTCCGGGCTGCTTGGCAAAGAAGATGAGAGACTATCGAGGTGAACTTAGAGTTGCGTGCCATTGTGCCACAACTGTTCCCATGGACCTAACCCCCAATGCCGCGCCGGCTTCAGGTTGCTTTCTGTCGTCTCCGAATTGGGCACACTCGCGGGACGCACCGCCATTTGATGGAGCGCTCGCCTCCGCCTTATTGCGACGACTTCGTTGTTGCACAGACTGTTCTGAACATTCTTGTTGAATGTCCCAGTCTGGGTGATCTTCACCCACCTTACTTGTTCCAGTACCGGGATGAGCGTGGGTCGCTACCGCTTATCCATTGTACTTGGGACCTGTTCGTCCACACAGACTTGCGGACTATACGAGTCTTTTTGGAACTCCTCCACTCTATTTGGCTCTTTGTTCTAGGTCGCATGTTCCTGTGCCTGGGGAAGGCGGGCCTACCCTCGACGCCGAAGTGCGTTTCCTTCTTGTTACCCTTTTACTTTTGTTTCTTTTTAACTTGTCTTGCCTCTGTTCCTCTTTTGAGTATTTGTTTTTTGTTTTTTTGATATAGCCTAGTATTTGGTTCTCCGTTAATTACGGTGACTTTTGCCCTAGTAAGCAGTCTCCAGATAGGCTCTTAAAAAAAAGATGACTGGTCAGCAAATCATACATGGGCATGTCTGCCCGCCAGATAGTTGGCCAGCCATCTTTGTGTGTTATTATTGATGTTTACGTATATCTTTTGCTTGTTAGATTCTGGCATGGAATGGCTTCAAAGACTGCTGATGTCCAATTTAGTGAGATGGGTCCTGTTGATTTGATGCCTTTGAAAATGCTGTGTTAGGGGTGTTTGTTGAGTGTAGTGGTCTGAAACCGTGGTTTGAGGGTGTTAAGGGAATGTGTGATGTTAATAAGTTTAGGGCGAGGCATTCATTAACTTTGGAGGGAGTGCAGAGGAGCATGATGAGTTGGTGTGAAGGAAGTGGGTTCTGTGATTGTGATGATTTTACCATGCTTCCAAATGTTTGGTATTTTATTCTGTGAGTAGCTCTAGTTTGCTCTTGGTGAGTGCTTGTATGCCTTGTGGTCTGAAGGAGACGTTTGAAGTGTATGTTGTTGATAATGTCTGAGCCACAGACGGATGAGAGTTTCATGTTATAGATAATGTGGTTTGTGATGGTTGCAAGGCCTCGGTCGGTGTGGAAGAATTGCCCCCGTCAAATGACTCGACGATCCTCAATGTGGGGGTTTATTGGTGACTGACGAGCCGAAGTGATTGATTAGGGTGCTTGTTGTTGTTTGTGCGAGGGTATGGTGTCTGTCGTGGCGATGGCTGTATGTGATTGTGTAATGTTACTGTTGGAGAGTGTGATGTTGTTTAGTGTTTTGTATAGTATGCTGGTGTTTGTTTTGTGGTCAATTGTTGATATAGTTGTGCCAGTTTAGTGTTTTTTCCTCTAGCATTTGTTGTTTATTTGTGTTCAGTGCTTTTATTCGGAGTGCAATGTCCTGTGTGTGGGGTGTGGGTGAGTTATGCTTCAGTGTATCACGTCTGATAAGGTCTTGAATTTCTGGTGTGAAGTTTGGGTTGTATTTTCTGTCTGTGTTGTATATATTGGTGTTGAAAGTGCGTACAATGGTGTTTATGCCTGCGATAAGAGTTCTGTTTAGTGTTTAAGTGTTCCGTTTCATTTGTGAAGGATTCCCAGTTGGCACTTTTATGATTTGTGTGTGTGTCTGTGGCCAGGTGGGTGTTTCTTGTTTTGGTGATGGTGATGATTAGGGAGTTGGTCAGAACAGAGTTTTGACCACTCCAGGATGTTATGAAGACGAGGTTGGGGGAACAAAAGGTGATTTCTGATGATGATGGGCATCTGTGGTGGATATGAGTATGTTGCTGGATGTTGTTGAGGATCACCGGCCAATGTCTTGGTGTTGAAGTTGCCACCCAGGATTATGTTGTGAATGCTGGTGATGTGTTGTATTTGTCTTGTGTAGTTGTTTGGTACTGAGGGACATGTTTGGCTCGGAATGTAATAATAATAAGTTTTATAATGTGCCCTTCAGGGCTGTTAGCCCTCCCAGAACGCAAGAATGTAGATATTTATGATTGCTGTGTGTGTGTTGTGTCCAGTGCGTATTTTAATTGACTTTATTTCTGTTGTGATGTGTTGTGGAGGGAAAAGACGTTTAGTTTCCGCACCGGTGTCAGAGAATTTAATGGATTTGTGTATCATGGTGATTAGTTCACCGCCTCCGCCAACTGGATGGTCTTATCGGATAATGGCGAAATTAAGAAATTTGGGTGTTTGCTGCTTGCATTGTAGTTTAGTTTCTTTTAAGATAGCAATGTGTATGTTATGATGCTTGATGAATATAGTGAGTTCATGCTTTTTGCTGTTATGTCATCTGTGCTTACTTGAATAATGTTAGTTATGTTTGCTGTGTGTGTGTGTGTGTGTGTGCGTGTGCGTGCGTGCGTGTCATTGGGGAGGTGGAGGGGTGTGTGGGTTGAGGGAAGGTGGTGATGAGGTTGATAGGGATGGGGGAGTGTGTTCGGATTGAGATTGGGTAGGAGGGTTTACCAGTGTGTTGTATGTTGTGGCATTGAATTGGTTGGGATGGGCTGTAGTGGTGGTGGATAGGGTAGAATGGGGTGTTGTGTATGTAAGGGAAGCATGAAGAGCATGTCCATTTGATTGTGTGGTCTTTTTTGTTAGCTAGTGTTGTACATGTGAAGTAAGTCCAGTTCGTGCAAGAATTGCATTGAATTTAACCCTTCATCTGTCCGCTCGATGTGATAGGTTTTGAGCATGGTGGACATGTCTCTGGCTTGAAGTAGCTTCTCAGAATTTTCTACCAGTGTAAAAAAAATGTGTGGTTTTGTGTGCTATTCGATGTGGTACTTGATGGGTGCCACCGAAGCCTCTCCCAAGTACTTGCACCCCAGTGAAGGCTCGTTGTGGTGGTTTGACCCCCATCGCTCCTCTTGGTGGCAGCTTCTAGAGATTGGTGCCAGGATGTAGACGCCACCATGACTGCACACTCTTGTAGCTTCGGGGGGGGGGTGCCAAGATCAGTGAATATACACATATTTACAAATACACTATTAAGAAAGTTTGATAAATTGGAAAATCACAGCTGCAGACTAAATTATAAAGAAAATTAAGTTCATTTGGTAAGGGCAAGTTAAAGTAACAAACAGATAAAACCCTTTTGTTGCTTGTAGACTTGAGCACAAATAGGAACCATCCTTGCTGGAGTAAATGAAAGCCTTTTAAGTTTCTGATTACTTATAGAGAAAGGTTACTGCCTAGAGCTACCGATTAATCCTGTTGCTAACACCCAGTTATAAGAGACTAATTTAACAATTCCTTGAAAAGTATATATACATATGTTTGGGAATACATTGCAGTATACATAATTATGATAATGGAATTAAAAAAAACCTTCAAGCCTTCTCAACGCAGGATAAATAACTTAAGTTGACTGTACAAACGGAAATCTATGACATCAACTCTCTCTACAATCTCTACAAAATATGTAAAACTAGTAGAATCAAAAGAGGACTTACATTGATTAGTCACCTTCCATGATACTTGCCTGAAGATGGTATAGGTATTCTTTATCCCCATATACTGACCTTTACTTTCGCCACTTACGAATTTGCCCGAAACTCAGATGAAGGAACTTCTTCTTCAAGTTTTGTCCATGAAAAAATTGGCACTTTTAATGCGTTTCTCTCTCATCAGGTCCTCGCGCTTGTGGTTCGAACTGGATTCAGTACAGCGAAAGGAGAGCTTGTGAGATCGATCCTCTACCCCAGATCCATCGATTTTAAGTTTTACACAGATTCCATGAAATTCATCGGATTCATGTTCCTCGTGGCGCTGATTGGCATGAGTTATTCTCTCTATTTGCATCTCATTAAATCTGTGAGTTTTTCTTTTTACGATAGAACTGTGTGACACAATCTTTGAACATGGCAGAATATTTCCTCACTTTTTCGGACTTTATTCCCCTTGCGCCTAAACTTACAAACCATTACCTTGGGAACGCCCCCTTTGCATGTACCAATGAGGTGGTAGATGCATTTTTAGAATTAACCCTTTCATTCGTGCATTATAAAAGGATAAGGATAACAAAAATTTGTAATTCTACAGATGAATGACTCCAACGCATTCCAAGGTGCTTTGTTATAAATATCTCTATTTAAAAAAAAAATGGAAATGCTATATGTATATTAGAATTCAGGATATAATAGTGTATTGCATTCTCCTGTGAATATTATAGTGGTTTCGAATCTGTAATTGATTTTTGTCAAATACACAGCTGAATCCGCAAAGGACATGTTTGTTAATGGTGCGCGAATAAGGTTGAATTAGATTTAATGAGAAAGATAGAGAGTTGCAAGAGAAATTTAAAGGAAATGTAATTGATCAGAATATTTTTTTAAAAATGCTTAAAACTAAGCATGTTTATATAACCTACTACAACTAACCTTCTATATAGTAGTTAAATTAGCTTCATCGTTGGTAATATGTATTTCTTGAATCGGTGCAATTTCCTCCCCCCCTCTTCCCCAAAGGTTTATGACATCATAACAGATGTAAATAATGGCTTTATGTATTAGAAAATACTACTTTCAAGTGCTAATAACTCTAAAAATAGAGCTTTGATCCCCGAATAAATAACAACAGTTTAGATAGGTAGGAGGAAAAGATAGTTTCCATGAAACCACCACCTTATTGAGGGAGCGACTAGTTCCAGTTTAGAGGTGAAGGATGGCTTTAGGGCAAATTATTTACCTAACTCCAAAGATAAATGATTTTATGATGTTCTACTTGGCTGGGCTTATCGAATGTTCAAGGCAAAGATGGACTTATAAAAATAAACTCTTTATTCTAACAACTGAATATTAGGATTGCAAGCGGTGAGAGATGGAGCGTACTAAGCGGGAGACTAGTAGTCTATATATATATATATATATATATATATATATATATATATATATATATATATATATATATATATATATATATATATATATATATTCAACGCTAGTACGAGTTAAGAGCGAGACAAGACTTAGCGGATTGAGGCGGGAGCATGAATGCGGAAGAATGTTATTTTTCTCTGATTCTTTCTGGTTAACTACTCATTAACTGACTGTCTTCTTTCTATTTATATTTGCGCTCTAAACACAGAAGGCATGGCCTAGACATGGGATGGCTACCGTCGGACGGCCTACCTCCATTTCTTGTCCTTTCTCCAACCTCTGGGTGGGGCTAGGAAGCCTGTGTACAATGTGTGTACGCTTACATGATAAACCCTTATTTGTCTTTTGATACAACTTTCGCTGCGACATCTCTTATGGTCATCAGCTGTGTTTACTCGGTCTCTTCCTAAATAAATATCGGTCTTTGATTACTCTATCTCGAGACACAACTTG
This sequence comes from Ceratothoa steindachneri, assembly GCA_963969495.1. NCBI lineage: Eukaryota > Metazoa > Arthropoda > Malacostraca > Isopoda > Cymothoidae > Ceratothoa > Ceratothoa steindachneri. Next base: position 117,303,721 of record OZ018332.1, read on the forward strand.
GGCAGCTTTATCAAACGCAGGTGTTCAACTATTTATTTGCTCGTCTTTTGTCTCTCATGCTTCTTGCTTACATATGTACATTTACAAAACCCATGCTATTTCTCATACTCAATTGGGTCTATACATTTAATAGTGCATGCTTGGATTTAATAGGACCAATTCGCGTCCATTTGTGGAGGTGTCTTTTGGACCTATTGAATCCAGCAATTTTTGGTACCAGAAGCCAACCTATGTGTAGTTCGATCCCTACAGGCTTATAGAAGAGAGTGAAAGTGCTCTTCATTTGTAGAATTAACCAAATTTATTTATGATTAACTAAAATAGAGATTATTACTAGATTAGAGAAATGAATATCTTAGTAAGTAAACTTACTACTTTGTGCTCCAATGGGTTCTCTTCCTTAAACTTGGGAACACTCAAGAATGCCGCCACGGGAGTCTCCAAGTGAGGTGTTCGAGGGGAGGGCAGGTGAGGATGAGATTAGTGGTGTTGTCTGTCAGTTAGCAGTGTAATGGGAATGGAGTGGGGTCAAGGTCTAGTCTGGTTTTGTATTTGTGTAGCGAGAGGTGCTGTCCTGATCGTAGGCGGGCTAGATAAAATGATTCCGAGGTCCAGGTAGACGATATCGGGTGGGCCGCATTAAACTAGGGTGTTGTTTGCCCGCTGTCTGAGTGCTACTCGGGTGAAGTGGGCGTGTAGATGTTTTATTGTGTTGTTGGGTGGTATTGGGGGAATTTCCCAGTAGTTTGGCATAATGGGAAGCGGGAGTAGTCCTAAGGTCTCTAGGATTGGGCGTAGGAATGGAGAGGATTTGTAGTGGGTGGGTGGGGTGGCATAACTTGCTGAAGAATTGTGTGCCCGCAATGTCTAGGTGGTTACTGATGGATAGTATTTTGGTTTCTGATTGAATTGGGGGGCTTATTTTGTAGCCAGTTGCGATGCGGAGAGCTGTTTTGTGTTTTTTTGTATTTTCTCCCAAGTTGTAGTTGGATAGCCTGGATGCCCAGGCTGGACAAGTAAAGGGTATGTGAAGGTAGTACAAAATGTCCTCATTTAGAGACAACAGTTGTACAATGGAAAAGGTAAATGAGCTGCCCTAGCTTGACTAAGTGGGCAATAATATTTCCTAAAAATAAGAACTTTGAATGAAAATAGATTTTACAAAATTCTAAAATTAAACCTTACATTTAGAACAAATAATTTCATGTTCACCAATAATTTTTCTAGGAATGAAAAATAGTTAGATGTAGTCATTTTTAGAGGCATCAAATATGGTGTCCTCAAATAGGAACATGGTGAGTGAAAGGGTTAACCTGGATACTCTTACCGGCAGCTCTTTCACCGAAATCTCCGAGCTCACATCTTGCCCATGTGTGTTATTCTCGTTCAGTTTGGTGACTCAAGATCTAAGAAAAATAGCTAAATACAGTAAACCCTCGATATAACGAACCAAATTTCCTGGCCGAACTCCATCGGGTTTAACAGGCAAGCGTTGCGACCAGCCTGAGTGAGTGTTGGTGTGTCACATGTCTCTTACAGTGCAAGGTTCGTATCAATACTATGTTGTGTAGTCCACTTGACTTTATTAGTAATTACATACGTATTACATATCCATAACGAACTTGGCTCATTATTTCCATTTCTCTTAACGCCCATCGGGTTTAACGAACGACCCCCCCTGCCCCATATAGTTCGTTATATCGAGGGTTTACTGTACCTTAATTATATTCTAAGATTGCTTTAGCTTCTGATATGAAAGGAATGCCTTATCTTTACCTCATCCTTCACCTCTTCTCATTCCAGAAACCTATCATAACCACGATCGTTCGAACATTGGATATTGTAACCATTGTAGTGCCTCCTGCCCTTCCCGCTGCCATGACTGTGGGTACCTACTATGCCCAAACTCGATTAAAGAAGCTGGGTATCTTTTGCATATCACCACCACGAATCAATGTTTGCGGCAAATTGAAGCTCGTTTGTTTTGATAAAGTGAGTTTACATCGGCCAGGCAGACGCGTTTTCATCTAAGTTGGGCACGTCTTTCCCCAGCAAAGGGGTACTCTTGTGTAGCTCGTTACACTTGTTTCCTAGAGGAGTCGCACGTGCTTCCTGCCCGAGTGCAAATTATGGAAGTCCTGTTACTGGGTTGAATTGAGCACTCTGACGGGGGCGGGGAAGTCGGTGCGCTTCCTCCTCTCTCCCACATGGCGCTTCTTTTTTATTTTTATTTTTTTTTACTTTACGACTATGCCCTCAACCTTTTATCTACCTAGACTTGGTACCAGAAGGAACTGTTCTCTTCTGGACAGAGTTCAAATTAGGGAAGCCCCGTCACTAGATTGAATTGAACTCTGATGGAGCCGTGGGAAGTTGGCGTGCGTCCTTCTCGTTTCCTCTCAGTATTCCTTTTTTTTTTTTTCGACGACTCTCCCCTCAACCCTTTGTCTAGGTTTAAGGACATAACCAGCTACCTCATGCCTTATCCCAAGAGAGGTTTTGGAATATCTATAAACAACGCCCTTTAACGTCTGCAGGTCGCAAGAGATCAGGACTTGAGAGGTCCTGGGCATTGGGGCGCGATTAAAAGGAAGATCGATTTTTGCCCCCAATAACCCCTTCCGTGTTTGTAATGGTATGACCACCTCTCTGCGGCCGTTCTCGAGTGCATAAACTATGCTGCTTATGGCGGGTTGGCAGTCTTTACTGCCTTGTTAGCTACCAAGGCAACAAAAATACTCCGCTCCCGTCTATAGGTCTGCCTCAACAGATCCAGATCCTAGTCGTCCTGTCCACGATTTGTACGATCTTGTAAGGAAATATAACCTCTCGCTCCGTCTGTGGCTGCTCAATTGGGTGCTGTGTCTTTTGTGGAGAGACTGGTCCATCGGGCAACCTCTGGTCAGTGTGTGGGATTTGCACAGATGTGAATCCCACCCATTAACGCACCCAGGGTCGAAACTTGAAAAGTCTGAAAACCCGAGATAGGATAGGTGAGAGCTGCTGGATTAGGGAGATAGCTCACCATTAGTCATAAGCTTTGTTATTCTCGTTAGTTTGTAAATTATCAAACTTTTTGACTATGTTTCCAATAGCAAAACATTGTTCACCCTTGGTGTTGGGGTGGTCGAGGAAAACTACGACAGCTCCACTGACCCGTGTAGGGACTCCCCTAGAATTTTTATGCGGCAAAGGAGTTTCCCCTTTGCGATTTTCCGTCCGATCCGCCTTTGGGCAGCTCCACCTCTGTCATTGATCAAATCACCGTGTGCTTTCTCAGGTGCCCCTCCGAGACATAGCGGAGAGTGAGTTTCACCCTCTCATAACTCTCTGAGTGAGCTTTCTCTTACCCCTTTACTTGGAGTTGTCTTTAGACGGGCTCCTTTCACAGGAGTGAGCAGGAGACCGAAGATCGACCTCTCTTTTCAACCTTAGAGGGATAAAGGTTGGCGGGAACTGTCGACCAGTACCTACAGCTGTTTTAAAGAATGTATCGACCCTGTTGGGGGTCCACATGCCTGCCTCCCCTCTCCTCCTCCTCCCCGGATATCAAGATTATCTTCTTCTGAGTTCCTGGACATGTAAGCATTGCGGGGAATGAGGGCGCCAAAGAGTCCGCTACCCCTTGTACTCGGGACGAGTTCGTCCACACAGACGTGTGGACTTATTGTCTTATTGGAGAGGATGCCCTCTTCTATTTTACTTTACTGTTGTTGGTTACACGTTCCTGCACCTGCTGGAACCGGGCCTCACCCCGTGACCTGAATTTGCTTTCTTCTTTCTCTTGTTGGTTTTGGTTTGCGTCTATTTTTTTGTTTTGATTTTTTAATGTAGCCAAGTTTAGGCTACAATTGATTATTGCGATGAATTATGCCCTCAGTGGAAAGTCGTCAGATGAACGCCTTTAAAGAAAACAAAAAAGGCTCATCTTTCATATTTTCCTTTCCATTCATTAATTTTTAAAAGACATCTTAAAAGCATAAATAGCAGAGTAGATGATAATGTGTGATGTGTACATGAAGTGGTTTGTGAGAGCGTGCTTGTGATCTATATTCTGCCCAGGAGTTAACCCTGACTGGATGGGATTCTCCAGCACATAACTTCCACGCCGTATCTCCTGTGTTTGAAGTCAGCGGGGCTCTGCTAAGCGTTGCGTCTGTCTTCATGGCCGAGCTGGTGGCAATACACTACTCTGTACTGGAAATTACGCGTCGTGCCCGGTTCGGAGACCGGATTATGATCTATAGCGGCTCACAAAGCGCCCTGAGTCCTCTCGGGGCGCTTGGAACCTCCGCATCTCCTGGTTCGCGATATCCGTGACGCCACAGTTTTGGCGAGCCGGGCGGATGTCGAGATTATCTTCTGCTGGGTTCCTGGACATGTAAGAATGCGGGGAACGAGGGCGCCAAAGAGTCCGCCAGGACTGCGACCGGACCAGCGTTTCGCTCTTCCTCACACCGACTACATGGCAGAAATACGGGCAGCTCTTCGGACTGCTTGGCGAAGAAGATGGGAGACGGTCCATGGGAACTTAAAATTGCGTGCCATTTCGCCGCGACTGTTCCCATGGACCTATCCCCCAATCCCGCGACTGTTCCCATGGACCTATCCCCCAATCCCGCGACGGCTTCAGGTCGCTTTCTGTCGTCTCCGAATCGGGCACACTCGTGGGACGCATCGCCATTTGATGGAGCGCTCGCCTGCGCCCTATTGTGACGACTGCGCCGTCCCCCAGACTGTTCGGCACATTCTTGTCGAATGTCCCAGTCTGGGTGATCTTCGCGCACGTTGCCTGTCCCGGTACCGGGATGGGCGGGGTCGCTGCCGCCTGTCCCTTGTACCCGGGACTATGGTTCGTGCACACAGACCTGTGGACTTTTAGACTTTTTGGAGGAGGCCGGCCTTCTCCCCGTTATTTAATATTCAATTATGGATCCCGGTCTTCGCCGGGGGAGGGCGGGCCTTTCCCCGTCGACGGAGCTCGCTCTATATTTTTCCAATTTGTTTGTTTTTCTTTTGCGTTTTGTTTGTATTTTTTTCTTCTTTAATTTGGCTTTTAATATAGTCTAGATTTAGGTTAGCTTGAGTACGGCGACTTATGCCCTTGAAGGCAGTCGCCAGATGAGATATATAAATGAAAAAAAATGCAGCACATAGCACTCCATCACTATGAAGAGCCCATTTAGTGTCTGGCTTTGTGCTTGATTTGCGTCGTTATCGATCGTTTTCCCCAGTGTGGTTGCACATCGCTGCCACGAAAAAAAATACCCACTCCCTGCTACTCTACATTCCCTATTGAGTATAAAACCACCTTTCTTTTTTCTTTAGTCCTTCATATCGATGGATTGCATTGTGCTGCAACAATACACAAATACCTCGCTTGGAATTAAAGAACCCAACAGCAACAGCCTGTAGACTCGGTTTCATTATGGTATTTTGCCAGGTGGCTCCTATCGTTCCCTTGACACAGGTACTTAATTTTTTCTGGCTCTTTACTTCGAGGAAACTGGGTCCAGCTGGGCTTTGCCGACTTGGCCGAGGCCAATCGAGATATGCCGTGTAGACTGAGGCAAATTTTCCTCGACCCTTTGAGACCATTAAAACAAAATGATCTTGGTTATTTTTTAATTCTCATTATGGTTTTGCTTTTAGTTAGGCTATGATATGACTTGTCTAAACCACTATGAGATTTCTATTGATGCTTAGGCCTTAATGCTTTAGCTATACTTTTTGGTAAGCTTTCTTTCTTACTTTTCCTCTGTAAAGGTACTTGCCAAAACAAACCTCCTATTTCTACCGTTTTACCAGACAGGTACTCTAACTGAAGATGGGTTGCAAGTATGGGGTGTCATCGGGGTTGAGAACGCAGATGATGTGAATAACAAAAAGACCTCACTTGGTCCCCCGTGCCACCAAATTGACCTTCTTAATGTTAAGAGCTCTATCGTTACTTCACTTGCTACATGTCACTCTCTTACCTACATTAACGGGAAGCTGACTGGCGATCCATTGGATTTGCAGATGTTTGAATCGACTAACTGGGTACGTGAAACCATAACCTTTCCCCACTCGCCCACAATATTATTCCCAGATATTCCATATTCTACTAAAAGATACCACCCCTCTTTAGGTGTTAAGAAACTAAAGTTAAAAAGAAAAATTTATCCCTTGGAATTGTTTTGTTAATGATCATGTATTGGCCTCTGCATCCCTTAGCCACTTCTTTCTATCCCCTCCCCATTCATAACTGTCTGTGATCCTGGCTGAAGGAAGGCCTACAATTCTTGATGGATAATTATTTCACCCCTAGCCTCGACTCCCTGATATGGGTTCACTTGTGTTCTCTTCCCAATCTCCCGCTTATCTTTTCTCCTGCCCCTTCACAATCATTTATTTTCCCCGAGAGCGGCACATTAACGTCAATCAGCAGTCACTTTCGAATAAAAGTGACCTCAAATTTTTACTTCTGTTTGTACATATTCTTTGTGCAATCATTGTTTCTAGTGTCTTCTCGATTGCAACATTCATATGGTTTATAGACAGGTTTGTTTATCTCCTGTTTATCTCCTTTTTGGCAGTATATCATTTTATTTTCAGTTTGCTCTTCCTCATTTTACCCCTTGTATAGACACGCCTTTGAATTATAATTCTATTAGTGCTTTAAATTCTATGAATTATTTACTCTCGTTCGTAGTATGAAAGTAGAGGTATTTGATTACTCAAGACTGTTCATAGTCTCTTTCATTTTTGGAATTCAGTTCCTGCTTTCTCTTTTTCACTCATTGTCGATCTTTTCTCCTAAGTATCTTTTCCCTTGCCCGAGAGTGTAGCCCCTTTGTACTGAATACCTCGTGACCGGGGGTTGTTTGGTTGGATACATGCTACAGGGGGTAGATTCGATCTCCCTCGAAACTCATAATGCCTGGATGGTGCTAGACTGCTTTACTCTGCCACTGGTGGGATTTGCGCGATGGGTGATGATGGACGGGTGCATGCTTATTTATAAATTAATGTTGCGGTTCGTGTTTTCGTTTTAGGATTTAGTGGAGCCGGAACAGGATAGCGAAATCTTCGACAGCCTTATTCCTACCCTGGTTAGACCTTCTAAGCCTCTCATTTCCCCCCATAGCGTGTCAAACGCATCTTTGAAGGTTGCTTGCAATTCCACACCTAAACAGGTGACTAACGATCGCCTGCCTAATTATGAGCGCTTTAAAGATGAGTGCAATAGTGGGGAGGTGCTGATAAAAGGCTCTTTGGCTTCTCCCCACCTCACTGGTTCTGAGTGTGGTAGTCACGGTCGTTTCAGAAGCATTGAGATAAGAGAGGAGCCCACCATTATATCACCAGGTCTTACTAGTTTAAGGTTTGATCATTCACGGGATACAGTGAACTCTGAACAGTCGTCCCCCATTGCTTCCTGTGATCAGCCTGGTCTTAAAATTGAACAGGTACTTAGCCCTTTTATCATTATTGCCCGTTAAAAGCTTGTGCGTCCTATTTTGTCTCGCTCTTCCTGGCTTAATGTCTCGCTGTCGGCATGTACTCTGTCCAGACTTGGGTGTATTTATTTATATCTTTGTATATTATTAATAGCATTAATGGTAAGTGTAATTGTAATGGCGATCTGCAACTGTTGTCTCATTTGGAAATTCGTGTTTTGTAATTAACCATTTCTGATTGTATTTGAACTAATTACACTTTTTTCTTCCTTAGTTTGTTCTACCATTATAATTATAGGAAATAGTTTTTTGATTTTTCCCTTATTTTCTTCAGGATTTTACCTCTATATGTTTAACACTATGTATTTATCTTTGCGAGATAGAAAGCTGTATATATTTTATTTTCATCCTAATTTAATTGACCTTCCGATAATTCGAATTACTTATATGCAAGCTTCATTTGCTATATACCTATTTCGTCAACATTATCATCGCTTTCTTATTAGTCCACATAACTACCTAGATATGTAAAAATTTCCTTTGATGTCTATTGCAACTGAGCCTCACCCGGTCATGACATTTTCCACTTGCAAGGTTTATTAGTAATAACTGTCATGGTTCTTGTGTTTTGAAGGTTCAGAGTTTCATCCTCCAATACAGTGGCCAATGGAAAAGGAAAAACTGCACAATGGGTTCCCTTAAGGCACCATCTTCTCTCCCCGCCCCCATGAATCCTTTCATGCTTGATATACACCTTTCCACTACACATTCAGCCTGTCTAACCATCGCATCACATCTACCTCTGTACACAAAAACTTCAGAAACTTAAACACATACATGAAATGCTTCAAAAACTGGTTCACACTACGGAGGATGTTCACCCCTCATCTCACCCTCTTTTTCCAGGACTATCACGAATCAAACCAAACCACCGCCATGCATTTTATTCCAAATGAGATTCACCAGTGCTCTGAATTAAGAACAAATAAACTTTTCCGTTATTAATTTGTTGTGATTTAGATATTGACAGAAATGGCCACTGATGATAACTTACACCAGAAAGAAACCACCGTTGTTAAGCCAATTACCCCTCGTGACTCTGTTGCAAATTCTCCCCAAGGTCAGATTGTCATGGCAGAGACATCGCTTCAGGTTATGCATCCTTGTACCTTTCGCCGTTTAAATTCTATTTCACTTTTTTGTTGTTCTGGAGGTTGGTTCACAAGGGCTTTGGTATCACGAAAATAGGAGCTAAGTAGGGATGTGCCAAAATATTTGTTGATAATTGCCTTTAAGATGTAATCTTTCTTTAAAGAGTATTATTGGAGCCCACCCAATCTCGATTCATGCAGTTGATGGATTTGCTGATGCAATTTTTCTTATTCATTTTTATGTACTTTCTTTACGTTCATTCTTTTCAGTATTTTTTAAAAGATTGATTTAATCAACTTATGATGGGATTTTGCAGCCAATTTAATAATTTCTAGCTGAATGCTAATCAATTGATTTATCGAGAAGTGAATTGGCACATCTCTATAATCAGAAATGGCTAACTCTCACCATTTGAAGATTCAATGACCCAAAACAACTTTGTTGGGAGGGCTTTGAGAGGTGCAAATTTTTCCTTGTATTACTGAACCTTAGGTCCAAGTTTATGTTTTGCCCACCAAAGTTGATATTTGTTCTCTAATTAGCATGTGCGTAATTAAGGTTGTGAGACAGATAGGGCAAAATTCAGTTTGGTTCTTGTTGCATTTTATCGGTAAATTTTGGTCCCATTATTTTAATGTCAATTTCATCCATTTAGTGAATATTTTTGGAGAACATGTATTCATTATTCTTGCTAGACACAACACACACCTGAGGTTTTTGCTTTTGCACTTAAGCTTCTCCCAAGTCACAGCTGGAGTTAGATACACAGTTAATTACATAATATCCAAAGAGTACTTTGAAATGGTTGTGCTTATTGAAATAATTATTTGGGTTCGGAATCACTGATAATGAAGTATGCCAGCACCTTTGCACCACTGTTCAACCAGAGGGAAGACTGTAGGTTGCTCTACGGGGTACTTTGAGGAGCTACACTTCCTCCTGGCCAGCAGTTAAGCACCCTCTGGCATGGCCGCCCAACCCCAGTGTCCGCTGTTGTGCACCTTCCATGTCCCACTACTGCTTGTAGGACCAGCGGCCTTACATCTCCCACTATTTCTGATCTTGTCTATATTCATTTACTCCTGCAGGGTGGTATCCTGTATAGCTTGGTACCTAGATGAGCTGCATGTCCTCCTGGCTCGAGTGCAAACTAGTGAAGCCCCATCACTGGGATGAATTAAACTTTGTCCTGGGGAAGTTGTTGACGGCTTCCAACGCGCCCCATATCATCATTGCTTTTTTTCTACTACAGTCCCCTCACCCTATTTCCTAGGTATAAGGACATGATCAGTTACCTCATGCTGTATCAGCAAAGAGGCTTTGGAACCTCTATAAACAATGCCCTCCAGTTGCAAGAGACTAAGACTTGAAGGGTCCTATTTGTTGGGGCTCAATTAATGAGTTCGGTTTTGCCCCAATAGCCTCTTCCTTGCGTATAATGGGCGAACAACCTTCCTACAGCCGTTCTCGGGTGCATAAGGCTGTACTGATTATGGCGGGCAGTCTTTACTGTATTTTTGGCTGTAAGACCAACTAAAAGTGTCTTGAGTCCCGTCTCTGGGTATGTCACAAATGATCATGGTCACAAACTTCAGAGATTTCGGTTGTTGGCAAGTTTTCAAAATCGAAATTTCATATTAAATCCCGAATAGCAAATCCCCGCCCAACTTTGGTGTTAGGTTGGACGAGGTAAACAGTGATGACACAAATCGAACCGGCGGAAGGTTCCCCACGATCCATTTGTCTGCACAAAAGTGGTTTACCCTTTTTCATCTTCCGAGCAGCCCTCTGGCAGGTCCACCTCTGTGATATAGGTGCCTCCTCGCCTGTGCTTTCTCTTGGGCACCTACAAGATTCGATTCTTAAAATGGCGAGTGCGTTTCTCACGCTACATTATCTAAAGGGTCGGTGGCGTCCCCTGACTTCCCTTTTGGACAGTTGCCTACAGGCGGCGGGTCAACGTTCTCTTTCTCAGGAGATCTCAAAGACGGCAAGGCAGAGTACGCGCTGTCTCAGTTCCCGGCACTCCTGATGGGGGCAGGTGAACTAGTTCAACTGTTAGAGCGGTAAGAATAGGTCTCGTCCCATGAGCCTTTTCCAGACCCCTCTAGAAGACGCGTCATGTTGGCCCCGCTGTTTGTGACTGGCCATACGCCCTATCAGTCCGATGTGATCTTTCAATACAGAAACAACTGGTTTAGACCTACCAAGCAACCTTACTGGGCATTTCTTTCTCCTATAAAAGGAAGAAGGAGGATCCCTGATATGCCCCCGTCCCAGATAGTAGGGTCTTCCATAGGGGTGAGCCTGGCCTCGGTGCCAGACCGAACGTGGGTCTGTCCCTTTGCAAGGTCTTCCTGATGCGGCACGGGCCCTCGAGGACTCACAAGGAGAGGAAGGGACCTCTCTGCTTGGTGCACTCTTGACAGCCAGGAACTTCTTTATTTCGGAGAAGGATATGTCTGAGGATGGTCAGTCCGTTCTTGGGGTCTCTTCCGGGGGTGGAGAGAAGCGAGATCACCCTGCCCTCGTCTCCTAAAAAAAAGACAGAATACTAGGGGTTCCTTCCTCCGTGGGTGCTCGGGGGGGATTGCCGAGTCCGCTGTTGTATCGGCAAAAGTCCCGGCCAAGACGAGGCCTAAAGATGCAAGTGGTGAGTGGAGCCTCGATTATGTCAGAGCCTCTCATTGAGAGACTACCTGGTCTTTTTGAGCCCCTGGCTTCGAGCGCTTGCTACTTATTCGCTCCATAGATGGTAGCGTATTGACCAAAGGCAACATCTCATCAGAAGATAGCATTAGCTAAATTGACTGGTAGCCGAAAGTCACCCGTTTATCGGATGGGAGGCCTAGTAAACTAGGCCTCTTGGATTGCTTCTTGGAAGATGACTAAAGTGCTGGCCAACGAACGAGCGGTCAGGTCCAGGTAGATTGGGTTATTTTTTTAGCATCCAGTAATTAATTATCTTATAGCTTAATCCAAGTCTACATTAAAAAGACAAACAAACAAACAAATTACCCAATCAACAAAACAAATCAAGAAGGAAGTACGCTCCAGCATCGGGGGGAAGTTCCCCACTACAGGGTAGTGCATGACCAACACCAGAGAGTCATAAAATGGAGGAGGCCACAAGTTTGTGTCAACGAACTCGTCCCGAGTACAAGGGACAAGCTTTAGCGCCACCGCTTTTCCTAGTACTGGGACAGGTTACCTGGACGAAGATCACCCAGCCTGGGACACTATAAGAATGTGCTGAACAGTCCGGGGGACAACGCAGTCGTCGCATTAAGGTGCAAGGAAGCTCTCAATCAAATGGCGGGGGTCCCGCGAATGTGCTCAATTTGAATACATCATAAAGCCACCTGAAGCCGTTGCGGCATTGTGGGTAGGTCCAAGGAAACAGTCGTGGCCCGATGGCGTGCAACTTTAAGTTCCCTTCGGCTGCCTGCCATTTTCTTCGCCAGGTATCCCAGACGGATGACCTGATTCCTTCTTTGCAGTCAGAGGGAGGAACAGCGAAACGCTGGTATGTTCACCCAGTCCTTGCCCACTCAGGCACTTCATTGGTGCGCTCATTTCTTGCAATCCTCACATGTCCAGAAACCCAGCAGAAGATAATCTCGACATCTACCCGACTCGTCGTAACCGTGGTATTACGAATACCACGAACCAGGGTGTGCGATGATTCCAATGCCCCCGAGAGCACTAAAGTCTGTGAATCACTCAAGTTCAAGTTCCGGTCTCCGAACTGGGCACGACGTGCTATCTCCCGTACCGAGCATTGTATTGCAATCAGCTCCACCATGAAACAGACGCAGCACTTGGTAGAGTCCCGCTGACTTCAAACAGAGGAGATACGGCGTTGCCGCCGACCTCATCCTTGGACTTTGAACCATCGCTATACACCGGCACGAATTCAGCGTGACACGGTCTGCTCCAAAAAGGTCTACCGTAATAGTCCCGACGCTGTGGAAGCTTTGGGAGCAGAGGCGTGGCGACAAATAGTCAAAGGTTGATGGGTCAAGCAGGAGGATGCGCGATTTAAAGCCAGCATGATTATTCTATTCTTGTATTTGTTTTAAATACCATTCAGTAAGCGGCAGTGTAGCTTCACATGGATATGAGGTATAATTATTTCTGCATTCCACTGTCTTGTGACTTTTAAGCGTGGGACCTCAACGCCCGGGACTATATTCCTGTTGTTCAGAATTTTTGTTTACCTGAGCGAAGAGTTGGAGATGGGTGTCATAAATGTGGATGAGTTTGCGCATCCCATAGAACCACTTCATAATTTGCTTTGATTTATCCCTGTGCTCCTGGATGCCCTGCTTGATTTTGGGTGGGTGGTGGTCAATGACCTTCATGGTAATCACCACTTTCCTATTCAAATAACATGTTATGGTCTACTGCCACCTGCGAAAGCACCTGGGTGATGCCTAGAGTGGGTGCTGTTGTCTGTATTTCAAAAATGACTGATTTCTCTTTCCTAGTCCAGGAGTTTAGCTCGGTTGATGAGGTCGTTGTCATTTAGTTGTTCTGGCAACCTCATCGCCCTTGGCCTAAACCACCATTCATAGAATGTGGGCCATTTTGCACGTTGTAGACTTTCCCTTTGGTTGGTAGTGTGTGAAACATACCATTGAGAGATCACTCTACCCTGGCCAGTTTCTGCCTAATTTTTCTAACCGAATGTAGAAGTTGGAGAAATTGGTAAATGTTAAGAGTAGCTTTTTTGGTGAACCATGGAGGCCACCTGACTTCTACCCAATTTGACTTTTGCAAGTTCCACTCCACTTTGGATGTTCTGCTTCAGCTGGAAAATTCTATATGTGAGGCCTTTCTCTGTAGACAACAATACACCACAGTTTTTTTTATCTGGAGAAGGGCCTTATGATGCCACCATTTCTGATACAATATCACGTAGACTCTTCACCTGATGGAGGTAAGTGGACTCCTCCCAATCTTTATTGTGGTTTCTGCAACTTTGTCAATTCTGGGGCACAGGGTGCTCCACTGTGGAGTGTCCTCAGTGTCGCACTCTTTGCCCTGAGTATTAACAGTATCACCTTAGTGCTCCGGAAGATGTTCTAACAGATTGCTTGCAGTCCCAGAGTATTTGGAGGTGGCAGCCCTCCTCCATAATATTTAATTATTTAAATTGTGGGCTGCACACTTGGGGCCCCTGAGTGAGCTGGGCACCCCTCCAGCACGTGAACATGCCTTTTACATAATTTTTGCTCTTGCTCATTTTTTTTTAGTTTGAGTAATTTCACCATCTGTGCCCTCACTGGCATCCACCATAATCAATCATAAATCATAAAATAACCTTACTTGCCTATTTCTGTAGTATATTTTCTTTTCTGCATGTTACCTTAACTTCACATTTTTCTAATGGTATTTTTTATAGCATAACGCATCTGTGGTTTTGTTTTACTAACTGCCTAACTCCTCTCCAGTTTTATTAGAAATTAAATTTGCACAGATGGTTGCTATTTCCCAATGATTTCAAAACATTTAGTTCTTTTTGATACTAGGTTTAAGATGCCAAGCATATTTGCTGCAAGTTAAATTTCCTGTGTTTGTCACATTTCTCCTATTTTTCATGATATTTTTTTAATTCGGAGCTCACTTCATGTTTTGAAATCACGTTACTACCCTAACTAAGCATCTTGACCTCACTTTCAAAATGGCTTTTTTTCTGCTTAAATTCAAGAGATTTGGGTTTGTGTATGGTTTAAATGCACATGTTTGAGCAATTATATATTATTTTTGGTATTCAGTAAAATTTCTTTCATGGAATAACCAAAGTTTCTTAAATTGTAGCTGGAATAACTTGGAATATTATTTTTATATTATTTAAGAACTTTCCATTTGGCCACATTACTAGGTGCCTTATGAGATTGGAATTGTCCGACAATTTCCCTTCAGTAGCTCGGTTCAACGTATGTCCGTTATTGTGAGAGTCTTGGGCAAGTCATATATGGAACTGTATTGTAAAGGCGCTCCTGAAATCATCCACTCACTTTGCAAACCAGAAACAAGTAAGTTGTCACATTCTTTTATTATGTCATTAGTTATCATGATTTCAGCTTGCAATTAATTGTACCTAAAATCATTAACATTTTATGCAAAATCTATGAGAATCATTTGTTTAACCTGCTCTAGTAGGGCTAAAAGCCCTGAAGCGCACATTATAAATCCCTATTATTATTATTATTATTGTGCTCTGCATTTTTAAATTGTTTATTGGTTTGTAGATGGCAATATAGGGAGAATCAAGTGAAAGGCTGTTATATTAGTCAGGGAAGGGGCAGTAAGTACATAAGACTACTTTAGAGCAGGGGTAAGAAAGTACTAGGGGCATCTCATGCTTGCCAGTGATTGTCATTCTGATTTTTATGCAAATTTCATAAATGACTGCTTGATGAATCCATTTTTCATGATCATTAAATTTTTATGTAAGCAACTTTTACTTGACTAATTCATGAGAATCGGGCGAGGATGGTAAAGCCCTTGCTAGAACAAGCTTGGAGGAGTGATGTGCCCTCTCTGCTCCAATAGTCTTAAAACTGTTTGGGCTTTATATTTGTGAATGGACAAATAGGTGACAGGATAAGAGATGTGGTAACTGGAGCTTATAAATGGGGGGGGGGGGGGGTAATTTAAAGCAAAATTAATGAGGGCATTTTCCATAGAGAGTTTTTAAGATGAGATCTGTAAAGAAGATAGAGGAAGCGAAAATGTGGTGAAGATATATAACATTCCTCCAGGTGTCATCTGCAGCCTGGTTTCCATGATGCACCTGTGGGGTGAATAGTACTAGAAAAGAAGTAGAAAAGTGTGGTAAGAAAATGGGCATTATGATAATGCATATATAAGAACACAAACATGGATGAGATAGTAGAAAGAAATGGAGATTGGCATAACTGCTAGAAGAAATTGACCCAAGATAAAAGAATGCTTATGCTGGGCCCCCTCCTTCCTATACGTAAAGAAAGCCAGAAGATAACCTGGCAGAAGGTGTGGAGATGAAATTCAGTCAGGATTAAATTGCTAGGTGAGGAGCCCTTGACCATAGTCAATGGTTAGATCTTTGTCTGACAGCGGCATGAAATGGACTGATAATGCTAAAAAAATTATGGTGACTGTAATGAAATGGATGTGGTGGTAGTGCACTAAAACCATTGAAAGCGCATCATGTTCCCTACAGAGTGGATTGTGTGATAATATTGGGTATGAAGGGAAATAAGAGGAGGGGAATGTCTGTTGAGCGTTGTTGCTTAAGTGTATGAAAAATTCTGATTGATGGTGCCAGGAAGATAAAAGTAGATGATCAGGAATGGTATAGATGGGTTAGTTAAATTGATTGCACAAATTCACATTAAGATTAGAGTGACAAGGCTGTCAAATCCCAATGCAGCAGGGCCCGGGTCTTATAGATATGGTGAGATGCAGAGAGAGCTGCAGTAACTCTGTGGGTACAGCTGCCTATGCCCACGGGCAACTTAGTGGACTGCTAATAAGCGACTACAAACAGTTTTTTTAACCCTCTTAAATTAAACACGACACCTAGACGTTGGAAGCCCAACGCCTTATCCACTAGGATGACGAGAGCTATAATGAGTGTGTGGATCAAATGTTTGTGTTGTTAGAGCTGGTGGAGAAAGTATGGGAGTGAGGTGTTGTGTGTAGGCCTGACTTATGGATTTGGAGGTTTATGAAAGTATCCTATGTGAAGTGTTATTTTAGACTAATAGGGTGTAAAAAGTTTTTGTTAAAGGTAAAATGGCTGAAGTGAGTCTTTCCTTATGCATGGGGTTGTGCGGTAAGGAGGAAGCCATTATCAGTAGATGTGTAGTACAGAGGGAAGTAAGATTGGAAGAGGATTGTGAGGTGAGAGTTGTCTATGCTGGTACCAATATGCTGATGACTGAGAGTGAGAGAGGGATTTGGAAAGGCTGATTGAAGCATTTTCCATGACAAATGTGAAAAAGAGAGCTGAAACTACACACATAAAATAAAAGAAGAGGAAGAGGGTGTTAATGGGCATCTTTACAGGGAATTGGTGGGGAAGGGGGATTAATGCCGAGTGGTTATTATTATTGTAAAGAGAATGGATGAGAATAGACTTGTGTAAAGAATATTGGAGTAATTGTACTGTAGTATGATGGTATAGGTGACCATGTAAAAGGTGGATTATATGAGTGAGAGAGAATCGGGGGAGGAACAAGTGATGAAAAGAAATTGATGGGATTTGCGTGCTTGATAGGGCGCAACGGGGTAGGGAGTGTACCCATTTGTCTTTGGCTTCCGTCAATCCACCCTACTTTTAGGGGTGTGTTTAGCTATTTAAGCCAAATAACCTCTAGCTATGTCACACATATATAATTCGATAAAATATTGCTAGTCATAGCTGTGGTTGTAGAATAGAACACCATCGTAAAGAGCGTCAATGTGAATTTACCCGTGTGTGTAATGAACACCATTAAACGAGCCTTTGGGCAATATGGTAGGATGAGGGAGTATGATTATTGTCATCTTTCAGTTCCCGAAAATTTCTCGTCCGTTTTGACCGACTTCACAGTCCAAGGTTTTCGGGTGATAGCTTTAGCACACCGACAACTAGACTCAAAGTTGTCGTGGCACAATGCACAAAGGATTGGACGCAAACAAGTAAGTTATGAGTGTGAAGACGTGATTTACGCTGAAAATGAAGGCACGACTCTTAAAAGGTGAAGTTAATGCAGTGGTGCCCTCTCCATCCCAAGGTCCTGATTCCTCAGAAGTAACTAAGATTCTACAGAATGATTACTCTCTCGCTCCCGAATGTCTCCCTAGCTTCCTTTTCTCTCCTTGTTTTTACCACTATCTTAACAAATCTCCCCTTAAAGGCTTTTCTTTGCAGATCCCCCTGCTCTTTTTCGCCTTGTTAAATAAATCATATGTGGGTGTGGGGCTAGAAAATACGCATGTTGCCTTTGGGCACTTGTCATGGAAGAGATTAATTTCCTATTGGGGTCACTGGTTTGGAAAGTCATCTCCCCAAAATCTCTTAAACCCTGACTCGTGAAGGGATTATCATTGATGCATGCTGAGCCCAATTTATTGTAATGGGGATGGTAAAAAAACAACTATATAATAAATGATGCTATCCTATAAATAATTCCAATTTATTTTAATGCTCGCTTTTCCTGAACAGATAGAATGTGATTTAACATTTGTAGGCCTCCTGATTCTTCAAAATGTACTGAAGCCGGAAACTTCTCCCGTTATTGCGCAGCTGTCAAACGCCAACATTCGCACGGTGATGGTTACTGGTGAGTCTATTCGGTTAATAGTTGGTATATAGCGGGCCTGGTGGCTATATTGGATTACTGGTGGGTCATTTTAGTTACTGGCTGGTCGATTCTGTTACGGGTCTTGGAAGCTGCGCTCCAGTAAGCTTTTTCTTGAGACACGATAGGTAATAGCAGTAATGTACCCCGCCCAACCAGCCACTCATTGCATCCCATACTGACTGTATGGGATGCGTTGAGGGGTAGAGAGGTAGGAAATGTGTTGAGAAGAGGTGAGATTGGCACCCTCAACCAACTCCGCCGACTGGAGTGGGTTCACAGAGACCCAACATTCCTTCTATATTCAGGTTTTGTTGCACTTGTGTTGGACATGTTGTGAATGTGTCGAACTCTGTCTAGTTTGTGGTGGGAGTGGGAACTGATTTCTGTATCGGTCTAGCCATTGTAATATTTAGGGTAGTGACTGCACCGAAGCCTTGCCGATGGATTACCTATGTTCCCAAAGGTCACACTCATATCCGTATATCTTTGATGTGGACCGGCGAGGGGGGAGCATCCTATCCGCTGGTTAGTAACTCAACAACAATATTCCCCCCAACGAGGACCGGCTCTCTGGTGGTTTCAGGCTCGCCAGCGATTGTTATTCTGATTTTTATGTTCATTTAATTAGGTTGAGGGATCTCGGCCACGAGGAGAGGAACGAATGTCGCTATAGTGCACATCATACTCTTGGTTCAGGGTTGAAATCATGGAAAATCAAATTGTCCAATATGAAGAAATTTAATTTCTAAGATTGATTTATTCTATGCAACTTTTCTGTAAATCTCATTTTCATGATCTAAATATTGAGTGCTTTTCTCGGTGGTCTATTCTGGCTCTCACCCACCCATCTCCTCTCGTTTTAGAGTGGTCGCGTCTTTTGCAAGTGGATATGACACGATCACTCCCTCTGGATGCAATCATTGAGTTTATATCACCCGACTTGGATGTATTCTGCGTGTGGTTAAGTTGCAATTGAACTTCCACTTCCTGTTGCATGGACTGTTAGCACAGAGGGAGGGGGGTTATAAAATACCCACATCATGCAACAGCGTCCCTCCACTCTAACATGATCCCCACAGGACAGCCTCACAGAAAGCGTGGCCCCACTTCATTGTGGTAATATTGATGGGGCCAACATCAAGGTCTGTAGGATCAAGCTTTCTCCCTTAATCTCATGGGAGCTATAAACAACAACCTATCATGACCATAAACAGCTTAGGGATCAGCCGAGACTCCCTGTACAACTCTCTCACAGGATTGAGAATGAACAGAGAAATCCCCCACTTTGAGTGGTTTCCCCGAGATGTTCAATCTCAATTAAGATCATATTGCAGGTGAAAATTGGCTCACCTGCTGCGTTTGCGTCCTGTGACAAGTATAGGGTCACCATGCCCAATGGTGAGTACAATATAAAAAACTAATACTTCCCCTCGACCATCGACGGAGCCGACTTTGAGCAGCTATCCTGTTTTCGCAGGGGACCCTCCAAAACTCTTTGACCAGAGAGGAGGCTTACTCCTCTCCTAGGCCTACGTGTATAAGGGACTCCCCCTCAGCCCCTTCTCTGGAGTTGCCCTTTCCAGCGGCAGTCCCTACTTTTCTTAAACAGGGGGCTGCCAAGGAAGCAGGCACGCGGAACAAAATTGACCGCTCCCTTAAGGGGGCAAGAGATAACAGGGCCCGTGCCTCCTAATGTCCTGCATGCATGCGCGACCAGCTTGCAGGGGGTCACTATACCTGTCCCTTTCTCTTCCCCGACGAATGCTGGTTCGCCGGCCCAAGAAAAGAAAAAAAGGTTCCTTGAATGGGGTCCGTGATATCTTAGGGGGGGAAGGCCACATGGAGGCCCCTCTGAGGTGACCCAGCTCCAGACATTAGGATCTTCCACGGGGTCGAACCCGGTCTCAGTGTCAACCACAGAACCAGTGTCCGCCCCTATTCAAGCTCCTCCTCAGACGGCTCAGGTCCCCGAGACCTCACAAAGAGAGGAGGGATCTTCCGTGGCTGATGCTTCTGTGACAGGCAAGTCTTTCTCCATTTCAGTGAAGGATCTTGCCGAGGCTGGCCCATCTGGCCTAGGGGCTCCTACCAGCGGAGGAGAGAAGCGGATTCATTCCCCACCCTCCTATCATAAGAAAAAAAAAGAAAATGAAAAAGACTCGAGGTTCCTCCGCAGGAGCAGATGGGACCGCTGCCGTTTCGGTATGCGACCGAGCCAAGAACGGCACGTCCGGTCCCGGTTCTCCCCCGGGTGGGAGTCCCTGACAAAGACCAAAGATGTGAAGAGCGGAGCCTCGATTACGTCAGGGCCCCGCATTCAGAGGCTACCTGGCGTTTTCGAGCTCGTTGGCTTCAAATGCTTCCTTGTTATTCTCTCCACTGATGGCAGCATGTTGGCTAAGGGTAACATGATCCATTAAAGAGCTCTAGCTAGTGTGTTTGGTAGAGAGCCGAAGGTGATCCGTTTCTCGGACGGGAACCGTTTGGAGAGTGCGTCGAATCCATCCGAGGCAGCCACGATTAGTGCCATTCGGACACTTGATGGCACGCCGGTGAGTGTAACGCCGCACGCTACTATAAACTTCGTGAAAGGAGTGGTTTATGCGAGGGAACTCGTGTTCTACTCCATAGATGACATCACATTAGAGCTTACCGACCATGGAGCGGCCACAGTTGAGCGTGTGATGCGAAAACAGGGAGAGGCCTCGAGACCCACCCCTTACGTTCGACTGTGACAAGCTCCACGAGTCGGTGCGTGCCGTTTGGTACCGCTACCGCGTGAAGGCATTCGTACCAATGCCGCGGAGGTGCTACTACTGCCACCGCTTCGGCCATACTAAACCCTCCCTTTTCGACGTCGAAATTCAGGATTACCCGAAGTCTGTAAGTTGCTCCGAGGCTGCACATGATGCGGATTTGGCCATTCCAAGTTTAAGAAGGTCATTTCGATGGTCTTTCGCTGTAGCAGACATCGCCGCAACAATCAAGTCCAAATCGTGTGTGGCCAAGTGTGAATTGCGGAGAGCCGCACCCCGCGTCTTCGAAGCAATGGGGTGTGTATCTCCTTGAAATGGAAATCCTGGCCGTTCAGGCCCATGATCGTCTCTCATTTCGCGAGGCTAACGACTTGATCTTGCCGCGCCCGGCACTGCCTGAGACGTCTTATGCCTTATTATTAAGAAATACTTAAATTTCTCGGAATGACTATAGACAGGAAACACCATGGAAGCCACATATAGTAAATCTACGGAATCAATGCCTCAAGAACATGAATATACTGAATGCATTGTCATATAAGAGCTGGGGTACTGACAGAGCATCTTTCTTCCACATCTATAGAACGATCATATGGAATAAACTAGACTATGGATGTCCTATATATGCATCTGCTCCAAAAACAACCCTACAACTATTGGACCCAGTAAACCATCTCGGAATTTTTCTATGTACACGAGCCTTCAGAACATCGCCAATTCCTAGCTTATATTGCGAGTTAGGAGAACCCTCCTTTGATGATAGGAGAAACAAATTAAGCCTCCAACTATATACTAGATTGTAGAATGCCAGGAACACCAGCCCATGGTATCATTTCAGGCTAGTACTAACCACCTGTTTGCTAACCCAAGAACACACATAACTCTTGGATATAAAATGAGAATTAAATTCCCAGCTCAACTTACCAAATATTCCAACATCAATTATAGCCTATGTCCATCACTATAGAGAGCCATGGTGTCTATCTTTGCAACCCCCATGTGAGAAATATACTGAAAGCAGAGCAGGTACTCCTGACTCTATTTTACGGATGGAACATGAAGCCCATAGACTCACCAAACATAGAGGACAAACTCCTATCTACAGTGCTTGACAAAAGTTTAGGCCGGGTGCGTGTCAGACAAGTTGCAGCATGATAAAAGTGTCATAAGAAATATTAATCTTACCCTTAATACTTTGTTGGGCATCCTTTGCGTTTCTTGACATCCCTCAGGCGTCGTGGCATGGACATAGCAAGATCATGTAGCTTCTGGGTAGGTATAGCATCCCAACAAGCCCTAATTTCCTTCTGAAGCTTGGGAAGAGTGCTCACGTCCTTCCCTTGTAATTGCCTCGCTTTCCCCATAATAAGGCCACAAACACTCCCAAACTACAAAAACCCAGTCACTAAATGACGTTAGTCAGAACACAACAGCACAGTCCTTTCACTACTGCGGACAAGCCAACACTGAGCACGTGCTGGTAGGCTGAGCGGGGAAACAGAGATGTAGTGACGTCATGCAGCCGGTCCAAACTTCTGACTAAATGAAATCACCCTCATCTATACCATTCTTTTTTAAACATAAGTTTAGCTTCCCCCCCCTCCCGTTCACCCCGCCTAAACTTTTGTCGAGCACTGTACACTGATGGATCCAGGCAGGCTGAGGTTGTCGGATGCTCAGCTATCTTTCCAGACCAATCCTACTCAAGACGTCTTTGCTGGGAGCCACCAGCGTGCTAAGTGCAGAATTGCGAGCAATATATATAGCACTTCCATATACCTTACATACTGGATCCTTAAACTTTGTAATATTCTCAGACTCCCAGAGTGCTATTACTGCTATAACAAATAAGTACTCCACCCACTCTCTAGTTCAAGAAATTTATAACTGGATGGGAATTTTATCAGCAAAAGGCATAAACATAAACGTTTGTTGGTCTCCTGGACATGTAGGCATTCCCAGAAATGAAAGAGCAGATAGAAAGGCTAAAGACGCAACAAGGAATAGAAACTTAGACACTAGAGTAAAAATACCTGCAAAAGATCTTTACCCTGAAATCAAGAGGGTCATATTAAGAAAATGGAAAGAGAAATGGGGAGAAATACCTGAAGCGCAAAACAAACTAAGAAATATCAAAGACAAAGTGCAACCATTTAACACCTCTCACTCAAAAATACGCAGAAATGAAACCCTACTAACAAGACTACGCATAGGACACACTAGAATCACTCATGGCTACCTACTGACAGGAGAAGAACAACCTTTGTGTGAAGATTGCTACTTACCTTTGACAGTCCATCATATTTAGAGTGAATGCCCTAATTATAGGCAGAGCCGAATAAGGCATTACAGAACGGATGGCCTCATTGCACCTCTGAGCCTAAAAAGTATGCTAGGTGATGACTCTAACGTAACAGGAAAGATACCAAAATTTGTGGAAGAGGCTGAAATACTGAATGAAATATAGAAGGATCCGGAAAGGATTATGATTGAACAATAGAAAAGGAGCACACAAGCATAAATAAGGACTCTGCGTATAAAACTATTAAATAAAAAAAAAGAAAGAAAGACACCCTCTCCTCCTGGCCTATCCAGGCTTACGAGCATAGTCGTTTCCACGCCCATTCGGAAACCTTCTGGGGATTCTACCCACCCCAGGCGTTCCTCTGGTAGAGCTGGTGGCATAAAGAGTTCACACCCAGCCCCGGCTAAAACCAGGACTCCCACTCCTTTCCCCAGCTTGACCCGTTTTCCGTAAGGCGAAACGGCCGCGCACCTGCACCGACTCGTTAGACTCACAGGAGGCAACATCATTGAAGTTGGTCGTGGGTTCATCTTCCGGGGTTTCTAAAGCTTCCTCCCAAAAGGGTGACAGGACTAAAGGAGTTAAGGCTCCTACACCCACACCTAGTGATAGGCAGGGTAATTCGAAGGCGGTGGATCTAAAGTTTCGTGGCAGAGGGAGAAAAATACTCTCATGGCGAACCCAACTTGCCCCGATAACTCGTCGAAAGCGACAGCGCATTGTCCCACCAACAGCGTCGGAGTTCTGGGTCCGGGAAGCGTACGGCCATTCCCGTGAGTGTCTTCTTTTCGAAGAGGATCCCCGCATCTCCGAGCTAGGCCTAGAGGGCATATACCTTCATTGGAATTGCCGCGGACTCCGGACCAAGTGGGAGGAGCTGTGGAGTCTCGTCTCGTGTCGTTTTCCCTTAGCTATCTTTTTGCAGGAGACCATGCGGGGCGCGTGCCCCCCTGCCCACCCTCCCGGGGTATAAGGGTTTTGCGACCCAACCACCACGGGATAGGGGTCGGGCAGGAGGATGCGCGATTTCCACCTGGCACGATGTCTCCGTTCTTCTCTTGGCTTTAGATACCTCATTTCAGGCGGTGGCTGTGCAGCTGCACCTGGATAGGAGGTATACTATTATTTCTGCGTACATTTCACCGTCAGCCGACTTCGACGCGGAGAACTTCCGCCGCGTCGTGGCACGGTTGCCGAGGCCCTTTTTGCTTCTCTGAGATCTGAACGGTAGACATCCCCTCTGGGGAGACTACTCGATTAATCCCAGGGATCAAGTCCTTGCCGAGCTGGAGATAAGTCTCTTTATTGTGGATGACTTTACGCATCACTGCCCGAGAAGCGCTTCATTTTCTTGCCTCGATCTATTTTTGTGCTCTCCGCATGCACAGCCTGATTTTGGGTGGGGGGTGGTCGATGACCTTTATGGTAGTGATCACTTTCCCATTCAAATGTCATTTTCTGGGCCGCTGCCGCATGATAGCCCGCCTAGGTGGTGCCTGGCGCGGGCGCGGTGGTCCGCTTTTAAGGAAATGACTTATTCTCTATCTCGATCGAGGAGTTTAGGTCTGTGGATGAGGCCGTTGAGTTCTCCGGCAAACTCATCGCCGTGGGCCTAACTACTATTCCTATAACATCTAGCCATTTTGCACCCCGACCGCTTCCGTGGTGGTCAGAGGAGTGTGAGATGGCCCTCAACCATAAGCGTTATGCCTACATGCGCTTTAAGCCCAGCCCGAATGATTTCACTCGGTGAATTTCGTCGTGCTAGTGCTAGGTTTCGGTATATTTCGAAGCACGCCCTCCGCTCTTCTAGGCGTGCATACGTGTCTTCACTTAACTGGATACCTCTCTAGCAGAGGTGTGGAAGCGAGTCAAAAGGATTCGGGGCAAGTTCTCGCAGGACCCCCTCCCGTTCGCCAGGCTAATGTGACCGTAATCTCGGACCCCGTGTCCTTGGCGGAATCCTTCGCGACCGCTTTCTCTGCATTCAATGCGCGTCGTGAAGGCAGGCTGACTGGACTTTACACCTACAGAGCCGGAGAACCCTTCAACGACAGGTTTACTCTGAGTGAGTTGCGTTCCGCTCTCGCTTCATGCGCAGCCACCGCCCCTTGTCCGGACGATGTCCGTACGCCATGCTTCGACGCCTGGGTGAGTGTGGCATGGCCTTTCAGTTAGATTTGTTCAACAGGATCTAGGTAGAGGGTATCCTTCCAGATTCCTGGCGAATCGCTACTGTGCTTGCTTTTCGCAAACCGGGGAGATATCACTTTACCTCTACCGATTTTCTCCCAATCTCTCTAACCTCCTGCGTGTACAAGTTGATGGAGGAATTGATAAATGCTATACTAGCCTTTTTTCTAGACAGCCGAGGCCATCTGTCTTCTGCACTGTACGGCTTCCGTATCGCCATGATACCGCATGGCATACGGTATCTAGAGACTCTCCACACGATGGGGGCGATGGGACGTCTCCCAATCCTTATATCTGAATTTCTGCGAGATAGTCGATTCCGCGTACGGGTTGGGGGAGCCCTCTCCGGCGCAATGGAGCAGGAAGAGGGTGTCCCATAGGGAAGTGTCCTCACTGTCACACTCTTTGCCCTGACCATCAATGGCATCACTTCGGTGCTGCCGGAAGATCTTCTCGTTACGCTCTACGTGGATGACCTTTCGATCTCTTTTGGCGCGGCCCAGATGCCAACTCTGGAACGTCGACTCCAACTGGCATTTAACCGCGGCTCTCGCTATGCCGAAGCCCACAGGCTTCGGTTTTCCTTGGCCAAGACTAAGGTGGAGCACTTTTACCGTCATCCACGGCTTCACCCTGACCCAGACATGTTTCTAAATGGGGTTCGCCTGGATCTGGTGGACTTGTATTTGACCGACGCCTCACCTGGGCGGCTCATATTCGCAGCCTTAGGGTCTCTTGTATCCGCGCCATGGATATGCTTGGCTCCGTGACGTTCAGTGCCTGGGGCGCTTTATCGATCCTTTCTTCGTTCGAAGCTCGACTAGTGATGCGAGTTTTATGCATCCGCAGCCGATCGTGTATTGAGGAAGGTGGACACGATCTACCAAACCGGCCTTGCCCTGGCTACCGGTGCCTTCCGCTCGTCCCATATTGAGAGCCTACTTGTCGATGCTGGGGAGATGCCACTCGCCTGTACGCCCGAACCCGGCGGTACCTTCAGTCGCCAATATCTCCCCAGTGCATCTGCAGCTGATTTCGACAGTGCTTATGTCGCCAAGAAACGCCAGTCATACCCTAAGCTGGTTTGGTTTGGTTTAGGGCTAGCCAACTCCTTTGAGAACTAGGTATAGCTCTTGGGCCCGGGGAGCCCCTGTTTATACCCAAGACGCCACCCTGGAGGGTACCACCTTTGACTATTTGTCGCCAGGCTCTCCTACCAAAGTTTCTACAGCGCTCTTTTGGAGCACACTTCGTGTCACGTTGGAACCGTGCCAGTGTATACGGATGGCTCCAAGTCTCAAGAGGGTGCCTGTTTCCACGCCGTGTCCCCTCATTTTGAAGTCAGCAGGGCTCTGTCAGGTGCTGCGTCTGTCTTCATGACCTAGCTGATTGCAATACACCGCTTGGTACGGGGCATAACGCAACGTGCCCGGTTCGGAGACCGGATTGTGATTTATATCGACTCACAAAGCGCCCTGAGTGCTCTGGCCGCATTGCAATCTCCGCATCCCGTGGTTCGCGATATCTGTGACGCTATGATTTTGGCGAGCCTGGCGGATATCGAGATTATCTTGTGCTGGGTTCTGGCCATGTAGGAATTGCTGAGAATAAGGGCGCCAATGAGTCCGCGACGACTGGGCCACCAGAACAGCGTTTCACTCTAATCATTGCAGCAATACTGGCAACCCTCCCAGCTGCTTGACAAAGAAGATGGGAGACTGTCGACTCGAACTTAAAGTTGCGTGCCATTACGCCGCAACTGTTCCCATGGAGCTACTCTCCAATGCCACGACGGCTTCAGGTTACTTTCAGTCGTCTCCGAATTGGACACACTCCAGGGACGCACCGCCATTTGATGAAGCGTTCGCCTGCGCCTTATTGTGACGACTGCGTTGTCCCCCCCAACTGTTCGGCACATTCTTGTTCAATGTCCCAGACTGGGTGATCTTCGCGCACGTTACCTTTCCCGGTACCGGGACGAGCGGGGTCGCTACCGTTTGTCCCTTGTACTCGGGACTGGTTCGTGCACACAAACGCGTAGTATACTACTTTTTGGAGGAGCTGCCAGAGTCAGCTTCCTTCTTGTTGCATTTTTGCTTTTTTTCTTTTTTTTCTTCTGTAGACGAACTCTTACATTAAGAACGTTTCGAATACCGCGTAAGATGCTGTTTGATTATATGAATAAAAAAAAGAGCTGGCCGAGGAGCAAGGTGGTAATGGAGAGGATTTGCGATGGGGCGTGTTTGGGCTATTTTTCCGAGTGATATGAATCTTGACTGGGCGAGATGCTACTGCACATAATCCCATGGCTACAATGCCCATTCAGCATGAAAAAGGTGTTGGATGTCTGTACTTGATAGGGCATTTTAGGGGTAGCGTCCGTGCGCACCAACCATTGGTAATCGGCTAATTATGATGGTTTTAAAAAGCATTTCTACACTTTTTCTTTAGAAGCCACCCTTGAGAAGATCACTCCTGAACCTCATTACACTGCTTAAAGATTGAAACTAGCTATGCTAGCCTTCAATGGCATTATTATGCTCTCCAATATTGTCAGTTATCTTGATTGGGGCACTAGCAGTAGCTAATGATTCTACACCTTTGGCAGTCATTGGGAACTGACAATAAACCTGGACCCTGTTGCGATATCGGCTAGACTTGAGGTTGATTCGCTGATTAAAACATAAAACCTTTGAACTTTCTTCTCTATTTTTTTCCTTCTAGGTGTTCTGCTTTCTTTAATATTCCCGTTCTCTGACAGGAGACAACATCTTGACTGCGACTTGTGTTGCACGAGACTGTGGAATGGTCGGACAACATGATAGAGTCCTTCAAGCAAAGATTGTGAAAGGCTCCGATGAAATGCTTGATCTTCTCTTCGAGCCAGCGATTCCTGGGCACTACCTTGACTCTACAGATGTGGGCACACAACGAGAGGTGATAAGTCCTCGTTTTATCTTAATTTTTGGCTTCCCTACTTCTTCAGTGAGGTGGGTGGCCACCAGGAACGTCTGAACATCCCCCAGATAGGTCTACAGGTCCCTCAGTGTGGTGGTGGAGTGTTGGATTGCTGCTTGTGAAAGGTTAGGGTAGTCGAGGTGGTGTTTAGCCTAATCTTTGTCTCGGTTACATTTGATGCATGTCCGTTTTGGGGCAGTAGGGCAAGGTTTACTTTGCGGGGGGGGGGGGGGCTCACTTTGATGTTTGGTTGGAGTTTAAGTGTCGGTGGGGGTGGGGGGATAGTCTGGATGTGGTTTAGCTGAGGAAGTGGTCGTAGTAGTGTGCTGTGGATTCTTTTTTATCGTATAGGATTTGTTTTGTTCTAAGATACAGTGCTCTGCTGAAGTTTTGGGTTCTTATCATGTTTAAGGTGTACTCCAATTAGTAATATTTTGTTTTCGAATGGTAGAATGCAAGTGGTTTATGTGTATCCTGTAATAATTTGAAGTGCTTTGGTTTTGGACATTGTTGAGTACCAACCTGATGCTGCTGATGGGTTGCAGATGAATCTTATGATCTTTAGTGGCTCATGTTATCCAAAGGTGATGTTTACTAGTGTTTATAAGACTTTCGTTGTCGCTCATGTGAGTAATGAGCGTGGTTTGCAGGCGGGTGTGAGTTTCATTTAAAGATAGGACTTGTTCGTTCAGTGATTTTTTGGTTTGAATAGTGTCACTGAGGTTTTGATGGCGGAGGATGTTATTAAGCTTGTGTTGTTTTTTATGGTAGGGGTTTATCATCGATCAGCTCTCATTTAAGATGCCTTTATTTCTCTGGGGATTTAGTGATTAACGTGGATTACGGTGACTAACCACACCTACAAATGGCTTAATTTCACCAAAATCGGAAACTGTATTTCCTCTCAGCTAACCCGTGTAAGCCATTGTTCTAATATGCTTATGTTTCGTTGCAATGTTATGGTTATCGAAATGTCGTCTGTTAAGGTGTTTGTTTGATTATTGTGAAGTTCCGTTGGTGAATGTCTTGAATAAATTGAAAAGGGAGGTGATAATGGCACCTTGGGAATGGCGTTGTTGGGTGGTAGTACTCTTGATTTGGGTATAACATGCCCTTGTCTGCCGAAGATTAATTTAATTTGCCATTTTTTTGTCTATTTCTGCGAAGATAGTGTGTGAGGCGGAGAGGTATTTGTTGAAACTGTCTAGATTGTTCTGTGTGAGTTTGGTTAGAAGGTTTGTGGTTGAGAGTTCTTTTCTGAATCTGTGTTGTCTATGATAAGGTTTTGTTTTGATGTATTCTTCTGTGCATTACTTTTTAAAGTTTTTTTGGTAATACTCACAGTAATAAGAAGGGTCTGTATGAGTCGGAGGAAGCGCCTGATATGATATGTTGCTGTTTTCCTGATTGAGGGGGAGAGGGTATTGTTGAGTCAGTTTTGGTTGATAATGTCAGTGGTGGCAGGGATTGCAACGTTCCCTTTGTGTTTTAGGTTGATGTTTGATATGACAGAACCTGTGGCTTTGGAGATTTTAAATGGTTTGATAACTAACAACGTTTTCAGGGGTGAATAAGTGCTTGGTCTTTGCTATAAATTTTTTTTTCCTTTCGATTTGTCTATGTATGGGTGAGAAACTGGTGTTTGATATCCATGTTGCAGTGCTGTTTTGGGGATGCTAATTTGTTGTGAGTATTTAGCGATTGGTGTATGTGAGGGCGAGAATAGAGTTTCCTTTGTGTTTTATTTAGGGTTCTCCAGAGTTGCGTTGTTAGTTTTGTTGATATATTGGTTCCAATTTTCAGTTTATCCTTAGATTAGATGATGTGTGTGTATTGAAGTGTTGGGTTGTTGTAATTCTTGTAGCAGGGTTTGGAATGTTATGATTTGGGAAGGTGGTTTCAAGGGAGGTCAGTTATTGTGTTCCATGTGGTTCTGGTATGTAAATAAAATGAGCAGAATGTCCAGTGAAGTCTGTTGAATTGGTTGATTTGTGCTGTTTAATGTGGCAAGTGTGTTACTTTGTCGTCTGCTAATTGTGTTTTGAGCCATGATCGGTCGCAAGCATTGAAATCACCGCAGGGGAAAAGGTTAGGAAGCTGTGTAAGTGATTCAAGGACTGGTGTATTGTTTTGCCGATCTTCTTTTGGATGTATGGGAGGAATATTGTGGTTTTGTTAGGAGGGGGAGGAGATATCCCACAAATGAGTATAAATTTGAATTTCCCTTTTTGTCTTCAAACATGTCCCATAAAATTGACCCTCTTCCAAAGTTCGCTTTTGCAGTTTTCGCTCTCTTATTTTTTTTTCAACCAAGTGAAATTACCCTCTTCAGTCACGCTTGTGTCCTTTCTCACTAAAATAAATTAAGGTACAGGAACTCATTCCTTTTGAGAGAAAGGATTGAGATTTTAGTTATTACCAAGTATGTACATATAATACTTGGAGATTCCCCTTTCGCGTCTATACTATTATTATTATTTGAGATAATGAACACAAAATTCTTGTGGGAAAAGCCTAGCGGCCATGAACTTGAAAACAAGCTCCCACAGAACACTGTGTCTATATGTCAAATAAGAAAGAAATGAATGCTAAAAGAAAGAAATTGAAATGTGTAAATAGATAAATAAATAAGTTTAAAATTATTAAAATCAAATCAATATTAAAATTATGAGGCAGTAGCGCCCCCCACCCTTAATCTAGTATTGCAACTTCGTTTGAAGATATTGAGATCTTCCTGCATAACTTCTGCAGGAAGAACCTTCCACTGCTTTACCGTACTTGGCAAAAAGCAACGCTGAAACTGAGAAGTGCGGCAGTGGGGAATGCATAGTGCATGTGGATGTTGTCCATCCGCAAACCCTGTTGCTCTAGCAAGAGGCAGGGGCTCAGGAATTAAAAATGATAGCGCCTTTCAAAATAGTATTAGTAATTCCTCTTGCACATCTCGCTTGCTTCAACAGTCCCCTACCATCATCTTTTGCCAACTATAAAACCACCTCCAAATAATTACTTTCAAACATTAATAATGACTCTTTTCAACCCAAGATTACACAGGTTCGAGTGGAAAAAGATGAAAAGCATCATTTGGCTGTGACAGGAAGTGTATGGTCGCAGATTCGAGAGACTTTCCCACACTTAATTCCGTACATTGTGTGCGAGGGAACCATTTTTGCTCGCATGTCGCCGGATCAGAAAGTGCAGCTTGTTGAGGAATTGCAGAAGTTAGATTACGTGGTTGGCATGTGTGGTGATGGAGCTAATGATTGTGGGGTAAGGATGCCTCTTATACTTATAATGATTTCCGGCTTTAGCCAAGAAGGGATTGGTATTTTTGTTAAGCATAGCTGGGCCTGGTGATCTTGTACTTCGACCCAGGCACTTTTAGTGGCCCTTTTTCGAATATAGTAAAGATAATCCTCCCGGATCATACTAGTCAAGATCTTAAAAATGACTAAAAAGGATAATCCTTCCAAGAAAATAAAGGTAAGTAATCGGAGATAAGTATAACAATTAAAATAACCTTATTTTTTTAAAGAAATTATTTAATATTAATTATTTAATAAATTTATTGTGCGCAATTGGCTGGCAAGTGTCTCTCAAAATTCACTGAAAACATGTTCTTCAAGCTACATAAATTCTTGTCGGTACCAGTTTAGGAATTCTCTCCTACATCCATCCATCCGTTTAATTCTTAGTTTGTGCTTATTCCAATAGCTTAATTGATGGTATATGAGTATAGCTAGGTTACTTATGATGTTTGGATAAGCTTTCAATGGTCGCTGTGTATATGGTTGTTCCCGGTTGTACTACTTCCATTCGCGAGAGTCTCGTTGCACTGCCTAAGTCAACAATCTCAATGTAGCCCAACGTTGGAGACGTAGAATAAACAACAATTCTGAATACCCATAAAGGAGTATGAGGGTCACGTCCCCGATGCTTTGGTTTATGACGAAGATACCCCTCACCAATTTGCATAATTGTACCCTCTTTCACCAACTTTGAGGGGGTTCTCGTTAAAATGGTTTGTACAAATTTCAAGAAAAGAGCTGACGTGTCAATCAAGTCGCATTTGAAATGTTTAATAATGTCACAAACTCAGATGCAGGCATTTACTGACACCAATAAAAATTAACTTCAATCATAACAGCAAGTGGGACACTCCCAACTACATATATACACACTAGAATACTAGCTCACACAAAATTGCATGACTGCCTCAGCCAACACTAACGCTTTTCACACGTAACTACCACGAATTGAACAAACACCCCCAAATCAGACTAAACGGACAACACTTGTCTCTAAACAACTCCCCACCCCCACCCTTCTATGACTCACACTAGACACCCACATGACATTCAAATCCCACTACAAGACCACAAAGAAAATCAACGCCCTCAAAGCACCATCAAACATCACATTTGGACACCAAAAAGAGCCTCTCACTACTCGATCCAAACAAATCATCTCCACCACCCTCAACTTCGCAGCACCAGCGTGGCACCGAACCACACCCAAATCTCACATGAGCACACTCCAAACCACATAGAACAAGGAACTGTGAATAATCACAGGATGTACACGCTAAACATGATTGGAACCCAACACTTTATCACAGCATTGACCTATCCCTCACCCCAAACACCACCTGACAGCAAATCCCACACCACCCAGACAAAAGAAAAAGCCCCAGCACACGACTCCCAACACCTCTACAATAACCTCCCTCCCCCACCACCAAACCATAACTTAATCAAACACATCCCCAGTATCTTCACCCTAAGATACTTGAACACACACTCACCAAACAACATCCTAAATGAGTCTCTACCCCCTTAATAAACCAATCATTGAAATCACTACACATAACACACCAAGTAATCCTATCTCAACCCAGGTCAAGCCAATCCATTAAACTCCAATAATACAAACGCATAGAATAAATCTTGCCACTCAACACCAACATGCACCCAGACAGCCTCACACACACACCTATTCATAGATTGCCCAAACCTCATACAAGCTTAAGAACCTAGGATGCATTGTAAATGAAGGTGGTACAGATGAAGCGGATTGGTGAATCTGTCAGAAAGCTGCATAAAATTAGGCTGGTGTCAATGTTGTGTATGGAAGAAGGAAAGATCTCAAGTGAGAGTCGTACAAGCACACACTACACACAAGTTTAAGA
Organism: Ceratothoa steindachneri; assembly: GCA_963969495.1. NCBI lineage: Eukaryota > Metazoa > Arthropoda > Malacostraca > Isopoda > Cymothoidae > Ceratothoa > Ceratothoa steindachneri. The sequence continues at coordinate 117,337,053 of OZ018332.1, forward strand.
ACCTAGGATGAATTTTAAATGAGGGTGGTACAGATGAAGCAGATTGGTGAATGTGCCATAAAGCTGCATGAAATTAGGCTGGTATCAATGTTGTGTATGGGAGAAGGAAAGGGTAGTACAAATGGACAACTTGAGAGGGATGCTTGGTTTGCGAAAGGTAGATAGGACCGAGTAGGTAAGATATGTTTATGATGCGAATCAAGTTATGACAATGTTCCGACGTGGTATCTGAATATAATAAAAATGGATGAAAAACGATCGATTTGTAAACAGAATCCTGAGTCTCAGAGTATGTGAAGGATTAGAAGGCCGCCTAGAGGGTAGCTTGAGTATTTGCGTGTGTTTGAAAGAGAGAGAGAGATGACAGAGGACGAAGTGTATGATATGTATGTATTGATGGGATTTGTGAGGTGACGTGCTACATGTCTTGTGTTCATCGATGACCGATCTCGATGGTGCCTATACCGACGTGAGACGCCAATCAGACCTTAAGCCTGTTAGGTGTAGGGCAAGGCACTTCCTTCGAGACCTCGGTGTAGCTCTCAAGCTACACCTTCGAACTTTAGTCACTACGCCTCTGTTCCCAAAGCTTCTACAGCAACGAGAGTAGTACTGCGTTCGCATTTCTTGAATCACATGATGTATCACGCTGGAACCATGCCAGTGTTTGAAGCCGGCCGGTTTCTTTAGGGCGCTGCCTCTGTCTTCACGTTCTTGTGCTTAATAGGGGTATAAATGGAGTGAGAGGGGCCGGTTGGCGTTCAACCGCGCCAACCCCACTGTTGGAAACGTCGAAGTTGAAGTCTTGAACTTAATGAATGCAGTTATATCTATAGACAAAAGCAGCAGCATCCTATAAAAGGTCGAGAAATATTGTGCTTTTATATCTACTCGAACGTCTTTTCAAATTATTGCGACACTTTTGACAGTTGCGGTAGCTTCAATTACCTTATTACCCCCTAACTGGTTATTATGGCCAGCTCACGTCTGTCAGGAAAGTCGCCACCGCGGATTGAAGTTCTCCCTGTCTCAAATGATATGTTGTCTCTTTGGGTTCTATGAGAACCACATAGACAGGGATATTTTGTAAAATTCCGGCGATCGTATGCTCTATTAGTGGTTCAAATGGGGTAGCAACTCCGTTGAAATGTCTTTGACACAATAAAACACGAATGACTGATTACCGATTAATTAATTAGTGCATCGCTACTGAGATGGGTGTTATAATCCGGTTATTTATAGTGAAACAGCCCTTTGGAAAACAGTTGTGTCTCTCCTTCCCTCACTGGGACACTAAGGAAGAGATTTGGGGCGCTTTTGTGCCGTTTGTATCATTCTATATTAAATACTACATTCATATTGTTTTCTGAAGGCGATTAAAGTTTGTTATATTTTCGGTACCTTTGCACTTTTTACAAACTTGTTCATGCAGGTCTATAATAGCCATTTGGGCTATTATAGACCTCATTCTTAAGCCATTTTCCTTTTTTATCAAAATTTGTGCTTCACAACAGTGATTTTTATCAACCTTTGTATGGCACACATCTCTGTTTCATACGTGGTAACCCTACAAGGGGGAACCATGTTGCTACTGACATCTGGAGGATTGCATGCCCTCCCGGCATCAATGCCCCCCAGGGGTTGGGATCGGTTCCTCACGGCCCGAAGCTTCTTTACTACTCATATACATATGTATATGTAAATCCACACATTTCATTTCCTCCATCTTTACGAATACCTCTCACACTTTCTGACAGAGATGCCCTCGTTGATTTTCGAATCTGGTTTTACTTGCTCATTGAAGCGGAACCCTTTTAGTTGCCATGACGACACGCGAGTTCCCTGTCTTATTTTCAAAAACTGCGCCCTTTCTTCACCAGGCGTTGAAAGCCGCGCACGTTGGGATCTCGCTCTCTGAGGCGGAAGCCAGTGTGGCGGCACCATTCACTTCGCACGTTCCGAACATTTCGTGCGTTCCCAAAGTCATCTGCGAAGGACGGGGCGCTCTCATGACCAACTTCTCTATCTTTAAGTATATGGCTCTCTACAGCATCATTCAGTTTGTGTCTGTCCTCATTCTATACTCGGTAAGTAGGGCCCTTACGTCTTACGTCTTGAAAAAGGTAGAATTTTTTTAAGTGAGTAGTCGAAGTATAGTGGATAGGATAGTTAGGATATAGTGGTGAAGAAGAATGAGTAAGAGTTGGAGTTAGTTGCTGGGTGACCAGCCATCTCTTTGATTCTTATTCTTTATTCTTCCTTGCTATTCTTCAGTGTTCTTTATTGGGGCTTTGTATGGCCCGGGATCATTTTTACAAGAACCGGAGTGGGTCGTTAAGAAGAAGTGAACTGAGATCGTTTTTTGACATATTCCAAATACTTTACAAAGTTCCATATTGCATTTCGATTTTTAAAATGACACTTCTGTCAGTGAATTAAAACTAAGTTATATTCGCCCCTAGCTCTGAATATGTAGACGTGGTCAATGTTTCCTCTTACCACATGAAGATGATTTAAGGATTTTCTTTCCTTTTCAGGCTTGCACCAATTTGAGTGATCCTCAGTTTTTGTACATCGATTTGTTTATTGTAACGTCGGCGGCAGTTTTTATGGGTTATACTAAAGCAAGGCAGTAAGTTTACTACTAAATCGTTTTCCAACCTCCACTTCATTGCATTTGTCCAAATTATTGTACTTATTTGACTTCATCTTTATTTCTTCTTTAGGAGATAGATTTTTCTCTTTAGGTAAATTTTTAGTGTTCTTTTGGTCCCTATAAATGATTATTCATTTTAAGTTTACCAAAGTTATTAAATATGTTTGTATTGCAGTGTATTGGTGCCTAAACGCCCTCTTTCGAATTTGCTGGGATGTGCCAATCTGTTTTCCGTTGTAGTGCAGATCTTTCTTGTGATTGCCACTCAGACGTCGGCCTACTTCTACCTCACAATGCAGCCATGGTAAGCTTTCTTTCATGCCATGACTTACTCGGTGCGACCACGACCGCTCCCCCCCCCCCCCCGAGTCAAAGATCACTCCCGAAAAAAGGTCCTCCTAAAAGGACATATGCCCGCCAGGTTTCGAATTAACAAGAAGACTCTACCCCCAGTGAAATTCCGCATTAGGCCAGGACCTTAATCATTTCTGCGAAGGACCAGGCCCAGGTAGGCTCGTCCATTTTCGGAGCCGAGAAGAGAGCTTAAACACACCCTCCTCAAATAAAAAGAAGAGGGAAATGAAAGGGAATCAAAAGACTTACCTTTCTGGGGACGGATGGGACCTGTTCCGATCCGGCAGATTACCAGGTCAAAGATGACCTCCCCACTCCGGCGCGCCATCATAAAGAGTCTGGCCGCGTATTTTGATAGTTTGCTCACCCCAGCTTACCCTCTCTGCCTTCCTTCAGATAGCCTGTATTTCTCTCCTACCTCGTCGCTTTTCATACAACCTCTCCCACAACTTTCTCTGGTCAGCCTCTAATTTCACAGGGTAGAAGCTGACCTTCTTCTCACCTAATCGTCCCGGATCTAGGCTGAGGGGGGAGGGACAATGTTCCCTAACCCCTGAGCTCCGGTTTGGGATGGTGGGTTTTTAACAACCTGCTTCATCCCCACCCATACCTTCCTCACATTCACTTTCCTTCTCACTTCACCATCTATTTTTTTACGCCGTGTCAAAGGTGGAACCGCCATGCCGAGGGACTGCCAGGCCACCAGGCGGGAGGGGTGGTCCTGAATGGCGGCACCTGGCTCTGCCAGGCCTGTACGCACGCCTTGCAGAGTGGGCTACTGCGAGGGGTGATGAGCGTATGCATCCCTTGAAAAATTTAGGGTCGCAATGACCAATGATGAAAAAATCAAAAATCTTCCCTCAATTTTCCCTTTATCGACGGAGCCGCCCTCGGGCAGCTCCTCAGAAAAAATGGAGGTGCCCCCCTCTGTGCTTGCACAGGGGACTCTCCAAATTTCTTTAACCGGAGAGGAGGCTTACTCCTGTCCTTCGCCTACGGGTGTAGGGGACGCCCCCTCACCCCCTTGTCTGGAGATGCCTTCTGGCACCTCACTCTTACCAGCGGCAGTCCCCCCTTAACTTTCCAAGGGGACTGCCAAGAAAGCCAGCAGGCACCCCATAGCCGACCGCTCCCCATTGAAGCGGCTCGGTAGGGCAAACCCCTTTAGGGGGGTAGAGGGAAGCCAGGCCCCTTCGTTCCCTTCCTTCAAAAGACCTGCTGGCAAGAATATTGAACCTTGCCAGGGTCAAGGCCTGTGCTTCCCAAGACGAGACTAAAGACACTGCTGCCAGTAGGACCTGCGATGTCCTGGGGAGGGATGGCCAACTGGAGGCCCCATCCCTGAGATTGACATGGTCCTTGAGGCAACCCAGCCTCAGACGGTAGAGCCTTCCATGGGAGCGAATCCGGGCTCGGCGCCAACCACTGAACTAGAGTCCGCCTCTATGCAAGGTCCTCCTCAAACGGCTAGGGTTTCCGAGGCAGTACAAGGAGGGGAGGGATCTCCTCCGACCGGTGCCCCTGCGACTGCCAGGACCTTCTCCATCTCGGAGAAGGACCTATCTGAGGCGGTCCATCTGGCCTGGGGGCCCCTGCCGGCGGAGGGGAGAAGCGGGTTCATTCCCCGCCCTCCTCTCCTAAAAAGACTCGGGGCTGCGTGGACGTATGGGTCTGCTGCCACTTCAGTAAGCGACCAAGCCAAGATCGGCACATCCGAGTCCCGTGCCCCCCCCGGGTGCGGAGCCCCTGACTAAGACAAAAAGTGCGCTGGGCGGAGCCTCGATAACATCGGGGCCCCTCATTCAGAGCTTACCTGGCGTTTTTGAGCCCGTTGGCTTCAAACGTTACCTCGTTTTTCACTCCACTGATGGCAGCATGTTGGCCAAGGGCAACATGATCCATCAGAGGAGAGCTTTAGTTAGTGTAATTGGTAGAGAGCCGATGGTGACCCGTTTCTCGGACGGGAGCCTCCTGGCGAATGCGGCGGATCTCTCCGAGGCGGCCAAGATAAGTGCTCTTCGGACACTTGATGGAACCCAGATGAGTGTGACGCCGTACTCTACCATGAACTTTGTGAAAGGAGTAGTTTATGCGAGGGAACTCGACTCCTCAATAGAGGATATCACATTAGAGCTGGCCGACCATAGGGCGGTTAAGGTCGAACGTGTGATGAGAAAACAGGGAGGGGCCTCGAGACCCACCCCTACACTCTTCGTCACGTTCGACTGTGACAAGCTCCCTGAGTCGGTGGGTGCCGGTTGGTACCGCTACCGCGTGAAAGCATTCATGCCACTGCCGCGGCGGTGCTATTACTGTCACCGCTTCGGCCATACGAATTGTTCATGCAGACGTGCAAAGTCGTAGTCACCCGAAGTATGTGTAAATTGCCCCAAGGCCGCACACGATAAGTACAAATCGTGTGTAGCCAAGTGTGTCAATTCCGGAGAGTTGCAACCTCCTTCTTCAAAGCAATGTGGTGCACATCTCTTTGAGAAAGAAATCCTGGCTGTTCAGGCCCAGAATCGACTCTCATTCCGCGAGGCTAAGGACTTGGTCCTGGCGCGCCCGGCTCTGCCTGGGACTTCTTACACCTCAATGGTTAGAAAGACACCCTCTGCTCCTGGCCCATCCAGACAACGAGCACGGTTGTTTCCGCGCCCATTCGTAGCCCTTCTACGGGTTATACTCAACCCGTGCGCTCCCTGGTAAAGCTGGCGGCACAAAGGGTTCACACCCATCCCCGGCTAAAGCCAGGGCTCCCCCCCATTTCCCCCAGCGTGACCGTTTCCCGTAAGGCGAAACGGCCATGCGCATCGACCGAGTCGTTAGACTCGCAGGAGGCAACACCCCTTAAGTTGGTCGCCAGGCCATCTTCCGGGGTTCCTAAAGCTGTTTCCCGAAAGGAGGACAGCAACAAAGATGCTTCGGCTCCTTCACCCACGCCTATTGGTGGGCAAAGTGGCTCGGAGACGGTGGATCCTCGAAAAGAGGGCCCCCCGCCTTCGAAGCCGCAACGCCCTCCTAAGGTTTCGAGGCGGAGGGAGGAAAAGGCTCGCATGGCGAGCCCAACCTCCCCCAATAAGTCCTCAAAGGTATCAGCGTATTGTCCGGCCAACAGCACCCGGGGTTCTGCCTCCGGGAAGCGTACGGCCATTCCCGTGAGGGTCTTCTGTTCGAAGAGGACCCCAGCGTCTCCTGCGAGCTAGACCTGAAGGGCATATTCCTTCAATGAAATTGCCGCGGACTTGGGGCCAGCTGGGAGGAGCTGCGGAGGCTCGTCTCGTCCCGTTCCCCATTAGCTATCTTTTTGCAGGAGACCATGCTAGGTGCGTGCCCCCACCCCGCCCTCCCGGGGTATAAGGGTTTTGCGACTCCACCACCACCACCTGATGGGCGCTGGGCTGGGGGATGCGCGGTTTACACCCGGCATGATGTCTCCGTTCTTCTTTTCACGTTAGATACATCCTTTTAGGCAGTGGCTGTGCAGCTTCACCTGGATAGGAGGTATACTGTTATTTCTGCGTACATTCCACCGTCAGCTGACTTCGACGCGGCCCTTTCTCTTGCTTGGAGATATGAACGGCTGACATCCTCTCTGGGCAGACTACTCAATAAATCCCAGGGGACAAGTCGTTGCCGATCTGATCGAAGAGCTTGAAATAGGTGTCCTAAATGTGGACGAGTTTACGCATCACTGCCCGAGAACCGCTTCATTTTCTTACCTTGATCTCTGTGCTCTCTGGATGCACAGCCTGATTTTGATTGGGGGGTGGTCGATGACCTCCATGGTAGTGATCATTTCCCATTCAAATATTTTCAAGGCTGCTGCCGCCTGAGAGCCCACCTCGCTGGTGCTTGGCGCGGTCGCGATGGCCTGCATTTCAGGAAATGACTGAATTCTTTAACTCAGTCATGGAGTTTAGGTCGGTAGATGAGGCCGTTGAGTTCTTTTCCGGCAACTTCATCGCCGCGGGCCTGACTCCTATTCCCATAATGTCTGGCCGTTTTGCACGCCGACCACTCCCGTGGTGGTCGGTGGAGTGTGAGAAGGCCCTCAAACAGAAGGGTTATGCCGCCCGAACGATTTCACTGTCAGTGAATTTCGTCGGGCTAGGGCTAGGTTCCGGATATTTCGAAGCACGCCCGCCGCTCTTCTTGGCGGGCATACATGTCTTCACTTAACGGGAAGACCCCTCTAACAGAGGTGTGGAAGCGAGTCAAAAGGATTCGGGGCAAGTTCTCGCAGGACCCCCCCCGGGATGCTGCTCCGCCAGCATTTAATGCACGTCGTGATGTCGCGGAAGGCCGCCGGATGGACTTTACCTCCAGAGGTGGAGAACCCTTCAACGACAGGTTTATTCTGAGTGAGTTGCGTTCCGCTCTCGCTTCGTGCGCGGACACCGCCTATGGTCCGTACTCCATGCTTCGACACCTGGGTGAGTGAGGCATGGCCTTTCTGTTAGATTTGTTCAACAGGATCTGGGTAGAGGGTATCCTCCCAGATGCCTGGTGAATCGCTACTGTGCTCGTTTTTCGCAAACCGGGGAGAGATCACTCTACCTCGGCCGGTTTTCGCCTAATCTCTCTCACTTCCTGCGTGTGCAAGTTGATGGAGAAATTGGTAAATGTTAGATTAGCTTTTTTTTCTGGACAGCGGAACTACGAGTATCTGTCTTCTGCAGAGTGCAGCTTCTGTAAGTTCCACTCCACGTTGGATGTTCTGCTCCGACTGGAAAATGCCGTCTGCGAGGCCTTCCTTCGTAAAGAGCACTACGCCACGGTGTTTTTCGATCTGGAGAAGGCCTATGATACCGCATGACGATACGGTATCATGGACGCCTCCCAATCTCTATATCTGAATTTTTGCGAGATCGTCGTTCCGCGTACGAGTGGATGTGAGCCCCCTCCGGCTCAATGGAGCAGGAAGAGGGTGTCCCGCAGAGAAGTGTCTTCAGTGTCACACGGAAGACATCACCTTGGTGCGGCCGGAAGATGTTCTCGCTACGCTCTACGTGGACGACCTTTCGAACTCTTTTGGCGCAGCCCAGATGCCAACTCTGGAGCGTCGACTCCAACAGGCATTGAACCGCGTCTCTCGGTATGCTGAAGCGCACAGGCTTCGGTTTTCCTTGGCCAAGACTAAGGTGGTGCACTTCTGCCGCCATCCACGACTTCACCCGGACCCAGACTTATTTCTCAATGGGGTGCGCTTGCAAGTGGTGGACGCACTGTTTCCTTGGTCTTTTATTTGACCGTCGCCTCAAATGGGAGGCTCATATTCGAAGCCTTAGGGTCTCTTGTACCCGCGCCATGGATATTCTTCGTTCTGTGACGTTCAGCGCCTGGGGCGCGGATAGGGCTACTGCCTTTTTTATCGATCCTTTGTTCGTTCGACGCTCGACTACGGATGCGAGTTTTATGCATCTGCAGCCCAGCGTTTATTGCGGAAGGTGGATTCGATCCACCACCCTGGCCTTCTCCTTGCGACCGGTGCCTTCTGCACTTCCCCCATTGAGAGCCTACTTCTCGATGCTGGGTCGATGCTACTCGCTCTGCGCCGTGCACAGTGCATTATTCGCCTGTACGCGCGAGCCCGGCGCCTCCCTCAGTCGCCAATAGCTCTCACTGAATCCGCAGCTGATATCGACGGTGCCTATGCCAGCCCGTCTAGCTCTCGGGCCGGTGGCGCCCCTGGTTCTGTCCAGCACGCCAGTCTGGAGGCAACCACCTTTGACTATTTGTCGCCACGCCTCTGCTCCCAAAACTCTACAGCATCTGGAGTATTGCGTTCGACCTTTTTGGAGCACACTTTGTGTCACGCTGAAACCGTGCCAACGTATACGGATGACTCCAACTCCAAAGAGGGGGTCGGTTTCCACGCCGTATTTCCTCTGTTTGAAATCTGTGGGGCTCTGCCAGGTGCTCTCTCTCTCTTCATGGCCGAGCTGGTTGCAATACACCTCTCAGTACGGGAGATGACGCTACTTCTCGGTTCGGAAACCAGATTGTGATTTATAGCGACTAACAAAGTGCCCTGAGTGCTCTCGGGGCATTGGAATCTCCCAGCAGAGATTATTTTCGGCTGAGTTCCTGGACATGTAGCAGTTCCAGGGAATGAGGGTGCCAAAGAGTCCCCGATGACTGGACGACCAGACCCGCGTTTCGCTCTTCCTCACACCGATTACATGGCGGAATACGGGCAGCTCTCCGGGTCGAGGAGAACTTAAAGTTGCGTGCCATGGGCCCCATGGAGCCCCCAGCCCTTCAATGCCGTGCCGGCTTCAGGTTGCTTTCTCTCGCCTTCGAATTGGACACACTCGCGAGACGCACCGCTATTTGATGGAGCGCTCGCCGGCGCCTTACTGTAAAGATTGCGTTGTCCCCCAGACTGTTCTGCACATTCCTGTTGAATGTCCCAGTCTGGGTGATCTTCGCGCACGTTACCTGTCCCCGTACCGGGACAAGCAGGGTCGCTATCGCTTGTTACTTGTACTCGGGACGGGTTCGTTCACACAGACCTATGGACTATCTGCCTTTGGGGGGGAGGGGGGGCTGGCCTCCTCCACTTTAGTTGACTCTCTTGGGTGTTGGTCGTATGATTTTGCGTCGGGGGAAGCCCTCCGACCACCATCGACTGTGCTTCCTCCTTCTTCTTCTTGCTTTTGTTTTGTCCATTTTTTTCATTTTATTTATTTGTTTTGTATTTTAAAATAACGTAGTATTAGGTTAGAAATTAATTAAGACGACTTATGCCCTTGCTAGACGTTGCTAGATGGGCGTATATATATATATATATATATATATATATATATATATATATATATATATATATATATATATATATATATATATATATATATATATATATATATGAGAAACCTACAAAGTAGCGTGTGAGTAGAGCAATAAATGCAAAAAAATCCCACAGGAAAATGAAAGGTGGATTCCAAGTACTTTCGAACTTGTTCAGTTCATTTTCCTCTGGGATTTTTTGCATATATATATATATATATATATATATATATATATATATATATATATATATATATATATATATATATATATATATATATATATATATATATATATATATATATATATATATATATATATATATATATATATATATATATATATATATTTATTATTATTATTATTATTAAAGCCATGAACTCCGGACCTTGCAGAGACACGGGACAGCTGGTTACCATGAGCAATGCAAAAGCCTCGGGCGCATACATCTCAGTTTCCCCTCGAGACTTCAAACCCCAAAACGCCCATAATTCGGGGTCAATCCACTAATTCCTTTTTTCATTGACTTGCACGTTAACACACATTCAATGGACATAGTCCGGGGGATTATGAATTTTGGCCACCTCATGATTGGCTGATTGTGTGGGGCCGTGCTTTGGTCCTTCCCGGAGCTGATGCAGCCCCTAGCATCCCATTGCTATGAAAGGGCACACGCGGGGAGGGGGAGTATGGGTCGCATTGTGCTTAGTAGGACATAAATAATTAAATTTGGGGAGGTTTGCGTAGTTTTGCCCGCCACCTCCATTCGTGAAACTGGGTTATGGTAATTGTGATAACTAATTCACCTTTGCATGTCTCTTGGTAACCTACTTATACAAACTCAAATTAACGAATTGCTTTACTCAAACCAACACCTGGTTTCCTTTTAACAAAGAAAACATGCGGAGAATTTACTTAAGATTTAGAGTAAGAAGTGTGAACATTGTTTGATGAGGAAAGGACTACAAGACCCCAGCTCACCTTTCCTCCTTCCCTGATTTTCCTCCTTCAGGTACCATGGATCGACAAATGATTGTTCCGACCCAGACTCCGACGATGAAGTGAATACGTGGGAGACGAATGTTCTCTTTTGCGTGTCCTGCTTTCAGTATCTGTCACTCAGCATCATTTACTCTCCGGGGCATCCGTTCAGGAAGCCATTCTATACCAATGGTATTATTAAGTTGCCTTTTCACTAGCTTATTTTCAATTTATCAACCCAGTGGTAGGGAATTAAAATTACCTGCCACCACTCGTATCAACTGTGGCTAATAGGAAGTTCAGGACGGACCATGGGAAGAGTCGCCAGGCTGGTGATTCCCTCTCGCATAATAGAATGAATCTGTTAAATGACCTTTGACCAAGTTGTGGATCCGCCAAATCTTCATGTTGATTTTATACTATTCATTAACCGTATCTTGGTGTGTAGAAAACAAGGTTATCGTTTTTTATTGGTAGGATTTTTACCGCTGATTTTCCCTCACTTAAGATGCCTTTGTCTCAGTGGGAACTACCAGTTAACGTAGGATCCGAACCACGGGCATCTACAGCGTAGGGCAGCCACTGGGAAGGTGACCCAAATCGTTACTACACCCAGCGGCGAACCATACCCGATGTAGCCTAACTTGGCTCAAACTTGCAAGTGGTGTTTCCACTCGGCCCTGCCCTAGCCTTCGAGCGAAGTTTATGTGAGTAGCGAAATTGTAAGGAATTGCTAAAATGCAAAAGTTGAAGGTAATCAATCGGTCGGGTCGGTTGGGAAAGTGTTTAAGGTGGATATTGAGAGAGTTGGTCAACTGCAGAACTCATTGAGGGCTAAATGGCAAGATTTTAGATCTCGGGAAGCCTGGGTAGATCCGGATTTTGGGGGTATTGTTTGAAAAAGACCCTGAAATGGTATAGGCGATATATGCTAATTTATGGATCTAGGAAAGATCCAAAAGGGTTACTGCAAACGGTTGTGATAGGGTAGTATTACAATGGTTGGTCGTCCGCTTGGTCTTTTTGTGGGGTTTTTCTTTTAGCAAAAAAGTTCTAGAAAGTGATGCACCCAAATGGAGACTTCTTCGTTGTCGGCCTCCATACTTCTCTTCGAGGTGAGGGGGATCCCCTAGGAAGACCATCACGCTCCCTGGGTGGATTCATGTGTCCCTAGAAAGGAGATAGTGTATGTAGCGCTGAGCTTGTGCCCCTTTCTGTCGTCTCCAAATCGGACACACTCGCGGAACGCACTACATTTGATGGAGCGCTCGCCGGTACCTTATCGTGACGACTGTGTTGTCTCCCAGACTGTTCGGCGCAGTCTGGGTGATCTTCGCGCACGTTTCCTGTCCCGGTACCGGGACGAGGGGAGTTGCTACCGCGTGTCCCTTGTGCTCGAGACTGGTTCGTGCACACAGACCGTTGGAGTGTGTGACTTTTGGAGTAGGCTGGCCTCCTCTACTTTATTTGATTCTGTTGTAGGTCGCATGTTACTGTGCCAGGTGTAGGCGGGCCTACCCCCGACACCGTAGCGCGCTTTCTTTTTATCTTATCTGTTGTTGTTGTTGTTGTTGTTTTTAGCTTGTACATGCGCCTGGGAAGAAGCACGAAGCCGAAGCGTGTTTCATTCTTGCTTTTTTTGCTTATTTTTGTTTTTCTTTTTTGTATCTTTGTTATTTTGTTTTGCATGTTTTTTTTGTTTGTTTATCTAGCCTAGTATTCGGCCCCAGCGGGATTACGGCGACTTTTGTCCTTGTAGGCAGTCGCCAGATGGGCTCCTTAAATAAACAAAAATACCGAGCTTTTGTGAGGTCAGGGCAGTCTATAAGTAGGTGTTCCATGTTGCCCTGGGCTTTGGTTGCATCTGGTGTATGTTGGCGGTGGGGCAAGGTTTATTCGGTGTTTGTGCCATTGTAGTGGAGTGACCCGACCTTACCCGATCTGTGTCCTCAGTGATTTTTCTGATTGCTTTATGGGGGAGGGGGCACGTATTATTGTTTTGTGGTGGAGTATTCGGTTTTGGGTGAGTGTGGTGTAGATGTTGTATTAGGTTCTGGAGCAGGTGTTGGAAGTTGTGTGCTGAGGCTTCTTTTTTGTGTATGCGGTGTGGGTTTCCTTGTTAAATGGTGGTTGGGGTGGGACGGGTCACTGCTCTGCTTAAGTGTTGGGTTGCAATCATGTATATGTGTATTTTGGTTGGGAGTATTTTTGTTTCAACACGTAGGTGTGTGGTGAATACATCATGTCATTGTTTTGTGTGGTTTGGAGTTTGTTAGCGTGAGATTTAGCTGTGGTTAGAGTGATAATGCTTTGAGGGTCTTGATTTTCTTTCTGGCCCTTGTTTGTAATGTTTGTTGTGTGAGTGTCTAGTGAGTCCTAGTAGGATGTGGGTTTTGTTTACTCGTAGGTGTTGTCTGTTTAGTCTGATTTTGGAGTGTAAGATTTCAAAATTACCACTTTCTACCAAAATGAGGTCGATGTGCATCATTTTGCCCATACCAAATTGGATCTTCATGGCGATGGGGTGGTATGTGCTGTTGCATCTCGTCAGGGTTCATCCCTGGGCAGAAGGCCCAGGGATGAACATGCTCCATGCCCAGCTATCATACACATCAACTCGCTCCTCGGTCGGTCCTTTCTCTCTCAAACACTCATTTACACAATCAACCCATCTTTTAGACGGTCTTCCTTCCACCCCCTTTCACACCCTGACACTCACTCTCATATATTCTTTTCACACGTCTCTTTCCATTCTTCTCCCATGTTCATACTCCTTAAAACAATGTTACAACCTCATTCTCACAATAAACATCTCTTATCTCCAGTCGTTCTTTACTCTATCCACCTTTCGCACACTACGTATCACTCCCAAGTTGTCCATTTCCCCTTCTCTCACTCGAGATCTTTCTTCCTCCTTCCATACACCAGCACACTCATGTAAATTTCGGGCACATTCTACAAAGTTTTACCATTCACTCACGCTCTAATCGCTCCCAGAGTCCTTCCTACTTTACAACCGTTGTGGCCGCAATCTGCTTCATCTGTACCACTATCACAACGCATCCTACATACAACTTGACACTTGTTCAAGGGTGAAACTCATGTAAATTTCGGGCACATTCTACAAAGTTTTACCATTCACTCACGCTCTAATCGCTCCCAGAGTCCTTCCTACTTTACAACCGTTGTGGCCGCAATCTGCTTCATCTGTACCACTATCACAACGCATCCTACATACAACTTGACACTTGTTCAAGGGTGAAACCACAGACTCGGATATCACACCCCAGCTCATTCCCACCCCCTTACTCTTTTTTCTTAATTCGCTTTTCGCCCACTCATCTCTCGCACGTTGTCAACCGCTTCGATCATTCAATATATACAAACTCCATCCACTTTGTGGGAAAATGTTTGATGTGGAAGCTTATATGAGAAGAAGATCGTCTTCCAACCCCTCTGGGTGAGGGAGTCAGATTTTACAACCATGGTTTCAGCTGCCCGTCACAGAGGGCGACCAAATATGACTGCACCAATGCGTGAAGTGGCCTCAGACGTTTATTTAAGAGAACATTATAAATCTCCGCCCCTCCTCCCCTTGGCTTCAGTCTTTCCTGGTCTGGCTGCTGTTGGCCTCCCACCTTATATCGAGGTGAGGGGTTTTGCAGCCTTGCCTGTCTGTCACCAACCAGGCTTTTATCATGCCCCCCCCCCTCTCTATTTATTTATTTAATTTTGCCACTTCCTTTCTCCCCCTATATGTTTCTTGGTCATTTCATTCTAAGTGACCAGATTTTAGAAACTAGCCCCACCTCACCATTTTAGATTTTGATGAAATTTAGCACAGAAGTTTGTCTGGCGGCCAAATGAAACCATATTAAGTTTTAGTTCAGAGCTCCTATGGTATGCCTAAAGTAATTCCCCCCCTCCTCCTCCGGAGACAACGAGCCGTCATCGTTACCAAAATGCCTGTTTAACTACCTCCTGTGCATCCACAAATGCCCCCAGAGGCCAGGGTTGACATTAAAAAAAAAACGCCCCCAAAAAACACTTCAAAAAATACCAGCCTAAGTGGATTTTTGTTATGGGTTTTTGTTTTGTTTTTTAAATTTGTTACATATAAAAATTTAGTTTTATATCCTATTGATAAATAAGTTCTATATACAAGGGTTGGACAAAATAATTGGAACAGTAGAAATTTAACACCAATATTTCAATGAGCCATTATACGAGGGGCGGTCAAGGATATAAGGAAACGAGATATGAGGAAAACTGTTTTATTATTTTTCAATATAACTACCCTCGACTTCAATGCACTTGCGCCACTTGTCCCTGAGGCTTCGAATTCCCGACAACCAGAAATCTGCCGACTGCTGTTCGTTCCACTCCTGGACGGCGAGCTGGACATCTTCATCGTTCCCAAACCGGTGTCCACGCAGTGCAGCCTTGAGCTGGCGGAATAAAAAGTAGTCGCTAGGGGCCAGATCTGGACTGTAGGGGGGATGGTTGAGCTCCTCGAATCCTCACTCGCGCAGGGCAGCTTTTGCAACTCTGGCCTTGTGGACAGGGGCATTGTCGTGGAGAAGCAGGACACTGCGTGTCAACTTGCCGCGCCGCTTCTGACAGAGGCACTTCTTCAACCCAGCCAGTTCCTCGGCGTAATATTGGCCTGTGATGGTCCTTCCACGAGGCGCATAGTCCACCATCAACACTCCCTTAGAATCCCAGAAGATGGTGGCCATGATCTTTCCGGCTGAGGGTTGGGTCCGGATGGGGGTCGGAGAGCCCCTGTGCTTCCAGGCCATGCTTTCGAGCTTGGTCTCGGGATCCCAGTGATGGACCCACGTTTCATCACCTGTCACTATGTGTGACTCGAATCCCGCCGGGTTTTGGTTGTACAGGAGCAGCAGCTCCTCTGAACTTTGACGACGTTGAAGTCGATCATGGGGCATGAGGTTTCTAGGGACCCAACGGGCAGAGACCTTGGTCATGGCCAAGTTCTCGTGGATGATGTTGATAACACTTCTATGTGATATTCCAAGTTCTCGCTCGATTTCTTCGACCTTCACCCGTCGATTTTCGAGGATCATCCTCTCCACACGGGCCACATTGTCCTCGTTGGTCACGTCTGACGGGCGTCCTGGACGGGGGTCATCTTCAAGGGACTCACGACCATGGCGGAACTCCCTATTCCAGCGAACAATGGTTGCATAGGAAGGGGCGGTTTCGGTGTACACTGCAACCATGCATTCATGGATCTCTTTTTGCATTCTTGCCTTCCTTGGTCAAAAATATTATCACTGCGCGGTGCTCAATTTTCTCCATGGTTGAAAAATTTGTGACTGGCGATCTGCGATCAGCTACTGCTTCTTAAATAGACGAGGCCGGAGCGTGCTGCTGCAGGTCCTGACTTGTCATAACTTGTCATCCTAACACCCCCACAAACAGCCATCACCCTTCCTCTGTTTTGCCCTACCGATTCGCAAAACTTATTGAACGCCCCTCGTATATAGTGAATCCCCCTCCCTCTCTGGGATCTTTTCTTTAAGGGTCGTTTCCAGAGAGGCTCTGACCTTCTCGTGGCTAGGAGGGTAAACCCTGGGTCCCTTAGGGGTCTCATGGTGCTGCCAACAAGACTTTTAACATACATGCCCCTCTTTCTTTCCCTCCCTATTACGTTCTTCCACTGCCCTTTATATCCCCCTCTTCATTCACCTATCTAGTGTCTCCTTATAGATACCCGACCTCTGCTTGTTTTATGGATTGATTCAGAATTGTTCTTTCATGAAGGTGAAAGAGGCTGGGCATCTCCACCGCCTTTGTCTACTGAATACCCAAGGAGAAACCCATCGTCGGCCCCTTTTCTCCATGCGTAGGAGAACTCGGGCAGCCTCTTAAGTTTCTAAAGATGGTGTGGGGGATCCGTATCCATTCTCCAAGAGGACATACCGGACGTAACTGATTGTAGAGTTGCAGTAGTGCCAGGCCTTTGTAGGCCTCCATGGGAGGGAGTCCCAAGTGAGATTGCGAAGTTTTTTTCTTTTGCAATGGCTAGCAATGAATCTTTTGAGTTCCGCTGTGGTGAACCCCGCCGGATGTGGTCAAGAGGAACTGGTGATGTCGTAGTCGAGGTGTCATCCCACTCTCAACACAACCTTGTGCGAAATCTATCTTCGATAGCTGAAATTCCAGTAACTGTATCGCCCCTTCCGCGTCTGAATTTTGTCAAAGGTGTCGTCCGTTCAAACGAACTTAGGGACTACGACCTCACCCGCCTTCAGAGCAAGCTTAGTACCCAACGTGTCACACACGTACACAGGGTAACTAAAACATTGGGCTCTACTAAAGTCCCAACCGCCACACTGATTTTAACATTCGAACGACAAGAACTGCCGCAGTATATTAAAGCTGGGTACCTTCGTGTCCCTGTAAGTCCCTACATCGAACTACCCAGACGCTGCTTCAATTGCAATCAATTTGGACATGTTGGCCGTGCCTGTCGGCACCCCCGCTCCTGCATGAATTGTAGCTCTTACTACCATGGCCCCGAATACACCAAATCACCTCGCAGTGCCAACTGCGGAGGTACCCACATTGCTGCGTCAAAACTCTGCTCTATATTTTTATATGAAAAGGAGGTGCTCGCTTTGCTCGAGCACAAACCTCACCACTCGGCCGTCTTTTCTCTGACGTTTTACGTGACGCTGGACGAAACCGATCATCACGCTCGAGTTCCGACCAGCCTGAAGCACTTCATCCTACATCTACTCGCAGCGTCGGAAACATTCAGGATATGCAGTCGAAGCATCGCGCTCACACCGAGATAACCAATGTAGCCTCCCCCCCTCTCTCCAGCAGCTCTAGCTGGGAGAGACGCTCAGGGTGACACACTTGAAGACATCAGACGCTATTTGAAAGAATCCTCAATATCGACCAGTGAAGGTTCATCCACCCCACCCCGAGACCCAAAGCCCAGTATTCTTCACCTGGGTCATCGACCACCAATAAGCGGGCAGCCTCTGGAGCTGACTCGGCCGAACCCCGAGAATCTTCAATGGACTCTTCTCTTATGGCTGAACATTCTATGCCCTTAAGTCCGTCCCACCCTTCACAGGACTTAGGCCCTATCTTGATCCAAACGATGGCAGATATACACCCAGCTCCACACACCTCGCTCAGATCGCCTGTTCGTTCCATTCACCCTTCTACCCATGATCCGATGGAAGCAGTTGATACTCCAACATCACCCTTCGCGGCGGTTGGACCAACTCCTCAGACACCGAAAATACCCTCGACCCATGAATCCGGATCTACTGGCCGAAAATCCCTTCTTGATCTTCCTTTTCCGACAGGTTGTGAGCCTGAATTACAATCAAGGGCCTCGGTCGGTTCTCCAAAACCCTCGAAAAAAGCCCCAGTTACTGCTCCCTCTAGGATCTCTCCCCCTGCAAAAGCAGGCTCCTCGAGATCAGCTCTCCTTCTCCCAAGCTCTTTGGGACGAACCTCAAATACAATATCGTCCACAAAAGAGAAAAGGATATATACAGTGATATCTAATCGTCACACATAATATCTCCATTTTACAATGGAATTGCCAAGACATTCTTCCAAAGTGGGAAGAACTCAAAATTCTTTTGACGACTATCCACCCCGCTCTTATTTGTCTCCAGGAGAATAAACTGGGTATACGGCCCTTTCCTCCGGTACCCGGCTTTCTCACTTTCAACTCTATTGCTCCTGCTGGAAGCCCCTCTCATGGAGGGGTGTCAATCATGGTATCTTCATCCCACCATGTTTCTCCTATCTCCCTACATACTACCCTCCAAGCTGTTGCCGTGAGGGTTTTTCTTACTAAGCTTTTTACCGTTTGCTCTATTTACTTACTCCCTTGTTTATCATTGTCAAGACCCGACCTTTTAGAACTTATAGACCAATTGCCCTCCCCATTCTTATTACTAGGAGATTTTAACGCCCGTCACCCATACTGGAGTGACATCACTCGAAATGCCAAATGCAGTGTTTTAGAGTCTCTTTTATTATCTGACTTTCTTTGTGTCTTAAATACGGACTATTTTAGCTGTGTTGACCTGTCTGTTTGTTCCCCGGATTGCCTCACGAAATTTCGATGGTCAATTCTTGACGATCTCCATGGAAGTGACCACTTCCCTATTGTCTTGTCGGCCCTTCAAGTTAGCCCTCATACAACCATTTCCCTTAAGTGGGACTTAGGTCATGCAGATTGGGAAGGTTTCCAAGAGGCGTCCTTCACAAGTGCATCTTTGGGGACCTTCAATGGAGTGGACGCGGGCAGTAGAATACAGAGTGTTGCAGCAAAATCCGACACTTGACAAATAACTAACGTGTGAGAACAAGGACGAGTTTACTGCCAAACGAAAGGCTCACAACGTTCGTTCTTCGGCCGTTAGGACCGACGAGTTCGTCGCCGCTGTCAAGGTGACAGTCGACAATGATGGAAGCCAAAGCTACGCCAAGATCGCCGCTGACATGGGCTGTCACAAGTCGACGATCTGCCGAACGATCAAGAAGGACATTGGTTACTCCTCCTACCGCAAGTCTCATCGCATGCTCATCACGAATGCCTCCACGGAGTCGAGGAAGGTCAAGGCGGCGGCTTTGCTGAACGAGCTCAAGCACGGGTCCGCCGGGATGCTGAGGTTCTTCTCTGATGAAAAGAATTTCGACCAGGACCAGACGAGCAACAGGCAGAATGACAGGTGGATCTGCAAAGACATCGAGGAGGTTCCCGTCGTGAAGCATACGAAGTTTCCCTCCTCCGTCATTGTCCTTGGCGTCATCTCCAGCGAGAGGGATGTCATGCCTCCGTTCTTCTTTCAAAAGGGCCTGAGAGTCACCACCGAGATCTACCAGGAGGTGCTGAGGCCCTGGATGGACGAGATCGCCGCCGGACGCCCCTACGTCTTCCAGCGGGACTCCGCTCCTGCACTCAAGGCCCAGACGACCCAGGCGTGGCTGCTCAACAATGTTCCTCACCACTGGTCGCCGGATTTGTGGCCGCCCTCTTCACCCGACTGCAACCCCCTTGACTATTTCTTCTGGGGCGTGATCGAGGCCAAGACCAACAAGCACGCCCACAACACGGTCGACTCTCTGAAGGCTGCCATAGTGGAGGCATTCGCCGCTATAGACAAGGACATGGTCGCCAAAGCGTATGACTCATTTCGCGCCCGCCTGAAGCTGGTCGTCTCCGCCGGCGCCGCTTACATTGAAAAATAATGTAGTATGTAACTCTAACTGTTGTTAAATAAACTGTCGGGTCTCTGCATATACAACTTTTGTTTTTATTGCCTATTTCATTTTCTTTTTGTCAAGTGTCGGATTTCGCTGCAACACCCTGTACTTTACATCGACCATCTACAATGCAGCAACACAGACCATCCCACGGAGGCGACCCGCCACGGGTCGCTCAACCGTGCCCTGGTGGACCTCTGCGTTTGCAACAGCTATCAAAAACTACAAGTTAGCCCATGCCCGATTCAGAAAGAACCCGACTTTGTGCAACAAGGTCGACCGAAACCGATCTCGTGCGCTTCACCAAAGAACTCTTCGTCAGGCTCGCCGAAATTCATGGCGCCGTTACGTTTCATCAATTTCCTCTATGACACCTACCGCTAAGATCTGGAAGAGGATTAATAAGATCAGGGCCGTTATACTGATCATCATACCCCCACACTCAACTTACACGGTTCCTTGAAGAATGACAGCCTGGCTGTCAGCAACGCTTTTGTTGACCATTTCCGCGCCGTCAGCAGTTTCAGCCGTTACGATAAGGCTTTTCTATCCTACAAATCAAAGGAAGAATCTCATTCTCTCAACTTCACAACAAAATCTAACCTTCCATATAACGCTTTTTTTCAGCATCAATGAGCTGCCTAGCGCTTTGTCCCTTTGCAGATCTACTTTTCCTGGCCTTGACGAGATCCATTTCGATATGATTCGGCACCTACATCCACACACTACTCTCTTCTTACTTGATTTGTACAACCTTATATGGGTGAAGGGTTTTTACCCGTCATCATGGCGCATTAAGATCATCCTTTCCTTTGTCAAACCTGGCAGGGACGGGTTGGACGCAGATCACTACTGCCCTATAGCTCTCACCAGCTGCACTCGTGTGACGCATCGCTATCTGATGGAGCGCTCGCCTGCGCCCTATTGCAACGACTGCGTCGTCCCCCAGACTGTTCGGCACATTCTTGTCGAATGTCCCAGTCTGGGTGATCTTCGCGCACGACACCTGTCCCGGTACCGGGATGGGCGGGGTCGCTACCGCCTGTCCCTTGTTCTCGGGACGAGTGCGTGTACTTTGACTGGTGGACTTATTGACTTTTTGGGGGAGGCCGGCCTTCTCCCTTTTATTTAACCCGATTTAATTGTTGTTGTTGTTTTTGTAATTGTTTTGTTATTGCTTTGTTATTGTTATTGTTATTTCTTTTTATTGTTTTCTGTTTAATTTTTTAAAGTAGCCTAAATTAGGCTGTTTGTTTACGGCAACTTATGCCTTAGTCGGCAGTCGCCAGATAGCCCCTTAATTAAAAAAAAAAAAAAATCTCACCAGCTGTTTGAGTAAGTTGCTGGAAAAAAATGGTGTTCGAGCGCCTAAACTGGTTCCTAGAAACCAATCACATTCTCTCCCCATTTCACTGTGGCTTCCGCAAAGTCCATAGTACCCTTGACCTACTAGTACGTTTCGAGAGATCGGTCCGGAAAGCTTTCTCATTAAAGCACCGAGTCCTGGCCATATTTTTCGATATTGAGAAAGCCTACGACACAACATGGAGATACGGCATCTTGAAGCAGTTATACGTCTGGGGGATAAGAGGCCTTTTACCGTCACTTATTCAAAGTTTTTTAGCATCTCGATCCTTCAAGGTACGTGTTGGAGACGCATACTCTGACCTGCAACCCCAAGAGGAGGTGGTTCCTCAGGGTAATGTTTTAAGTGTTTTATGTTTTATAATTGCCATCAATGATATTATTTAGTCTCTCCCAGGTGGTGTATCGGCAACTCTGTTTTTTGATGATTTAGTACTTCCATCAGCAGCGCGTCGGCTACAACTGGCTGTCGATGCTGTATCCAAAAGAGCACAACTTAAGGGATTCACCTTTTCTACGACCAAACCAAAGCAATGTATTTCCACCGAGGCAGAGGGGTTCTTGTTCCGCCATCTATCTCCCTACAAGGCGAAGATATAGAGTTTGTCTCCGAGTTTCGGTTTCTTGGCGCAACTCTCGATCCAAAGTTATCTTGGTTACCACACCTACGCCGACTTCGAACGGGCTGTCTGCGTGCTCTAAGACATTTTGAAAGTCTTCTCACACACTTGGTGGGGCAGTGACCGACAGACAAACATTGTGGACATTATACACAGCCCTCGTCCAATCCAAATTGGATTATGGCTGTCAAATTTACTCATCGACTTCTCCTTCAGCCCTTTAAATGCTGAACCCCATTCGAAACCTCGGAGTTCGCCTTTCCAGTGGAGCCTTCCGTACTTCTGTCAACAATCTTTACTGCGAGAGTGGGGGTACTCTGCCCTACCATAGACTTCAAATCTGCATGCGATACCTCTGCCGAGTACAGCAAGCCCCTGTATCAGAGGTCTACAGATGCCTGTATGCTGCCGAATCAACGGCTGCATATGATAAGTTGCCATCTTTACCCCGTCCCTTGAACCTTCGCATAGGAGATCATCTCTCTAACCTGGGTGCTCCAAGGGTCCTTACCCTTCCATCCTTACTGACCCCTAGTTGGCATGCTCCTCTTCCCACAGTATGTACCAACATGTGGAGCCTGGAGAAGTCTTCCATGGATCCTCGCATCATTAAGAGCCTGTTCTTAGAGCGTTCGATCTCACACTAACAATGCTGCCCACTATACACTGATGGCTCTAAGTCGGACGGTGGCGTGGGCGCCGCAGCCATCTACCCATGAGGAGAATTCCTAACTTTATCTTTGCGCCAGCAGCATCCATTTTTACCGCTGAACTTTCAGCAATCCTTTTAGCCTTTAGACTCATCCAAATTTTACCTTCTAGTGATTTTGTCATTTTTTTTCCGACTCAAGGAGTGTTTTACAGTCAATTAGATCTTTTAATGCGTCCCATCCCCTAGTCACAGAAATTTGTAACTGGCTGATCCAAAATGCGTCCCGATATAGAATTATTTTTTGCTTGGTCCCTGGGCATTTGGGGGTTCCTGGGCATTTGGGGGTTCCTGGGCAACGAGAGGGTTGATCGGCTGGCCTTCTCAGCATATTCTGTGTCCCCTGAGAACACGACTTTGCCTTTTAGGGACTACTTTTCTTCAATAAGAAAATATATTTTTCAACTGTGGCAGAATGAATGGGATGACTGTTCATCATCCAAACTATACAAAATTAAAATTATTCACTCTTGGCCCTCGAGCCGTCATATAATGTGGTCGTTGGAGGTGGCCCTTTGCCGAGTTCGCATTGGCCACACAAGACTTACTCACGGCCATCTTGTTTCGGGTGATGTTCATATCGGCCCTTGCTGTCGTTTTTGCGGTGGGGACCAATCGGTTGCCCAACTTTTATTTGATTGTAGTCATTTTACCATTCTCCGGTTGTCCTGTTCCTCCGACCCTTTTAACTATTCCCTTAACACACCCGTCTTCGATTCATATTGGCGGAGGAATCTTTTATACCTTCGTTTTTTCAATTTTCATCACAAAGTGGTCTCCTCCACCTTTTATAGATAATTTGCCTAGTTTTATCCCTTCTGCCATATAGAATCCACTTGGATTGGGTAGCAACCCACTGGTTCCTTCCCTTAAACCTTATATAGTGAATCAGGGACATTATCAGTATTCCACACGTTAATATTGAAAGTTTTAAGTATTTAAAAATACTCTCAATACTTAGTAACTTACCTGCCTTTCTCCTCTAATGATCTATCCTCTTGGGACATTTTTGGATGTGGGTTCTTAGTCTTTCCATTTTGGCTCTAATTATCTGGTTGCATTCTTTACAGGCTGCTCCCTGTTTACCAATTTTTAAAATACCTACTTCATTCCATTCAGCTGCCTTTTTTCTTCCACTATCAGTAAGCCTTTTGACTTTCTTGAGACGTTGCTGTGGTCAGCCGCTATTAAATGTTAATGCCGTGGCCTGTGAATGTGATCCCATCACTCACGCCAAAGAGAGACTGGAGGAGTGCTGAGTGAGCAGTAGTGAAGCCTGACCCATTCGTTTCTTGTACAGTACAAGTGCTTTGTCCAACCAGACCAACCTGTATCAACATGACCTAAACAAGTGTCTATCCCTCAGATTCCAAACCTTTCGTTTTACTCTAGATTACTTTTTTATTGCTTATTTAAACTGATTTACATATAATACAAGGACGAAACAAAAAAAACAATAACCCCCCTCCCCCTCCAAAAAAACAACAAAACAAACCCCAGTGGGTTGGTTTAAAAAAAATATATATATATATATATTGTTTCAACCATCCCTGAGGCCCCCCCAAATATCTCGTATACAATTTTTATGCCAAGATTTCATAAATCAAGCCGATTTAACTCCAAACTATATTTTTCCTGCAAGTGGGGAAAAAATTCTCAGTGTTACCCATTGCACCAAACTTCACTGCCT
This sequence comes from Ceratothoa steindachneri, assembly GCA_963969495.1. NCBI lineage: Eukaryota > Metazoa > Arthropoda > Malacostraca > Isopoda > Cymothoidae > Ceratothoa > Ceratothoa steindachneri. The sequence goes on from OZ018332.1 coordinate 117,361,487, forward strand.
TACAGCCTTCATGCACCTTATTGTATCATCGACCTTACTGTAATCCTGCCTTTCTTTTGCGGCAACAAATTAATAGAGTCCTTTTCCTCTTTAAAGTTTGTCTCGTCTCCGCCATCGCCCTTTTCTCTTTGATGACCTTCTGGCTCCTTTTCTATCCTCCCGGGATGCTTCAAACGTTCATGAGCCTCAGATCCTTTCCCAATGAGCCAGAATTTATCTTTCGGGGGACGCTTTTCAACATTGTCCTCATTCACCTTGTTCTCGGATGGAGCGTCGAGGTGGGTTGATAGTTTATTTTTTTTAATGTTTCTTTAGCTCAGATTTTAGAGTGAAATATATTAGTGAGGCATATGAGTGAACTTTCGAAATTCAAATTATGTGTAAACCAGGCAATAGCTTCGCCGCTTCCCCCTATGGGGTGAGTTTGTGCTTCGCTACTAAAATTAAAATTTAAAATCTTAACAAAAAAGCAGCCATGGTTAAATTTTTATAAATTTTCTGAACTTCGCCAATTATAATTATTTTAAAAAGGAAATCTAAACTAAATTTCACCACTTTCAAAATATCTCGTTGCTAAAATATAGACTTATAGATAGAAGATATATAAAAATATATTTTGTGAACTTCACCATTTGTAATTTTTGGGGTTTTAAAAAATTGACAAAATTTCGATACTTATATTTATTTCTGAACTTCACCATTTTGTTTTTTGATATTATAAAAGAATTATTAGAAATAACTGATAAAATAAACATAAGTCATAACCAAACTAAGATGAAATTATTATTCAAATACTCAATTAAATCAGTATATCAACTTTGATCCTGCATTCTTTGGGGGGGGGGGGTCTATTTCGCTTTTCCTATTGAAAGCCTCTGTCTTGGGGTGCTCATATGAAATTTAATAATATCTTGCTTTTTAGTATTTTGTGGTTGCAAGCGAGTGGTTGAAATGGGTTCTTCGATGCTGTTCAACTAAGAAACAACCCAAAAACTTGTTCAAGAGAATCCAAAAGCAAATTTCACAAGATTCTGGATGGCCACCGATGAAATCTGGAGTGGTCTGAATTTCACGAGAACGCCCATTGTATTTTAATTCCTTCGAATCCAAAGCCTTATTTCAACTTCATATTTCTTAAGATGTGTAAGTTTTGTGATTAAAAAAATAAGTCGACTTTTTTTATCATTTTTTATAGAAAATGGTTTACATTTAATACCTTTATGGGGAAAAACCTTTATAATGTAATAATATATTGACTTTACACGTCATATCTATATTATTTTTAGGAAAATATTCATCTCTTGTTATATTTGGTAAATATTTTTGATACGATGGCTTAATCAAATCCGCTATTTGCAATTAATTTGCATGACATTTTTTTTTTTAAAGTAATTCACAGCCATTTTCCATTCTGTCCCAAAGTTCACTTTCTTGTAATATGTGCAGAGCTATGTAATAATTATCGACTAAGATGTTGTAGGTCTGTAACGCGTTGCTTTATTCAAACTTGCGACATTCACCATAAAAGAAAAGGACTGACTGCAACTAAAGTTATTTAGTTCCTTCACTTTATTCTTATCACTGTATTAATAATTATCTAGTCTTTCGTTTCACCTTGCAGCGAATAGGATGTCAATGGTGAAAAATGCTGATTTCAGGTTGATTTTTAATATTAGTTTCGCGAAATGTGAAAAGGCGTTTGGAAATTCTATAAAAAGTCCAAAATGTAGGTTGAGTAATTTTTTTTAAGAGAGTTTTGAGTAGAACCACTTGTGCCTTTTACACCTTCGTTCAATTGTTGTTTTTTTTATTCCAGTATTTTGTGATAGGATGTTGTAATAAGATTCTGCTGTGGATATTACATATTTTACCAGAATTGTATTTGTCACTACCACGCCTCAGAGGACTTTGTCTTATAACTTTGATATGTATTTGGAATTACCTGAGATTGGTTTGGGTGGAAATTGTTTCCTTTGTCGTTTAGAAACCGAACTGACGCGACTTATGTAACCGGGCCCATATGTTAAATGGGCTGCGAATAAGGTGACCGAGTCGTGGTAGGTACGGGTCATCCAATCACATTTATGCATGGTAATCACAAATCTCACTCTTCCAGATTAATTGCGAACGAGAGAATTTGTAAAAAAAGAGGACTGCCTGCTCTTTGAGTCAGCCATTGGTAGTTTGCTTCATTTGGGCCTTATGTTGGGTAAGACGTGCGGTAGTATAGGCAGGTTGCAAGTTTCTTATCGTGAACTGATTCACTAGACTCGGGAGACCACCCGAAGATGGGTTTGGAAGACTAGAGGAATAGGAAAACCCGAGTATTAGACTTGAAGGCAAGGCCTTCATCGACCGCAGGAAAACAAGGCCGTGTACTCATAGATTGCACATTATGATGCCCTGCGTAAGTGTCTCTTCTGTCGCACCATGCGGGCTGGTGTCATGCGGCCCAAGAAAGTCAGCAGCGCTTCAGATACGGGAAAGATCAAAACGGGAGTGTGTGTGAATGGAAGAGTGGAGATAAGTTGGGTGGGTGAGAGTTCAAACAGGCGACATAAACCATGAGTGATAGGAAAGTGAGCGCGAGTCGGTTGTCCTGGTGTTGAAAGACGCACAGGCACCAATGCATGAAGTTCCGTTCGGAGGGGCAGAGGGTGACTGCTCCACTACGACCAAATTCCAGAAGTGTGATACTTGCCTTATCCAACTACTCGCCACCTGATTGGTGAGATCCGATAGCTCTTACACTTTTTCGATTTCTCCTGGGTGTCTGGCAACGAAGCAGTTGCTAGGTCATCCTCCACTACAGCACGCCCATACCCCGCAGTGTGGTGGGAGACGCACAGATGAAGAACATCCCAGATCGAGTCAAAATAGGTACTGCTCCTCTCACTGTGTTGATTTTAACTGATGAAGCATCTGGTACCCTTCATTCTTGTCCATCTATGCTCCCACTTTTTCTATGATTAACCCCTCCTTTTCTCTAGTCTTAAACGCCCGACTAACCCCCTCATGCCCTGTCAAAAGAGACCCTTCAGAACCTCTCTAAATAACGGCCGTCCCCTCCATGTTCAAAGATTCGTCGCGAGAATGCTCCTGCCTTGGAGAGCGGGGTTCATTAGATTCCCTCCCCCCTCGACCTTTATTTATGATCTCATTATGAAATTCATTGTCTCCTGTCCCACTCTATCTCCATCCCCTTTTTTCTTTCTTGCGTATAGTTGGAGGAATTGTTACGGGAGTGGTGGTAAATCACTATGATCGAAGGATACACAACCTCCGCCAGAGGGAAGGTCAGAATTCAGAGCTACAGGTGTCGAAGGAACAGGGCTAAGAGGAAGAGGGAAAGGGATAAGGTGTACCTCAACCAAGGGCGAAACTTGAATTTGTAGAGAGGAAGATTGTCTGCACTTCTTGGAGGTTAGCTTCCTAGAGCGAGGGTAAGAGTCAGAAGAGGTATTACTTTTGGGACGACGTTGGAGCGAAGCGCCTCAAAATATTCAATATAGGTCTGGATGGTGTCCAGTCTTCGAAGTAGCATCCGGTGATTGGACACGTTCGGCCATCACGAGGGCAATAAGCGAAGGAGCGGAAGCGGGTATACTAGGAAACCAGAATTAGGTCGGGGTAAGAGACGAGGGTGATACAGCGGAGGGTAGTTGTGCTGCATCCTGGGACGCTGGCGGAACAGATTATGGTATACACGGGAAACGTGGGCGAGCGGGACGAGAGACCGCTGCCACGTTTAGGTCATCGAAGTACATGACGCCGAGATGAATTTCTCCCAGACACCCGCATATCCACCTAAGCAGAATCACGGAGAACTAAGACTGTATTTTCAGAGTAATAGGCGAAATTTTTAAGACGCACTATGAGATCTACACAGTCGGTACAGCAGAGAATGGTATACCTACGCGCACGGGCATGGGGGCAGGCAGTACTCAAATAACCAAACATATGGCAATTGAAGCAGCGCCTGGGAATGGACATATAGGGTTTGACTGGTACGAGGGGCGGTCAATAAGTTTTGCGAATCGGTAGGGAAAAACAGAGGAAGGGGAATGGCTGTTTGTGGGGGTGTTAGGATGACAAGTTATGACAAGTCAGGACCTGCAGCCGCACGCTCCTGGCTCGTCTACTTAAAAAGCAGTAGCTGATCGCAGATCGTCAGTCACAAATTTTTCAACAATGGAGAAGGTTGAGCACCGCGCAGTGATCAAATTTTTGACCAAGGAAGGCAAGAATGCAAAAGAGATCCATGAACGCATGGTTGCAGTGTACACCGACACCGCCCCTTCCTATGCAACTATTGCTCGCTGGAATAGGGAATTCCGCCATGGTCATGAATCCCTTGAAGATGATCCCCGTCCAGGACGCCCGTCGGACGTGACCAACGAGGACAAAGTGGCCCGTGTGGAGAGGAGGATCCTCGAAAATCGACGGGTGAAGGTCGAAGAAATTGAGCGAGAATTTGGAATATCACATAGAAGTGTTATCAACATAATCCACGACAATTTAGCCATGACCAAGGTCTGTGCCCGTTGGGTCCCTAGAAGCCTCACGAAACCTCACGCCCCATGATCGACTTCAACGTCGTCAAAATTTGGAGGAGCTGCTGCTCCTGTACAACCAAGACCCGGCGGGATTCGAGTCACGCATAGTGACATGTGATGAAACGTAGGTGCATCACTGGGATCCCGAGACCAAGCTCGAAAGCATGGCCTGGAAGTACAGGGGCTCTCCGACCCCTATCAAGTTCCAGGCCCAACCTTCAGCCGGGCAGATCATAGAGACCATCTTCTCGGTTTCTGAGAGGGTGTTGATGGTGGACTATGCACCTCGTGGAAGGACCATCACAGGCCAATATTACGCCAAGAAACTGGCTGGGTTGAAGAAGTGCATCCGTCAGAAGCGGCGTGGCAAGTTGACACGCGGTGTCCTGCTCCTCTACGACAATGTCCCTGTCCACAAGGCCAGAGTTGCACAAGCTGCCCTGCGCGAGTGTTGATTCGAAGAGCTCAACCATCCCTCCTACAGTCCAGATGCCCATAGCGACTACTTTTTATTCCGCCAGCTCAAAGCTGCACTGCGTGGACGCCGGTTTGGGGACGATGAAGATGTCCAGCTCGCCGTCCAGGAGTGGAACGAACAGCAGTGAAGAGATTTCTGGTTGTCGGGAATTCGAAGCCTCAGGGACAAGTGGCGCAAGTGCATTGAAGTCGAGGGTAGTTATATTAAAAAATAATAAAACACTTTTTCTCATATCTCGTTTCCTTATATCTGAATTGCAAAACTTATTGACCGCTCCTTGTATGTAGGGAAATTAGGTCCCAGTATTTGCAGTATACGTCTATTGACAAGCGTGTTAAGTTGTCTTCCGACTCTGTTTGTATTTCTGTACCCAGAAGCCCCGCAATAGGCGTTTAAATCACCTGTCAAAATGACTGGTATTCTATAGTTGAATAGTTTAGTAAAGTTTTGTACCGGTAATTGGGGGTGCCTGGGTGGCTGGTATCCAGTTGCGACAATGACGTTGCTTACATCAATTTTAATTTCTATAGCTAAATATGTATCCTCGAATCATTGTATTGTTTTTTACTGTAATCCTTGCTTGACAGCTATTCCTGCTCCGTCGTGTGTTTCTTCTGAACGATTTGTGTTAATAACATTGTAGTTCCATATCTTTAATTTCTCGTTTTCTGTGTTTCTTCCATGTTCTGATATTAGTATAACATTTGGGTCAATTTTTCTGGATAGGTTTCCGTACATAAAATCCTTGTCTTTCCATCCGCATGTGTTAATGTGTAGTATTTTTAATTTCTTAATATCCATAATCAAATTGTCCATTTCCGTTCACTTATTCGTTTTCCGTTTTGTTGTGTCCTATCTGTTAAGTTATCGGTGGTTCTTTTTCTTTCGTTTCTCTTAGGTTTCCCCTCTGCTTTCTGCGTTCGAGGGTCCTTCTGGTAATTAATCTCATGGTGATGGATGCCTTTTACTTGCGGATTTAGATCTGTTAAATATTTGGGCTTTCCTGCGATTAACCTGTGTGCACTCTTGCTCTGCGTTGTCGGAGGTATTTTCAGTCTCTGAATCATCGCTGTTTGTGTCCTCTTCTGTTTCTGCAGCCTGTTGGTTTCCTTTCGCCTCTTTGATTCACTCATGTTTTGTCTTTTCTGTGACTTTGAATTTGAAAATGGCCGATGAGTACTTCACTGTGACGGACAAGAGCAGCTTCCTCAAGCTGGAAAAAAATGAAATAAGAGTCCAATGTTTGTCTCATAAATGTTTCCATAAATTTTACATATTAATATAATCGAGATAGATTCCACCAACATATATGTCTGCTTTCAGCTAAGAACTGATAACTCTCTAACTGTAAAGGCATTTTCAATTTCATATTTCATAAAGAGCATAATCTTAACATACTCAATGAACTGTAACGCCCCTAAAACTACGGTGACGAGTTGACCAAATATCTGCAGTAAGACATAAGTAAGAGGTGCTGTCTGGTTTATTCTTAGGTAGAGCTCTCGTCTCTTCCTCTTCTTCTATAAGATTTCGGCCTATCGTCCGCCTTGAAATGACGTCAACTGAAGAATATAGCTACATTAATTCATAAATATATTATTAGTCCTTTATATTCAGAATTACATAGTAAAATATTGACTTTGAGTATTGTTAGGAATATTTACATTATCACGTTTTATTTCCTTCATTTTTGACGGGCAGACATGCTAGTTTTGACATAATGATATACAGGTATTGCTACTATAACAAATACATCGTTATAAGAATTCATCTAATAACTACATATAATCGATCAATAATTGTGCTAATTATTCCTGAATTCTTTTTATTCAATAATATCTTTAAGTAAATGATAGCGCGCTTTAAGAATATATGGATGTGGATTCTCATGAAATTATTGCAATATAGAAACCTCTGTTGTTTGTATATGTCTTCCTTTATTAAAACTTCGTTATATAGACTATGTAGTGACCAGTGATCCGAACGCTTTAGTATTGGGTCGTTATAAGAGCTTAACCTGTACTACTAATACTATAATTGTAAACAACATTTGTAACTCAGAACTCACCTTTAATTAATCTCACGAAAGCTGGTTATTCCATGGTTGATAGGGGATGCACACCTTGAATGATAAAATATGCAATACGCTTATCAACAAAAGATTGTTTTTTTCCTTCTTAGTATTTTAACGGGGTGGTTTGTTAGAATTTATTGAATTCTAAGTCGAATTATATTGAGCCTAGATAACTAAGGGCACCAGCTAAGATCCTAAATATCTTAGCAATGAAAAAATTTGAAGAAGGATGCTTGAATGAAAAGTAGGATATGAATTCAAAGTTAGAAAAATAAGTTTATTTACAAAATTAAATGATATATTTTAATAGGAATATAGTACTTGATGAGAACTTAATTGATTGAATTAATAAAGGGGAGAGTTTAGGTTCGAATGGAATTAATTTACAAAATCAAGTAGTCTTTGTACGAAGATTTGCAGTTTTATTAATTGGAACTGATGGTTAATAATGATCATTATTAATTGGAACTGATGGTTAATAATGATCGTTATTAATTGGAACCGATGGTTAGCGTGATTAATGGGTCTTTCTCGATGAGCACAGGAATCAAATCAGAAAGAAACGTGGGTGTAAGCGCACTTGGAAAAAAATGAAAATGTTGCCAGCCGAATTTTAGCCGTGAATACCCTATATATCTTGTATTGTTTTTTTGGGGAAGTTTTATAAAAATGTAGGGGGGGAGAACCCTACAGTATTCACCGCAAAACACTCCGGTAATGTCTTTACTTTAACACCGCTGCATTAAGGACCATCGTCTAATACTGAACATTTTCTTTTTGAATCTTTTCTTTGAGCTGTCACGTAGTTATCCGCTTTTTGCACCAAAGCAGGGTGCTTTCTCTGTTGATAAATGCACATGATCAGATAAGTGAAGGACATTTGTTTCACGTTGCTATAATTCACGTTAAATTCAATCAGTATATACTATAAAAAAAGGTGCTGCAAAAGGAAGCAGGCAGATTCGTGCATGGTAAACCTACGCTACTTAACACTATCGTTAACTACTAGGAATTTTGCCACTTTTAAAAAATAAGAAATGGTAAAACTTTTCAATTCAATTAAGTATCATATAATTAGCTTTAATAAATTCTTACCTTCCAATGAATGCGTAGATTGGAAGTAGCATTGCTCGCTGCAGAGATTTCGCCATTGCATAATATACATATACACTTTTTTCCGTCGGAAGATTTCACTCTAAAAATTTTTCCATCTAGTAAAGGATGACTATAATTACATGATTCTTTATCTTCTTCGTCTTTATTATTGTCTGATCTCTCCATTTCACACTATTTCGAAGAAGCTGAAGTCGCCATGCAGAAGTTGAAATAACGCTGAGCGCTCTCACTATACAACCGAACACAACTGTGACCATCTCTTAACTGAATTTGAACTGATGCAGGCAATCTTCTCTCACCGGCTTACGCAGTCAACCGTTTGTGTCATACAAGTTGCGACAAGCTAAAATATGCATTAAACGTTCTTAACAGCTATATAAACCTATTATCAGTAAAGTCTTTGCACAAAAGTATTTAAATACATTGTATTTATGAAAAACATTTGTCTCCGTGCAAGTATGTTTCACATGTTACATTCACGACCAACCTGCAACCTAAAGATTCCAGTCATAAGGGGAAGCGTGCTTTGAATTCGCAAGCCATGAGCATAGGTTGGACGAATGCAGGAGTATAGAAAAAGTGCTTGAATTGCGGAAATAGACATAGAACACTAGCTATGACATGCCCAATAAAGAAACAACTTATACGGAAGAAAAAAGTGGAAATAAACACGCAGAAATAAAGAAGGAAAAATACTTCCTACGCCACAGCAACTGCAAACGGATACGCCACAAAACAGACTTAAAAGGCCCTGAAAAGGCCAAAGAAAACCAAAAACCAAAAGTGAATACCCAGGATCTTAACATAAAAACTTACGGATCCCATGCTAACCCAATTCCCAAAGAATACAAACAAAAAAAATCGTTGACTGACTCGTCAGAAAAAAATACAGATAGGAATATGAAGCAGACGCCGACGAAATTGAGGTTCACAACGCACTAAAGCAGGGGATGATACATATTGCCCCAAATCGTGCTATAACATCTCAAATAGAGAATTAAAAAAGAAACGAAATGGACGCACCCGATCCCTAGGCCGTTCATAAAAAAAACAAAGACAGGAAAAGACCATAAATAAATAAATCAACATGGACATGTACCAGCGTAAAATTAAAATATTCACGCGAGAAAAAAGACTGATTTACTTAAATACAATAAGAAAAGAAGATCCAGACATAATTATCCTAACCGTACACGGAATTAACACAGAGGCGGAGACCATAAAAATCCCATACTATAGATTCATTACCACTGACTACACCCAGACAAGATACGACGGTGTAGCAATTGGCGTTAAAACCGCAATTCATTTCACTGAGATAAACGACTTAGAAGAGTCCTATCTGGCTCTAAAAATAAAAATGACCAGAGAAGATCTGGTCATAGCTGGGGCATACCGAACCCAAGATGCCTGTACCTCCCAATTCCCAATTTCCTTAAGCTTTTCCGTCGAAAAGCCTCAACCATATTAATTAGAGACCTCAATGCAAGAGGCAGGGAGGCAGGATACACAAATCATAAACGGAACAGGATAAACCCTCCAGCTTCTAATAAAAGAGACCTGGTAAACAGATAAGGACGAGACTTTCCGACTTATTTAACAGCCCGAGCTTCAACTACTCCAGACACCATACTTACGAACCCAAATTTTAACCTACTCGTAAATCACCACACAGAACCAGGACCCGCAACCCCATCCGACCATCTAAGTATGATTACCACCATCTCAACTTCGCCCATCCAAATCAAAATACCACGCAGGAAAGCAACTAGCAGAACAAATGGGAATGGATACAAACAGTACTTAAGTACAATAGGAATTGGATCCCTAAACAACCAAGGAACAGATTAAATAGTAAACCAACTGCAACTAATCAATAAAAAAATCAGTGAGGCGGACAAAATACACATCCCAACAATAGAGTACAGAACCCCACCTGCCCCTAGATGGAACCAAGAGATACAGGAAAAAATGGAAGAATTTCATAATTTAACAAAAGAAATTTTACAATTGGGAAATTCATTCGAGAGGTACCGAAGAATAGCCGAAATCAGGAGGCAGATAGGCACACTTATTAAAGAAAATTTAAATCTTGTCTGGAACAACATAATAGGAAAAATGGATAAGAAAGAGATCCGAGGAAATTCTGGAAATAATACAGGAAACTACGAGGATGACAGCCAAATGAAAAATAAAGCTGAAAATACAAGACCAGGAGGTGGAACAAGACGTAGAACTCTATTTATATGTTGCAAAAATCTTTCTTATTACTTTAAACAAACGAATTCTGAAGAGTTTATATACGGCAATATTTCACAAACTGGTATTTTTCTTTTGCAGGTAAATGAAATGGATTCGGCCAGAAGATCTTGCAAAAATAAGTGTGATATATTCTACTACATCTGTGGCGAATAACCATTGTTTTTAACAAGACTCTAGTCACAAGTTTCATAAAGCGTGCTTACCATGCTAATTTTGGTATGGAATTTGATTACCAGGATAAAACGGGCACCATACACGGTATGCAAGAAATGCACCGAGTATCTGGGTCATTGGAACAAGGGCAAAAATAGCATGAAGTTTGAAATTAGCCTGGTTTGGAGGGATCCGACAAGCCATGGCACTTATTTCTAGTTCTACGCTATTGATTTGACTCGGATCAAAAGAAAGAACCAGAGCAGGCTCAAGTATCCTGATGTTCAATCAGCACGTTGTCATGTAGTTCATTGTGATGAAATTCCAGTACCTACTTTGGAGAACTTCCTGACATCAGTGACGAAGTTTCTCCAGTATGAAGAAAATGAAGTAGAATAAGTGTTTTTTTTGACGATGATGCTCCACATCCTTTTTCCCAAAAGGGGCTAAAAGATCTAGTTCGCGATCTTAGCTTGTCCAAATCATCTGTTAAATTGTTGGCATCCAGATTGAAGGGAAAAAACTCCCCTTTGACAGTGCTTGAATCATTTTCTACCACAGCAGACATCAAGGGTACTTCCGTTTTTGACAAAGATGCTCCACCTCCTTTTTCCCCAAAGGAACTTAATGATCTAGTTCGCGATCTCAGCTTGTCAAAGTCTTCTGCCGAACTATTGGTGATTTCAGCATCACTCTCTACCGCAAGAGCTATCAGGAATACTTCCGTTTTTGACGATGATGCTCTACATCCTTTTTCCCCAAAGGGACTAAATAAGTGATCTAGCTTGCCATCTCAGCTCATCAAAGTCCTCTACCAAACTGTTGGTTTTCAAATTGAAGGAAAAAAACTCTGACAGTGCTCGCATCACTTTCTACCACAGCAGACATCAAAGATACTTCCGTTTTTGACGATGATGCTCCCCATCCTTTTTCCCCAAAAGAAGCTTAATGATATGGATGCCGAACTGTTGGCATCCATATTGAAGAAAAAAAAACCCCTCCTCTCTGACAGTACTTGCCTCACTTTCTACCGAAACAGACATCAAGATTAGTTCCGTTTCTTTATGTGAAGAGAAGGACTTGGTGCACTTTACAGATATTGCGCAGCTTCTGCACAAGCTTGGAGTGCCACAGTACTAACCCGAAGATTGGAGACTGTTCATTGACAACAGCAAGCGATCGCTGAAATGTGTTCTGCTGCACAAGGACAACCAGTTTACCTCTGCGCTCCTCGTTCAATCGACTACACTGAAATAGAAGTAAGAAGCGGTGAAGTACGTGCTGGAGGAAACTCGTTATTATCAACATGAGTGGTTGATTTGTGTTGCCTTGAGGATGGTGAACTTTCTATTGGAACAACAGTCCGGGTTTACCAAGTACCTATGCTTTCTGTACATTTCGGATAGTAGGATCCTAAATCAGCATTACGCGAAGAAGGACTGGACTGCACGAAATGAATTGGTGCCTTACAAAGCAAGGAAAGTCATAAACAAGCCTCTGGTTGAAAGAGACAGCATACTCTTCTCACCGCTCCACATCAAGCTCGGATTGATCAGACAATTCACCAAAGCATTGGACAAGAATGGAGGCAGCTTTACTAACTTGTCCCACGCTTTTTAGTCGCGTGCGAGTCAGGTCGCGAGCGACTCTACATCTCACTAAGTCGGTGGGTCGGTTGGTCCCCTTTTGCTTTTTATTGTTTTTGTCATAACTTTATAAGTATTTGGCCTATTCTAACGAAATTTGAAACCCTTATGTTGCTTTACATTCTCAGTCGAATGATATAATTGCCAACGTCTTCACTAGGTTAGCCTGGGAATTATTTTGTTTTGGCAATAACCTCATAACTATTCGGCCGATTCTAGCGAAATTTGAAACCCTTATCTTATTTTACATTCTCTTTCGAATGATGTAATTATCAAAGTCTTCCTAAGGTTAGCCCGGGAATTATTTAGTTTTGGCAATAACATCATAACTATTCGGCCGATAATCTGCTAGACTAGACTAGGTTATAATATGCTATAATCTGCTAGGCATGCATAGGCTATTATAGGCTATGCTATGCTAAGCTATGCTAAGATATAATGTACAAGGGTAAGATATACTATGCTATAAAATGCTATGCTAGGATAGCATATAGTATGTTAGGCTAGACAATACTAAGCTATGCTTGACTAGGGTATAATAGGATAGTATAGGCTATACTTATCTAGGATAGTTAATGCTAGGCTAGGTTATACTATGATAGGCTATGCTAAGCTATGCTAAGCTATGCTAGGTTAGATAGGGCTATGCTATGCTATGCTAAAGTAGGTAAAGTATAATAGGCTAGGAAAGGCTATGCTCTGCTATGCTAGGTAAACTATGTTAGGCTACGATAGCCTAGCTAACCAAGGCTATAATAGGCTAAGCTATGCAAAGTTATTCTAGTATAGGGTATGGTATGCTATACCAGTCTAGGATATAGTAAGCTAGGCTATAATATGATACTCTTGACTATATTATGTTAGGTGTAGTCATAAATCAGAATAAGTGATTTATTGCTCAGCAGAGCTTGTTTTCATTTTTACGATTGACCACGGAGAAGTTGAAAGCTATCATCTTTGACGGTTCTCAATTCCGTCGGTTTATCAGAGATCCAGAATTTGAACACTCAATGAACGAACTGTAAGTTAAAGCGTGCGAGGTTCTTGTTCAGATCATTAAGAACTTTCTTGGCAACAAGAAGTCTAGGAACTACAGAAAACTTGTGACAAATATGCTGACTGCTTTCAGAAACCTCGGATGCAACATGAGCAATAAAATTAATTACTTACTCTCACATATGGATCGGTTTCCTGAGAATCTGGGATAAATGAGCGACGAACACGGGAAGAGATTCCGTCAGGACATGAAAGAGATGGAGACCAGATATCAAGGACGCTGGGATGCAGTCATGATGGCTGATTACTGTTGGACTCTGAAGAGAGACTTTCCTACCGCTGAGAATTCTAGGAGTTTGAAGAAACGGAAGTTCATGCCCTTAATCCTGAACAAGGATGACGTAATATGCGATTTAAATGTACTTACCTTTATTAATGTGTACGAAAATGTCACGTAAATGTAATCGATTTTGTTATACGATCGGAATTTATAAAAATTGACTTAGCACAAAACTCTGACCTGATCGGAGGAAACGGATGGCATTTGCGGAGTATGCGGTGCAAAATTGTCATAAACCAGTTGAAGAAATTAGACGACTTACAAAGATTTTTTTTTGTAACACAATCTTATTTAAGAAGCTCATTTCTATTTATTCACCGGTCTACCTTCATGTAACATGGAAATGCTACGATGAACTGCTAATTAAGTGGGCGTAGGTGAAGACCTAAACAGGCAAAAGTTTGTTTAATCTCTCCCGACGGACACAGCACCCATTTTGGCCGCTCAAAAGGACCTAACAGACCAACTCACGCCATTCGTTCAGGCACAGTGCTTGAATTTTAATAAATATAATAATAGTAAAATATGTTCCGAATGCCACTAACAGTGTTTAAAAATTCCATTGTGAATTCAGTGCCTATTCAGCTTTCTAACAGTGGTAATAGTTCAAAATTTATTGCCATCTGATACGAATAATAATAATTCTTTTAGAGCAAATTTAGTGCACAAAAATACGTTGTATTGTTTTTAGATTTACTGTCGTACTCCTAAGCTCCATTTAGTTAGGGAGAAGTCACTTGGTGCACACACACAGAGTAATGTTCACAAAAATAAGTATTGTTCGCTTGAAAGGTGCGATAAGTCTTAGGCACTAAGAACTAACTTTATGACCTAGCTATTGGTCAATTTTCCAATTAGGTATGAAAACTTAATAAGTTATCAAACTATATGACGAAATTTCAAATACAAACTGCAATAGATCGCTTGACATGTAAGTAATGTTTTAAGCTTGGAAAAATAGATTAATTGAAATAACTCCTATATGTAAACATTTTTACACTTTTAAATCACTAATAACTAAGGGAACATTAGCAGCAACAAAATCCAGGGAAGGCGAGCTAATAATAATCATCATTCGTGTATTAAAAAGGTTACCTTTCATCCGGCAGACTTTACACAAGGTAAAAAAGATTTTACTCTCTTCAAAGGGTGAGTAATTGAATCAAATCTATTAATATCGCATCATTAGCATATGAAACGATTTTATTCCTTAATCTATGCCACATATCACTTGTGATGGTTATAAATGCAGGTTTCGCTAGCCTTCTGGATACGCTGTTGTTTTTCTATCGTCAAGGTACAAGGGACAATCGCAAGCGAATAAATAATAAACAATATTAGTAAACGAGTGAATATTATTTTACTATTTTGATGAAAACCCTTCTACCATCAGCCACACAATATAGCAACGACCAAAAACATACGTTCACTGTAGTGAAGAATTCGTGTTAAGATTCCAAAATAAATGTTTTGAAATGGCCATCACAAACCTCAGTCATGAGCCATATTGAAAATATGAGAGTTTTTGGTGTAATGCAATGAGGAGCGGAGCAAAGTTTCTCGTTAATACTGCGACAAGTTAATAGAAATCTACTACAAATTTTTGTTTGCGTTAATTTCTAACACTGACTATGCCAGTAAAGATTAATAATTATTAGCTTTCTTATGTGAATGTGAACATTTGTTCTGTGATAAATTTCGTACTTTTTTAATGAATAAATTCCATGGAGATTATGAACACTTTAGAGTGGATTTTTTTTATTGACCTTGGAATGAAATTATTTAAATATTAAATGAGTAATTAAAAAACTTACACCAATGGCATGCATTTAAAATTCTGCTACAAACTCTAATTGGAAAAAAGTCCACCAACATACACCGTTGGGCAGCTATTTATAAGCTAAATTTTTTTATATAAGTCTCCCCCCCCAAAAAAAAAGAGGATAGCACCAAAGGAGCCTGGGCTCCCACCCCGCTGTCCAATGGACTTTGAGAGGAGGCACCCCCAGCTCCGAAGCCGCCCCCACCCGCTCACCAATTTTTTCTAGGTGGAAGGAGGAAAAGACTAGCATGGCGAGCCCAATCTACCCCAGTATGTCCTTGGAGGCAACAGCGACTTCTAAGGCATACCAATTCCACTCAATTATAACCAATATAAAAGAGCTTTGTGATTAAAACAATCAAATTAAAAACCCTAAGCGCCTAAGCAAGAACTCTCTAAAGTCCACTAACACGTATCTTAAATCAACTGTTTTTTTGTTTTTTTTAGCAACTCATACAAAACACACAACAAAAGTTTAAAAATGTTTCATTATTTACAAAAAAACAAATTGCTAGTTACAAACTTATTTAAGGGTAGACTTTAATAAGTGCTCATGACTTTTAGATAAATTGGATGTATTGAAATTGGATTGGATTCAGTAAAATTTGTAGTGGGATCAAATTCTCAGCCGAGCAGTGCGGGAAAACTACTAAGTAATCTTTTATTTCTAAAGAACAACACTTTTAATAAAAGAAAGGATAAAAGTAATTTGAATCAATTTATTTCTAACACTGTAAACTAAGAAACATCCTTTAAAAAAATTATTTAAGTGTGAATGCAAAACCAGATCGCCATCACTTTGCTTCCTATGAACCGCAAAAATCAGAAGAGTAGCTTCCTCCCTAGTATAGTATATATATATATATATATATATATATATATATATATATATATATATATATATATATATATATATATATATATATATATATATATATATATATATATATATATATATATATATAAGAGAGAGAATGATTACTTTCGCGTAATGGTGGCATACTAGAATTTATAACGATAACTAGGGGTGGAAACCTACTATCAAAATGTATCTCAGCAACTTCATATGCAGCCTCAGCAGAGGTAGGCCATCACACAATTACTCGAATAATGCTTAGACCTAAATGTCTCTTAGCAACTTGCCAAGTAGCCTCAGCAGCTGTAGGAGCTCACATAATTCCTCCAATAAACGTTAAACCTATTACGTGAATTCTTGATTTTCCATAATTATAAGCATGCCTACAAACGTCATTAAACCTAGGTATATATTTTAATCAGAATCTTAAAACTCTTAAAAGAACTCTCTTATTAAATATATTGGTTATTTTACTATTGATATTAACAGGAGCAAAGAGAAGAAGGTAAGACCTACTACAACAGACATAATGAAGCAAAAGAGAAGGGGACAAGAGGTGATATATTTGAAGGCTTTCATAATCAAGCGCCTAAGTAAAAGCCGACTACTCGAATATAAGAATCAGTTTTCTCCTCCATTTCTGAAAAGAATAAGAGATAGACTGTAGAATTGTAGTCTTGCGTAGAATTCGATTAACCCGTAAAGGAAAGTTCTTTAGGAATTCGTTCTAAATTACTCATCAAAAACATTTATCATTTCTCATCAGTCGGAGGCAGGCTGTTTGGTTGTGTCTATATATCTCTACCTTCCCCTTTCGTTCTCTAAAATACGCCCCTGTATAAACACACACACATTTACAGTCTATAATATTTGTTGGACAAAAACCTTCAATTGAATTTTAGATGCGGATGGGCGGGAATGCTCCAAGGTTACACAGTTTCGCTAAGTGGATATTAGCTGACCTATAAATAAGGGGAATTATTCCATTGGAGAATTTGGCCTAATATGGAAGCCAAATAAAAGTGCTTTGGGCCTAATAAAGCGACATCGAAATCATATAATAAGCGATTCCGAAACCTTTTATCGCTGTGAATCGTAATTTACGCTTGGAAGGCCTTTGTCCGCTTTAGCTCACTCCAGAAGATAAGCGAAATTCTCTCCTCCATCTAAATCTAACTAGAAAAGAGAAAGGAAAATATTTCCCCTTTTGAAATATGCACCAAGAAGAAGTTCAGATAAAAACCATAAATTGGGCTCTTGGGCTATAATTTCCATATTAAATGGCGTCTAAACTGGCGAAATTTAGTCCATCCAGCTTATTAGCGGTGTGGAGCTTGCTGATAAAACCGACCTCCCAGTTTTACTACGGATTCATTATGCGTCCTTGTGGAAACATTAGAAAATTTCCCTCCTTTTATCTGCCTTTCCCTGCACTGTTTTTGAAAACCTTAAGTTGCCATTTTGAAAGCTTATTCTTAATGATGCTAAATTTAAAACACATTCCCACAGTCAATTCCTAAACTCATTGCATATTTTGACCGTTGATTAAGCTCATAAACATGATAGCGGAAGAGACTTCGTCGAAAATTGTCGCAGACGAAAGGAAGTTTGCAAAAGAGAAAAAAATATTGCTTCCTTGCAACGGAATACACCCATTTGGCTCGTTTCGTATCATATTTACGAAAAATATAACGACCCGCTCTGATGCATAGGTCCTCGCGGGTTGCGCAAATTAAGATTACTTTATTATACGACGGGTTAATTACGGGAAGACACACTGGCAACATTTTATCCAGCTTAAAGAAAATCTGTAGCTTGTTTCGTTTCGCTAACAAATAAGAAAAATGGAAGAGAAGAAGAAAAAGAGGAGAGGATTAGGTATAGCGTAATATTCCCATCCCCTAAACGATACTAAACAACTGTAACATCAGAGGGGGATATGAGAGAGAATAGCAGTCGAGCTCGCATTATGAAAAAGGAAGTCCAATAAATATGGAGGTCTCTTATCTGCTTAATTTATGCGCTGACTTCATTCATATTCCATCGGTGGCATCTCTATTCAACTGGTGCCAATGAGGTCAGTGCCCGTTATCAGACGGGGTGGAATCTGGGCTAGGGAAGGGGTTAAAGAAACAAGAGGGGAAGAGTGGCAATAAAGTCACAGATAACTACTTAACTTTAGGGAAAGAAATACACAGACACAAACACACATGAGCGTACACGACATTGATTTGAAAGGAAAGCAACCTTGCGATGCTTCGAAATTATTATATATTCTTAATGGATAATTAAAAAAGATTAATTTTATCAATAAAACATTTAAACCCCTTATGACGGTAAATAGATACCACTTTTCAAATTAACAAACTACCCATGACATTAAGAGTCGAATAAAGTTATTTGTCGATTATAATTATTTATCACTATATCGTGTAATAGTATTAGCATTTCAGAGATACAAATCTGTTAGATATCCGAAGCTGCGACTCTCGGTTTTAAGAAGCGAGGAGGTAGCAAGATTACTTTATACCAGAGAAGGGAAATGACTGTCTCTAAAGAATGGAAACAAAGAAAATAAAAAAAAATAAATAGTGAAGGTAAGTTAAAGAGCCTTGAATCGGTTGTCCTCTTCACGTTCGAAGTTAGTTCGAAAAAAGAAGAAAAATGAGTTGAAGAAAATATTTGATTAAAACACTGACTTTTCGATCGCAAAAACGACATTTTGCATTTTTCCAAGTATCACCTAAGATATTGGGAATAATAAGAAATAAAATATATATATGAGGTCGAATTATTTTCCAATATTATTGGGTTTATATTTTGCATTCTACATTTAAAGTATTTGGATGGTGTAATGTGCTTCTACTCTTGTAAGCTTTTAGTTTTGCATACAGGAGATATTTGGCTTTGGTAGCGGCAATGGTGCTGAATTTCCCTTGGTCCTGTCCCTCAAGTGACAACCTCATTTTTGATAGGTTCGAAATCCTATTGTTTTAGTAGAATCATTTACCACAATTCGTTTTACCTGGCGTAATCCTTCGTGTAAGTTTTCTTGCCGAACAGTTACATACGGCTTGTCTTATGTATCCATTTGTGACTGATATTTTAGATGATGGATTCCACACAACCGTGTGCACGCTTCTGGTGGGAGAAGATTCATGGTCCTATGAATATTCCCATCATATGGCATTAGTGGTCCACGTGGCTGAGATTTCAATAATGACAACGTATGCTTTAAATATTAAATTACACAAATGGTATTATTTCATGAAACAAAACAATAATATCAAGAAAAGTCATTCGTCATTGCATTAATTCGAGCAAATGTAAAGAAAGATATATTATATCTCTCTTACACATGCATTTCAATGTCAATCTCCATTTATCAGCAAAGAGCTATGTAGGATAAATTCTAAATAAGTCATAAAAATGCTTTTTAATATAATTTGTTTGTATTTTATTATATTACACATAACTTTAATAAGTACACTAAATTACATCACAACTCTATAATGAAGGCGTAATAAGTTATTACCTTGTTATTTTCTATTTCATGGTGCAATGATATCTGAATTCTGAAGAAATTTATCAGGATTTATGTCAAACTAAATGAGACGATATTTAATATTTTAGGTCAAAGCTCGCGACTAGCATGTAGGTGCAAGACGTCTTCAGCCATTCAAAATTGCACACATATTCCCTTGAGAGCTGTGCTATGAAGCCTTTCATCTGTAAACAGAGACAGACAGAAAGTAAGACAGAAAGAAACAGAAAGAAGCAAGAAATATAGAGAGGGGTACAAATATAAAAAGAGAGATAGAGATAGAAAGAAAACGAGATTAATACAAAAAGAGAGATACAGAGAGAGATACAGATAAAGAGATACAGATAAAGAGATACAGATAAAGAGATACAGATAGGGCTAATATTGAGAAAGATACAGAAATAAATGTAGAGATATAGAATGAGATACTGATTTAGAGATACAGAGGTAGAGAGTGAGAGAGAAACACAGAAAGTTACAAAGAGATAGAGATACTGAGATAAAAGAGAGATACAAAGAGAGGGATAAAGAGAATACAGAGATATACTGATGAAAGATATAGGTTATAAATAATGTTGTGTAATTATAATCTATTTTTTTATATTTCTTTGTAAAAGTAAATGATTGAATCTTTTTTAATTAAAAAAATGTTTTCCTTTCGAAGAAAATATGCAACCATTGTTGATCTGTACCAAAGTGTCCTGAAATGCAAGCAGATAGTTGCTACGGGTATTGCATCAAGGAGCACCATCTTTAGGATCATTAATGACTTTAAAAAGACTGTTTATGCTCCTGTGAAGAAGTATTCTGGACCGTCAAGAACTTCAGATGAACGTCAAGATTGTCTCCTGGTAAGGTCCAAGCTCAAGGATCGGGTTTCCTCCAATGCCAAGCTTGGTCACGATTAGAAAGCGGGTATGGACGTTTCAGAAGGTACAGTGAGGCAGAGACTTTTCGAAAAAGGTCTCAAGTCTAGCAAGGCTGTGTAGAAGCCTCATCTCACAAAGAAGAACCTAACGGATAGGCTCCACTTTTGTAGGAATTATAAAAAATGGGTTGTTGAAGAGTGGGGTGAAGTGATATTCTCTGCTGAAGCTTTCCTCCGTTTGTTTGGAGCTCGTGGACGATCCATCGTTAGGAGCAGAAAAAGGAAGCGCTTGCGCGAGTCCTGTGTCTTGTCCACGGCGAAGCATCCGAGTAGTCTTATGTCTGGGGATGATTCTTATTTAAGGGAACTGAAACATTAACATTTTTGCCTAAGAGCAGTGCCATGAAATCAAAATGGTACCAAAACGTAATTCATCAGCACCGTTTGCCTAACAGTTCAGAACCATTTTGAGGATGCTAATTGTATTTTTACAGATGATGTCACACCTTGTTAGAAAGAAAAAGCAATAGCAAATTTCTTGGCTGAAAATAACTTCGAAACTTTGGGGATTTCTTGACCCGGCAATTCGCCAAATTTGAACTCAATTGAGAATTTGTGGGTGATAATCAAACTGGCGGTCGATAAACAGACGCCATCCAGATTGCTCAGAAGCAAGATCAAAATAGGTTTTAAATAATAAAACCACTCACGACAAGGACAACAAAGTCACCTAAACAATATTATGACATAAAATAATTTAGGACGTTCACCTTTTGATCATTTAACAAAGATTAGTGAGGTTACGAAAATACTATTAAGAAAAGAGAACAATTATAGGAAAGATTGATTATGCAGAAATCAACAAGCTTATTAAAAATCAACTCAGGATAGAAAATATAATAGAAACCGAGTAAAAAAGAGGCTGACACGAGAGGGAAACAAAATTACAAATAAAGATAATATCATTTAAAGAGTTGAAAAATACTACCAGGGACTCTAGGATAGTAATACCACCATACATCATATGTCATCTTCTCAATAAATGAGGAGGGAGTTCCACCCCTAGAGACGGACTAAATTTTGCACATATTTAAGAGCAGGCAACATGGTTCAGCGCCTGAAAAGATTGGGGTGCCATTAAACTATTTAAAGGTTGTGTGCTAATGTCTCGCTGACCTACTAACTCCTCTGTTTACTAAATGCTTAAGGGAAGGTAGGATTCCTATGGCATGTACTTATTTTTAATTTTAAAAAAAACAGACATGGAAGACTTAAAGAATAACAGGCCAATTATCCTCATCAGCATATGCATTACTTACAAATGTCATAACCAACAGACTAACACAAAGACGACGGTAATCCATCACGGGGACAAACAGGTTACAGAAGTAATTATAGTACGCCTGGTTATCTAAAGGCTGTTCCACAATTATCGCAGAAAAGAAATAAAAAAGATAGACCTCTCTACCTAGCATCGGTAGGCTATAAAAAAAGCTTTGACACGGTAAAATTCTAAAATATTGTGTAACAAAACCGACACTGCAGAAAAGAAAGTTGATTTTTTTGTTAGGCAGCGACGAGAACACACGGCATAAAGATGAAGAATTGAAAATTAAAAATGTCGACGGAAAAATTTGCCGTCAGCAACCGCATCGTTCAAGTCTGGAATAGTCTACCACAAGAAGTAGTCAAGTCTAGAATAGTCTAAAACAAGAATAGTCAAGTCTGGAATAGTTTACCATAAGAAGTAGTTAAATCTGGAATAGTTTACTACAAAAATTAGTCAAGTCTGGAATCGTCTACCACAAGAAGTAGTCAAGTCTGGACTAGTCTACAATAAGAAGTAGCCAAGTTTGGAATAGTTACAGTGAACTGATAATTGATTTTTCCAAGACGTAAGTGATGATCAATAGTTTTTTAGAAGATACAACATTTCGGATTGTCTATTAAACTTTAGAGCAGATACTAATACTAATACCTAGGAGAGCTACTGGATTATGGTGGGAGGATGAAAAAGAAATCAGTAGAAGAACAAAATTAGGCCTGGTATTATTAGGAAAGAAAATCTACATCTTCAGATGAGACGTGCCTCTGCTTATAACCCAACAAAATTGACCAATGCTTAAAATCCAAAGTATTTAATAAATGTATGAAAACTTTTAGTATTTAATCAAGGTTTAAACCCAAGGTATTAAATCAATTATTAAAACCGAAAGTATGTATTCAAGTATTTAATTAATGCTTAAAACCCAAAGTCTTTAATCAATGTTTTAAAACCCAACGTATTTAATCAATGCTTAGAAGTATTTAATCAATGTATTAAAACCACAATTATTTAATCAATACATCTTACCGCTTAACTTAGGTAAATGAAACTTGAACAATAGACAAAAAACAACGCTAAAACTGAGAACAATTCAGAGAAATATAAAAAAGAAAACATATTAAGAAAGGCCAAATGTCTAAAAGAAAGACGGGGATAAGGAAACAAACGCATGTAAAAGATAGAGCAAAATGAATAGAACTTCTGAAGTGGAGATGAGATGGTTACATGCTAGAAGAAACGATACTAGTTTGGCAAAAGAGGTAAAGTGGTAACGTTTATGCATGAGGAGAACCAGAAGGCAACGTCCCCAATGGTTTGCACCTACTATTACAGGAAGCTACCAAAATAGCGTCGGTGGGGACAATAAATGCAAAAACGTCCTACAAGAATGATGAAAAGCGAATTTCGACTAATTTCGAACTTTATTCATTTCCTTCTTGAGTAATGTTTGAATAGGGAATGTATATATATATATATATATATATATATATATATATATATATATATATATATATATATATATATATATATATATATATATATATATATATATATATACATATATATATATATATATATATATATATATATATATATATATATATATATATATATCGTCTAATTGAGTTTGTTCCCCTTTCTCCTCGTCTTCACTTTCTATCGCTTTGAGCCACTCAACCACTCAAAAAGCATAAAAATAGCCCCTCATTTAAACCCCGCACAGTTCGATAGAGCCGAATGCAGGGTGACAGTCTTTCCTCCCCAATCAAGTGGCATCGAAGCCCTCTTCCCCATTAGTAAAGACCACTCATCCACCGAGAAACGGACTCGATTTTCGTCGGTGTCAATGAAGACAGCCTTTGGCTGCCATCAGCTGCGAGGTCAGTTCGCAGCGCCGCAGGGCCGTTCATCTGTCGGTTTTTTCGCAGAGCTGGAGAGAAGCAGGGTGAGGTTGGGGGGTTATCTCCAGAAATAATGGCATATAATATATATATATATATATATATATATATATATATATATATATATATATATATATATATATATATATATATATATATATATATAAGTAACAGAACTCAATGGCGAGTTATGGTATATGATAGTGAAACCACTGTATAGGAGCCAAGAGTTTAATTTACGAGACTAGTTTCAGTATGTGGTTTATCATACCCTCTTTAGTCGTATACTGAAAATGCAATTGTTACAAAAGTCTATAAATAACGTACAGATCAGAAAAAAACAAAATTAAAAAAACACAAAGAAGCACAAAACGGTGAAAAAAGGTCATTAATTACGGGGTGTAAGTCTAAGATCGTTGACTAAGCTGTTTACGATGAGGTTACGGGAATGGGGGCGGCATTTCAATTGCTCATCTGACAAATTAAAATTGGGAATTTCTCCTATTAATATAGATTCTACTATTTTTCTTTTACGGAAATCTTTACAATTATATATGATTTGTGCCTTTGAATAGTCAATTTGGTGGTTGAAATTGCTAATATGATTAAAAATACTGGATGTGGTACTGCCTCGTTTGATATCACCTTTATGTTCATAAATTCCTTTTGTTAAGGTTCTTCTGGTCTCTCCTATGTGAAATGAGGGACAGTTTGTAGAGCCACAAGGGATTAAATATACACCTGGTTCATTTGGCTGATCTACGAGCTAAGTCAAAGGAAAAGATTTAAGAATATAAAAAGGGTATTTAAATGTGGTTAGGCCTGGGGAGATAACTTTGTTCACTCCGTTAATGAGGGGAGAAAAAGGGAGGGATAGACACTTCATATTATTAAATTTGTTTCTATCCTTCGGACTATAATGAATAGATTTTGCTTTAGCTAAACTTTCATTGATCACGTGGAGGAGATAATTTAATTCACTGAAACGGCAGGTTATATATGTAATCTTGTCTTCTAGAAAGCAAGGGTCACATACCCTAAGTGCTCTCAAAAACATACCTGATGCAACGGCTTGCTTAATGTAAATATCATGATGAGAAAGAAAGGAATATACTCGTATGTAAGAGTTAGAATGGGTTGGTTTTCGGTACACAGTGAAGCTAATTTTGTCAATGACCCTAACAATTTTTACATCAAGAAAGGATATACAATTATCTTTTTCACACTCTACTTTAAAATTGATAGTGGGATAGAGGTCGTTAAGATTTTTAAGGATATTGTCAAATAAGTTTAAACTATTTATAGTCCAAATCGATATGCCATTATCTACATACCTATACCATACAAAATTATGATGGGGAATCACAGAAGGGAGTAATGATACTTCGAAATGCTCCCTAAAAAGGTTACATAATATGGGCGATAAAGGATTACCCTTGCTAAGACCATATTTTTGACGGAAAAAAACAAATTAACATAGGTGTTAATTTGTGAGGTTTGCGCCAATCAAGTTGTTAACTATTTATATATATATATACATATATATATATATATATATATATATATATATATATATATATATATATATATATATATATATATATATATATATATATATATATATAGCAGGAATATGAAGACCCATGTGATTATACTAATCATTTATTGGCCGGACGTTTCGGACCTTTACTAGGACCATCTTCAGCCACTATATTGTCTAATGAGAAGGGGAAGGAACATTAATTGATAACACTTAAAAGAATGCATTAAAAAAAAAGCGGAAGAAGGCAAGTTAAAATAATAAAATTGACAATAATTAAAATTAAAGTAAAAACACTAATAATAATATTATTATAATAATAATATAATATAATAATATTATTAGTGTTTTTACTTTAATTTTAATATAATATAATAATATTATTAGTGTTTTTACTTTAATTTTAATTATTGTCAATTTTATTATTTTAACTTGCCTTCTTCCGCTTATTTTTTTAATGCATTCTTTTAAGTGTTATCAATTAATGTTCCTTCTCCTTCTCATTAGACAATATAGTCGCTGAAGATGGTCCTAGTAAAGGTCCGAAACGTCCGGCCGATAAATGATTAGTATAATCACCTGGGTCTTCATATTCCTGCTACATATCAGATTCCCAAGGAACAAATCAATTACCAATATATATATATATATATATATATATATATATATATATATATATATATATATATATATATATATATATATATATATATATATATATATTAGTGTAGTTGGGTAGCAGTCTTTTTTTTAATGCAAATTTTGTTGAAGACCATTGTGTATTTTGCCTTAATTAATTTCCTTTGGCAACTTTCTCTTTTTCTAACTATCTTTTCTATTCCATCGTGTAGATGGTGGATTACTTGTCCAGTATTCATCTCTTTTTTAAATGAATGTGTTTGGTAAAAAACAAACTAAATTGCTAAACTTTCGATCTTATTCGATTATCTTCGAAGCGTTTTAAAATGTTCTTTCCTCCTTTACCGATGTGATGAGTGGAGTGAGGATCTGACAGAGTCAAAGAAATAAAATGAAAAGAGAGGTGGGAGACAAAGAACAGCTCTTCCGACCTTCCCCCGCCCCCCTTGGCGCTCATGCCTCATACAGCCGCCGAGCTTATTAATGCTGCTCTACGTGCGAACTTTTCCACCAAGAGATCGCACGAGTAAAACAAATACGCGTCAATAATGGTTTCTCAAACAGAATGATTGACAAACAACTCCAATCATTTTTAAATAACCATTACAAACATGAGGATAAAAGTGAAAGTAGTCATGGAGAAGTCAACAATATCAAAGTTTATTACAGAAACCAAATGTCCACGGCCTATAAAATAGATGAAAAAAACACCAATGAGATTATTAACCGTAACATGAAGGTTAAAAATCAAACGGATAAAGTCCAACTCATCATTTATTATAAAACAACAAAAGCCAGCAAATCTTCTGATGAAAAACAACATTTGCCTAAACTCCTTGAATCTCAAGTCAACCAACATAGTGTACGAGTTCATCTGCCCCGATAAGGACTGTAAGCTTTATAAAATACTTAAAATATATTGGCATGACAACCCAACCACTACACTTTCGAGACGTTTAACCATGCATCTTCAAAGCGGAGGGCCTAAGAATCATATGGAGAGTGTCCATAATATTAACCTAACGAGAGATATGCTCGCTGATAACACCATTATTAAATCAAAAGAGGTTAATAAAGCGAGGCTGAACATCTTAGAAGCCAGATTAATAAATGAAGATAAGCGGGCCATCAACAGTCAAGCGACAAGCTGGAATCGTTCATTAAAACTATTTTAAAATTCCACTCACAGGAGTCGCCCATTTCCTCTAACCTTACGTTTAACCAAGGCGGAATAAATACCCCTTAAAAATCGTTTCTGTCAGATCCTCAATTTTCGATGATACCCTCAGTTTTTAGTAGAAGTTGGGATGGTGGAAGATATAGTAGATGATAATTAAAGCGGGGAGTAGGGGGGGGGGGGGATTTTGCCCTAGTAGGGAGGGCATCGCTTTATTTTTTATTTATTTTTACCTTTGCTTTTGTTGTTTGTTTGAACCTTTTATCCTATGTTTGTGTAATTTCATGAGCTTTAGTGTTCTTCTTATTGTTTGTTCTCAAATGATTAGTTGTACTTATTTTTATTGCAAATCTCCAGCTTTCAAGCCTTTGTTAGCTCTAATTGCAACAAATTTACCTCGTGTTTTTTGTGCTGTAATAATTGTATTGTTCGCTGTTTTCATATATGTATGTATTGATGAAATGTTCTTATATGTTGTATTGTGTTTTGTTTATGTATAAATTGGTGCAATGACTTCTTGTGTGCATAATTTTGTGCTCGGGAACCGACATTGGCGTGAAACTTTCGCCTGTAGCCTTGCAGGTATATTAAGCCCGCCTCCTGTTCCCTGTAGCTCAGAAATGACACCATTCGTTAGAGTGGACTAGACCTTTTTCCCAAGTTTTTGGGTGACGACATTGATGGGCTCCAAACGTTTCCTCCCGTGCAAATCTCTTTGCCTAAGCTGATCACGCCTTCTGGCTTCTCCACTCATTACATCGGTAAAGGAGGCAAAAACATTTCAAAACGCTCCGAAGATGATCAAATAAGATCGAAAGCTTAGCAATTTAGCTTGTTTTTTTACCAAACACATTTATTTAAAAAAGAGATGAATACAGGACAAGTAATCCACCATCTAGAAGATGGAATAAAAAAGATAGTTAGAAGAAAAGAAAGTTGCCAAGGGAAATTAATTAAGGCAAAATACACAATGTTTTTTAACAGAATATATATATATATATATATATATATATATATATATATATATATATATATATATATATATATACAAGAAAGAGAAATTGACGCAAATGAGCAATGAGACAAGAAACAGGAGTTTTTTAGAGGTAAGAGAAAGGGACATTAGAAGAAGACTAGAATCAAAGAGAGCAGAGGGCGGCACAATGAAGGCAATCCTTTACCGAGAAGACAGAGATAACGCCAGGGAAAAAAGTTTGAAATTCCTGGCCGGGACTCGAACCCAGGTCTGCTGATTGCCGGTAAGATGCTCTACCGCTGAGCTACCAGGAACAGTGACTCTAATTCGCCCAAAGCGTTACCGCATCAAACCCAGTATCTCTCTAAGCTAGGAACCTCCAAGGAATTTTTATACCACATCTTCTTGCGAGTTAAATTGTGAGCGGGTAAGAAGATGTGGTATGAAAATTCCTTGGAGGTTCCTTGCTTAGAGAGATACTGGGTTTGAAGGGGTGACGCTTTGGGCGAAGTAGAGTCCCTGTGCCTGGTAGCTTAGCGGTAGAGCATCTGACCGGCAATCAGCAGTCCTGGGTTCGAGTCCCTGCTAGGAATTTCAAACTTTTTTCCCCTTTCGTTATCTCTGTCATCTCGGTAAAGGATTGCCTTCATTGTGCCGCCCTCTGCTCTCTTTGATTCTAGTCTTCTTCTAATGTGCCTTTCTCTTACCTCTAAAAAACTCCTGTTTCTTGTCTCATTGCTCATTCGCGTCCAATTTCTCTTCTTTCTTGTACTATATTGTTATAAAGTTTGCAATGCAAGGTTTCTGCACCTTTCTTTCTGTCTTCAAAATTGTTTTGAAAGGCAGAAAATAAATATGGCGAAAGCCCTGTGGTGGTTGTTATCACCCGCAGAACTTGCATTTGCTCCTTCTATATATATATATATATATATATATATATATATATATATATATATATATATATATATATATATATATATATATTAATTCCACACACAATCGTCGACATAATTTAGTATTCGTTGCCTATCTGTGTGGTTCGTTTTCCTTAATTGATAAAACATGTACCAATATTAAAATAGGTATATTTTACATTAGCATCACTTGTATGGGAATTATGACCTTTTGTGGAGTGGGTGTGTGGAGTCTATCAACAACAGAATGAAGCTTAGTGTGCTGCATCAGAAGTCTCTTACTGCGACACTAGCTAATCCTTCCTAACACATTTGACGAGTTGTCACCCATTGTGAATAAGAGCTGGGAGCCGCTGACGTTCGAAGCCACACACCAGAATGTCTTGTTTCAACAAACGTAATACGCAACGGGCTGTGTTGATCTGTCCAACTAATCCTTCCTAACACATTTGACTAGTTGTCACCCGTTGTGAATAATAACTGAGAGCTGCTGACGTTTGAAGCCACACACCAGAATGTCTTGTTTCAACAAACGTAATACGCAACGGGCTGTGTTGATCTGTCCAACTAATCCTTCCTAACACATTTGACTAGTTGTCACCCGTTGTGAATAATAACTGAGAGCTGCTGACGTTTGAAGCCACACACCAGAATGTCTTGTTTCAACAAACGTAATACGCAACGGGCTGTGTTGATCTGTCCCAGCTCACTTTGTGAAAAAGAAGTTACAAATGATATTCATAAAATATCCTTTTGATTTGTTGAAACAAATGTTATGATTTTTATAAAGCGTTGTGCGCCCTCTTCCACCCGTGATTGGGTCTATCTATGCGGAACTTTTTATTTTCCTTTACATACGCATAATATGTACTGGCAAAAGTTTTCGGACACCTGAAATTTTAAGAAATTTGATAAATGCAGGATGGTAAGGTTTTATTTGTTTATTTATATTTGAATATAACAGTGAAATAATGAGGAATACATAACAATAAGTTATTTATAATAAAAAGAAGACAAAATACAAAATTTGTCAAGACATGTGACATTAGCAATATACATATAACAGATTAACAGATGAAGCTCTGTAAAAAATTCGCCCACACCAAACTGATACAAGCAGCTCAGTAGCGTGTCGAAAGTCCCTTGTCAGTGATAAGAGCATTTTTTCTTCGAGGCATTCTCTCTACGAGGGAGGGAGAGCATGGTTGACGACGTCGTACAGCCTCTTTCATATCCTGCCAGAAGTTTTTCAGTGGGCACACCACTGAGGTCGAGAACAACTGGAACGTGGACTCGTTGGATCATAAGACACGTCCCCATGGATGCATGAAGTTATAGTCCTGATGGAAATTTACATATGGGCCATTTCTAGAAGGTCTCGTGCTGAGTGCAACATTTAATCTCTCAGTACAGCTTTGTACTTCTCTGAAGTTATAGTGTCATAACAAACGGTGAAACTTCTAACCCCTGAACTTGACATGCAGCCCCATATCATTACAGAGCGGCCACCATGCTTAGCTTTTGGCACTATGCACTCTCGATTCAACTGAACTCCTGAACTCCTGCTTATTCTAACGTTGCCTGAGGTCGAGAACAACTGGAACGTGGACTCGTTGGATCATAAGACACGTCCCCATGGATGCATGGTCCAGTTACGGTGAGCACGTGCCTAAGCTAGTTGACGTCGCTTCTGCTGAGAGTTGATCAACGGCTTCTGGCGGCCTTTACATGACTTTAGGCGTTGTGCAAGCAGTCTAGGGCGGACTGTCCTGACAGATGCATTAGCATGGCCGCCCTCTGGGTTTTCTCATTATCCCAAAGACTCGATGAGACAAAGAAACCTGTCTTTACGTTGCGTACTGACCCTTGGTCGTCCAGAACAAGGTCGGTCTTGGATGTTCCAACTTTCTCGGACTCTCTTCAACACTTCTGCAACACCGGAATGTGATCTGCCCACCCTCCCTGTTTTCGCGATTATCATATCATTATCAGATTCTGTCGATATGGAATATCATATTAATCAACAAATATGTGTTATATGAAGATATTTTGAGTGTAAGATACCGCATACTGATAGCAGGATCTCATACATTACAATACCATCGCCATTTTAGATATTTTAAAAAGTTATAAGTAAGATCATACTTTTATTTTGCTTTCCAGATGTATTAGACACATACAAGCAAACCTAGACCAACATATTCTTAGTCATGCCTAACGGATAAATACGTTTCCAAATGTCCGAAAACTTTTGGCCGCAAAAGTTTTTAAAATATTAACATTAGTTATTTAATTTTTGCACACCTCCCCTCCATTTTTTTTTTTACATTTAGATTTGTTGGTATATTATGGTCTCCATAACGTAGGATACTAATGAAGCGATCGCTTGAGGATCATCTGTAAGGACTGTCCGCAGCATTGGGCCATTTCCGAAGTATTTAAATCTCCGTTAGTGGTACTTAATATAGGTCAGCAGGATGTAAAAGATGTATGGCTGGGTATTACATATTATAAATCGTAGTGGGGAAGAGTTGGAGGAACGGTAGCTATGTGTGAGTTTGGTATGTTCTAGGTGCAAGCGTGCTAGAACAATTTCATCTTTTCGTGATTTTCTTCATGAGCTTCTCGATTTGTTGACGTCCTCCTTGATTTGGCATATATATTGATGTCCGTTTGTACGCCATTCATCTTCCAATTTTGTTCTAACTCCTTCAATAAAAGGTTGTTAAAATTTTTGAAATAGTTTGGTTTGGTAGGCAGTGTAAGGTATGTAACGGCTCTTTTTACTGCGATGACTGTAACTACATTACTCTTGATCCATATATGTGAGGAACACCGGCACAAGGTTATATTACCGGAAAGGGATACTAGATGGTTTAGGATTGTAGTAACACGAGTGCGAGTTTGGTTTAGGGATCTTATCATCATTAGAGCTATATATGAATCAAAGAAAATTGAATTACTAGTGGTTTCATTATTTATGGAATATATGGCTATGAAGATGCCATTAGCTCTACTGAGATGACTGAGGTGGAGTCCGATAAGCGGGCTGCTTTAATCGTTCCGGTACGACTATTGCACATGCAACATCATCGATGGATTTTGATCCATTAGTAAAGATAGATTGGCAAGATTGGTGTGTTTCTTGGTGGTCTTGGAACATTTCATTAGTATTATAGGTGTTTTTTTTAGTAGTTGAGATATATAGTGTGCAAATTACTGTAGGTGGCATTGTCTAAGAGGAATTAGTGGGATATTTGTTAAAAAAATGTTCGATTCTGGTAGGTCCATTCTGACTCTTTGGGTGTAAACACTTTAGCTTCGGCTTCTTGGATTGTCTGCTGGAGTTGTTTTTGATTATTCGGAAGGAAGGGGGGGGGGGAATTTATTGGTACACACGCGCAATTAATTTTAGGTAGGAAATCTGTCTTTTGTAGATTAGTGGGGGATTTTGGTCTCTGCGCGGGGGTGGGGGTGTTAGAGTAGATTTAAATGCACCGGTGAATAAACGGAGGGCTTGATGGATAAACTTACGATATGATTTACAATGGATTGTAGTGGGTAACCTTTCTTCTATCGGTATTATTGTTCGTGATGCAGATCTAATTGTATTTGGGGTGGTTTGCTGTTTGAATGGGATCTTGACTATTTTATTGGGATGGGATCGGGTGGATAGATGATAACGTTTCAAAGATGGAGAATGACTCTTTTTGGTGGTCGCTATCTTCAAAGAGCTTTTGTATGTCTTTGCATATAGAGCACTGTGCTTTTTGGTCCAGGCATAAACCTGCTGAGTAAGACAGTACTCACTATAGTATTATACCCGTTTTTATCCGTAGAATTGATTTCATGGTCATCTAAGTCAGCGAGAGGCAGTATTTTTTGGATATTAGTTCCCATTTCGATTTTATTGTAGCCTCATTTTGGGACAGGTTAATGGATAGCTCTGGATGTGCTTCCCCAGAGACGGCTTGCAGTGATTCCTAGAGTTCCAATGCACAAAATATGTTATTGGCTGGAGTTTTAATAGGAATGTATTGGTTCCAGCAGGCTGGATGGAATATTTGACTTTGCTTGTTTAAGGTTTGTTTTGTTGATTCGTTGGTTGAGTGGTTAATTATATTTTTAACAAAAGTATCCATGTCAAAATTTATTTGCACCGCGCCACTGCCCCTAGTGGCCCTACATTGAACTCAGCGAGGGATTGACGCTACTGGGTCCTCTTATTTGTGCCTCGGCCGATAGCACTGCGAAAGGTAGTGTACACCTTCACCGTCACCCTGCGGAAACCCCAGACAGGTTAGGGCAACTGATCCAATTTGGTGACTGCCTTCGGAGAGATCAGAGTTACCACGCCCTACATCAAGATGGTAGAGTTAGTCCTTAGTCAATGTCCATAAAGATCACCGAGTCGTCAAAAGGGAGGTCCATAGACAGTAGAAAGGGGTGCCAATGAAAGGTCAGAGAAAGTGACAGGAAAGTCCTCTCAGTCAGCCAGGCCTTCGTTGCAGCCGCTCGGACCGCAGGGATGTGCAAGCTCCTCATGGTACCATGTGTAATGATCGACACAGGGTATTCCCTCCCCTACGGGAATAAACTTTGTAATGAACTATTTGGGAGATCTAGTAACACACTTTGTGCCACATGGCACTGTAGGGGTCAAAGGGAGAATATGACACCAAATGACAAAACTTAAATTATATTATAAGATTGCATATAGTAGTTACGTTACGTTGCGTTACGTTACGTTACGTTACGTTGCGTTGCGTTGTGCTAGGTTACGTTAGGTTAGTAGGCGGTTCTTCTTTTTTTATTCGCTGAGAACGCGGGATTTATGGACTCAAAATTTCGCCTTTCTTGACTTATATAAGTCCACCACGTGACTTTTACCTCCTTTGCATTGCATGCCATTCACTGACTAGAAGGGACTAACCAAATTGACTTATAAAACCAGGAACCACTGATTTTACAACTAAGGTTGAAAGGATCGAATAGATCAAATCTGAACTGGTTGGAAATCTACAAAGATTGAAAAAAAGGTAGATTATATTCTCGAAAGTGTAGATCTCTTAAATAATAACTGCTTTCTAAACGTTATATAGACATACAGTTAATAGTGTACGTGTGGGAGAGGATTTTATTTAATGTATGAAATATAGCCAAAAATAAATGACATCTACTAAATTTACTAAGAGTTCCTAAAGAGAGTGATTATGGAAATGTCTGGATATAACCCAAGTAGGAGCGAAGGATGCGCAATTCTCCTGCCCCAGCCCCTGTTGAGCAAGAAATCAGGTTATCTCTTTGAGAAAGAGAGAATGAGAAAGCCCAAGAACGAACCGTATTCCCCACGGTAGTCATAAGTAATAGTCCATTTAGTGAGAAAATTGCCTCGGTAAACGAAAAAATCTTGTAACAGCTTCGACGCTGGCCTCCGGAGACTTCTGAGGCTGGGGGGGGGAAGCATTTTTGCATTGTTCTCCCCCCAGTCTCTGGAGACCTCGGCTGATGATTCTCTATAGTCTTCAAGGTCTACTCGGTGAGAGGCAAATATGTCCAATCTGTGGTCTTCACTCGCTGAATTGGTTTCATACACGAAGAGAAGTATAGTTAGGTCGGAAAGGAAATGAAGAAGAAAGTTGAGAAGAATGATCGTTGTTTGCCATGCCTTGGGCGAAAATGGGTGAAGAAAATTAAATAGAATGAATGTAGCTGAAATGTATTAGAAGTTGAAACTGTAATTTATTCAATTAGAGATAAGTTGGATTCTAAGTTTGGGCACCATGCAAAAACATAACTAAATTCACCCTCGATAAATAATAAATTATGGAGAAAATTAATGAAATCTGTAAATTGTCAGGCAGTAAAAAAAAAAAATACAGAGGAAAATAAAAACAACTATAAAGTTGTTCGGGAAGTTTGAACTTTTCTGAAACATGTAAATAATAGAAATTTAGTCGTATTAAATAAATTTTAGTCATTAAAGCGCACTACATTTTTGTTAAGTACATCAATCCATCTATTTGGTAGCTTAATAATTCCATCCGCGTATAGACCTGGGCTGTCTTGGATGAAAAGAGGTTATCCAGTTGGTTTTAGACCACTTCTAAATCAATAAATGATTTTCCGCTCAAGGAACTTTGCAGAGGCCTGAACAAATAAACATCAGATAGTGCAAGGCCGACATAATACGGTGTATGTGGTAAGAGATCCTACAAAAGCTCATGTAACTTTATGTGGGCAGCCAGAGACAGGAATTGGTAACCTGATTGTATGTGAGTAGCTCATAATAAATAATGCCTTTGAAATCTCACCAGACACAAGGCATAACCTTTGTTTGCATGAATATTCCGCTTTGGTAGCTGTTTTGGTGATTTCTCACGCAAACGTCAGGCTTCTTACATTTTTCATCTCCAGTCATCAATCGCTTGATAAAAGATCGAGTTTCATTGCGTTTTAAGAACCCGGTGCAGATGGAATATCGGTTTATGCAGTTTTTGTCCGGAAGATTGTGAGGGATCCATACATCATAGAAGGAAATGTAATAAAGTTTCACTCTGTTCATGAACAGAACTTTTTGGAACTTCGAACATATCTGAAAGTCTCCTAGTTGTGATTTTTTGGTTAGTTTTAATGTTCACTTTCAAAAGATCTACGTTTCGAAATCTGAATGTTTTCCAGAGCTAATTTCTTCTAATCTGAAATATCCGCGTTTGAATTTTGTAAACCATCTGTGAACCATTGATTCACCTACAGCACTCTCACATTACAAATTGTTTTATACGTTTTTGCAGCGTTTTCATCGAAAATGCAACTTTTGGTTAACCATGTTAGGCCTTGATAAGGGCTGAAAAAAATAAGAGATATATTGAATTTTTATGCGAGATTTAGTCAGTGAACTTTATTACTTCGCTGCAAGGCATGCCAACCTATCAGTCGTACTAACATCACAGCTCTAATATGACGAATTTAAAGATAGCTTTCGAAATCGCTCAGAACTTTGCGGACGGCCTGATATATTCTTTCTGAACATATTTTCAAGAATGAATAATTTTAAAATTGATATAAACATTTTAAAAACAAATCAAGGAGATGTACAAAAGTTCTTCCTATGCGTTAACTCTAAGAAACCATTCCACGAGAAAAATGACCCACCTCGAAATGCTATTAAAGAAGTAATTGGTATGATGCGATTTTTTTAAAGAAATAGTGGTCAACAGGGCATTGATTATTTTTTCTGAATAAAAAATAGGCCAAATTAGCGGGCTCTGACTCTATTCACGCGCGCCATTAAGGTGAGCCAGAGTCATCAAAACTATGAGTTGTGGTAAATAAAATTCATTGGAACGGACAATTGTGCTCTCATTAGTGCGAAAAAAATTGAGAATAGAAAGTTAATTTAAACCTAAGAGGCGATTAAAAATAAAATTGCCAGGATCGGCTCAAAGATTCTCGCTACGTTTAAGCATCATGTCTTATCACGTGTTATACTAAACTCGAGCTCTGATTGGAGGATGGGAATCTCGAAATTCAATTCGAGCCAATCATAGTTGGATCTGTGACACGCGAAGACTTTCTTTTCTTTCTTATATTTGTTTTAGTTCGATTTTTACTTGGGCACTTCGCCTCTTTTATTTCTGCTTGTCTTGTTTTGTTGTTTTCCTTTATTTTTTAGTTTTAGACACTTTGCTTCTTTTATTTATGCTTTTCTTGTTTTGTTTTCCTTTGTTTGTTAGGAGGGACTTTGCCACTTTTATTTACGCTTTTCTTTTGTTGTTTTCCTTCATTTTTTAGTTTTGGACACTTTGCTTCTTTTATTTGTGCTTTTCTTGTTTTTTTCTTTGTTTTTTTTAGGGGGGGAGGGACTTTTCCTCTTTTATTTACACTTTTCTTTTGTTGTTTTCCCTCATTTTTTAGTTTTGGACACTTTGCTTCTTTTATTTGTGCTTTTCTTGTTTTGTTTTCTTTTGTTTTTTTTGAGGGGGGACTTTGCCTCTTTTATTTACACTTTTCTTTTGTTGTTTTCCTTCATTTTTTAGTTTTAGGCATTTCGCCTCTTTTGTTTATTTCTTTAATTTGGTAACACCTTGTCGACCTTAATGTGAGCATTTCGCCTCTTTTGTTTTTAGTTTCTATATCCGGTTTTATGGTCTTGATTTTGTAGCATTTTCCCCAGTAATGTTTTTAAGTGTAAATTGGTCGTATGTTTTCTCTTGCACACTTTCTTCCGCTTGGGAATAACGATGTTCTCTCCACTGTGTGTTGCCTTTGTTGGGGTATACCTACAAACCTATTTCATCCGTATGAAACCTACCACACATTTATCACTTACTGCCTAAATAAAAAAAAATGCAAAAACATTAACGACATATGTAAATCCATTTTATTATTCGAAATTAATTGTATATATTGTCAGAAATGCCTAAAGTAAGCTGTGATAGAACGGGTTGAGGCCGCGTTAATTTCAACCACTATCACATGTTATTTAAAACCACGATGCTTCCCACGTGCATCTTCGCTTTGAAGCTGGGCGCCTTATCGCAGCCACATGAGTTAATGTTTAAACAAGGAGGTTTATCATTCCCCCCCGTTCGCCCCATCCGCCGATCACGCCAGATTGAGTTAGGCTTATGGGCAGATAAGGCTTGTTCTCAGGCTCGGCTGTGCATTCCCTCGAAACTCCCACTCCATTGTCCCCCACGCCAAGGGAGTGTCTCGACTATTTAGATGGAAACTTCACCACTAAGATCAGATTGGAGATCGAGATTTTCGTCGCGAAACATCACCACGACCCTCTCTCACCTTGTGCGCCAAGGGACCTCGACCTCGAGATTCACCATCACTTGTCCAGAAGAAGGACAATATCCCTTGAGTGCCAAGGTTCGAGCCTCCGTGACGCCAAGTCCACAAAGGCTTCCCCTGTTGTTCAGAAAGAGAACAACGTTAGAACAGCCATTGTTCGTTCGAGCCCGTTGACAAGAAACGGTTCTCACCCCTTCCCCCTGTTGTTCAGAAGAGAGCAAGGTAGAACAGCCATTGTTCGTTTGAGCCCGTTCGCCAAGAAACGGTTCTCACCCTTCCCCCTTGTTGTTCAGAAAGAGAACAACGTTAGAACAGCCATTGTTCGTTCGAGCCCGTTGACAAGAAACGGTTCTCACCCTACCCTCCCTGTTGTTCAGAAGAGAACAACGTAGAACAGCTATTGTTCGTTTGAGCCCGTTCGCCAAGAAACGGTTCTCCCCCTTTCCCTTGTTGTTCAGAAAGAGAACAACGTTAGAACAGCCATTGTTTGTTCGAGCCCGTTGACAAGAAACGGTTCTCACCCCTCCCCCTGTGGTTTAGAAGAGAACAACGTAGAACAGCCATTGTTCTTTTGAGCCCATTCGCCAGAAACGGTTCTCACCCTTCCCCCTTGTTGTTCAGAAGAGAACAACATTAGAACAGCCATTGTTCTTGAGCCCGTAGACAAGAGACGGTTCTCACCCTCCCTGTTGTTCAGAAGAGAACAACGTAGAACAGCCATTGTTCTTCAAGCAGTTCATCGAGAAACGGTTCTCATTCCCAAGACGCCACGTCAGGATCATTTTATTCCCCCCCCTCCCCTTCGGCTGGAACTCGCCAGCGGACCGAAAATTCCTTCACGTCACCTTCCTCTGCGCAACAAGTATAAATTACGTGAGCCGAACGTTACCTTTGAGTATTTAACCCTTTTGTCAATTCTATCCTGTGCTTTAAATGGTTTAGCGAACCATCCCCTCCCTTTAACTTTATATTTGTTTTACCTTTTTAAATCTTTTAATCCTCGGATTAGCTCGAGTCCCCACGACCCTTTTTATTCTCTGTTTATGTCAATATTTTCCGTTTTGTGTGTTGTCGATAGTTATTATTAATAAAACTCTATTTTATTAATGATAGCAATATTATTATCCTTGAGCTCAGTTCCACTTCTTAAGCATATCGAAGATACATAATATCGGCCAGCCAGACATCCACGCACTCTAAAGATAATTAAATAAGTTCCCTCAACGAATAGTTATATATGGTATATCGTCGAGAGTCCATTCTACGACATAAGCAAACACGCTAATTCTCGAAGTGGCTCAAATAATGTCATCGGACCGTTTAAGCCGTTGATACTCTCAAATCTCCCAACACAACGAGATAATTTAACCTATATTTCTCTTCTCGAGATGAGTGACAGTAAATTACATGTATTTGTCTGAGAGAAAGAGAGAGAGAGAGAGATAGCGGCATCTTGAAAAAGATTAAGGATCAACGAGGTGAAAAAGTTCATTGGTCAATTTGTGATCTCCATACAAATAAATTCAGCCTTCGTCATCAATTCCAAACCGTCGACGGACCTACCACAGGCAACAATTCTTTCAAAGGACCAATAGGGAAGTCTTTGTCAAAGGTGGAAGAGTTTGAAAAATGAAGTGTTGTCAGAATTGTCCTTTGATCAGAAGTACCTTTTCCTCGTCACCAAATCCATTCACAGCGGAAAAATTTATCCGCAACTGAAAATTTTGAAGCCAAAGCCCATTTTTCACTCGAGATGGTTGACTTTAGCCTGTCAACTTGACGCAAGCATCCTTTTAGAAGTAAAGCTAAGAAGAACTTGGATTCTCTCCTCTTCTACGTGGTCACCAACTACATTCCTTGCTGGTTTGTGATCAAAACTCGATCACACATTTCTGACGCCGCTAATCACATTCTTTTCCAAATCAAATGTCTTAGCCTTCTTCCTCAATCAACGCGAGACATGGTGTTATTCCCTTACATCAAATCATGAAACGTGCACCAAGAAAATCTGCTCGTCTCTCTCCTCTGCAATGCTGATCAAAATCTCTGTGTCTTCGCCGTAGCAATGTTGGTGACAAGTCGGTGAGAAAATTCGTTCATCCTTCCCTAAACTTCAATGTGAACACACCATTGGTGAACTCACCGATTGCGATTCAGTTACGATTTACGAGTTTAATCTCACTTGCGATTTCACCATCGCCAAACTTAAGGATTTGATTCTCAACAAATATGAATTGCCATATTTTCCAACCCACACCCAATGGGTGGAGTGCCTGATTCGTGAATTAACAAATGCATGCGATAAAATTGCTTGTCATGATGAAAACGATGGGTATATGCGCGCGAGAATGGCTTCCATCGAATTTTCTTTCGAAAGCCTACATGAACAAAGATTTTACGAAAATGATTTGTTAGTCCCACTCCCTCTATTTCTCATTGTGATGGCGATGATAGATATTTCTCATGCGTTTCGTCCTTTTTACGTTCATTTGGTTTGATGTTCTATTAACAAAAGACTTCTTCCTTACCTTGGAATTTAGTTCTGTTATCAAAACTTAATTTAGTAATAAGATTAAGTTGGGAAAAAAAATAGGCTTTCTCGGGTTTTAAGCCCCTGTCCATGAGCGGCTTTGAATACAGTCACGTAATTAACGATGTCCAATCAAAATGCAGGATATTGATTAGCCGATCGTAGGTTATTGTTATACCACAACCTTTCATCTTTAAAATTGGCCGATTTCATTCACCCTTAGCGCCCCATTTAAACGTTATAACAAGAATTGCCCTACAAAACGCTAATACAAAAAAAATCGTTAAACGATGGAGTGAGTCAGTGCAATGTGTTAAATAAATTAACCAACTCAAGCCACATTCATGAGAAAGAGGCTATAAACACCCAGTCAACTAAAAAACAAATTAGCTTGACTTATATTCTTGAAATATTTGTGACACACAATAGTTGGATTTAGAGGAGAAAAACTTGATTAAAAATAATCAACATGGATTTCGAAGAAATAGCTGCTGCATATTTAAGTTATTTAAATTTTGACATAATCAGAACAATTTCTTAAGGGATAGGAATTAAATAATTTGAGTAATCATCATCATCATCATCGTCACTAACTCTATAATTTAAGAAGGGGATTTTTTTTAGTATTTGAATAATAATTTCATCTTAGTTTGTTATGACTTGAGTATATTTAAAATTTTTATCAAGGTAATTTCTAAGAATTTCTTTAGAGTTTGAAAAAACAAAATAGTTTAGTTCAGAAAAAATAAATATGATTATCCAATGTTTTATAATGTTTTAAAAGCCATTGGTGAAGTTCAGAATATTTATTAGAATTTAAGTAAGGCTGATTTTTTATTTTATCTTACTATATTTTAGCAATGTGATTTTTTGAAAGGGGGGAAATAGTTTAGAGTTCCTTTTTATAATTGGCGAAGTTCAGAAAATTTATAAAAATTTAACCATGGCTGCTTTTTTTTAGATTTTAAATTTTAATCATAGTAGCGAAGCGCAAGCTCCCCCCGTAGGGAGGAGTGGAGAAGCCATTGCCTGGTATATTAATAGTTTGCTTACAAACGATGTAATCCATGCCATTTGATCAACTTTCCTTCTGAAAGACGACTTTAAGAGTGCAGCGTCACGCTACTAAAGAAGTTTCCGAACTAAGAAAATTAGTGTACGCATAAAGACAAATGACTCGGTCTAAAATCATTTGAAAACCATCGGCCTTGTAGTAATTCATTAAAATACATGAACACCTGACATTCTTTCCGAGTAACCAGAAAAGATCTCAATCAAATCAAAACGATTTAAACTAAACCGAAGTAGTTTTCAATCGAATACTTAAAATTAAGGTATGGCTGCCTTTTTTTTGTATTTTTTCATATATAAAAAGCAAATTTAAATAAAAAAAGATCTCTGAGACGTGTTTTTTCTGTTTATCAAAGTCAAAGTTTTTTAGTGCCTTTAGGCCTAGAAAATAAGCATCGATGTGAAAAAAAGATAGACCAAGTGTACCACCTGCAACATCACCGAGCAGGAGGATGAGGATGACTGTACCAATGTATCATAGTACCACTCAAAATAGAAAACCTTCAACGACTCCTAGATAAGTGTAGCGAAGCATAGGCTTCTTACCAAGTGGTATGAGTATCGGACCTCGAGGAGCCTCCATGAAGACACAGGTCTTGAACCACTGAACAGACCTCTATAAAAAAGGTCGAGGCATCTGGGCAAGACTAGAGGCTATTCTCCCTATAGAGACTGTAGTGGCTCTTGACCCATAGGCAGAAGGAGGTGGATACAAAAGATACCTCCACAACACCAAAACAACGGAACTCGTACCAAAGTACAACTAAAAAGTGTTGAGACACTCCAACGACGATTAAGAGATATATACTGTAAACTTTTAAATTTTTTTAGACCACAACCTCGCTGCCAGAGCCGGATAGGCCGTAGGCCACAGACTGTAGTAGGCGGAGGAGTGGGGGGTGGGGGGGGGAGACCATCAATGTCGATGATGAAGGATGACCTCCTGTTGAAGGCATCAAACCTACACTAGGTTTAAACGGGTAGGAATGTGTGCAGTCTTCGAACCAGGATCTTGACCGAAGGGAGAAGGACCCCTGTGGCAGGAGAGGCTCGAGACGACCAGGTTTTATCCTCGGCTGCAGGGAGCTGCCGAGACACCGGTCTGTTTATGCTCGCCTATAGGGACTCCAGATCCTGGTTTATGATCGAGGTATCTTTCCTCTAGCCTTTGCCTAAAAAAGCAGAACCCCTAAGACAGGGAGGTGGAGTGGCTAGTAGGCGCCAGGGTGTGTCCACACAGCGGTGGGCCTGCACGCCGTACCTCTGGGATCCACTGCTGCTCCAAGATCCCCTGCTGATATATACACCACGCCTTACCACACTGTATGTTGATTTGCATAAGGAAAGGTTTAGCAAATGCAGCCCTTCTAAAATACGAGACTTTGTGAAGCAGTCAACGAAGGCTTGGTCGGAAGATGACTTAAAAGCTGTAAGAAAGAGTGTCAAGCCGCTCCTCTTATTCCCGTAAGGGGCATGGCGAGTTAACTTCCTGGCCGCCGTCCTGAAGTGACTCAGGGCCCCGTTTGGCCCCAGCTTAGCCTCTTCTCCTTCTTTCTGATAACTTGTCTTTTTACCCTGCTTCCTCACTTTCCTTGCAACCTCTCCCACAACTTTCTCTGGTCGGCCTCTAATTTCACAGGGTAAACGTCGACCAGATTCCTCTTAGCCAACCACCCGGATTGTGGCTGGGGGGAAAGATGAGAACGCCCCCTCACCCCTGAGCTCCGGTTTGCAATGGTGGGTTTTTAACAACTTGCTTCACCCTCACCTTCACCTTCTTCACATCCCTTTCTTTTTCATTTCACTATCTATAGTTTTTTTTACGCCGTGCCTAAGGTGGAGCTGCCATGTCGATGGGCTGCCAGTTCACTAGGCGGGAGGAGTGGCCTCAAATGGCAGGAGCTGGTTCTGCTGGCCCCGTATTCACCCTCAGGAAAGCGGGCTACTGCGTGGGGTGATGAGCGTGTGCATCCCGTGAATTACATAGGGTCACCATGCCCAATGATGAGTCAATAAAAAAAATTCTCTTCCTTTACCTTCCCCTCTACGATCACCGGAGCCGCCTTCGGGCAGCTCCACTGGGCAGTAACCCCCCAAATTTCTTCTACCGGAGAGGAGGCTTACTCCTCTCCTTTGCATACGGGTGCAAGGGACTCTCCCTTACCCCCTTCTCCGTTACTTTTTCCAACGGCAGTCCACCCATTACTTTCCAAGGGTATTGTCAAGAAAGCAGGAAGGCGGTCCATAATTGACCGCCCCCGGTTGGGGCGGCTCGATAGGGCCAGCATCCTCACGGGGGGGGGGATGAAAAGGCCCGTCGGCCCGTGCCGCTTAATGTCCTTCAGACGTGCGCGACAAGTTTTCAGGGGGTCAGTGTACCCGACCCTCTCTCATCATCGACAGATGCTGATTCACCAGCATTAGAAGATAAAAAATGAACCTCAAAAGGGCTCTGGGATGTCTTAGTGGGGGATGGCCACATGGAGCCTCCACCCCTCTTGAGATGGACTTGGTCCCTAAAATGACCCAGCTTCAGATGATAGGACCTTCCATGGGGTCGAACCTGGGCTTGGTGCCCAACACTGAACCCAGATCCGCCCCTGTGCAAGGACCTCCTCAGACGGCTCGCCCCCCGAGGCCTTACAAGGAGAGAAGGGATCTCCT
Organism: Ceratothoa steindachneri; assembly: GCA_963969495.1. Lineage (NCBI taxonomy): Eukaryota > Metazoa > Arthropoda > Malacostraca > Isopoda > Cymothoidae > Ceratothoa > Ceratothoa steindachneri. Next base: position 117,405,739 of record OZ018332.1, read on the forward strand.
CCCCTGGGCGGGACCCCTATGACAGATAAGCCTTCTCCAATTCAGAAAAGGATTTTGCTGAGGCCGGTCCATTTGGCCTAGACGCTCCTACTGGCCGATGAGAGAAGCGGGTTCATTATTCGCCCTCCTCTCCTAAAACGAAAAAGTACAAGAAAAAGACTAAGAAGACTCGGGGCTCCTCTCCTTCCAGGGGAGCCACGGGGACGGACGGATCTTCTGCCGTTTTGGTAAGCAACCAAGCCAAGATGGGCACGTCCGGTCCGGTTTCTACCCCGGCTGGGGAGTCCCGGACGAAGACCAGAACTGCGCAGAGCGGAACCTTGATCATGTTGGGGCTCCTCATTCAGAGGCTACCTGGCGTTTTTGAGCCCGCTGGCTTCAAACACTTCCTTGTTATTCGCTCCACTGATGGCAGCATGTTGGTTATGGGAAACATGATCCATCAGAGGAGAACTCTAGGTACTGTGATTATTAGAGAGCCGAAAGTGACCTGTTTCTCAGACGGTTCTCTTTTTGGCGAATGCGTCGAATCCCTCCGAGGCAGCCATGATTAGTGCCCTTCGGACACTTGATGGCATGCCTGTGAGTGTGACGCCGCGTTCTACCACGAATTTTGTGAAATGAGTAGTTTATGCGAGGAAACTCGTATACAACAACATAGCTGACATAACTTTAGAGCTGGCTGACCATGGGGCGGTCAAAGTCGAACGTGCGATACCAACCCATAGACTCTTCGTCACGTTCGACTATGACAAGCTTCCTGAGTCGGTGCGTGCCGGTTGTTATCGCTACCGGCATGGGTCATGCCATTGCTGCGGAGATGTTCCTACTGTCACCACTTCGGCCATACTAATCGCTCCTGTAAACGGGTAAGGTCGGGGGTAGCCGAAGTCTGAGTAAGTTGCTCCAAGGTTGAACATGATAACTCCAAATCGTGTGTAGCCAAGTGTGTCATTTGCGGAGAGCCACACCCAGCTTCTTCGAAGCAATGTGTTGCATATCTTCTTGAGAAGAAAATCCTTGCCATTCAGCCCACGGGTCAGCTCTCATTTCGCGTGGCTAATGACTTGATCCTGCCGCGCCCTGCGCTGCTTGGGACGTCCTATACCTCAATTTTAAGAAATACACACTATGCTCCTGGCCCCTCCAGGTCTACGAGTACGGTCGTTTCCACACCAATTCGGAACCTTTCTGCGGGTTCTACTCACCCCGGGCGCTCCCCCGGTAAAGCTGGAGGAGGCACACAGGGTTCACACCAAGTCCCGGCTAAAACCAGGGCTTCCCTCCTTTCCGCAGCGTGACCGTTTGCCGTAAGGCGAAAGAGCCGCACACCTCAACCGAGTCGTTAGACTCAAAGGAGGCAACACCAGTAAAGATGGTCGTGAGGCCAACTTCGGGGGTCCCTAAAGCTGCATCCCGAAAGGAGGACAGCGCTAAAGGAGCTTCGGCATATTCGTCCACACCCAGTGATATGCTGGTGGCTAGGAGACGGTGGATCCTCCTAAACAGCGCCCCGAGTTTTGCCTTCGGAAATGGTACGGACATTCCCGAGAGGGTATTTTTTTCGAAGATGGACCCCCAGTCCTTCGAGCTAGGCTCCGACAGCATATTCCTTCAATGGAATTGCCGCGGACTCCGGGCCAAATGCAAACAGCTGCAGAAGTTCATATCGTTCCGTTTCCGTTAGTTATATTTTTGCAGTTAATCATGCTGGGCGCGTGCCCCCTGCCCACTCTCCCAGAGTATAAGGGTTTTGCGACCCCACCACCACGGGGTGTGGTCCGGGCGGAAGGCTGTGCGATTTACACCTGACAATATGTCTCTGTTCCCTTCACTTTATATACCTCTTTTCAGGCAGTATCCGTACAGCTGCACCTGGATAAGAGGTATACTGTTATTTCTGCGTACATTCACGGGCCGCCAACCTCGACGTGGGGGACTTCCACCGAGTCGTGGCAAGGTTGCTGAGGCCTTTTCTCTTGCTTGGAAAGCTGAATGGTAGACAACCCCCTCTGGGGAGATTACTCTATTAATTCCCGGGGTCAAGTCCTTGCCGACCTGATCGACTGGCTAGAGAGAGGTGTCCTAAATGTGGATGAGTTTACGCATGACTGCCCGAGAACTGCTTCATTTTCCTTCCTCGATATATCTTTGTGCTCTCCGGATGCACAGCCTAATTTATGGGTGGGGGGGTTCGCTGACCTCCATGGTAGTAATCACTTTCCCATTCAAATACTATTTTCTGGGTCACTACCGCCCGAGAGAACGTCTCAGTGCTGCTTGGCGTGGGTGCGCTGGTCCGCCTTTCAGGAAATGGCTGATTTCTCTATCTCAGTCCAGGAGTTTAGATCGGTTTCTCCGACAACCTCATCGCCGTGGGCCTAACTACTATTCCTAGAACTACTATTGCTAACTACTATCCCTAGCCGAGTGAGAAGCATCTCTCAAACAAGCGTTATGCCTACATGCTCTATAAGCACTGCCCAAACGACTTCACTCTCGGTAGATTTTGTCGAGCTAGGGCTAGGTTACGGTATATTTCGAAGCACGCCCGCCGTTTTTTTTTCGGCCATACGTGTCGTCACTTAACCGGAAGACCCCACTAGCAGAGGTGTGGAAGCGAGTCAAAAAGATTCGGGGCAAGTTCTCACAAAAACCCCTCTCTCTTTTTCCAGGAGAATCGTACCGCAATCTCAGACCTCGCGTCCGTGGCGGAATCTTTCGCGACCGTTTTCTCCGCATTTTCTAGCCGGGATGCTGCTTCGCCAGCAATCAGTGCGCGTCGTTATGTCTCGGGAGGCCGCGGACTGGACCTTACCTCCCAGAGGAGGAGAACCCTTCAACGACAGGTTTACTTTGAGTGAGTGTCGTTCCGCTCTCGCTTCATGCGCGGACACCACCCATGGTCCAGACAATGTCTCGTCTGCGATGCTTTGACACCTGGGTGAGGGAGAAATGGCCTTTCTGTTAGATTTTTTCAACAGGAACTGAGTAGAGGTTATCCTCCCAGATTCCTTGCAAATCGCTACTGTGCTCGCTTTTGGCAATTCGGAGAGAGATCACTCTACCCCAGGGGGTTTCCGCCCAATCTCTCTAACCTCCTGCGTGTGCAAGTTGATGGATAAATTAATAAATATTAGATTAGCTTTTTTTTGGACTGCGGAGGCTAGCTGTCTTCTGCACAGTGCGGCTTCGGCAAGTTCCATTCCCCTTCGGATGCTCTGCTTCGACTGGAAAATCTTCTCTGCGAGGCCTCCCTTCGTAGACAACAACACGCCACGGTATTTTTCGATCTGAAAAAGGGATATTATACCGCATGGCGATACGGTATCATGGAGACTCTCCACACGATGCGGGTGAGGGGACGCCTACCAATGTTTATATCTGAATTTTTGCGAGATCGTCGATCCTGCGTACGGGTGGGGGGAGCCCTCTCCGGTCCAATGGAGCAGGAAGAGAGAGTCTCCCACGGAATTGTCCTCATTGTCATACTCTTTGCCCTGAGCATCAACGGAATCACCTCGGTGCTGCCGGGAGATGTTCTCGCTACGCTCTACTTGGACGACCTTTTGATCTCTTTTGGCGCGGCCCTGATGTCAACTCTGGAGCGTCGATCCAACAGGCATTGAACCGCGTCTCTCGCTATGCCGAAGTGCACAGGCTTCGGTTTTCCATGGCCAAGACTAAGGTGGTGCATCTTGTTGCCATCCACGGCTCCACCTTGACTCAGAATTGTTTCACAATTGGGTGCGCCTGGAAGTAGTGGACTTGCACCGTTTCCTTTGTCTTGTATTTGACCGACGCCTCACCTAGGAGGATCTTATTATCAGCCTTAGGTATCTTGTACCCTCGTTATGCATATTCTTTGTTTGGTGACGTTCAGTGCCTTAGTTTTTAAAGATCCTTTGATCATTCGATGCGAGTTTTATGCATCCGTGGCCGAGGTGCATTGTGGAAGGTGAACTCAATGCACCACACAAAGTGCATTATTCGCCTGTAAGCGCTAGCCCGGCACCTCTCTCAGGCCTCAACAGCTCTCACTGCATCCGCAGCTGACTTCGACGGTTCCTATGCCGCCGAGAAACGTCAGTCATACTCTAAACCCTTTGGATTTAGAGCTAGGAAACTCCTTCTTGAGCTAAGTATAGCTCTCAGGTCGGTGGCGTCCCTGGTTCTGCCCAGGACGCTACCATGGAGGGTACCACCTTTGGCTATTTTTCACAACGCCTTTGCTCCTAAAGCTTGTACAGCGCCGGGAGTATTACTTTCGTTCTTTTCGGAGCACACCTCGTGTTACGCTGGAAGCGTGCCAGTGTATACGGATGGCTCCACGTCCCAAGAAGGGGTCTGTTTCAACGCCGTATCCCCTCTGTTTAAAGTCAACGGGACTCTACCAGGTGTTGCGTCTGTCTTCATGGCCGAGCTGTTTGTAATACACCGCAACGTGCCCGTTTCAGAGACCGGATTGTGATTAATAGTGACTCACAAAGCGCCCTGAGTGGTCTCAGGGCATTGGAATCTCCGCATCCTTAGCTTTGCGATATCCGTGACGCCATGGTTTATGCAAGCCGGGTGGATATCGAGATTATCTTCAGCTGGGTTCCTGGAAACGTAGGAATTACCGGGAATGAGTGTGCCGATGAGGATGCCAAAGAGTCCGCGAAGACTGTGCGACCAGATTACCGTTTCGCTCTTCCTCACACCGATTACATTGCAGAAATACTGGCAGCTGTCCGGGCTGCTTGGTAAAGAAGATGTGAGATGGTCAAGGGGAACTTAAAGTTGCGTGCCATTGCGCCATGCGTGACTGTTCAATGGACCTACCCCCGAATGCCCCGAGGGCTTCAGAATGCTTTTTGTCCTCTCCAAATTGGACACACTTTCGAGACGCAGAGCAATTTGATGGAGCGCTCGCCTGCACCATACTATGAAGACTGCGTTGTCCCCCAGACTGTTCTGCACATTCTTGTTGAATGTCCCAATCTGGGTGACCTCCGCGTACGTTACCTGTCCCGGTACATGGACGAGCGGGGTCGCTACCACTTGTCCCTTTTTCTTGGGACGGCTTTGTGCACACCGACCTGTGGACTTTATGAGTTTTTGGAGTAGGCTAGCCTCTTCCAATTTATTTGACCTTTTTGTGTTCCTTCGCCGGAGCACGCTTCCTTCTTGCCTATTTGTTTTTTCTCGTTGTTATTTTTTTAGATTTTGTCCTTTTTTATCGTTGTTATGTGTTATTTAGAAATTTTTATTTTTTTAATATAGCATAATAGTAGACTGTTGTGTACGGCGACGTATACCCAAGTAGGCAGTCGCCAGATGGGCTACCACAATGAAAAACAACCAAAAACAAGCTCCTCTTTTATACTAATATATTAAATAAGGTCTTACTTACTTTCAGACAAAACGGCGATACCACTGGTTGCAGGATTAAAAATGGAGTACTCGGCGTCCAAAATTACCTTTGGTTACTTTAGGTTTAACCACTTTTCGATCTACGTGAGGCAGTCAATAAGTACTGCGAATCGGTAGGGCAAAACAGAGGAAGTGGGATGGCTGTTTGTGGAAGTGTTAGGACAAGTTATGACAAGTCAGGACCTGCAGCCGCACGCTCCTGCATCGTCTATTTAAGAAGCAGTAGCTGACCGCAGATCGTCAGTCACAAATTTTTCAACAATGAAGAAGGTTGAGCACCGCGCAGTGATCAAATTTTTGACCAAGGAAGGCAAGAATGCAAAAGAGATCCATGAACGCATGGTTGCAGTGTACACCAACACCGTCCCTTCCTATGCAACCATTGCTCGCTGGAATAGGGAGTTCCGCCATGGTCGTGAGTCCCTTGAAGATGACCCCTGTCCAGGACGCCCGTCAGACGTGACCAACGAGGACATTATGGCCCGTGTGGTGAGGATGATCCTCGAAAATCGACGGGTGAAGGTCGAAGAAATCGAGCGAGAACTTGGAATATCACATGAAAGTGTTATCAACATCACCCACGACAATTTGGCCATGACCAAGGTCTCTGCCCGTTGGGTTCCTAGAAACCTCAGGCCCCATGATCGACTTAAACGTCGTCAAAGTTCGGAGGAGCTGCTGCTCTTGTACAGCCAAGACCCGGCGGGATTCGAGTCAAACATAGTGACAGGTGATGAAACGTGGGTTCATCACTGGGATCCCGAGACTAAGCTCGAAAGCATGGCCTGGAAGCACAGGGGCTCTCCGACCCCCATCCGGACCCAACCCTCAGCCGGGAAGATCATGGCCACCATCTTCTGGGATTCTAAGGGAGTGTTGACTATGCGCCTCTTGGAAGGACCATCACAGGCCAATATTGCGCCGAGGAACTGGCTGGGTTGAAGAAGTGCATCCGTCAGAAGCGTGGCGGCAAGTTGACACGCGGTGTCCTGCTCCTCCACGACAATGCCCTTGTCCACAAGGCTAGAGTTGCACAAGCTGCCCTGCACGAGTGCGGATTCGAGAAGCTCAACCATCCCCCCTACACTCCAGATCTGGCCCCTAGCGACTACTTTTTATTCCGCCAGCTCAAGGCTGCCCTGCGTGGACGCCGGTTTGGGGACGATGAAGATGTCCAGCTCGCCCTCCAGGAGTGGATTGAACAGCAGTCGGGAGATTTCTGGTTGTCGGGAATTCGAAGCCTCGGGGACAAGTGGTGCAAGTACATTGAAGTCGAGGGTAGTTATATTTAAAAATAATAAAACAATTTTCATCATATCTTGTTTCCTTATATCCAAATTGCAAAACCTTATAACCGCTCCTCGTATTTCGAAAACTTCCTTAGAACAAGAAGAAATTTATTCCGAAGCGTTTATGCTCCCTTTTGGTGAAGGTAAACGATTGCCCTTTTATTAAACTTCATTTGAAATAGATTCCTATTTCTCCTAAATTAATTAATTTCAATTTTTGATCACCCATGAATTATGGGTGCTTATTGTGAAAATAACGAAAAAAAAAAGAAAACTAACCAAAGAAATCTCGTCTTTCAGCTGAATACTGTGGTAGGTAGGGCTTATGTATTTGCAGTCTAGGGGGTATCTAGCTTTAAATGCGCATATAACTCGTCTTTATACAGATATTTAAATCTCTTTAGGATAGAAGTTGCACGGGAGACCATACTAGTCTTTGCACAAGTGGGCAGTCGCCAGATAGGCTCCTAAAATAAAAAAAAACCCAAACCATACTAGTCTAATATACAAGACCCTGAGATTCATAACTATTCCATGTCCGAAAAGGAAGAAAAGTGTTTTTAGGCCCAACGGCTGGCCACGAAAATGAAGTTCCAATAATGTACTAATCGAAATCATGATGTGATTAATCGGGAGTAAAATTAAAGTATTCTACGTCACTCCCTGTTTTTATGTTTGAGCGTTTATTTATCATTCAATTCAATATCATATGGTTGTATTGTCGGTGCCCGCCTGTGTGTGTGTAGGTAATTATTCATTTAGTATATTAGATTTCTTCTATAATATATACAGTAATTTAAAGTTTGCGTTGAGAAAACGGCAGAAATTCAAATATTGTGAAGATTTCACAACGGATTTAAATCGCGCGTCGTCAAAAAGTCAGCGCCGTTTATGTTTCTAAACTTTTTAAGTAAAATATTCAAAGAAACTCAATAAGATTTATCTCCTGTTCCACTCCAACTTAGAAGGAGAAATATAAATTTCAGATGGGGGGTTGTTTACGTCAGCGCCAGTGGTGAAAGACGCTTGCCAAATATGAAGACAATTTCAGGGTCCTTAGCAAGAAGCAATATGAAGCGATGTCACCAACAATCATGGCCGCCGGATATTCGGCAAAGACGACGTGCGGGATAATTTAGATGTTTCGTCTCGAATTGAGATCAATTTGGATTCACTGTGTCGTCACTTTTAACGAAGTTTACTTCTTAGGACTTAATTCAATTTTTTTTGTGGGATGTTTCTTTCAGACGGACAATAAATTTTCAAAAAATGTCAGATAGAGATCTTTTTACCCACAAATAATTTGTAAAAAGAGGACGTGTTTCAAATCACTTAAAATAAAATATACCAAAGAAAATTGTTTTAAATACATAGAAACGTGCAGAGAAAGATTTTTTCCTATCTCTCCCCTAAAAAAAACAAATAAGAAAAAAGCAACTAAAATACTTGCTCCCCCACTTTCCCCCAAAGAAAAAAGTAATTAGTTCAAAATGAAAGGTCCTTATCACCAGGGCAACCTATACCTATTTTTTCTTTGCCCTCTTACCTCGGCCCCTCTCTACCCTGTATATTTTTAGACTAACTATCATCCTCATCATCTTTATCATCAACTGATAGAGGCGATCGAAATTCTTCGAGAGTTTCAGAATATCGATTGCCAGACGTTTTTCCCCCTTAGAAAGAAAAAAACTAAGAACCACGTTTGAAAACTTGAACTTCCTCGATTCAGGGCTATTTTGGAGGGCAACTACTTCATATAAAGAACAAGCCGTTGTACTCTTCCTTACAGGAAGAGCTTGGTTACACAGGCACCCCTGCGGGGTGTGGCCTACGGCCCTATTTGCTTCACCTTCATCTTCACCTTCATCTTCTTCTTCATCTTTGTTTTCATCTTCTTCATCATCTTAATCTTCATCTTCATTTTCATCATCTTCATATTCTTTATCATCTTCATTTGCATCATCATCATTTTCACCATCATCATCTTCATCCTCATCTTCTTCTTCATCATCATCATCATCTGCATCATCTTCATCATCATCATGTTCTTCTTCTTCTTCCTCTTGATCTTTTTAACTATTTCAATCCTTTGGATTTCCAAAACACCCGAAGTCATTTGTCAACTAAGCAAAAAAATATTTATAAATTTTAAAAAATCCTCATCTTAAATTATAGAGTTATGGATATGCGAGACATGGAATGAGTTACTATTGACGAAGTCAATAGTGAAGAGAGCGAGAAGAGAGAACGGCGTAGGAGAAGAACTTGGGAACGGTGAGAAGCATCGAACCATTGACTCTTATGTCGCTGAGATCAAATGGAACAAACGCTCCTTCTGATTAAGCGAACCATAACTCAAAAGGCTACGTTTAAATCTAGCTTTTATAACTGTCCCGTTTTTTGCGTTCCGCCAAACGCAATAAGAGTCTAAGAGTTGAGTATAGAATTGGCTGAATGGTTTTTGTGTCCACTAGAGGTTAGTATTCTACTTTCCCCAAGTATCAACATTCCTGTTTGTGTTCTTTTCGTTAGTACATTCAAGTATATTTTCAGCTTTTCCGTGCCTTTAAAGGTGGGTGAGGAGAGCTTTCATCTGTACTATGATTTTTCTCAAGCTGTATGTCAGGGATTTCAGATCTTGTAAAGATGAGATAGCCCAAGTTTGTGTTCGACCTTGATATAACCTAAGCTAACTAAACCTAACCTAACATAACGAACCTAATCTAGAATAGGCTAGGTTAGTTTAGGTTATATTAGGGTCGAAAAAACCTGTGGATGCCTCATCTTGACAAGATCCGGGATTTCTCTAAACTGTACTTCCTTGGTATCAATAGCAATGCCTTTGAGGTGCTCTCATTCATTGTAACTCCATCATAGTATGTTTGTCCATATGTAGAAGTCGGACCCCAAATGCTACATAACCTACATAATATAACTCATGTTACGTTAGGTTCTTTAAGTAATGTAGAATTAGGACACGAAACTTTTTAGGACTCTTAAATATGATCCAAAATACAAACACGTCCTATACGGGCTCACAGTTGTTCTTTAGGGGTAACAAGAAATTCCCAAAACCTTGTGTCGATTTTTTCAATTTAAAATCCAATATTTTGTGATCGTCTTCTCAATGCAGACAAGCCGGACCCATTAAGCTTACATTGGAGAGTTGAGAGCCGGCGGTGGTGGGCATTCTTGGGTGTTTCATGCGGCAGTCTGCTTTTGCCGATCGATAGGTGCATTGTTTATTAATTAATTACTGTAAAAGCTAAATACCTGAGGCTACCTGTGAGAAGGGTATTTATATAGAAGTGGATAAATGTCTAAAAATTTAAGATCGACCCCCTGACGTAAAAATTACTCCTCTGCCTTCATAATTCATTATCGATAGCCGAGAAAGAGAGTGTGATACTCACGTGACTTTTTTCCTCAATGCACCCCTATATGTCCCTTCTACAAAAGCGAGTTAGGTGATTCCCTGCAAAGCGACTCACTGTATACAAGCACTCATAGAATATTTGTTGGTTCTCTCTGGAATTGTTTTTTCTCTCTTAATAATACAAAAAGGATGGGGCCTAGCCCATTTATCAATAAGTAGGATTCCTTTGCATTTAGATGTCATCTAGCTATCGGTACCGGTACCAGGCTTACTTCGGGCTTTTCAACTCTACTCAATTCGACTATTACTCTTAAGCTTCTATGATGTTGGAAGTTGTTTCCTAGAAGTTTCTTGGGGCTTGCATTCACTCCTTTTGAGATATATACTGACCTTCGCAACTCCCAAGGGTTCCCCTGACGTGAACGTGTCATATTACCGTTCTTCTCTTCAGTTTGTCGAAGGATGACAACGAGGGAACTCGAAGAAAAAATTGGGACCATTGATCCATTAAATGTTAGCGCGTCCCGCGAGTTTTCCCAATTCGAAAACGACAGAATGTGACCTTAAGCAGCCAAGGCATTGGGATGTAAGTTCACTAGAATAGTCGTAGCGTGATGGCACGCAACATTAAATTTTCATCTCCTTCTCTTATCTTCTTTGCCAGGCAGCCGAGAGGGCTGACCTGAGTTATGGCATGTAGTCAGTGTGAGGGAGAGCGAAACACTGGACTGGTTTCTCAGTTTTCGCGGACTTTTTGTGCCCTCATCGGCGTGATCATTCCACACAATTCGATCATCTCCAGGAGCCAGGCAGAAGTTAATCTCGCCATTTGCTCGGCTTGCGACAACCGTGGCTTCATGGATACCGCGAACCAGAGGGTGTGGTTATTCCAATGCCCTGAGATCACTCAGAGTCCTTTGTGTATCGCTATAGATCACGATATGGTATCTGAACGGTGCACGACGCGTTATCTCCTGTACTGAGCGGTATATTGTAACCAGCTCGGCCGTGAAGACGAACGCAGCACATAATATATCCTATCTGAATTTACAGATCCAGCGTGACACAACATAAGCTCGAAAAAGGTCTTAGACAATACGACTTGCGCTGTGCAAACTATGGGAGCAGAGGCGTGGCGACAAAGAGTCAAACGTGGTCTCCTCCTGGGCAGAACCAGATGCACCACTGTTCCGAGAGCTACGCTGAGCTCTATAGACCTAAACCAGAAAGGTTTAGTGTATGACTGGCTGGCGTCTATCGGCGGGATAAGCCTCTCCGAGATCGGCCGTGGATGCGATGAGAGCCGTTGGTGACCGAGGGAGAATCCGAGCCATCGCGTATAAGCGCATAATACACTTTGTTCGACGCATACAAGTGACATCTCACTAGGATAGACAATTAGGGTGTCTATAGGGAACATGCGGAAGGTCCATGGCGTGGGTATAAGAGACCTTAGGCCTACAAATATGGGCTTCCAAGGCGAGCCCAAGAAAACAGTGCGACAACATCACTTCCAGGCAAGCCATATTTAGGAAAAAATCCGTAACGGGGTGAAGCCGTGAATGAGAACAGGATTGCATACCTTATTCTTGGCCAAGGAAAACCGAAACCTAAGCTCTTCGGCTTAACGTGAGTTGCAATTCGAAGCCTGTTGGAGTCCACGCTCCACTGTTCACATATAGGCCGCACCAAAAGAGATCGAGAAGTCGTCTACGTAGAGCGTAGTGAGAACATCTTCCAGCAGTACCGAGGTGATACCATTGATGTACAAGGAAAAGAGTGTGACACTTAAGACAGTTCACCGTGAGATACACTCTTCCTGCTCTATTGGGAAGGAGATGGCTCCCTCCAGCTGCGAGTGGAATCGAAGATCTCGTATAAATTAAGATATCAAAATTGAGATCCGTCCAATCACAGCTATCGTGCGCATGATCTCCATAATATTTACCGCCATGGGGTATCATAGTCCTTAACATCTAAAATCACTGTGGCGTAATGCTGGCTACGATGAAAGATCTCGCAGATAGCATTTTCCAGCCGGAACAGAGCATCCAACGAGAAGTTGAACTTACGAAAGCAGCACTGTGTAGAAGACATGGCCTCCGTTATCCAGAAAAAGGATAATCTAACATTTAACAATTTTTCCTTTAACTTGTATGGATAGGTGGTTAAAGAAATTAGTCGGAAACCGACTGGAGTAGAGTGATATCTCCCTAGTTTACGAAAAACGATCACAGTATCCATTCGCCAGGATTCTAGGAGGATATCCTTTGCCCAGATGAGGTTTGAAGAAATCTAACAAAAAACACATTCTCGCTCACCTAAGCGTCAAGCCATTGCATACGGAACATCTTCAGGACCAATGGTGGTGGTGGTGTATGTGCATGAAGCTAGAACGAAAGCGTTCTCCGCCTCTGCAGGTAAAGTCCAGTCAGCGGCGTTCATCGCAATCGTGATATTCATTGAATACCGCGGAGGAGAATCCCGGCTAGAGAATGTAGAAAAGTGGTCATGTGGGTTCGAGACTTCGTTCCCCTTCTCCTGTATAACGGAAGTGAGGTCCTGCGAAAACTTGCCCCAAATCCTTTTGAATCGCTTCCACATTGCTGCAAGAGGAGCTTTCCCTTCAAAGGAAGACACGTATGCCACCGAGAAAAGTGGCAGGCGTGCTTTGAATCATGAAAAATCCTAGGCCTAGATGGACGAAATTCACCGATGGGGAAATCATTTGGGTGGCGCTTATAGCACATGTAACCGTATCTCTTCTCTATGAGAACTTCTTACATTCCGCCGACCACCAAGGAAGCGGACGCCGTGCAAAACAGCCAAACTTTCAAGTAATAGTGTTAGGTACACGACGATGAGTTTGCTGCAAGATAACTCAAATGCCTCATCAACCGATCTAAACTCCTCGACTGGGAGAAAGAAATCAGTCATTTCCAGAAATGCGGACCACCGCGCCCACACCAAGCATCACACTAGCGGATTTTCAGGCGGCAGAGGTCCAAAAAATGATAGTCGAATGGGAAAGTATTCACTACTATGAAGGCCATCGATTAGCTCTTACTCAAAATCAGGCTGTACCACATGGAGATAAGGTGTTTTCCTACGGCTTTGTCAAATAGGCGTCTAAATCGCACTGCGTGCGATAGGATCAAGTCTTTAGCATTGTGAAAAAAGAGTTGGTCCATAGCGTGAACGACTAGGATTTCCTTCTCTAGGATATACATGGCACATTGCTTCAAAGAAGCGGGGTGTACCTTTCTGAAATTGACACAGATGGCCGTAAATGATAAGCACGTACTATCTACGGCCTTGGAGCAATTTACACAGACTTCGGGTAAACCTTATTATGCAGGCCTACATGTGTGATTCGTGTGGCCGAAGTGGTGGTAGTAGTAGCACTTCCGTGACAGTAGTACGAATGCCTAGACGCGGTAGCGATACCAACAGGCATTCACCTACTCAGAGGGCCTGTCAAGATCGAGCTGTGTTTTAAGGGGTAGCTCACGAGTTCTCTCTCATAAACTACTCTTTTCACATACTTGATGGTAGAGATCAGTGTCACCCGCACCTTCGAGTCATTGAGTGTCCGGAGAGCATTAATAATGTCTCTATACTAATCAACCTAGCTAGTGCTACCATTTGAGGGAACATGTGGCTTTTGGCTAACATGCTACCATCACTAAAGCAAATTACTAAGCAGTATTTGAAGCCATCAGGCTAAAAAAACACTCAGTAGTCTCTCAATGAAAGGCCTTTACGCCATAGAGACTCCGCTTACCATACTAGAAAGTTTGGTTTTGTTCATATTCTCGGTTTCACTGCCCCAGGGTGCCCCGGAGCCAAAACGTCAACGGACAAGTAATGAGATAATCAAGTTACCAAATATTGATATTTTTGGGGGGAGGGCTGTTCTTATCTGATGAGAGGAGCTTTTTTAACTTTACTTGTCCTTGAATTAAGAAAAGCTCTTTATCACTCAAATGGCTCCATGATATATGCCATTCTGGCCTAAGCATTTGTATGATAAAGTTTACTATTTCAGTGTTTGCCATTGTTGCATTCCTTTTCATTTGGGTCTCCTATCTGAGTTTAGCAACATTCTCTTTATTAAAATATTCACACAGTTAATTAAATAACATTGCCATTACATCAATGAATTAAAACTAGAGCATTAATAATAATAAATATAAACAAGGGAACATAATTAAATTGAGTAAGCTGAAGTTTCCCCCTGAGACCTTTCTTCTATGTCCAATGAATCAACGTCACGTGACCACCCCAAGGCAGCCAATCTCGCACTTCTGACCAATCCCTCGAATGTCGACCACTCAGCAAGATTGCCTCGAGACGTGTTCACACACAGCTGCTTCAGCTGACGAAGAGAAAAGTGTAAAAATGAAAGGAATGCATAAAAAACGGCGGTAAATGAATAAACGTTCAATGATAAACCCAAAATATGCGCGTGTGTTTGTGTTCGCATGTATGTATTTCTTTAAGAGTTGTCGGGTAGAGAGAGGTCTTTCCCTCGTATTGTCTCTAGTCGAAATTTAGTCGATTTGTTACTTGAAGGGAATTTTGTCTTCTCAAATTGACAATTTCATTGGCAAAAGTGAGCCTTTATTTCATTCCCATTTTCATCAGCAGCATTTAGATAAATTGCTTCTTTTCTTACCGAATATGCTCCAGGGGGTTTATTATGCTTCTTCTCTGTGTTGCCAACTTTTATGACATACATAAAATAGCCTCTTTTTACTTTCTCGTATATATATATATATATATATATATATATATATATATATATATATATATATATATATATACAACCTTGGCCAAAATTATGGGGCAGGTATGAAAAAATAGAGAATACGAATGAAACTCATTCACATAATAATTGAAAACAATATAATAAACAGTCGAATATATTCCATATATAATTAGTATTTTATATGTTTTGCTTTTGATTTTATAACCACTTTAATGCGTTTTTGCTGAAAAGGACATCTCTAGCCGATAGGAAAGCAAGTTCTGCTGACCGAAGTCGCGTGATCTCACTTATTCTGATTTATGACCTTACGACCTTCAAAACTTTCAATAATTTCAGCACTAACCTTGGAAGTACTTTAGCAATTAAATCATTCGAAAAAAGGATGTAAAAAAACATAAGGGTTTCAAATTTCGTTAGAATCGGCCGAATAGTTATGATGTTATTGCTAAATAATTCCTCGGCTAATCTTGGGAGGATTTTAGCAATTATATCATTCGAAATAGAATGTAAATAAAATAGGGGTTTCAAATTTCGTTAGAACAGGCTGAATGGTTACAATGTTATTACACACACAAAAAATAAAAGCAAAACGGGAAACCGACCGACCGACATAGTCAGATATATAGTCGCCTGCGACCTAAATCCTCTTCTTATGTAGCTGCTGATTTTCGGGCAGCAACAAACAAAGAGGTATCAAGACGCACATTGAGAAGAAGGTTATTAGAAGCTGGGCTCAAGGGATATAAGGCTAGAAACAAATTGTGGTTGTCTCAGGGTGAACAAGAAGAAGCGATTGTCTTGGCCAAACGAGCATGAAGACTGGATTAATGATGATTGTGCTAATGTTGTTTCGTCTGATGAAAGCAACTTTGAGGCAAGTTCTCCATAGTAGTTTCCACCAATTCATTACGGTTGTACACATTTTTATTGGATACCAAAAATGATCAGTAAAATTTGTATTTCTCCTCAGATATTTGGAACCCCTGTAGCTATTTATGTTCGCGGAAGAGTCAAATTTGGATGTGGCAGTGTAATGGTTTGAGGCTGCATGTCGTGTTGAGGTCCAGGATTGTTGTCCACTTGTGAGGGCAGAATGAATTCCAACGCTTACACTACCATGTTAGAACAGGTTTATCAACCTTCCTTCGGTAAAACTTTCAATAATGATATACCAGATCGTGTAATCAACAAGACAATGCTCCATGCCACACATCTAGAGTCTCAAAGGGTTGGTTTGAAAAGAAAGGAGTGACTTTGATGGAATGGCCCCCTCAATCTCCAGACCTGAACCTCCTTGAACATTTGTGATAACACTTGAGCACAAGAGTGAAAGTGCACAAATATTCTTCAAAAAGTGAATTAACAGCCAAAATTCACGAAGAAAGGCTGAAAATTGAGCCAACCACCTGTGCCAACTTAGTCTCAAGTATGCAAAAACGCATAAAAGTGGTTATAAAAGCCAAAGGATAACACATCAAATATTAATTATTGATGAAATATACGAAAAAATGTTTATTTGTATTATGTCAAGTATGAAATAAATGAGTGGCAATCATATTCTTCACTTTTTCATACCTGCCCCGTAATTTTGTCCAAGGCTGTATATATATATATATATATATATATATATATATATATATATATATATATATATATATATATAGTACAAGAGAAAGAGAAATTTGACGCGAATGAGCAATGAGACAAGAAACTGGAGTTAAATTTCTCTTTCTCTTGTACTATATTGTTATATAGTCTGCAATACAAGGTTTTTGCATCTTTCTTTCTGTCTTCAAAATTGTTTTTGAAAGGCAGAAAATAAATATGGCGAAAGCCCTGTGCTGGTTGTTATCACCAGCAGAATATATATATATATATATATATATATATATATATATATATATATATATATATATATATATATATATATATATATATATATATATATATACACACAAAGAAATAAACTACAGGATCTGCGGGTGATTATACAACCACCACAGGGCTATGCCATTTTTTTTCCTGTCTCTCAAATAAAATTTGAAGACAGAAAGAAAGAGGCAGAAATCTGGTGTAGCTGACTATAAATACATATAGTACAAGAGGAATAAGAATTGGGCACGAATAAGAAAATGAGACAAGAAACCGGAGTTTTTTTAAAGGCAAGAGAGAGTGAAATTAGAAGAATCCAAAATCCCTCTATCTTGCCTTGAAAAAAACTCCGGTTTCTTGTCTCATTTGCTCATTCACGTCCAATTCTTATTCCTCTTGTACTCTATGTATTTATAGTCAGCTACACCAGGTTTCTGCATCTTTCTTTCTGTCTTCAAATTTTATTTGAAAGACAGAAAATAAAAATGGCATAGCCCTGTGGGGGTTGTATTATCACCCGCAGATCTGGAGCTGCTTTCTTTGTATGTGACATGGACAGTGAGCCTTTAAATGGTGAGCGGGTAAGAAGATGTGGTATAAAAATTCCTTGGAAGTTCCTAGCTTAGGGAGATACTGGGTTTGATGGGGTAACGCTTTGGGCGAAATATAGTTACTGTGCCTGGTAGCTTAGCGGTAAAGCCTCTGACCGGCAATCAGCAGACCCAGGTTCGAGTCCCAGCCAGGAATTCAAAACATTTTTTCCCTGGCGTTATTTCTGTCTTCTCGGTAAAGGATCGCCTTCACTGTGCCGCCCTCTGCTCCCTTTGATTCTGGATTCTTCTAATGTCCCTCTCTCCTGCCTTTAAAAAACTCCGGTTTCTTGTCTCATTTGCTCATTCGCGTCCAATTCTTATTCCTCTTGTACTATATATATATATATATATATATATATATATATATATATATATATATATATATATATATATATATATATATATATATATATATATATATATATATATATATATATATATATATATATATATATAATGCGGTTGGAAGGCTATTTTTTGGCAAACCAGTCTTCCTCAAAACCCTTGGAAGGAGCTCTTCTCACATACACGAGAAGGTAACACTTAAAATAAGTGTTTTATCAGATAGCCAAAAAAACTATCGATTGACCTTTTCAAATGCTTATCGAAGAGAATGGAAAATTTGTTTTCTTAACTTTTGCCTCGCCTTATAAATCGAGAAAAATTATTGTAATAACGCAATCATTATTATGCGGGCAAAAGGCTATTTTTTGGTAAACCAGTCTTCCTCAAAGCCCTCAGAAGGAGCTCTTCTCTCTCTCTCTCACATACACACACACATATATATATATATATATATATATATATATATATATATATATATATATATATATATATATATATATATATATATATATATATATATGGGTAAAACTCACGAAAAGTAACGCGTGGTAAGTATAAATATTTGTGTATACCACGTAAGGTAAAATGAAAGACTGGTTGGAATTACTACTTTCGTCGTCTTGACATTTTCAAACCCCCAATGGTTTACAAGAGAGAGATACATCGTATTTATACAGAGCAAGGTTCCCAATGAGGTAAGACTTTTTATGATATCTGATAAGTCGGATTTAAGAAAGAAGGATAGAACTGGGTCTAAAGTAAACAAACCGGGGCTTACTTATATTTACATTTTTCGCCCACGTGTTGGAGAATGGAATAACACAAATATAGTTCTCGATTTATAAGGCTGGGCTAGAAAGGGTAAAGCAATTTTTCCATTGTCTTCGAAGGCAGGGATAAATGTAAAAAGACTGATTGATAGTAATCTTTTTAGATTGCTTAGATAAGCTAGATTATACGTTCTCCTCTCGTGATTGTGAAAAGAGCTTAATCGAGCGGCCAAAAAAACAACAAATGTGCGGTCACATAAAAACATCGACAATACCCTAAAAAATATCACCAAGTTATTTTTTACATACCTGTCAATATTATGTCATCCATCCCTTCTTATTTATCACCTTCTGGACTCGTGTGGACATGCTTACCACCAATTTGCTGAAGTAACTGGCGCTCATATCGAAGAACCACATATTCGTGATGGCCTCCTTGAGCGTGAGCAGGAAAGGCGTGTGGATATCTTTCAGCTCGCTTTTCATTTGCCCCGAGGAGTTTTCTATGGGATTCAGGTCTGGACCGTTGCCAGGCTATTCCAAAACTGAATCTCTTTTTTCCCATAAAAAATCACGGATTTTTAAAGCGTGGTGGCAAGGGGGCCGGACGTCGAAAAATGTCCCACTCATAAAAGTGGAAAGTTTACAAAAGATGATCCTCCGAGACGGTTTTGTAGCTTTCTGCATTTATGTTTTGTTTAGGGGCAGAAAAAACAGCCCTCTTCTTCTCATACAACAACTAGAACAACCTTACACCATTAAAATTTCGGGCTGGTTTGACCGTCTTGCAGGTGGACTGTTCATCCTATCGGTAAGAATTGCTGGGTCGTCGAACGGGGTCTGGCCTTTTTTTGATGACACAAAACACCGATTCATCACTGAACATGATTTAACACCACTGCTCTGGGATCCTTTCCTTCTAATGTTTGGTAAATTTGAGTTTTTGGGCTTAATTCTGTGAGTAAGAGGAGGCTTATCGGCTTGGCGGCGGGCAGGCAAGTTGAAATCTTTTTGCAACCGCTTCTGTATCGTTCGTTTAGACACTTCTAACAAATTTCGGTGGATTTAGGAATTGTCTCCTTTATTATTTCCATCTTCATAAGCTTCGCAATGGTTTAAGATGTAGTTCTAGATCATCTTGGGATGGTTTTGTGGGGTTGAACATCGAAACTACCTAGAGTGCCAGCTTGGCCTCTGATACTTTGCAGTCACATAACGCTTGTCAGTTTTCTCAGACATTTTTTTAACTGACACAACTAAGTTCAACAAATCAATGATATGATTCTTCTCAAATTTTTACAGTACTTTCCAGGCATATTATCGAAAAAGCACACGCAATATGAGATAAATCGTGGACACGTAGCGCAACGGCTGACACATTATTCGGTTTATACCGCATATTATATATATATATATATATATATATATATATATATATATATATATATATATATATATATATATATATATAAGTAAAAGAACTCAATGGCGAGTTATGGTATATGATAGTGAAACCACTATATAGGAGCCAAGAGTTAATTTACGAGACTAATTTCAGTATATAGTTTAGCATACCCTCTTTAGTCGTATACTGAGAATGCAATTATTACAAAAGTCTATAAATAACGTACATATCAGAAAAAAAACAAAAACAAAAACCACAAAGAAGCACAAAAACGGGGGAAAAAGGTCATTAATCAGGGGGTGTAAGTCTTAGATCGTTGACTAAGCTGTTTACGATGAGGTTACGGGAATGGGGGCGGCATTTCAATTGCCCATCTGACAAATTAAAATTGGGAATTTCTCCTATTAAAATAGATTCTACTATTTTTTTTTACGGAAATATTTACAATTATATATGATTTGTGCCTTCCAATAGTCAATCTGGTGGTGGAAATTGCTAATATGATTAAAAATACTGGATGTGGTACTGCCTCGTTTGATATCACCTTTATGTTCATAAATTCGTTTTGTTAAGGTTCTTCCGGTCTCTCCTATGTAAAATGAGGGACAGTTTGTAGAGCCTCACGGGATTAAGTATACACCTGCTTCACTTGGCTGATCCACGGGTTTGGTCGAAGTGAAAGATTTAAGGATAGTAAAAGAGTATTTAAATGTGGTTAGGCCTGGCGAGATAAATAACTCCCCTCCTTTAAGGAGGGGAAAAAAAGGGAGGGATAGACACTTCGTAATACTAAATTTGTTTTTATCCTTGGGACTGTAATGAGTAGATTTTGCTTTAGATAAACTTTCATTGATCACGTGGAGGGGATAATTTAATTCAATGAAGCTTCAGGTTATATATATAAACTCGTCTTCTAGAAAGCAAGGGTCGCATATCCTAAGTGCTCTCAAAAACATACCTGATGCAACGGCTCACTTAATGTTAATATCATGATGAGAAAGAAAGGGATATATGTAAGAGTTAGAATGGGTTGGTTTTCAGTACACAGTGAAGCTAATTTTGTCAATGACTCTAACAATTTTTACATCAAAAAAGGATATACAATTATCTTTTTTACACTCTACTTTAAAATTAATAGTGGGATAGAGGTCGTTAAGATTTTTAAGGAAATTGTCAAATAAGTTTAAACTATTTATAGTCCAAATCGATATGCCATTATCTACATACCTATACCATACAAAATTATGATGGGGAATCACAGAAGGAAGTAATGATACTTCGAAATGTTCCATAAAAAGGATACATAATATCGGTGATAAAGGATTTTTCATGCTAAGACCATATTTTTGACGGAAAAAACCCATATCACTGATAAATACATTGTCAAGTAACACCTAGTTTAACAAGATTTATAGTTTTATTTTTGCCTAGAGGGAGGTTTAATTTTGGATTATCTAAGGTAAATTAAACTTTTGGCTCCTATACAGTGGTTTCACTATCATATATACATATATACAGTGTCCGCGAAAAGTATCCGATCACCCTCTAAATTTGTATTCTTTTCAATGATATTCACAGACACATAATTCACTTTCTATTTGTTATATCGACATCTGGTAGCTTTAAAATAACGCTCTGATATGACAGCTTTCCTATGCAATCTTAAGGTAAAGTTTGGTAGCGTTCGTTGCGTATGGGCGTGTGTCAAATTTGTCCGATTTCCTGTTTTTTGCCACTTCTTTATTATTTTGTGATTTTTTTTAAAAGAAGATGGTATAAATAAAATTTATTTCTAATGTGTGCTAAGATACAACTCCAGAGTGATTGTCGAGGTGCTATTGTTGCTCTTCATAAATGTGGAAAATCTCAGTGACAGATAGCTAATGAATTAAATATAACCCAAAGTACTGTTAATTAATGGGTTTCACGTGCTAAAAATAATGTTAGCCTATCTACGCCAGTACCTAAAAAACGATCTGGTAGACCGAGAAAAACAAATTTGCGAACAAACATGCTTATGAAAAGTTTCCAATAATAACTGCGAAAGAACTAAAATTGAATATGAATAATTTATTATCTGATGTTTCTGAACGAACTATCCAGGAGTGGTTACAAAAAGAACTCGGATTACCGTGTCACCATGCTGCAAAAAAAACATTCATTAATGAAAAAATGCGTAAAAAACGTATCGAAAATTATAAAAAAACATTCATTGGACTGTTGAGGAGTGGAAATAAGTTTTATTCAGAGACGTGTCAACATTTTTAATATTCAGAAGCTGTGCTAAAAAGGTTCGTCGGCCCATTGGCTTAAATAGAATGGACCCTAAATACACCCATAAGACACTGAACCACCCTCCTCTGTGACGATTTGGGGTTGTTTGTTTCCAAGGGAGAGGAACCATATATTTCCTTCTTAAGAACACAACTATGAATGACGCACGGTATTTAGCAATGTTACAAGAAAAACTTCCAGGGGTAATGGCAATCCATAAGACAGAAACATTTATGCATGGTGGGGCATGGTGGGGTATGCATTGGCTTACTGACAATAAATTTCAAATTTTGGATTGGCCTGATAATAGCCAAGATCTCAATCCCATAGGAAATTTATGGCTTATAATAAAATAAATAAGGTTGAAGGCCAAGACACTGCTCCGTCAAAATTTAAAAGAGGCCATCATAAAGGTATGGTGCAACGAAATATCAGTAAAGGTTTGTCAAAACTTGATCAAATCCATTCCTAAGCGTCTACAACAAGTCATTAAATCCAAAGGAAAGGTGACAAAATACTAATATAAGGTTAGTCAATATTAAACGTGGTTTTTTATGTGTTAAAAATACAAATTTCGAGGGTAATCGGATACTTTTTTCGGTGCATTGTATATATATATATACATATTGGTATATATATATATATATATATATATACATATTGGTATATATATATATATATATATATATACATATTGGTATATATATATATATATATATATATATATATATATATATATATATATATATATTTATTCCGAGCGCTTTCATCTTTATTCTTAAAGACCTTTTCAAGGAATGAACAGGAGGCTGGACATACATTGCCTTAAATAGTGAAAGGGGGGATTAGACTACCTACCTTTGAACCTTAATTGGGGTGTACAAAATCCTAAAACAACTTTTTAGTTACGAGACTACAATTTATCGCATCCTTGTCAAAAATCCCCCCCCTCCGACATGGCATTGTTTATTCGATAGGCTGCAACAATTGCCAAAAATGTTATTATGTACAAACCAGGAAAGAATTAGATGTCCGGGTTAAGCAACATCAAGCCAATATACGTAATCACAGTGAACATTCTGCGCTTTTTCTACATATGTACAATCTTAACCATAGCATTAACTGTAACAGTGCCAAACCAGTCATAAAATGCAGTAATTATATTTCGAGAAATATATTAGAATGTATCTCCATCAACCCGTTCCCAAATTTCAACCTTAGCCCTGGTTTGTTCATGCTAGACCCCATTATCACTACATACATAAAATCTCAAATAAAGTTGTTTCAGGATTTTGTACCCCCTAATTAAGGTTCAGAGGTCGCTAGTCTAATCCTCCCTTCCACTATTTAAGGCAATGTATGTCCAGCCTCTTGTTCATTCCTTGCAAAGGTCTTTAAGAATAAAGATGAAAGCGCTCGGAATCGTTTTTCACTTTTCCTTTGTGGGTGTATCTGCATAACTTTGACTCACGTGCACTTTGTGAGCTTTATATATATATCTCTCTCTCTCTCTCTCTATATATATATATATATATATATATATATATATAAATATATATATATATATATATATATATATATATATATATATATATATATATATATATATATATATATATATATATCATGTCCCTTAGACCGCTCGGCTACGCGGAAGACAAAATCTTCCGAATAAACAAGCTTTTAAGGCACCGTTCGCATGGTCGATCGAGATTGAGAAAGAAAGAGAATTAATTGGGAATTCAAAGCTGAGTGGTCTAAGGCTCGGTTTAATTGAGATCAAAGCTGTTGCTCGCTGCCTCATTGTGCTTGGTTCGAATCTCACCCAGCACGGAATTTTTGCGAATTAGGAAATAACATTTTTAGAAGAAAGGTTATCCTGTTTTTCTGTTTCTTGTGGTTTGCTGGATTCATTTTATCATTCTTTCGCGTTCATGAAATATATATATATATATATATATATATATATATATATATATATATATATATATATATATATATATATATATATATAACTGAATCGCAAAAATATGGAACGCAATAAATAAAGTCTTCATTTGTCATATATGCGCGTTTATACTTTTATAGTTATTCCTATGTTCAATATATTTTCGGTTTTATTCTTGATAATTTTCATCTCTTATAAATTGTTATTGCTTCTCAAATAGAAGAATTTTGAAATTGTAATCTTAATTTAGTTTGGACGATTTGAGTCCTCGTCCTCTTTTTTGTAAACCTCTTTTTTCAATGGTCACCTTCTGTTTCGGCAGGCGTAATTCTTTAATAGGGTTGGTTTCCACGTATCTATTAATGCCGTTATAATCCTAATGTCCCCATCTGTCATATACGTGTATGGTTCTTCTTTGTAAAAATTTCTTCTTATGTTTCTTTCTGATTCACTCTGCTTTGTAAAGGACGATTAGTCGAAAGCCCTCGCAGATCTCCCGTGTTTCATTTTCCTTCGTGGCCTTTGACTTTATATATATATATATATATATATATATATATATATATATATATATATATATATATATATATATATATATATATATATATATATATATATATATATAATTACTCTGTTTATTTTTACACTTAAACGAACTCTTTCTTGTGCTATATTTCTACATTTTCTGGGACACACTCTTCTACTCGATTTTTAGTTTCCACTGTCAGCTCTATTGGTACTTGCACTCAACTACTAGCTAAATTATTTTTAAATACATGATTTTCTATTAGATCTGAGGAATGCGAAACTTTATTCCCTCTGTGACTCAACTCATGGCCTCCAATTTGTTCCATAGACTCATCACGATTTTGACTCATTGTATTCCCGCTAAGTTCGTTCATTTTTCTTAATATTATTGCAATAGTTGATTGCTTGGTTAGGGCACTTAGCACTACCTCCTTTCAAAAGAAGTGTCAAAGCTTAGCTGTTCTTTATCCCAGTTTCTCATAAGTGCCTTGATAAAGAAAGTAACTTGCATTGTTATATGAAACGGGAAGCTCCCCTACCACTTTCATACTTAGGGAAAAAT
Organism: Ceratothoa steindachneri; assembly: GCA_963969495.1. Taxonomy (NCBI): domain Eukaryota; kingdom Metazoa; phylum Arthropoda; class Malacostraca; order Isopoda; family Cymothoidae; genus Ceratothoa; species Ceratothoa steindachneri. The sequence continues at coordinate 117,430,887 of OZ018332.1, forward strand.
ACATTTGCATATAATTAGATAGACAGATAGAGCGATAGATAAAAGATAGACGGATGCGAATTAAACGCTTAAACTAGTTTACAAAGTTTACTTTCTTTAAGGCACTTAACATTGTTCAAGTTCGTTTTTCTCTTCAAAGTAAGACTGCTTTTTCAACATTTTTTTTTGGCTGAAGCTGCTTTTATCCAAATGAAGGTAAAAAGATGCCTTTTTCTTTGTTTTAATGTTTTTCACAATAGTACTGCATTATTAGGAGTAACACAACCCCTTCATATTATGCTTCCTACACTAACTATCCTTTATGGTTGGGGATGGTGTTTTTCGTAAGAAGCGCTTAACCAGGTAAGTTTTATTTTCGTTTTTTGACTCTACTGTTAAGGTTCTTTGCAGACGTGTCTTGCAGCAGTGAGAACCACAAAAGGATGCGTAACCATCTCTGTGTATACTAGACGCAACCTAGATATTTAAGCTCGTGAAGAGTTGGAACCAAAGACAGTGGTAGTTGATTTTATGAGTGACCATCATCAAGTCCACCATGATTCACCCCTCAGGGGGAGACCAACCGGATTGATTCATGCAACTATTCTTTATCATCTTTCAACCAGGCAGAACTCGTGTAGGGGCAAAAGAACAATTGTTAAATTCAATGATAGATTCCAAATATGTTAATAAAACCACTATGGAGGAGCTTAGTATTTATTATCTCTAGAGCAGTTTCGGCATGGAGTTTGTCATGCCAGCCTCAGTCGAACACTAAGAATACATGCAGTCATACCAAGCGTACAATATATATATATATATATAGTTTACAGAGATCAAATTGGAGTTTCTAATCAGGGGGAGGGGGGAATTTAAGTTTATTAAGTATATCTTTAATATTGGATCTTTGACATAGGGGCTGCATTTAAATTGCCCATTCGAGAGGTTAAAGTTGGGGATTTCATCTATAAGGGTGGATTCAATGACTTTTCTTTTGCGGAAGTCCTTTTCACACACACTAATAACTTTAATCACCAGATATCCTTTCCACAGGCCAAACTAATCTACCCGTGTAAGGACTTCCGCAAAAGAAAGGTCATTGAATCCACTCTTATAGATGAAATCCACAAATTTAACCTTTCGAATAGGCAATTTAAATGCAGTCCTTATCTATGTCAAAGATCTAATATTAAAGATATCCTTAATAAACTTAAATTCCCCCTCCCCCTGATTAGTAACTCTAATGTGATCTCTGTAAACTATATATATATTGTACACTTGGTATGACTGCATGTATTTGTAATGTTCAACTGAGGCTGGCATGACAAACTCCATGCTGAAACTGGTCTCGAGATGATAAATATTACACTCCTCCACAGTGGTTTTATTAATATATATATATGGTAAGTAGATAAAACAAAATAGTACGGCCCGCTTTTTATAGCCCCGTGAGAAACGCCCTAGTTACCAACAGGGAAGATCAAGTTTCAGTTAATGCATTTCTACCGAACCCCCAAAAGTTCATTCGAAATAGCAACCTTATACTTAAGATTTCTTGCTTATGGGGGGTGAAAACGGGGAATTGAACGCAATTTCTTGGGTATCTATGCTAAACACTTTTTGACAAATATGGAAAATTACAACAGATGGTGCGGTAATGTGCTATCTACTTACCACACCATCTGTTGCAATTTTCCATATATATATATATATATATATATAACACATAAACATAACTTCACAATTATTTCTCCACTCTAATCTGTGAGGTACTATTTGTAGAAATAAGAATAACATCTCTGAAGCTCATGTAAATCTCAAACGGATTTATTGCGATATGCACTGAAACAAATGACATGGACAAACTCCTATTTACAGAAGGAGATAACCTACTAGAAGGCATCAGACTCGAGGCGACCAGACTCCACAAGTGGTAGCCAATCGCAGCATAATCTACCGCTGGGTAAGCGAGAAGAGCTTAAGGAAGTAGTGAAACGCGAATAAACATGTTCATCGGTCAAGGAAGTGATCAAATTCCGGGACCACACCACATGTGTCAAAAATAACCTTCATTTAGATATAAATAACAAGAAAAGCAGTAAGCGAAAGCATTCTCGCCTTCAGCATGAATATTTCAGGCCAGAACATCGAACAGGAAAATTCCATAGAATACAAATGTGTTTTCTATGCTACAAATTAGAAAACCATACTTACACGAGTTACCCCCAGAAGGAAAAACTTTGGTGCAGCAAATGTGCTACAGAAGTGCACAGATACCAGGATTACCAAAGTACAACTAAATGGTGCTTCATCTGCAAGGAGAGTACCGAACAATGGCAGTCAGCTGCTCACCTCTAAAAAAAAGATGATTAAGACAAAAGAGAACAGCAGGAAGACCAAACAAGTAAGCTACACAAGTGATCCAAGAATAAGCAAGGATATGCAACCGTTGAGAGCATCTCCAGTAAACATCAAATGTGACTTAAAAGCGTGCATCTTCACATGCATTATTTACGCAAACGTAACAAACGCTGTTCAACCAATTTGGAACAACAGAGATCTTAACGAACTGCTGAAAAAAATGGACTTCTAGCTGTAAAGATGCGAGAAAACCCGAATGCTACCAAATATTCAAGGAAGCATCGATAGGGATCAAAGAAAGATAAACGCTCGAATTACAAGTAACTGAGAAAGAACACTCTTCGCACGTTTGGGAAGAATCAGAAGAGGAAGAAGAAAATTCAGAGACGAAAGGGTCCGTGAACTCTGAGATCAAGGAAGAACCATGCATAGAGCGAAGGCTACAAAGAACAAATCCAAGAGCTCAAGCTACCCACCAAAAAATGAAAAGCTTGTCCACAAGAAGAAAGGAAACTAGGCCAACCAGAAAAAAATAAAGTAAAGACATCAGTAGACAATACACCATCATGCAAAGAAGCATCCTCAGAATAGTGCAGCTAAACACAAATGGCCGGACTATAAAAATTCTCTACGGAAACATATTTAGTGAAATCGATGCAGATGATATTCTGCATCACAAATTACTCGTAAGAGCAATACGAGGGGGTCCGCTATTGCGATAAAGAAAGAAATAAAATACATGCAACTATCTTGCGCTATAGGTCAAGCTTGACTAATGGCACATGGTTATAAACACCGAATACCAACGGCTAAGTAGAGAGTTTTTACCCATTTTCTCTCACTGGTCTATTTGACAGAAGCACACCAAAATACTAATGGAGAATTTCAACATCATATGCCAGAAATCCTGCTACAGAAAAAAGGACAGAATCAGAATGAGATTTGACGCCTTGCTAGACAGAAATACTGTCCAGAGAATTGACTCCGATTTTTTCACCTTTTCATAACCGGCGGTGCTACAAAACCAGACATTTGTCTAGCCAATCGTCAAGCACCATACAATTAATACATGGAACCAATCCAGGTACCATCCAGTGACCTTATAGGGGCCCTACTTACAATTAAAAGGAAACCTATACAAGAGAGCAGACTGCGCACGATACGAGGAACTCGTCCGAAATTACTAGCCTCCGATAACGGATGAGGCAATCCTGGAAGAAATTGACGAGGCACTCGACGACCTAAATCACAGACTAATCAATGCAGACATTTTAAAGTATTCCCAAATTCGTGTATTAGTCCATCTCGACCTACAGATGTACTAAAACTATTTTATCAGATAAACATAAGAAGAGCATAAAAAGTCAATAAAAAGAAGTAAAAAATAAAAGAAGAAATTAACCAATTAATCCTGGAACAGTAATGGAGAAAATGGGACGATGCGATTGAAAATCTCGATGAAGATACCTCTCCCAAAGAACTTTAGCAGAAAATCAGAACATTTAAGGAAATGCCATACAAGACGAAGAAAATAAAAATCGAATCAGATAATAGAGGAATAAGGCAAAAGAGATATTCCTTGAATGTTAGGAAAATATATGCAATATAATGGACGAGAAAAATGAAGACTATCATATTGAGTTCGAACAGGAAGTAATAGAAGAGCTAAATGCACAAATACATAGTATCTATCCACATCGCCATGTGGCTTAGAGAGGAACAGAGCGTAAAGAAGACACCGAAATAACATCAGAGGAACTACTAGGCACGCTCCGCTCTTCCGCCAGAAAGCCCCAGGGCAATCAGGACTAACTAAGTTAAAGTACGAGAAAGCCTTGCCGAACACCATAGAAGGGATGAGCAGGATATTTAATGCTTGCCTTAATACAAAATACTTCCCCGATTCTTTAAAGACGGCTAAAATGATCTTTATAGCCAAACCGCGGAAGCCACTATCGAGAAAGGAGAGTTCCCGCCCAATTTTGTCGTGGAATTTGGCAGGAAGCTCTTTGAAAAATATTAAATTGAAAGTTATTCACCTAACTGGTAGGGAACATCATATATAACTCATAGCAATTTGGCTTCGAAAAGAAAAGAAGCACAGAGATGACAAACAATCTCATTGCAGAGAAGATTGCCCAAGCAAAAGGGAAGGGAGTTGAGTACGTCGTCATTGTATGTCTGGATGTATCAAAAGCATTTAATAAAGTGGGGCAAAGAGGGATTGATTATAGGATCCTACAGCTAGGACTAAGTAAAAACTTATAGAAAGAGTCTCTCTGACTACGTCACGAAAAGAACAGCGTACGTTGGTATAGGGATAATAGAAGGACCAATATTTGAGTAAGAGGTAGTCGTCCCCTGGGGGCCTGCTTGAGTCCAATCCTGTATTCGGTGTATACCACTTATCTCAAAATTTAATTAGCAGATGATTTCAGTCAGATAATACAATGCCCTTACAGTAATGCATCTATGCAATTAATATGACTACTGCAGAAATAAACAAGGTCTTCTGACCAAAGTCGTTTGCTCTCACTTATTGTTATTTTACAACCTTTAAAACTTTCAATAATTCCTAGAGTAACCGTGGAAAGACCTTGGCAATTATATCATTCGAAGGAAAATGTAAAATAACATAAGGGTTTGAAATGTCGTTATTTTACAATGCCCCTGCATTAATGCACCTATGCAATTCGTATGACTGCTGCAGAAATAAACAAGGTCTGCTGACCAAAGTCGCGTGCTTTCACTTATTCTTGACCTTACAACCTTTGAATCTTTCAATAATTCATGGAGTAACCTTGGAAGGGCCTTGGTAATTATATGATTTGGAAGAGAATGTAAAACAGCATAAGGGTTTCAAATTTTGTTAGAATCGGCCGAATAGGTATGATGTTATTGCCAAAACAAAATAATCCTCCGGCTAAACTTGGAAGAAAGTTGGCAATTATATCATTCGAAAGAGATGTAAAACAACATAAGGGTTTCAAATTTCGTTAGAATCGAACGAAAGTTACAATGTTATTACCAAAACAAACAAAAAGAAAAACAGGGACCGATGGACCGACCAACTGGCAGAGTGAGATATAGAGTCACACATGACTAAAAAAAAGCCTTAACAATTATGAGGCTAAATGGAAAATAAGAACAAACGACGAGAAATTCAAGGTGGTCCCAATCGGAAGGACCTTAATATCAGATGCCATGATGGGCGATAGTCGCTATTCCTACACCACAAAGTGCAATGTACTCAGGATGAAGATTACTTCAAACAGGTACAGGAAGGACTTCTCAGAGTTTCCAATGCCACTGTGGCAGTCAGAACTCTATTTATACTCTGATAAAAGATCTACATTTGAATGTATCGGAATTAGTATGGTCACATATTTCAGTACAGTCAGATGTATCATATGAATATATACATACACCTATTAAATTTCCACAAACGCATAATTGAAAGTAAACTTTTTATCCAATAATTTTTTCTACGGTTTTTAACAGACTAATTTTCCAGAACTTTCTAGAATAAGCTACCAAAACGAATTCAGTGAGGAGGCACCTTTAGTCATATGATTTTTAGCCTACAGCGTTGCCACATATCCTTAGAATAGTAAAAAGCAGGCAACATAGTAAATACATAAGACAGCGTGTTATTGAATTTCGAAATACCGAGAACACACATATCCAAGCGAACTAACATATCACATGCATCATCAGTTATGACAGTGATATAATACCATGGTATCAATGTAAGTAAGACTGCAAACTGTTAAGAATTAGAAATAAGCCTATATAATCACGAATTAACATTACTAACCTTGTAAGCAAGGTTGAAGATGACCAAGACAACACTTAGAAGTCATTATTTGAAGTAAGGTTTGGCTGCAACTCCAGTTAATGTTTTAGAGAAGAAAATAAAGAGATTCCTACACTATAATACCTCAAGAGCTAACGAGCTAGAGAGAATTTATATCTTCGTAAAACTCTCGTTGCCGCAAGACACATGTTTGCAAAGAAGCATGTTCACCGTGGAACGCTAAAGTGAAAGTAGGGGGCTTTGTGTTCAGAATTGAAAGAAACATATTTGAAGGAAATCTGGCTTAGAGCTTCTTATGAAAAACATTTAACAACCATAAAGGGCAATGGAGAAAATATAATATTAACGGGTTGCGTTGTTGCTAATGATAGAGGAATATTGTGAAAAACATTGAAACAAGGGAAAAGGAAGATTCTTTGACTCTTTTGATTAAAAGTACCTGCAACAAGAAAACTGCAGTTGGATAAACAGCCCTACTTTGAAGAGTACAATGACCCAAAACATAAGTCCCTTTGTAGCGAAGCATTTTGTTTGGAGATTGCAAAATGTTTTGAAATGGGCATCACAAAGCATAGACCCAGATCCCATAGAAAATCTGTCGATTGAATTGAAAAAGTGAGTTCATCAATGAAAGCCAACCAATTAGGATGAGTTAGGGATGTAGTATGTGAAAGAGTAGCGCAGAATTTCAAGAGAAGATTGCTACAAGTTAATGAAAAACTATGGCAACGTTTGATAGCCATAATTGCTAACAAAAGTTAGGCTGCAAAATATTAATTATTTTTCTTTTATGTGTATGTGATGTGAACCTTTGTTTGTGTCAATTGTGTAATATTGCTGGTGTAAGGAGTGCAAGTAGAGAAGTACACAATTTCATCCTCTCTGATGGACAATTTAAATTAAGCTCCTTTGTCCAATATCTGATTTTAAAAGATATTCTTAATAATCTGAACCCCCCACCCCCACCCTACCCGATTCGTGAGATTGATCTGATTTTTGTATAATTATTTAAGTATGGATGACCGAGTCTAGCCTTATTAGATCAATAAGATTGTATAGTAAACTTCATACCAAAACTACTCTCGTAAATAAATGTTATTTTCCTATAAGGGGGTTTATTAACAATCAATTCACTTTCTAGTCCATTAGAAAAAATAATCTAGTATTTGTAGACATACCCTATAGAATTTTTAAAGCATTAAGCTTCTTTGGTGTCTGACTATAATGTTGGTTTTCGTGGCGTTTTACGCGCTACTCTCTCAATATGTCCTAAATGCATTCAATTGGATTCATATCAAGAGACTGGCTTGGCCAAGTGAGTATTCTTATCCAGTTTTTGTACTGCTAGTCCTTGGTTGTTTTGGTTGTGTGGGATGCAGCACCATCCTCCATAAATAAGGGTTCACCATCTGACCAATCGATAAAACTTGAGAAGTTCTTTCCGAAGGATGTATATGATTTTTCCGAGCTTGTGTTGCATTACAATACACTCGACTAGTTCTGAACGACACTCCAGAGTGCTCTTAAACAATCACTGAAAACCCCGCCTTGTTCCACAGTTTGTTGCAGCAGATTTAAATAAAATTTTGATTATGTATTATCCAGACCCACACACCTCCACTGAAGTTAATGGAGATATTTCACAGTGGTACTCCGACTCACTTAAAGTTGTTCTGCAATATTAGCTCCTTTAAAACGGCGATTATTTTCAACAATCCTCTTGACAGCCCGAAGACACCTGTCAGAGAGCCCAGGTCGACCTAAGCGGGATTCTGTTATTCCTTTTTCTTTGTGGTGAATTGTACAATCACTCTGTTGACTGTGGTAAGATGGACCCAAGGTTTTGTGCAATTTGACACTAGCTAAGAGCACCCTCAGATTGACCCAAAATACCCCCCTTTGAAAATCAGGCAACTCTTTTACTTCTGGTGTTCGCGGTATAAGTGGTTGCTATATACGATAAATATACTGTAATCTGAAATGAAAAATAATAATATATTAACAAGTTTGATCAAAGTAAAGGAGTTTCACAGATAAAACGGTGTAATGCGGGGTGTAATTACCTTATCCATAACTCTATATTTTTAGAACGAGATTTAAAAAAAAAATCTCTTGGTTTGGATTTAATTTATGTATGTATATAATATAATATATATATATATATAATATAAATATATATGTATATATATATGAAGTAAATAAATAAAAATCCTTTTTATTTTTAGTGTATTTATGCATTTCCTATATTTAGGGTATCAAGGGAGGTGTTTTTTAAACAAATAGTTAAAACCGATATGGAAGGGGGCTGAAAGGACAAAGAGGCCGGAGGCCAACAGCCTGAAGGGCTGGTAGCGAACGGAGCGAAGCGCAAGCTTCCCCCATAGGGGCGGCAGTGGCTTATAAATATATATATATATATATATATATATATATATATATATATATATATATATATATATATTTGTATAGCGTAACACGCACAAATACTAGCTTTCAAATGACTTTTAATTTACAATGCAACTTTCATTCATAAATGCACCAAAATGCTTAATTAATTTTCCTTTATTAAACGCATAAGATATTAAAAATATTTGTCTAGTATGAGTCAAATTTTATGTTTCTAAATAAACCTAATTATTTAGTTGTGAGACCTTTGCTAATAATGGCAGTTCCAGACTGTAACATGAGGAACTCAGGCTCCTGACGTAATCGAAATATTTTTTTTCATTTTTTCCAATTAAGATCCGTCATTCATCCTCATCCAGGTCCTTAAGGGTCTTTTGTGATACAATTGTATACGGTGATCCAAAAGTCTCCCGCAGTAAGACAATTTACTCGAAAAGTGAAATAACTGTCCGCAGTGAAAACAAGTAAATAGAACTGAAGAAAAGAGACATTATGAAATCTTTGCTAATAAACTGAGAAAGAATCAATCTCTGTATTCAAGTACAAGGACGATATTTTCAACACTTAATAGAACTAATTGTATGGGGGATTAAACTTTCTTACTGCAGGGAGAATTTGGGATCACCACATATAATAAGATTTACGTTGAATGAGTACAAACCTCTTCTAGTCTGATAAATTCATGGTGTTTTACCTTATTTTCTTTCTTAAGAAACAAGCAATACGAGTATTTTATACTTTCGCCCACCAGCCATTGAAACGGTTGGAGGAGCAAAGCGCGAACGAATTACTCCAGATTTCGCAGAATATGGCATGAATTGCAGATAAGAAATCTCCACTATGGATCATTTATGGGAAATATTTCACCACTTTTATGGCAAGTTTATTCATAAGTCTGGAGAGGGGCCATGACTTCTTGAGGGCAAAGGGAAAAAAGAAGCAGGAGGAAGGGAAAAAAAGTTGTTTGGAGACGAAAAAACGAGCTACGGAAAACGCTTCTGCTCTCATCTAAACTTTAAAAACTTGATTTTGAAATCTAAACAAAGCTTTGATTTTGTTCGGCCTTAAAGTGAACTAAATAAGCCGTTCGCCAGAATTTGTAATGAATAATAGTTGCATCTATTATCTTTTTACCCAATCCTTAATTATGCAATTCTCTTTCGATTGAGACGAACTTCTTTTCCCTTTTCCACTTCGATATCTTCGTCTTATGCTGACATTCCCAAATTCTTCGCCTCTCCCCTCAAAATGACAGTGATACGTGCTGAATTGACAATTCGGATTGGATTGTTGCCCCATGAAAGATTAAAGCTATAAAAAAGACCTGATTTACATAAAGGGATTCCCGTAACGCAGCTCTTTCCTGCTGGGTATCGAAGAGGAAATATTGTACGTTAGATTTCTTCTACCATAGGGATTTGTAGCCATTTTTACCCATTTAATCTTGAATTAAGGTGGGGGCGAATAAAACGAAATGGTGGTTATTAGTTCATCTCCATGGATGGAGTCAGATAGGGTAAAGAAAAGGGTAAGGAGGGGAGGGAGGGAGAAAAAGGACTCCTCCAGAGATTTTAGTGGCGGGTGAATGCATTATATGGTCACGAAAGATCAAGAGGAAAACTATAATTAATTAAGACCGTCTGACTAATCTTAATAAGTGAGATTAACTTATTAGTATCAAAAGCTAAGAATAAATGATTGCGTCTCAGTTCACAAAAGTGAAATGTTGTATTCAGCTTTAATAAGTTGATTGGTGTGATTCAAAGTGGAAGAGACAGTCGGAAATTTGGAATCGTCAAGAGGAAAATGAAATCTGGCAGCTATCGAGAAGAATATAAACACACATTCAGAGAGAAGATGAAAAAAAAGGCAGACATTAAAATAAATCATTCACTTTATTTATTGAACTTAAAATGAGACAGTCATTAAGGACATAATTGCTGGAATGATAAGCAAGTTGAAAATAGAGCAAGAAGAAAAATGAGAGGCAACTGGAGGAGGATTAAAACCAGTACTGGTTTCTCTTTCCATTTCCACCTTGAATAATTAGGGATTTCGAAAGGCGCATTTTACACTTAAAAAGAACCCCTTCGCTCGAATGTATGAACCTGGATGGTTGTTGAAATGGATTAATGAAATGGAAAGTATTGCGAAAAAAACAAAAAAAATCAAACAAAACTATTACTTTGATCAATTTCATCCATCAGAACTCTCATGTAGCCTCATGTATGTGGTATTAGATTTCTGACGTCTAGGATGGGATCCAATCCTAGTGAACGCGAATACAGAACTTTCAGAAGCGTCAGGAGCCGGCCGCATATTAGGCGGACATGCTGATACTCATCACTGTGGGGGATTGTATGTAGCTCCGCCCGCACCATTATACACATAGCCAATCACAACTATATTATCATTTTCCTTACCGCTTTCACAGTACAAGATACCAGGTCTGTCTCGGTTCCGGACTCCTGCCTATGGGGTAAAACATATGATGCCCTAAGGGACGGGAGCATTCATATTCAGATACCCTCGACACAGAAGAGCCCCTTCTTTAAGTCATGATGGTTTGTTTTAAAGGGGTCTTTCCTGGTAACTGCCAACATGGGCCGTAATACAGCCAACCTAAAAACTAAGGTATAATAAAAAATGAAAATAAAAGAACAAAAAACAACTAAAAAACTGGTAAATAAAATAGAGAAGGTCAACCGCATCTTAAAAGTCTAACAGACCACAGTCGGGATTACAAGAAACCGTCTCGATTACATTGGACAAGTAGGAGCGCGCGCGCACTTCCCGGTACAGGGACGGGTAACATAGGACAATATCCACCAGGCTGGGAGACTTAAAAAGAATTTGCCGAACAGTTTGGAAGACTACAGAGTCGTTGCAATAAGGAGCGCTCTATCAAATGACAGAGCTTCCCACGAGTAATCGAAATTCGAAGCCACTCAGGCCTTTGGTGGTAAGTCTACAAGATCAGTCGCTACGCGCTGTCACGCAACTTTAATTTCCAATCGGCCGTCCCATCTTTTTGGCCAGGCAACCTCGAGGGTCGAACTGACTCCTGCCATTTAGGAATTTAGCCAGTGTGTGGAAGAGAAAAAATAATATACAGTCGTCAATTCCTGGAAGACTATTTGACGCCCCCATCGGCGCGCTCATTTTAGGCAATCTCCACATGTCCAGGAACCGGTCAGAAGATCATCTCGACATCTGCCCGACCCGCGGCAGCCATGGCGTCACAAATATCGCGAACCAGGTGATGAAGAGATTCTGCTCCCCCGAGAGAAATTCGGGTGCTTTGTGAATTTCTATAGATCACGATTCGGTCTTCGAACCGAGCATGATGCTTTATGTCCGGTATAGAGCGGTGTATTTATTGCAATCAGGTCGGCCGTAAAGATAGATGCAGTGCCTGGTAGAGCCCCTTTGACTTCAAACATAGGAGACACTGGCACAGTTCAGATATTAACATCGAGCTCTCGAAATAGTTTCCTAGTTTTATACACAAGGACTTAAGGTATTACTGACGTACCTCAGCAACATAGGCACCATCTAGATAGGCCGCGGAAGCATTGAGAGCTGTTGGCGGCTAAAGGAATCGCTGAGTCGCGCGAACAAGCGTATAATATACTGCGTACGGCAAAGAGCAAGGGGAATCTCACCGCAAATTACAAGAAGGGCCACATAAGGTAAAGTGAGGAAGGCACCGGTCGCCAAATGGAGATCAGTGAGTTTGAATGAGTCCACATTCCCTCCGTAAGAAGCACGGCGATGTGTTTTTCTGACAGCCGTGCTAACGGGATTCAGAGTCCCGTCTAACCCAAGCTTAGCCTGCGCATCCTTCTTCTGCTAACCCCCTACTCGGTCTATTTGTACCAACTCTATTTCGCCCTGCCTCGGTCCTTTTTCTCCGTCACTTTCTTTACTCTTTCGCCGCTTCCTGTTTCTACTGCCCACGAACTCCCTCGATCACGACCAGACGACCAAAGGAACTGCATATACATAATTCCTGTAACCCGATGTTAGCCGTGTTGACCCTAACAGCTCTTAAGCCAGTCACCGAGCCGGATCTGCCATCCCGTCCTGACTACCACGCCTGGTGTAGGATTTGGTCTGGGTTTTCACAAGGAATGGCGGACAATGCATATTCAATCTTACTCAGTGATAGCGGCCGGGACCTATCAAAAGGCACGCAGTAGTGCCACTTCCTTGTTGGGATCAGTGTTGGCCGTCAAAAGCAAGAGTGGCGAATTTTTTTTTTATTACGCCCATAAATTTTTCAAAAGATCCTATATATATACACACTCTAACAAATAAAAATATAATGAAAGCTCGTCAGACTACAAAAGAACAAATAACCTAAAACATTTCTTCGGTCTAGCATGCTGGTGACGCTAAGTAACGCTGAAAACGAATTTAAGCAACCCATACTGTGTCCTAGACCTCCGCGAGCCCCTGTAACCCTTGAAAATAGAACCTAAACCGGAATTAAATCTAAACCACAGCCAAACTGAAGCCATTATCAAAGCTAAAACATAAAGTATATCTAAAAAACTACTTTCGCCCACCTCACTAGGCAACCACAGCCTACAGGCAACAGATAAAAATGAGTATCATACTGAGAAAAATTCATGCTGGGACCAAACAAGGTAGAATAATTTATTTGTAAAAGAATAAAATATTCAAAGATGATGGACATCAGATTGAATCTATGTCGATTTTCGAAAAAGGCCACATTTAAGCAAACACCTTGAACACTAAAAATTATTTTTAAACAACAAACGATACCTCGTACGATCCGGTGCGCTGCAACCATCATCCACATTAGGAAGAATTGGCAATCCCTATGCAATGCCACGCTAGCCTAATAGATCGCCACTCGGCCAAATATTGCAAAATAGACCAAAAACTCTGCTTCAGATGTTTTGCAGAAAACCAGAGCAAGGGAACAATGTAAAAACCCAGAAATATGCTGCAACTGCAGTAAACCCCATCATGAATTCAGCAAAACTTACCAACATTGTGAATGCAATCAAAAAGTAAGAATACGAATGCTTCGTTTTGGCAGTAGAGGAAAAGGAAGAGGAAAGCAACAAATTAGAAACGCTCACATATGCCGACGCAGCTATAATCATCATACTTTCTTCTCCAACCTTCACTGAAACTGCACAGCAAACACGTGAGTCTATTAAAACCCTAACTGCGATCTATAGAGAAACATAAAGTTATACGATCTTTCTAAGAACATCGAAAGTCACTCTACAACCAGCAACCACTTAGAATAAGCTAAGACCACCTCTCAAAAAAGAACCCACCAGGACTCCCCGAAATCATTTTCTTCTTCACCAACTTCAGAGCCGGAACTCATCAACAAGAAGACTCGTCAAGACTCTCCCAAGTGCCAGTTTACCGCAAACCTCTCTTCCAAAACGACTACATACAAACAGACTACAACCAGCGAACGTAATGAATAAAAGTTCAACATTACAAACAATCCTGCAATGGAATATATGCGGTCTACGCCCTAACTACGAGAATCTACAAGACCTCGTCAAAAAATACCAACCAATATGCATATGCCTCAATGAGAAATGCAAACTAACCCAAGCCAGCTCCTCCTATCAAACAACAATTGCTACTTTCAGCTCGATGACTCCTCAAAGGTAATGCGTGTTTTTTAATAAAAATACCCTTTTTACATCTTAGCTTAATATCCCACTCAACGCCCTCGCAGTCAACTTAGTTGCCAGATGTGCTCTTAAAAAAAATCGCAGTCAACTTCCAATGCAGAGAACTTCTTAACTTCTTACCATCTGTTTAAGTTATCTGTCCCCAAAGTCCCCAAGGCAGGGCTTGCAACTATTAAATCGAGGAAATTTGATTTGAGAAGAGCAGACTTTGAAGGTTTTCGTGCTGGACTGACTGACGCGAGGCTAGAAGTGTGCGAGGCTGTTAAAGACTCATAGAAAAGTTTAAAAAACACATTCATGAGTCTTCAATCGCATTTCATCCCTTTGAAATGCCCCCGTCGGTCTTCTGTTCAACCAAAGTGGTTTAATCGAGAAATCGGCCAACTGCTTAGGGAGAAGAGAATTGTGTACCGGCAATCGAAGATCTCGGGTAACTTCGACGAATATCGTAGACTGGCCAGGAGAGTGAAGTCCAACATAAGGGCGGCTAAGCGGTCTGAGGAACTCCGAGTGGCGACACTTTGTAAAGAGAATCCCAAGGAGTTTTTTTGATATGTAAGCAACCGTAAACCAATCCATCGAACGATTGGCCCTTTGGGGAATGAGGAAGAGACATTAAAGCACTCAGATGCAGAAAATGCTAACCTCTTCAATGACTACTTCTCTTCAGTGTTTACTAAAGAGTGTGGTCTCATCTACCAGCCAACGGATTCCTACTTGGGGCAAAGCTGGAGGATATGGACCTCACCGAAGGAGAAATAGAAAAGAAGATCACTGACCTAATGACGAATAAGTCACTTGGCCCGGATGGGTTTCTACGTAAAGTGTTGAAAGAAGTGCGCGATCAAGTGTCACGCCATCTGCGCGCAATCTTTAACATGTCAATCCGGACCGAATGCATTCTTAGAGAGTGGCGTGAAGCGGAGGTGACTCATATCTTCAAGAAAGGAGACGGAAGCCAACCGTCAAACTACCGACCTATGAGTCTGACTTCGATAGTCGGTAAACTCATGGAAAGCATTATGGTGGCCACATTGACTTCGTATTTAAAGTCAAACCTGCTACTGAGGAGTTCCCAGCACGGCTTCCGAAGGCAACGGTCATGGCTGACGAACCCTGTGGAATTCTTCCACTTCGTCTTTAGTGAGCACGATCGGGACAAGGTGGTGGATGTGGTCTACTTAGACTTTCAGAAAGTCTTTGATAAGGTACCACACCGCCGCCTTCTCCGGGAATTGCGAGCACTGGGCATAGACGGAAAAGTAGCAGGTTGGAAAGAGAACTGGCTAAGTTACACACGGCAACGGGTGGTGTTGAATGGACAGGCATCTGAGTGGGTGCCCGTTACTAGCGGGGTGCCTCAAGGTTCTGTCCTGGGACCACTACTATTTATCATCTACGTCAACGACATGGACGGTGACATGGTTGCCAAGATTTCTAAATTTGCCGACGATACCAAGCTTGGTATGAACGTTGCAAAGGATGTAAATACTGCCCGCCTGCAAGATGATCTTTGGAAGATTGGGGAGTGGACGGATACGTGGCAAATGCCTTTAAACGTGAACAAATGCAAAGTGATGCATATCGGCTACCGAAATCCCCAATCACCCTATATCCTTAAGGGCACTGCTCTTGAATCCACCGACACTGAGAAGGACTTGGGTGTAACTATCACCAGTGACCTCAAGTTCTCGAAACAGTGTATTGAGGTGGAGAAGAAAGCCCAAAGGATGTTAGGATATATAAAGCGACAGTTTGGATATCGGAACAAGGAGATAGTACTGTGTCTGTACAACTCCCTCGTCCGACCGCACCTGGAGTATGCCATACAATTTTGGAGTCCTTCGTTTAGAAAGGACATCGAGAGATTGGAATACCTTTGCCAGGGCAACCAAACTGATTCCCTCTATCAGGCATATGAGTTATATTGATAGACTAATTGAATTAGATATGTTCTCGCTGGAGACCCGGAGACTACGTCGTCAGCTTATTGAAGTGTTTAAAATACTTCCCGGCTTTGACAGACTCGACTACGGGGATATTTTCCAGCTCAGCGAGGAGAGAACAAGAAATCACGGCTATAAACTTGAACTGAAGGGATACCAATGTGATCTGTGTTGGAAATTCTTCACATACAGTATATGTGGTATTTGGAACGCACTTCCGACGGAAGTTGTCAACAGTGAATCTGTTGACCAGTTCAAGTCAAGACTAGATAAAGTCTTGCGGAATCACCGTTAAGATCCTCGCGAGTGATCTTCTAGGTTACCAAGGGACACCTTCGAGGATTCCCCCAAAAGTACCTGCCTTGTAAGGACCGTAAGATCTTCTAGGGTATTTATTTTCCTTGTAGCTCCTCGTAGCTCCCCTTTTCATTGAAAGTCTTCCAACAACTCGGGCCATTTCTACGGGAGGGAGGTCCTGAAAGAACCTGCCTTTAATCCTTTTGATTCATTTCCACAGATCTAGAAAAGGTGTCTTACCGTTAAGTGAAGACATGTCTGCCCGGCAAAAAGAGCTTTCAAACATACTGCAACCTAGCCCTATCTCGACGAAATTTCCTGACGGTACAATCGTTCGGGAGGCGCTTATAACGCATATAGACATTGCTTCTCTCTGAGGGCCCTCTCACACTCGGCCGACCACCTAAGAAAAGGCAGCAAAATCCAACGACATTTCGCTTGGCAGCAAGTTTTAAAAGCCTGCGAAAAATGATTTAGAAAGAGTTTGAACACTAGCCACAAAAAGGAATTTTTTACCACACAAAAGCAACGAGTCTGGAAAAGGAATAACAGGACTAATAAAAGTCGACACCACAAAGAAAAATAATATAATAAATTACCACAGTTTTACAGTCCGTCCCAAAAGTTACTGTGCTCTGGAAATATATAGTGTCGCCAGGATCACAGTGGTCTGAGACGCACCTTGTCACCCATGGTTAAGTAAATCTAGTGAAGCTTCAGCCTGAGCTGTGCCAGAAGAATTGTCGATGACGGGTACTCTCAATAACATCTCTTCAGTGTATGAAGGTGTAACAGATACTAGTACAACAAACTCTCTGAGTTACTTTAAGGTTCACTGCCCAAAACATCTTTGAGCAACTTTCCATCCTACTGTAAGGCAGCGTGCAGTTTTTACAAAACTTGAACATGTGACTAGTCGATATTATACCTGGACAACATTCTGTCGCAACGTGTTGTTGAGTTTGAGATGACGAAGTTATCCAGATCAGCCACCTCCATCTTTCCGGGTGGTAGAAACCATGTAGTAACTTGATTTCCTGATAATCCAAGATTATTTTATTAGCTGTATTGCATAATGACATCACATGACCTTCCTTGGAAACGTAAAAGTCACACTTGTAACTAGATCTTGATTGGTTAGAACATCCAGGACGATGCTGATGGTAATCCATATTTTTTGCGTTACCGACTACCTTCTGTTCTGCTACAGTTTTAAACTAGTACAACATGTTAGGACAATAAGTGCTAAGTATGTACAGACTAACTATCGCAATGGAGTAAAACTTAAAACTTTTTGTGACATAAAAAGTAATTTGGTTTATCTTGTTATTGTCTATGCTATAGTCATTCATTCTTTGCTTTGTACTTACTGCAGGGATCTTGTCTATGCTATAGTCATTCATTCTTTGCTTGCTACTTACTGCAGGGATCTTGTCTATGCTATAGTCATTCATTCTTTGCTTGCTACTTACTGCAGGGATCTTGTCTATGCTATAGTCATTCATTATTTGCTTGATACTTACTGCAGGGATCTTGTCTATGCTATAGTCATTCATTCTTTGCTTGATACTTACTGCAGGGATCTTGCCTATGCTATAGTCATTCATTCTTTGCTGCTTACTGTAGTGATTTTGTCTCAAAAATCTGGTTATGACCAGACATATGACCTTTCCCTCAGTCTTTTGGTCTTCGTAGAACTTGATATTTCCTGAATTGCCTATGAAGCACCTATATCAAGCAGGCTGTCTAATTATAGCAATAATGCTCCTCTTTCCACTCCCCTTATGTTACTTGTTCTTCCTTTGGTTTTCAAAAGAGCACAATTTTTCTTTTGTAGTTTCACGAATAAGAGCTTCATTGCGTTGTAGTTACTAGTGAGTCATTGTTCGCATTATAACCGTTAGCCAGAATAGGATGAGAGATTCAACTGTTTCATATGCAAGGTGTTGAACCTTGGGCCTCTCTGCATGTTCCGGAAAATTCTGAAAAAAGGGGAAAAACTGGAACATCTGCCTGTTGGTCAGAAGCTGGAAACTAATGATAAAAGCTGAAGGGTATACAACCATAAAAGTTTCAGCGAGAGATCTGGTAGATGGTCTAGTTGCCATCTGCCTTTGGAGAGTGCGCGGAGGTTCTGAGATATCAACTGTGCACACACTTAACTTCCTCTGATCCTTACTTAATGTCCTGGTGAAGTTGGAACTTGTAGATGGATTTCTAAATTATGACTGAATTTTTATTTCCTGAAAAAATGATATATAATTATTATTATTGATTATTATTTATTTATTTTATGCTCTTTAATTTGATATCTATTTTGTTACTCTATCTTGCGTAGATCAAATGTTATAGTGAAAAATTTCTAAACTAAAAAAATTTAAAGCTCCCTGAGGGTATGCTTCCTACCATCCTAGGTCAAAATAGTTGTGATTTTCGAATTTTTCAGGTCAAACAGTATGGCAATCATACCTAGAAACTTATGGAAATAAGAAAAAAATGATTTTTGAACAGGCTAAACTCTTGTCGGGGTGGAGCGCTCAATTACGACAGAAGTACACTATCTTATTGTTGGCCAAAGAAACATGTGCGCTTCGGGATTGCGAAAGATGGGGTCCAATGCCTTTGGGAAGCGACGCTCCAGAGCTGGCATCTGTTCCGCATCAAAGGAGATCGAAAGGTCGTTTAAGTAAAACGTAGCGAGAACATCTTCGGGTATCACATAAGTGATATCGTTGATGTTCAGGATAAAAGCGTGACACTGAGGATACGTCCCTGCGGGACTCCCTCTTTCTTTCCTATTGGATCGGAGAGGGCGCCTCCCACTCTTACGTGGAATTGACGATCTCATAGGAATTCAAATAGGAAAATTGGGAAGAGGGAACTTTCTCTCAGAGGGTGTGGATGGTTTCCAAGATATTATATCGCCATGCGGTATCAGAGGCCTTCTCCAGATCGAAAACTACCGTGGCGTAGTGGTTTTTAAGAATGAAAGCCTCGCAGATAACATTTAACAGCCGGTGTAGAGCATCCGATATGGAGTGGAACTTGCCGAAGCCATACTGTGCACGAGACAGGTCGCCTCTGCTGTTCAGGATAATCTAATATTTACCTATTTATTCATCAAATTTAATACACATGAGGTGAGAAAATTTTGGTGGAAGCCTGTCGGGGTGGAGTAATCTAGCCCCTATTTTCGAAATTTGAGCACAGTAGCCATTTATCAGGAGTCTGAAGGGTACTCTGTGCAGATTATGTTGAACAAATCTAACAAAAGGCTATGTATGCCTCGATTACCTAGGTGGCAAAGCATGGTATACCCGAATTATACCGGCCTAGGATGGGCGCCTTCGCATGAAGCGAGAAAAGAACGCAACTCACTCAGCCTTAACTTGTCGTTGAAAGTTCTCCGCCTCTGGAGTTAGAGTCCAGTCGGCGGAGGAATCCGCCACGGTCACTTGGATCGAGATCGTAGTCCCGTTCTCATGAAGAACTGAAAGAGGTCCTGCGATAACTTGCCCTGAATAGTTTTTATTCGCTTCAAAACCTAAGCAAGAGGATTATTTATTTTAAGTGAAGACACTATGGTCGCTAAGAAGAATGGAGGACGTATTCGAAACATACTGGGAAGTAGCCCTATCTCGACGAAATTCACCGACAGCAAAATTGTTAAATGGCACTTATAACATACGTAGGCATATCAAGTTTGTCTGAAGACCGTATCATAATTGTTTTACCACCAAGGAAGCGGATGGTGTGCTACACGACCAGACATTCCAAAAATATTCGTTAGGCCCGCAGCGTTAAGGTTGCCGAAGAAATCGACGGCTTCATAAACAGAACTAAACTTCTCCAATAGGACAGGTAATAAGTTATCTCCTGAAATGCAGACCACCTCACCCGCTCCAAGCACTAACGGAGCGATTTCTTCGGAAGCAACGGGGAAGAAAATAATATTTGAATGGAAAGGTGTTCACTTTCATGAAGTTCATCGACCAGCTAACACACGAAATCATTCTGTGTATTCGGAGAGCACAAAGGCAGATCAAGATAAGAAAATGAATCAGTGGGATTGATCGTGTAGTACCCCAAAGGGGCTGCCTATCCTTCAAATACCCGAGTAGGAAGGAGAAAGGGTCTCGGCAACTGTGCCACGACGAGGAGAAAGTCATCCGTGTCGGATTCGACCGATGGTGGCATTTAGGCATAAATAAGAGTATACCTCCTATTCAGGTGTAGCTGCACTGACAGTGCCTGAAAGGAAGTATTTTTTAGCTATTAGAAGAACTGAGAGACCATAGCACGTGAAATCGCGTAGACTCCTACCGATCTCTATCCCGTGATGGTGGTGTCACAAAACCGAGATTCACTTGGTGCTGCCCTTTCGGGAGAAGGCAGCCTTAGAACCCCACGAGGACGGTCTCACGAGCACCATCGGGGAGGTTTATCTCCTGTGAGTCTAACGACTCGGTGGTGGAACTCGGCCGCTTCGACTTAGTGGAAACAGACAGGTAAGGAGGTGGGGGGAGGGGGCTTGTTTTAGTCCAAGAAGGGCGTGAGGAGCCCGTAGAGCCGCTACCTCTACCAGGATAGCACCATGGGAATTAAAACCGCAGAAGAGCTCAGAATGGGCGGTGAAACGATCATGCCCGTGGGCGGAGGAGGAGAAGGTCCCTTTCTAATTGAAAGACAGTGGAATTTCTAGATCACGACAAAAGAAAATCTCTATTCTCGCGAAAAGAGAAGATCCGCAGCCTGAATGGTCAGGACCTCCTTCTTCAGGAGATACATGCCACATTGCTTGGAGGAAGCAGGGTGTTTGCATGACTAAATAAAAGGAGAGTATGGCCGAAGTTGTGGCAGTAGTATCATTTGTGCGGCAGTAACACGAATGCCTTAACTTGGTACCGTTACCAACCGGCACACACTGATTCAGTGTGTGTGTCTCTTCCACCCACCTGTTTTCTCATCACATGTGTTCGACCTTACCCGCTCTATGGCGGGCTTACTCTTCGGTGAATTCTTCTGAGAGGTAGTTCGCGAGTTCTCTCGTAAAAAGCTACTCCTTTCATGAAATTCTTTGTAATCTGCGATGTAACACGCAGAGGCGAGCCAAAGAGTTCGCGAAGAGCACCAATAATGTCCGCCTGTAAAACCGTCCTCTGCATTCTCCAAAAGGCTCCCTTCTAAGAACTGATGACCATCGCCATTCTACGAATCAGCATAGCGAGTGATGCTTTCTGTTAGAACATGTAGCCTTTGCCCAATATGCTACCATCAATGGGACGAATAACTAAGAAGCGTTTGAACCCAGCGGGATCGCAAACGATAGGTAGTCTCTCATTAGGAAGCCTCGACGTTATCGAGGATCTACTCACCACACAAAGTTGGTCTATATCTTAGTCTAGCCAGGGACCTCCACAACCAAGCGTACCACGAGACAGAACGTACTAATCGTGGGTTGGGCAGCTGCGGGAGCGGCAGTGGTCCCGTCCTTCCCGGAGTACCCCTGAAAGGAAATCAACCCCTAGTCTTTTTGTACTCTTTGTGTTCTTCTTCTTCCTTTTATATGGGTGGATTGCAGTGATTGACTCCACTTCTCTCCACTCCTGAAAGGGGAACTATGGCAGGACGAAATAGCATAAACTATATCTACCGAAATTGATAGGTTTTGGGCCCACAAGGGTGATCAACGGAGGAAGCAGGTACATTTTCTTCTTGAGAGCCCCTTAGAAATCAGAGGTAGGGGGACACCTCAAAAGATGTGGAGCTGCGAGAGGGCGACTCCCCAAGTAATAAAGGGCAAACCCCATTTCCATTAAGAAGTGGTGAGAGGGGTCCCCATCACCACCCACAACACCAAGGTTAAGCGATATTTTTTCAATGGGAAGTAATCATTTATTGCCTTTGAAGTCAAATTCACTGCCTCTGCCCGCGGTGGCTCTGCCCTTTATGGTTGGTCATTCCCTGTAAGCACTGGGGCTGCGAAGATCTGCTGATCCGCCAGGTAAAAGTTAATAAGGTCTGCACAGGGTAACTCCCTGCGGCACACTTGGAACGAGAGGTGGTGTTTGATTTCCAGGTTTGAGTTGTAGCAATGGGATACACCATGCATATTCTTGCGGGTAGACAAAAGGTTGAGGGGAGAGTCGTACGAAAAGAAAAGGACTGCCGAGAGAGAACAGGGAAGAATCAAACTAGTTTCTTTAGATAATGGATTTAATAGTATACACAGAGCGCTTCCTCCCCCTTCCCAACAGATACTCGGACTTGGAGGCGGTGTTGGTCCTCCAGGTATCAGTGATGGCAGAGTTGGTAGCCCCTGCTGCGCCATCTACCTTCCTGTCGGTAAAGAAAGGATGGAAGGGATGACCATAAAAAAACAAGGTCTGCTGAACAAAGTTGCGTGCTCTCACTTATTCTGATTTATGACCTTATGACCTACAAAACTTTCAATAATTGCCGGATTAACCTTGGAAGGACCTGACACCTATGTCATTCGAAAGAGAATGTAAAACAACATATGGATTTCAAATTTTGTTAGAATCCGCCGAATAGTTATGAAATTATCGCCAAATAGTTCCCCAGATAAGCATGGAAGGACTTTAGTAATTATATCACTCGAAAGAGAATGTAAAACAACAGAAGTGTTTCAAATTTCGTTAGAATCAGCCGAAGAGTTATGATGTTATTGGCAAATAATTCCCCATTTTTAGTCGCGTGTGAGTCTAGTCGCGGGCGACTCTACACCTCACTATGTCAGTCGGTCGGTCCCCGTTATATTTTTTGGGGGGTTTTGTAATAACATTGGGTTTCAATAACATTGGTTTTTGTAATAACATTGGATTTAAATAACATTGGGTTTCAATAACATAAGGGGTTTCAAATTTCGTTAGAGTCGGCCCAATAGTTCCAATATTATTGCAAAAACCAAAAAAACAAAACGGTGACCGACCGACTGACATAGTGAGATGTAGAGTCACCCGCAACTAGACTCACACGCGACTGAAAATGGAACAAGAACCTCAATAGTTGGTAGCTAAAGCATGAAGGAATGACGGCCTGATTTTTTCCCTGTAACTTATAAAGTCGTCTGTATTTGTCCTCAAGCGCACGTTTTTTTTCTGCCGTCAATAAAGAAGGTATACAATTCAAAGAGAAACTTTGCTAATCTTTTTAAAAAAATCGCTTCAGTGGGAAATTTTTACACCAACTTCGGAAAAACTAATAAGAAAATTCAGATATTATCCAGCAAATGACCGTCGTGAAAGTTTCTCGCGCCAGGACAAGAATTTAAATTAAATGTTTAGTTTTTTTTTATAATTCGCATTATCTGGTAATTATTTGGATTCACTTAGTATGTCTAAAACTCTTAACATACCATCCGTTTCCTGTCTCAAATCTGTTATTTATATATCTACATCCTTTGTATTTAGTTGACTTAAGCAAACAACTAATTCTAGCCTATTTGGTGGTAACGAAACGACAATAATTGTTCGAATAATTAAAATGGACAATCTATCTCTATTGGGATTTTCGGTGGTCTTCATTGTGTTTTTCTTCTTCTATCTAGATTAAAAATTGCATTTCAATGGTATTGAGATGGTTTAAAAATTCAAATTGTTATACATTAAACATAAGTGAGTTCAGTAAATATTGCAAATCATTTCTTTACTTATAAAATAACCACGATTTGAAATGCATCCTCACAAACCCTATTTGAAAGTACCATTAATAATTTAAAAAATAGTCGCAACACAAGGGGGTCTTTTTTAGTTTTGGTCGAAAGAGGTTCAGGATAGTTTGAGGTACGTCACCTCCACCTGGTTATAGCTCGTTAAGTAGTTTCGTTTATGAATAAATGGAAAAGATACCCATCACATTTTGTTTCCTTCGCCTAACTTCACAACTTCATCTAACCTTTACAATGAAGATATCTACGTTGTTTTCACAATTTAGCGAAGATATCTACGTGGCTTTCACATTTTAGCGAAGATATCTACGTGGTTTTCACATTTTAGCGAAGATATCTATGTGTTTTTTCACATTTTAGGGAAGATATCTACGTGATTTTCACATTTTAGTGAAGATATCTACGTGGTTTGCATATTATCTTTAATAAATAGACAAGAGCAAAATTCTTTACTGTATTATTTTTACCTGCGGCGAAGCGCCAGGTATAGGCGTCCCCTTTTATCAAAAGGACTAAAATTCAATTGTACTCATTTAGAGCCATTAAATGAGCCATATGACAATGGTGCATATGGTTAATCACCCTGGAGATTTCAAATCTGCCATTGGATTTGGCGCTGGGTGGCGCTATCTAGTGGCAGAATCTTCATTTAGCCATTCAAAGGCACTTGTAAGTGATTTGAACCATGGGAAACCATCAATGCAATAACCATTTATCATCTTATCACAAAAAGCCGCAGGTCATTGGATGGACTTTCCCTCTCGTTACCCCTAGCACCAACCAGTGATGGCATAGCCGCTTGTACATACTACCTACGAGTGGCTGTATGGAGCTGCGGTTGTCTCGCTTTCCAGAATAAGGTTTGCAACGATTTGTCTCTCCATGTTGAATATTTGGCCATTGATAAGAGACGAAGTCCTCTCCCCCTTCCCTACAATGGTAATAAAAGTATGCCTATCAAATTCCAGGTTCATTCGGATAAAATTGTATCGTGATGCTTTAGCGTCCCGTTCCAGGACCAATACTTAATAGTGTTGAGTATTCTAAAAGGATTATTTTTTACTTTATTCCTTTTGTAGCCCCATCTCAAAAGTTTCTATTTTTACTCTTGTTTGTTCACCCTCACTTATTTATACAGGAGGGTTTTAAGACAGTGGAGAGATCTAGTTTTTCAATTCCTCTCTAAATCAGTGTCTGATACTTTAGGTCATCAACCTCATTATTTAATCACCTGCCGGGTGATATCCCTGGAGGGTGGCTGCCATGATGAGAGATTTAATTAAAACAGTCGGCTGTCTAATCATAAACTTCAAACACTATCCAGTATTGCCATAACTAAATGACTAAATCACAAAACCTAGACTACTGTTATTCGCACAGCTTAATTTCGGCAGAACTTGAATCGTCACAAAATTCATAGAACAATTCTCTCACAAACATAAAACGCAACCGAAGAAAGCTACCTGAATACACTAACCCTCAACTATTTTCATATTTCATAAATTTGCAACTTCAAAGCGATCACTTCCCTTTCGTTCTTCTCTAATCTCCTTCCCCTCAGCTTTCATTCTCTGCGGTACAGTCAAGTCTCTTCTTCCTCTTTCATTTCTTTCTTCCTTTGGAAGGTGTTGCACCGAAGCCGTCTTTCAAAATCACTTAAAATCTTCTCTGCGAGATTGTTTTTAATCAGCTCTGGCTGGCTCGAAAGAGGGTGAAAGAGATTGAAATATTCTCGAAATTAACGAATCCTAAATCGCAGACGCCACTGGAAAGATATCAATTTCGGTTGACGGAAGAATTGGCTTCTCGCTTTTAGCAGGAAGACGAGAATTGACGTTAAGATCATTTTTGTTTGTTTGTGGGGAGATTTTAAGTCGCCATTCTGAATTTCGAACAGCCTCACCCCTTCTCTGAGTCATTTAAGGGGGAGTGTTTATAAGATAAAATGAAGGTGGTATTTTTAAAGGAGTTAATCTCTATCAGTGGCGTAAATATGAAGGGAAACGGTGACTAGCGAGAAAGTACTTTCGATAGTCAATCTCATCAAAGTTTAAGGTGGTGTGTACAGGAATAAATACGTGTTATGAATACAAATCAGGAGCAAATCTACGTGTGTGTTTGAGGAGGGGGGGGAGGGTATTAGTGATTTGTACCTAACGTCTGTTTCAACCACAATTTGGTGCAACATAATGGCAGCCACAAATCAAGATGCTTATCCGAAAACAAACTCGCATCATATGACCTTACTATTTCATAATGAGGCCGGGTGGTCAAACATGTTAGGTCATAGTTCACAATCAAAAATACAAACTTGAACCCCTTGCCGTGATTTAGGGATTTGGGTATTAAGCCGGGAAATAAAAAATCAGTCTTAAATCTGTGAATTAAAAGAGACCCAGAATTGGGAAAATAATAAATAAAAGCCACATTTATGTTGTTTGCCATTAAATAATTCGTAATCCTTTTGTTGTGAAAAATAAAAATAGGTTTTATTTTATAAAAAAAACGTTGGAAACTAACTGGGAAATTGCGCCGAGAAATATTCTGCCAAGAGTTTTGTAAACAAAGTAATGAATTTAATGGAAGTGAAAATGCACGAAAGATTACTCTTGGCTGCCATGAACAATAGTAGGTCTTTTTGTGAGGTTGAGGGTAAGATGGCATGAGTGTTGAATAAGAGGAGCCATGCATTATAAACCAACGCGAGAGAAAAGGAAACTTTGATATTCTATACGATAATGTTCTGTGTGAGAGAGAGAGCCTGGATGTGGACACTGGCTAGCCTTAATTCAGCCTGGATGTGGATACTGGCTAGCCTTAATTCAGCCTGGATGTGGACACTGGCTAGCCTTAATTCAGCCTAGATGTGGATACTGGCTAGCCTTAATTCAGCCTGGATGTGGACACTGG
The DNA here is from genome assembly GCA_963969495.1 of Ceratothoa steindachneri. Lineage (NCBI taxonomy): Eukaryota > Metazoa > Arthropoda > Malacostraca > Isopoda > Cymothoidae > Ceratothoa > Ceratothoa steindachneri. The sequence continues at coordinate 117,457,986 of OZ018332.1, forward strand.
CTAGCCTTAATTCAGCCTAGATGTGGACACTGGCTAGCCTTAATTCATCCTGGACGTGGACACTGGCTAGCCTTAATTCAGCCTGGGTGTGGACACTGGCTAGCCTTAATTCATCCTGGATGTGGAAAATGGCAAGCCTTAATTCACCTATATTCCGGAAAACCGAATAAAATTGCTACTTTTAAGAAGAGCATCTTCCTTCTTCTGTCTTTTCTCTCTTTATCAGTTTTTTTATATTTCCCCTCTCCAGCTCTCCTTCGCAGAGGTGGCATACCGCTAAACGTTTGATCAGGAGGCACAAGTGCATTTTATAATGGAAAATTAGCGAAACAGATTGATAGCGCGGAGGCCATATGCGAATTTCATGCAAATGTGACTTTGATTCTCCTTTGATCTCTTCCACAACCCTTCCTTTTCTCCCTTTCGCTACCTACCTCTCCTGCAGCTGCGTCACCCAGTCGCCCGCCGAATACAGACACCCTTTAGTTGTAGCCTATCTCCATAACATGATAAAGATACTGAAAGGAACTTAAAAGTTAGGCGAAAACGAGTCTAAAATTCATATCGTAAAGTTTTTGACTGAAATGGATTTTGACCTTCCCGTTGTGTAGCGCGATAGGGTATGACATCTACAGCAACTGGGCAAGGGGGAGAAAACGGCCAATTGTTGGTGCCACTGAAATGCAATCATTCTTCTATTTCTACTGGCTAAGTTTTCAATTTTCAGGCTAGTCAATTACCCTGTACTCGTTGATTCGGGATAAAGCCGTCGGGAAGCTTCTAATAATAAACTTGGTTAATCTGCTGACTCATTTTTTTTCTCTCTTCAATATTTTTTTGGGGGGGTTTGTTTCTTGAAAATCCCTACTTTAAAATACTCACACCAAAGGTTTGGGTTTAGTGATAAAGAAATAACGCTATAATAATATGACATTTTAGAAAAAGCTCTTTAAGGATATGGGTATTTAAAGAACGCGTGCTTAACGACTAGGGAGATGCTTGTGAGGAGAGATGGGTTTCTGGCACACGACTAAAGTATAGTTTTAAGCATAGAGGGCAACGGCCCACAGGCACAGGCACAGGAGGAGAAATTCGGGAAGCCGGCAAGCCGAACCAAATGAAACTTACCATCCTTTGACCCACAATATTAGGTAGGCCCCCACGCGATCTGGCACCGATCGTCCCTCACAAGGGATACAAATTTGCTCCTAGCAACCATCGGGAATGAGAGCGCCTCCTATCACCATGGTGTGCTTGTATCGTACACTGTCTGTATAATAGCGCGCAAAGCATATGTTACTGAGTAGCGAAAAGGAGTAATTGCATTTGAGCCTGCCAAAGGCTATCCTGTGAAGGATGTAGTAGAATTTGCAGGTGTATCTACGCGTACGGTCATACTAGTCTACCTGCAATGTCAATAATCCAATCAGAATTGTGACCGAAAGATGATACTGACGGACCATAACCGTTAACGTGTTTCACGGATTGTGAATAAATATCACTTCGCTTCAAGACAGGAGTTTCTGCAAGACGTCAACCTCAGCCCTTCGCTATCAATTACTGTAAGAACACTGCAGGGAACTACATAGCCTGAACATATGGAGGAGAATAGCACGCAAGAAACACTTACTCACTCTGCCCACAAAGATACCCAGCTACAGTGAGCAAGAAGACACAAGCAGTGTCCTGTGGAGGACTAGAAACCCGTTATCTGGTCAGACGAATAACATTTCAATATGTATGTGAATGATGGAAAGTTTTGTTGACAGCGACGAATAATTTTGTATTAATAAGTTTCTTTTCAAGAGTTTCGATTTGTCGTATATTCGCCTTTTCTTCTTGATTAATTCCATAAATAAGCTGACCAAAGTTTGTCACTCAGTAACATATGCTTTGCGAGCCATTTTACACACAGCGTACGATACAAGCACACTATGGTGGTAGGAGGCGCTCTCGTGGCCAATGGTTGCTAAGAGCATGCAGGGTGCGGTTCAAACTGGAGTCCCTGTGATATACTGGAGTATTTCAATTATCCGGAAATGGTTCCTTTGGTTGAGGTAAATAGCAATTTGGATCAGTAAGCCTACTTCGAGTTACTAGACGACCAGGTTTTGTCGTTTGCCCTTCATTTTAACTCAAAACGTAACATTCTAATCCTTGTCTTCTAGGATAACAACTCCAGCGTTCACTGGGTTAAGAACTGTGATGACTGACTGACGTTATGAACATTCAGAAATTTGAATCTGTACCCCATCGAAAATTTATGGGACTACCTAGATCAGAGTGCCAAAATCATGGAGGGTATCCACGCAATCTAGCCAAATTGCACAACTATTTGATGCAAGCTTGACTCAACATTGATGTCTCCTAGAACTAGATTCTTATCCAGTGTATGGCACATCAAATCTAAGCTGCTTTCCAGGCTTGTTGAGGTGTTAAATGCTATTAGATACTCTCCCATCCTAGGTGACTAATATTTTGTCCGGTGAGCTTATTTTGATTGTTTAAAGATCCGAAATGAAGATAATGGTCGATGACGGTATTGTACATCTCTTTTGGCACAAACGCTCTTCCTCACACCGATTACATAGCAGAAATCAGGGCATTCCTCCTTAGGTTGCTTTTCAGAGAAGATGAGAGACGGTCGAGTGGAACTTAAAGTGCGTGCTATTGCGCCGCGATTGTTCTCATGAACCTACCCACTTATGGGGAATAAATATCACGAGGACAAACAGACGCTAGTTTGTTTATACAGTGTCAACTGTTACGCGCCACATGAGGCCAAGACTTTTTTCCCCACCCCATCCCTCTCCTTTTCCCCCCTGCCCCAAAGACCCTTCAAGCGTTGCTCGAAAAGAAGGATTTCAGTCAACAGATTTCGTAGTCCGTTAATATAAACAGAAGAGGGTGTGAGAACCTTTAGAATAAAAATTATGAACAGGCTCACTATCCCCTCCGATTATTTATGTCTATTTCTGCCAAATAGACGAAATCTAACTTTCTCCGTGTGTAGACCAGAAGGGGCTAATTTCCACAAAGTTGAAAATTTATGCCCTAGGATAAAGATGGGCCCTTGTCTCCCCTCCCCTCCCCCCAGAGAATAATCGACGTATATATAGTTCGATCAGGAGAAATGAAAGGAGAATCCGCGTAAAAAATCGAGAAAAGAAGTCGAGTCCCAGAGAAAAACCGGGAATCAAGAAGACAGTGGAACCGAGCGGGATTTTTCTTCCCGAGGTCTTTCCTTTAGTCGCTTAGAAGAGCAGACCAGTGGTATCGAGATCCACTCTCATACCATTCTCGTCCAGAGAAATCCCCTATCTCAGTTTTCGGAATAAAAACAGAGATACCCCTCAACATTGAGGAATACCAATGTAAAGTCCTACTCGAGAAAAGATTCATTTCTTTGTCAAGTCTCATCATCGAGAAGCCCGAATTTATAACACAGGGATCGGAATAACTTCTATTCATCCAAGATCCTCTCACTTATATCTTCAAGTCAAGAAATCTCGCCGCCCGCCTTCACCCCCTCCCCCCCCGGGAAAAGCATCAGCTGTTCTTCCCGAATAGACTCACGCATCGCTTTCTCCCAGTAAGAAGAATCAGCTGTTTTGTCAGCTATCCTAACGTCCGCGAGAAAAAAGCTCCAGTCCATGCACCTCGAATCATCTCATGGAGTAGGTTTCCATTCCATGTCGCCCAGCTCCAGACTCCCTCTTAGTTAAAGGTAAAAATAAATCCAAAACTTATTCATGTTTGTTAGTTCACATTCCGTGCGAAAGTGATTTTTGAGGCAACCATCGCGTATTACTCATCGGTAGTATTAATTTTTGTCAGATCTTATTATCATAGCATTAGTATATTTAAAGTTTTAATATTTCATTTTTTGTATGTAATTAAAAGTATATTTTTGCCCTAGTTGTTTAATTAGATCCTCGAACGCTGCAAATGACAATAGATATATAATATTACGAATCCTCCCGGGTTAAAGAATCAAAATAAAATAAAGAACTCTTAGAGAAAAATGGAACGGATTTACTCATGTACGGAGCAAACGGGCATACGTACTCGGCCATATACAACGACACCCCTAATGTTGCAAACGGCTTCAGGTTACTTTCTGTAGTCTTCGAATTGGGCACACTCACGGGACACACCACCTTTTGATGGAGCTCGCCCTTGTACCTTATTGTGTTGGCACATTCAACAAGAATATGTCGAAAAGTCTGGGGGACAACGCAGTCAACGCTGTCGTCACAGTAAGGCACAGAGAAGCGCTTCATCAAATGGCGGTGCGTTACGGGAGTGAGCCTAATTCAAAGACCACAGAAATCAGCTTGAAGCCGTCGTGGTATTGGGGTGTAGTTTCATGAGAACTCATTCACCAAACCAAGCCCCCACTCTTCTGTCTGATAGTAGATTTGTAACAACTTATTTAATATATAAACCTATTTCTTATGACATATTTGCTTTGTTACAAAGATATCTTAAGATAAAATCATTAGTTTCTAATGAACTTTGGTCAGCTTATTTATGAAATTAATAAAGAAGAGAAGGCGAATATACGACAAATCGAAACTCGAAAAGAAATTTATTAATACAAAATTATTCATCGCTGTCAACAAAACTTTCCATGAAGAATATATGTAATATATATATATATATATATATATATATATATATATATATATATATATATATATATATATATAACAAGGCCTGCTGACCAAAGTCGCGTGCTCTCAATTATTCTGATTCATGATCTTACGACAATCAAAACTTTGAATGATTCGCGGACTAAACTTGGGAAGACTTTGGCAATTCTATCATTCAAAAGAGAATGTAAAACAACATAAGGGTTTTGAAGTTCGTTAGAATCAGCCAAATAGTTACAATGTTATTACGAAAACAAAAAAAAAGCAAAACGGGGACCGACCGACATAGTGAGATATAGAGGCACACGCGACTAAAAACATAATTGGCCTTAGATGATTTTATTCCTTTTTATAGTTCAAATATCGAAATAATAGTTAATTTGCTTTAAACACATAATTGTTCGAACTGTCGACCATTAATATCAATGCAGCGCTGCGCTCTTTGGTTCACTGATTGGCAGGAACACCAAAATATTTGTCTGGACATTTCTACACACTTCTTCAAATGTGATCTTTAATTGTTCAATTGACCTAGGTATTCTACTGTATAGGTTAGCTCACAGCATTCGAGATTTTGCTCCCACAATCATTAGCATTAGTAATAGGACTGGAAAGTCACCCTCAAAGAAAGATTTATTGAGTAAAGAAACGCGCTACTGAATGCTATACCACTGTAATTATTGTTAATCCGTGGAATGTGTTCCAAACCTCTGGGGCCGACAGGTCTCTTCCTTTACATCAAATATTATAACTCGAATTCAAACCAAATATTATAACTCGAATTCAAACATAAGCACGACATCTTCTACGTTGTTCAATACGTACACAAAAACTATGTAAACTAAGTTATGTGTGAAATTTTCCTATTTATCCACTTGCTTTTGTGAATTAGCAATGAAAAGTTCACTGCACCTGCCCTTAGTACGTCTTTAAATATTTGTGTCATTTCATTATTGCTCTATCTTTTACATTGATGTTCATGCTTAGATTTCATGGCTGCACCATTATGATCTTAACTGATAAGTGAATATCAGAAACGTTGAGTCTTTAAAAGATGGGACTTACCTTCTTATAGTCGTTCCTCAAGTGTATATGTATATATAAATATATATATATATATATATATATATATATATATATATATATATATATATATGAGTGTGTTTGTACATAAAGTTCAATCAAGGTAAATTCAATGAAGCACAATTTGTGGGCAACGAAATCCATCGTGCCTCCATTAGGAAGGTAACGAACCATGTCGGTGACTCAAGGTGCCTTCTAATCACGGCCTAACAAGCCTTTCTCATAAACGCCTAAGGGTGGAAGCTTTTTCATGCCGTCCCTTTGTTGGCATTTTAGAATCAGAGTATGCAATCAAGGACCAGGTTAGTTCTGGTGGGGAGAAGATGGTGTTAGCCATGAACGCGTCCTTTCCTTTGATGCCATATCCACAACGGAGCGTCAATGAGTTTCCCCTTAATTTACGTCCTATGATGCCGTTTGACGCTAATGAAGAGAGGCACAGATTTCAAATGCGTGTTTATTGAGTGTTGCTTCCTTTTTTACTTTCGATATGATCGCCATTGTTACATTGTGAATGAACGAAGCCACCGTCAAAATTCAACTTAGTTTGCTCACTGCGGACCCTAAATTAACGGCGCCTTTGAAGTATCGATGGAATTAAGTTGATATTTATGCAGAGCTCAAGTAAGTTATTTAGAAAAGCTCTACTTTATTCGGTTATGAAATTTATGAATTCATTCTTCTTATCCGAAGATGTAAGTATAAAGGTGCTCTTTATTGTGCTCTAGTCTACTTACTTATCCCCCTCCCTCTCTCCCCTACCATCACAGTAAGCGTTAACTTAGTTGATGATTCGGAGATGAATAATGATGGGGAAGTCACATGGAATATATCAATGGAGAAAAATGACCGGTGTATACTGAGGATCGAAGGGATTTTTGTTGTCATTTACATAATGACTTAATATATCCTTTAATTGATATATGGTTAATCTTACCCTTGAAGTATCCTTTCTTCTAGTTAAAGGAAGTATGGCGAAGTGTTATTTTCATATTTTTGGGCCACTGTTAAGATATGTGTATACCTTATCTTGTTGCTTTTCAAATGTACCTTTTTGGCTTTATCAAGTCAAGGTGATGAATGTTCCTTCGCTCTTTACTTTACTTACATTCATTGTTGAAGAAAAGGAATATTCATGTGAGGCACTCATTAATGCACACTCACAAACGAACGATCACTTCAAATCATTAATGCACGATTCAAATTAAAGTTGGAGAACAATTTGTACGTAAATTTCGAGATATTAGAAGAGTCCTTCAAAGGTACAAACCATTAAAGAAAGAATTCCTTCACACGTAAGAGATAAAGAAGATAGTCATGGCTAGGATAAAAAAAAACAAGGTCGGCTAACCAAAAAGTCGCGTGCCCTCATTTATTCTGATTTATGACCTTACTGCCTTCAAAACTTTCAATAATTCCCAGAGTAACCTTGGGAGGACCTTGTCAATTCTATCATACGAAAGAGAATGTACACACCTTAAGGGGTTTCAAATTTAGTTAGAATCAGCTGAATAGTTATGCTATTATCGCCAAAACGAAATAACTCCTGCGCTAACCTTGGGAGGACTTTGGCAATTATATTATTTGAAAGAAAATGTGAAACAATATAAGATTTTCAAATTTAGTTCGAATGAGCCGAATTGTGATAGAACGGTCTGAGGCCGCTTTAATTCAGCCTCTATCACATGTTAACCATGCTTACCCACGTGTATCCTGCGAGAGAAAGCAGAATCGCGTTATCGCCCATCATAGCCAATGTTTAATCAAGGAGGTTCACTCCCCCGTTTCGCCTCCATACGTCGATCTCGCAAGATTGAATTAGGCTTATGGGCAGATAAGGTATTTTCCCAGGCGCCACCGGGACATTCCCTCGAAGTCCCCCACTCAATTATCCCCTACGCCATGGAGATGGCTCCGGCTATTTATACCATAGCTTTTCCCAATTGAAGCAGATCCAGATTATCTTCGCGAGGCATCAAGCCAATCCGGTCTCCCTTGTGCACCTAGGAACTCTGCCGAGAAACCCCTTATTATCCAGAACAGGACAATATCCCTTGAGTGCCAAGGTTCGTGCCCTTCGAGACGCCAAGTCAACAAGGCCCCCCTGTTGTTTAGAAATAGAACAACGTTAGAACAGCCATTGTTCTTTGAGCCCATTTGACAAGAAACGATTATCACCCCCCCCCCCCCTGTTGCTCAGAAAGAGAACAACGTTAGAAGAGCCATTGTTCTTCAAGCCCGTTCGTCAAGAAACGGTTCTCGTTCCCAAGACATCACATCCGGATAATTTAATTCCCCCCTTTTAACGTTCTTCAAGAGAACGCTTGGTTTCAACAATAACCTCCATTGTTCATCTAGAACATTTCCGATTTGGTGTCACAAAGATCGCTCGTACTTCCGAGCCCCACTTCGCTCTTACTCCTTAAAGACAGTCCTTTTCCCTCGTTCAGGACAATCCCCCGAAGAACCCTTCTGCTGGAAATCACCAGTTGGACCGAAGATTCCATCGCATCGTCTTCCTCTGCACAACAACTTTGTAATTACGTAAGCTGAGCATTACATTTAATCATTTAACCTTTTGTCAACGCAACCCTGTGCTTTAAATGGTTTAGCAAACCATTCCCCACTTTTTTATGTTTGTTTACCGTTTTAAATCTCTCCAAATCTTAATCCTCAGATTAGTCAGATATTGCCACGACCCTTTTCATTCCCCGTTTATGTAAAAATAATTTTCTGTGTTGTTGATAGTTTAATTAATAAAACTATTTTATTAATGGTAGCCATATTATTTATCCTTGTTCGCCGTTCCACTTCTTACGCATATTGAAGATAAATAAGCCTCTCCAGCCCCCCCGTCCTTTTTAACTAACATCGGTCAATCAGATTACCACGCACTCGAAATATAGAAAATTCCCTTAACGAATAGTTATATATGGTATATCGTCGGGAGCCTATTCTACGACACGAATAGTTATGATGTTATTGCTCCCCCAAATAATTCCCGGGTTGTTTTTTAATGGAATTTCCTCTGCACCGATTGCAAGCTCCCGATTTACTCGTCTCTCTCACTCTCACCAGGAAGTCGGAATACGCTTGGGCTCATACCACTCTCCCCGTTACCACGACAACCGCCATCCGTGTATTGCTTCGCTACTTCCGTGACAGGTATTTGGTATATTTCTTTTCATCTTACGCCCCATTCTTACGCTCTCGTTATCGAGACCTGCAGCTATTTATAAAGGATGTAAGACGTCGGGGTATATTCCGTTCCTGTACCGATTGTCCGTAGAAGCAGTGCTTATTTTTTTACGACGTGTTGTCGTTGGTGGTTTAATCCTCTCACATATTTAATGCATCTGTTTGTGTACTGTATTTATTTGATACGCTTACATTGTATTTAATATGATCCTTTTATGCACTGTATTTATTTAATACATCTGAATCACTCATTGTATTATTATAGCCTCGCAGTTATCTTATCACCTTCCTGTGGACCTATTTATTTCTTGTTTCGGGGCCGAGAGAGCCTAGTTCCTCGTTTTGCCTTTACAAGTGGCGACCTTGCCAGGATTGGTGTTGTTATCTGCTTAGGCGTGTAAGTTGCCTCGAGCGCGCACTCACTGTCTGTAGCCCGGAAAGTGAATTCCTAGTTTGCTTAGGATTATTGGCCTTTTGTGTTTTTAAGGCTTTTTGATGGCCTCTGTTTACACGGCTGTGCTATTTCAAGTGTTTATTGTGTACTAATTACGTTTGAAACTTTGAAGGGTGTGTCATTTATTGCTTTTGAAGTTTGTTGATTGCCTCTGTTTACGCGGCTGTGCTTTTGCCCGTATTTTGTTGCGTACTAGTTACGTTTGCCGCTTTACATCGTATGTCATTTATTTAACTTGTTTCATTTACTTTTTTTTGCAAAGTTAACTTTCTAGGTATTTATTCATTTAACTTTGCTTGTGTTCTTTATTAGTTCTGGTTGTTTATTTTCTTTGCTTGCATGGTTATCTTTACATTTATTTTAAAACCAGGCAATGGCTTCGCCCTTGCGCTTCGCTACTAAGATTAAAATTTAAAATCTAAAAAAAGCAGCCATGGTTAAATTTTTATCAATTTTCTGAACTTCACCAATTATAATAATTTTAAAAGAGAACTCTTAAACGAAATTTCCTCCCTTTCGAAATATCTCGTTGCTAAAATATAGTTATAGAAGAAGAAGATATATAATTTTTTCTTTTAACTTCACCATTTGTAATTCTTTGGGTTTTAAAAAAATCACAAAATTTCGATACTTACGGCTGTATGCTAAAACAAATGTGAAATGCACATTTGAGAAAACCCCCCTTTTTTATGTATTTTGCATTTTAGCCTTTTGCATGTAATAAATTTATAAATAATTGTGAAGCTACACTAAATCTGATAAAAGTACATTTCACATTTTATTAGCATACGGCCGTTATATTTATTTTCCTGAACTTCACAATTTTGTTTTTTGATAGTATAAAAGAATTATTAGAAATAACTTTACTAAAAAATAAGTCATAACCAAACTAAGATGAAATTATTATTCAAATATTCAAAAAATCCCATTCTTAAATTATAGAGTTAGTGATGATGGTGATGATTATTAGAAATAACTTTGATAAAAAACATAAGTCATAACCAAACTAAAATGAATTTTTTATTCAAATACTAAAAAAATTCCCCTTCCTAAATATAGTTAGTGATGATGATGATGATGATGAAGATGATGATGATGAAGATGATGATGATTATGATGATATGAGTTATATTGGGTTATGGTCATTATTATAATTTTTAGTCATTGTTGATTTGTGTAGTTCATTTATTTGTGTATTTCGTCCTATTCTGTTAAGATGTCTTCCATTAAAGAACTCAAAGAACAAGCTGTGGACTTGGGCCTAACAGGGAACGAGATCGGCCACTATGTTCTGCAACAACGTTTGAATGTGAGGAGCGTGAGAAGGAACGCCAAGCTATGAAGGAGGAAGAAGAGAGAAGGGTCCAGTTAGCCCAGATTCAAGCAGAGAAGGAGATTGAGTTGGCGCGCATCTCTGCATCCCAGCAGTCTACTTCTGTTCAGTTTAATGATCCGGTGAGTCGTCCTAAACTCCTTATATTGCTGGATGGGGAAGATATTACCTCCTTCCTACCCCAACAGCTTCTAAAAAGTTGCCGATTTACTCGAAGTGAACCCTGAGAGCTATGTAGTGAGGCTAGGAATTTTACTTACCGGTAAGGCTGCTTAAATGTACACTTCTCTGCCGGCTGATAGCACCAAGAACTACGACTTATTGAAAAAAGCCTTACTGACAGCATTTAACAAGACTTCCGATGGTTACCGTGTCGAGTTCTGAAGCTCTAAGGTTTCAAAAGGGGAAACGTTCCAACAGTTTTCCTTCCATCTGACCCGATTGTTCCAGGCGTGGTTGTAAGCTTCTGGAATAGGTAACACCTTTGGGGAGTTGAAGGAGTTTATGATCCTTGATCAGTTCTTGTCTTCCCTCCATCTAGATTTACTTACGTGCTTTCATCAAGGAATGTCGACCCACTGCTTTGGCAAAATCTATTCAACTACCTGACGATTGGACCTCAGCTTACCCTACGCTTCCCCCAACTTGCAGTTCTAGCTCTAAGAAGTTCGCTCGATCATCCAAGCCGTCTCCAAAAGTAACGACAGTAGCACCTAATTCTGCTAACAGCCAAAAGAACCCTTCATCATCTGTGACGTGCTATGGCTGTGGAGAGGTTAGGCATATTCGACCTCGTTGCCCAAGGAATCCCAGCGCCTTCAAGGATGGCACATCTGCTGCGCAGCCATATAAGGTAGGATTTCGCCTGTACAACCGAAGTGTCCAACATTTCCAAGCCTCTGGTACCATCAACGAGGCTTGGGTGTTCGCCATCATTAGAGACACAGGTTTCTCATGTCTGTTTTTTTGGAAGATGTGTTACCCGACGCTGATGTCTCTAACTGCAGAAAAGTCTTCGTTGCCGACTACTTGGGGCGAGTAAATGCATTTCCTCTTGTGTCTTGCTACCTTCGATGCCCCTATTACGAAGGCTGGACAGACATTATCAGAGCTCCAATCAAATTTGCCAGTGCCTTAGTTGGTAATATTCCAGGAGTTAGAGATCATAATGTCGCTGAATGTTTGCCTTCCTCGACTGATGACAAGGTTGTCTCTTCCCCCCTACCTGGGCTCTGCCATTCAACGTCTGGCAACTTTACTCTGCCGAGAGATTCTTCTGCTTCCGGCATCGACACTTCTCTGAAACTAGAACCCCATCAAGTATATGTAGTTTAGACCAGAGCGGGTAAAATGAAAGGCATTCACCACTGGGTTTTCGGCCTTTGAACTACTGCATGGTCGTTCAAACAGTGGTCTACTTTTTGTTTTGAGATATCTGTGGGAAGATTGCACCCTCCAGGAAGACAAAAGGACCAGCTTTCAGTACATCCTCAAACTTCAAGAGAAGCTGGCCGAGTGTTCCCAGATTGCTGCCCAAAATGCTGACATTAGCAGTTCCCAGTACTTACTTTAATATCAATTCATAAGACCGTCAATTACAGCCGGGAGATGAAGTGCTGATACTCCTACCTAGTGATACCAGTAAACTGCTCATTGCCTCGAATGGACCCTATAATGTACTAGAGAGGCTGGGTAAGGTTAACTATCTTAGTGAGGTTCCTCGGGGACCTAGGCTTTATCATGGTAAACTGTTAAAAAAGTATCACCTTATGGTCCATGAGCATCAGGTGGAAGTGCTCGACGAAATTTCTATCCTGGAAGAACTTATCACTCCTAGAGAAGAGAAAATGACTCGTTGAGAGAGGAGACCCTGGTTGTCTGCAGCTGCCCTTAACACAAGATGGTATGCTCAACCCTCCTTTAACTGACAGCCCTGAGGTTGGAACACTCAACTAGGACCAACACTCCCAGCTTCAGGAACTTATGAATAGGTACAAGGATGTTCTCTCCAATGACTCGGATGTACCTCCACCCTTTAACTACTACCGACAGGGTACAGGCCAAGAGATATCCAGTGCCTATTCACCTTAAGCCTGTCTTTGAGAAGGAAGTCAAGACCCTCTTCTAGCAAAGGATTATCAGACGATCCTCCTCCTCTCATTGTTTACTCGTCATCATAACAAGGAAGACTGATGGTTCCTACAGAATGGCCATTGACTATCGCCAACTTAATTCTGTCAACGTGTTTCATGCCGAACCTACTCGAGCATGTGGGAAGATCTTCACAAGTTCTCGAGCGCAAAATTCTTCAGTGAACTTGACCTCTGCAAGGCTTACTACCAGGTACATCTTTCCGATAAGGCAAAGGGCTTGGCTGCTTTTCCTACTTATCTAGGTTTGATGGAGTTCTGCCGTATGCCTTGCGCTACCTACACCCACTCAATGAGTCTTGTGTTAGCTGGTCTACCTAACGTATGCTTCTACTTTGACAATATCTTCGTGTTCTCTGCGTGCTGGTATGAACACCTTGAAGCTCTCAATCGCGTTTTTCAACGACTACGAGATCACCACCTGACCGTCAAGCCATCCAAATGTCAGTTTGAGGTTAGCTTCATTCAATACCTCGGCTTTGTTCTGGACGAAACATCCTTATTACCCCAGCATAGCAAGATTGAGGCTATAACAAGTATACCTCCACCCACGAGTAAGAAACTGCTAAGATCATTGCTTGGTCTAGTCTCCTTTTACAAAATATTTATCCCCCAAGCCTCCAACTACGTGGGCCCCTTATGCGACCTGCTAAGGAAGTCTAGCCCGGAAACTCTATCTATCCTGGAACAAAGATCTCTTGGAGCGCTTCTGCTACCTGAAAGCCGCCATATCCTTAGAGCCTGTCTTACAGTTGTCGGATCCGAATGTGTCCTTCATCTTGAGGACTGATGCTTCTCTTCATGGACTGGGAGCTGTTCTCCTACAGTATCAAGAGGAATGTCCACATCCTGTCGCCTCGCCTATGCCAGTAGGAAACTCCTTGACTAAGAGGTACTCCACCATCGAGAGGGAATGTCTTGCAGTTGTCTTTCCATCACTAGGCTTGATTTCTATCATCGTGGTAAGGAATTTGTTTTGGAAGCTGACCACAAGCCTCTTTTGTATTAAGCCACTTTCAAGGAAAAAATGACAAACCACTTCGTTGGGCTTTAGCCTTTCAGGCCTACGAGGGATATAAGAGGTGGCTCCTCGTATTCACGGTGTTGCTCTTGCAGCAAAAACATCGCTGTTTACTCCCATTTCTCAAAAACCAGCAGGTATCAGCGAGAGGCTTATGAGATGGCGCATTCCCCTAACAAAAAACCGTCAGGCAACACTAATCAATGTATATGCGCCTATTATAGACACATACGAGGAGTGTTCAATATGTTTTCGAATCGGTAGGGCAAAACAGAGGAAAGGGAATGGCTGTTTGTGGGGGTGTTAGGACAAGTTATGACAAGTCAGGACCTGCAGCCGCACGCTCCTGCCTCGTCTATTTAAGAAGCAGTAGCTGATCCTAGATCGTCAGTCACAAATTTTTCAACAATGGAGAAGGTTGAGCACCGCGCAGTGATCAAATTTTTGACCAAGGAAGGCAAGAATTCAAAAGAGATCCATGAACACATGGTTGCAGTGTACATCGACACCGCCCCTTCCTATGCAACCATTGCTCGCTGGAATAGGGAGTTTCACCATGGTCGTGAGTCACTTGAAGATGGCCCCCGTCTAGGACGCCCGTCAGACGTGATCAACGAGGACAATGTGGCCCGTGTGGAGAGGATGATTCTCGAAAATCGACGGGTGAAGGTCGAAGAAATCAAGCGAGAACTTGGAATATCACATGAAAGTGTTATTAAAATCATCCACGACAATTTGGCAATGACGAAGGTCTGTGCCCGTTGGGTCCCTAGAAACCTCACGCCCCATGATCGACTTCAACGTCGTCAAAGATCAGAGGAGCTGCTGCTCCTGTACTACCAAGATTCGGCGGGATTCGAGTCACGCATAGTGACAGGTGAGAAACATGGGTCCATCACTGAGATTCCAAGACCAGGCTCGAAAGCATGGCCTGGAAGCACAAGGGCTGTCAGACCCCCATCAAGTTGCGGACCCAACCCACAGCCAGGAAGATCATGGCCACCATCTTCTGGGATTCTGAGGAAGTTTTGATGGTGGACTATGCGCCTGGTGGAAGGACCATCACGGGCCAATATTATGCCGAGGAACTGGCTAGGTTCAAGAAGTGCACCCATCAGAAGCGGCGCGGCAAGTTGACCCGCGGTGTCCTGCTCCTCCATGACAATGCGTCTGTCCACAAGGCCAGAGTTGCACAAACTGCCCTGTGCGAGTGCGGATTTGAAAAGCTCAACCATCCCCCCTACAGTCCACATCTGGCCCCTAGCGACTACTTTTTATTCCGCCAGCTCAAGGCTACACTGCGTGGATGCCAGTTTGGGGACGATGAAGAGGTCCAGCTCGCCGTCCAGGAGTGGATTGAACAGCAGTTGGGAGATTTCTGGTTGTGGACAAGTGGCGCAGGTGCATTGAAGTCGAGGGTAGTTATATTAAAAATAATAAAACACTTTTCCTCATATCTCGTTTCCTTATATCCGAATTGCAAAACCTATTGGCCCTCCCTCGTACGAAGAAATAAAAGACCAGTTTTATGGGCAGCTCAATGAAATAATACAAGCTATCCCCCTTTAAGTCAAAATCATTGGTTGCCACGGAGTTGGAAAATATAACGACAACGGTTTGCGACTCATTACCTATTGCTCCCAGCACGAACTGGCCATTACAAATACAATGTTCCAGCTCTGTGACATGTTCAAAACTACCTGGATACATCCAAGATCTAAAACATGTCATCTACTGGACAATGTCATTGTGAGGCGATGTGATCTGGCAGATGTGGTTATCACACGAGCAATGAGGGATGCTGATGGATGGATTGATCACTGGCGGGTTCATTCAGTCTTGAAGCTACGGATCTGACTACAATATGTTGTCAAGCACCTAGGTGTCGCCTCAACATTGGATCCCCCAGTGACCAAGTAAAGCGTGCTATTATGCAAGCAGAACTTTCAGCAAACCTCACACTGCCTGTTCTAAACGACAGGAACCTTATCTAAAAGGTGGAATGCATTAAGTAAAGTACTCCTCAATACAACTAGAACTGTACTTGGCACCTCCAAAAAAAGAAACAAAGACTGGTTTGATAAGCAAGCTGAGGACATCCATCAACTTCTAGAGGAAAAGAAAAGAGCTCATCAGTCATCACTCACTAACACTAATGCAACAACACACAATTTTTTTCAGAACTCCGTTTTAGAGTCCAGCGAGAAACTAGAAAAATGAAGAATGAGTGGTGGGTCAAACTTGCTGGCTATATTCAAGGATTTGCGGATTCAGGGGACCAACAGCAATTCTACAATGCTTTCAGATAGCATATGGGTCCCGCGATTACAGCCTTGGTCCCCTCACGAGTGCTGATGGCTCCACCCTCATTACTGAAAAGACAGAGATTCTAGGCTGCTGCGCCTAACAATACCAATATCTATTGAACAGGAGTAACCCAAAAGATCCTACCTTCCTTGATAACATGTCTGATCTCCCTATCTTACAGAAATTAACAACATTCCATCTCGTCAAGAAGTACACCTGGCAATCAGCAGCCTAAGGAACATCAAGGCAACTGATCCTGACAGCATCCCCGCTGAAATTCTGAAATACGGCGGTGATGCTGTTGTAGATTGTCTGCACAATATCATCCAAGATGTGTGGCGATTCAGATGCTGCCCACAACAGTGGAAAGATGCAGAAATCATTAGCATCTACGAAAAAGAAAGGTGACAGAGCCTTGTGTGACAAGAGCCGGGGCATCTCCTTTCTCTCCACCTCTGATAAAGTCCTCATTATAATCTTGCTCTCCCGAATCCTCAACAACATTGCTGATCTGGCTCTACCTGAATCTCAATGCTGATTCGGAAAAGCAAACAGCACCACTAATATGATGTTTGTGGTAAGGAAGCTCAAAGAAAAAGCACAGAGCAGCATGAATACCTTTATATGTTTTTTTTTATCTTGCCAAAGCTTTTGATACGGTTAATAAATCCCTGCTCTGGGAAGCACTAATGGAATTCGGGTGCCCACCAACACCCTTGGCTGTTCTCTAAGTCCTGCATGATGGCTCAATGGCACGCGTCTCTAGTGCCTGGATACAATCAGAGCCTTTACTAGTAGATACAGGTGTAAAATAGGGATGTGTAATTGCTCCCATCCTTTTTAATCTATTCCTTGCAGCTGTGTCCACTCTTGTTAAATAGCAAGTTGACCCTGCTGATGGTGTCTGGTTATCTTATCGCTTAGACGGAAATATGTTTAACTTACAGCACCTTTAAGCAAATTCACGAGTAACAGAAGAGGCAATCCATGAGCTGAAGTATGCCGATGACACTGCCCTAAAAAGCTCCGCTCAAGATGGTCTCCAGTACACCGTCACGCTGTTGCTGGTGCCTATACCCGCTCAGTACTCGCCATAAACATCAATAAAACTAAAGTACTCAGTATGTGTGAACATCTACGTGAGTCAGTTGAGTTCACCATCAATCAATAGCCACTAAAGAATGTAGAAGAGTTCACTTACCTGGGCTCTGTACTTCCAACTCCTGCGACCTAACCAGTGAGGTTCAACACCGTATTGGTCTAGCCTCTGCTGCCTTTGCAAGGTTGTCCCGCAGGGTCTTACTCAACAGGGACCTCACTACCACAACCAAGGTGCCTGTATAAATGGCAATATGTCTCTCCATCTTTAGTATGGCAGTGAATCATGGGTTCATACCGGCGCCACTTAAAAAAGCTGGAGGCCTTTCACACCAAATGCCTACAGCGAATTTTAGGGCTCAAGTGTTGGCATAGGGTAACCCATGTCGAAATTCGTAGACGAGAACAAATTGTCCCTCTTGAGTCCATCCTCACGCAACGTCAACTGCGCTGTGTGGGACATACAATTCGAATGCCTGAGAGCAGGCTTCCCCGTAAGGTCCTGTATGGAGAGCCTACTCTGGGCAAGCGACATGCTGGGGGGCCTCGTAAACGCTTTAAAGACCATATCAAAACCTCGCTAAAGAAATGCGACATTGACCCCACCAGCATAATAGTTTGAGATGGAGAATGACATAACTAACAGACTTTTAGTTAATAGACTGCCATGGAAAATGACATAACCAATAGACTCCCGGTTAATCGACTGTCTTGGGAAATGACATAACCAACAGACTGCTGTTTAATAGACTGGCATGGGAAATGACGTAACCGATAGACTCCCGGTTAATAGACTGCCATGGGAAATGACATAGCCAATAGATTCCAGATTAATAGACTGTTATAGAGAATGACCTAACCATTAGACTCCCAGTTAATAGTCTGACATAACCAATAGACTCTCGCAACCCTGCGATTGCCAAATCAGAAATCATTGTAGTCCTTATGAACACCCGCTGGCTGCTCAGCAACGCCCTATTGGATATGAAATATCTCTCTATTCTTATGCTAATAGTAAACTATTGAAAAGTCCTTCTATTGGGTCGAGGCCTCTTTAGCCTCAAGATCCCTACCGCAAACGTGGGCCAGTAAACTGAACATTAACGCCCTCTCCCGCACATACAATGATTCAACCAACACTTTCTTTACAGATCGCTTCTTACAAACTTCTAGGGGCACATGCCCTCGTTTTTAAAAAGAGGGCTTCTGTAAATAAAGGGAAAGTGGATAAAAAGAGAAAGTTAAAATGATATATATATATATATATATATATATATATATATATATATATATATATATATATATATATATTATTTTGACTTTTATATATATGATATCTGGCTGCAGATCTTACTACGGGCATTGGGGGCAAGAGGGCACGCAATCTTCCAGATTACATATGTAGTATGCCTGCCCATGCTACACCTGACACGCCTTGTATGGTACACTGTGGGGCCAGGAGGGCGCGTCATTTCTTCAGTTATCATGTGCAGCAGAGGTTTTATTTACCCCTACTGCACTATCTACTTCTTTGTGGGTTATAGAATCGAGTAGGATAGGACAAAAGAGAAATGTCAATGTAGGAAAAGATTAAGGCAAAGAAATGAGAAAAAGAGGAACGAAAATCAAGGAAAAGAACAAGACGACAAAAATGAAAAGAACAAGACAAAAAAGAAAAGTCATTGAAGGAAAAGAACAAGACAAAAAGAAAAATCAATCAAGGAAAAGAACAAGACAACAAAAATGAAAAGCCTATAAATGAAAAGAGCAAGACAAAAAGAAAAATCAATGAAGGAAAAGAACAAGACAACAAAAAAGAAAAGTCAATGAAGGAAAAGAAAGAGACAACAAAAAAAAGTCAATGCAGGCAACATTAAGGATGAACAAAAGGTTCGGGGAGATTACAAAGACTTTAATAGCCACTCGGTAGATTAGTGTTTCCCAACCTCTTTTCCCCCCAAGCCCCACTATAACTTTCTAGTTAATAAAGAAAAAAAGCAAACTATTTTTAATAATCTTATATATCTGGTGCAAAAGAATCTAACATATTTATTACATCAAAAGAATAAATAAGTAAATTCCTATTGACATATTTAGCCGTTCAGACACTGCAGCTAAAACAGAAAACAGTGACTCACAATTTATACCAGATGCCAACCATAAGCAAGTTGAAACGACTGACTAAATCAATTTATAAACCAATTCTGATCTTATTTAATATACCTGTTGGTTGCTAAGCTGAGATTTAGCAAAATTATTAAAAAAATAAGATGGCTGCTCATTGTAAAAAAAAAAAAAAATGGGGATCCCACGCTCACACCCCACCAAATTCTTCTCAGGTACTACCGGTGAGGCGTACGCATCACGTTGGGAATCATTGCGATATATAACTGTCTTTAAGGAGACATTAAGTAAGGGTTTATGGGACCACAGTCTCGGAGCTGAGGCAGTCCAAAGACCTCAGCTCCAAGAGGAGGAGGAGTAGGCACCTGAAAGTGGCACGCTTAGCCACCCCTTAAAAATACTGCCCTTATTCTAGGCATCTTACTTGATATCTTACTGGGTATCTTACTTAGTATCTTACTTGGTATCTTTCTGGGTATCTTACTGGGTACCTTACATGGTATCTTAATTGGTATCCTACTTGGTATCTTACTGCGTAATTTATTTGGTATCTTACTGCGTATCTTACTCGGTATCTTAATTAGTATCTTATTTGGTATCTTACTTAGTATTTTACTGCGTATCTTACATATTATTTTACTTACTTGGCATTTTACTTGGTATCTTAGTGATATTTTACTTGGTGTCTTACTAATTTCGTAAAAACACAATGGTGATCAATGATTGGCTAAAAAAGTATTTATGGTATCTTTTGCTGATACCAGCGTCTAAAAGAAAAGAGTTAGGATAATAGATAAGATGTGAGGTATTACGTTTTTGCCACACAATAGCGAGGTTGGAAGAGTAATGTGATCTGTGTATGAAGGAAGGAAGGTGAGGGAAAAAATGCTAAATATACGTTTTATTTAGTATAAAATTCTAAATAGAGCCTTTATTAATTATCACATGCTAAAAGGGGCCTATATTTAGTTTATAATACTAAACGGAGCCTTTCTTTAGAGGAAAAATGTTAAATGGAGTCGTAATGAAGTGAAAAATGCTGTTTTATTTTGATTACCACATTTCAATTTCGAATTTTCAGGAGAGACGATTGAATTATTTTGTTGTTGTTTTTTGGGAGGAAAACGAAACCTGCGTCATCCAATTTTCTGAGCGAGAATATACAAACGAATAGAGAAGGTTGTGCAAGATGGGAGTGGCAAAAAATACGGTATCAAATCTCGTCTTTCCTAAGTGTTGGACTGAGAAGGCACATTCCCCAACCTGTGAAATACATCTTGGTAAAAATCAAAATCTCAAAGTATTATTTTGGATCGAATGGTTTGGCTCCCTAGTTCCAATTCCCCTGCTCAAATACAAGACCAATTATAAAGTCTAGTGAGACAGATTCGTTAGAAGTGTGCAAATCCCTGCGGGTTTGTGGAGTGTATGTACGTGTTTTTGCCTGTACGTGGCCGTCTTTTGTGTTCCCGTGTACACAATGACAAATTAAAAGAACCACGCTGGTTGTTGAGCCATATGGTTTCTGTGAAACGTCTCGTTCCAGGACCGAACACCTGTTTCCCTTTGTTGGTATTAAGTCTCAGATTTGGTGCCAGACTAGACTTGAAATTGAGGTAATGAATCTTTTTAACGACTACCCCAACAACTAATTGCTACCTACGCTTACTTTTATAGTAGGTAAATAGTCTGAGTAGATGTTTAATTGTGGTTTGTAAGCAAACCTTTGAAATGAGACCACTGGTAGTGAAAATAAGAATTTCATTTATTGGCAACATCAATAAAAGACCCCCCTTTTATCCTCCTCATGAAAGCACAGAGTGCTATTTACCGCAATATATAAAATCGCCTTGTTCGATTCCTCGATCGGAAACGAAATAAGGATTCGTTATATTTTATGTTTTTGTCCGGCATACGATACGGTTCTGTCAATCATTTAAGCCGAAAAATGGAGTCTTGAGATTTCTTAAAAATGTTTGTTAAGCTTCAAAAATGTACTTTAGAGGATGTGCGATAAGCGTGTATATATAATGATACAAACTAGAATTAGGATTAAAGTTTCAGCAGTGATGAAGAATAGGATACCGCGGATCGAGACGAGTTCAAGCGACAGATGGGTCTGGTGAATGGAGCGAAGGAAACCCCGATAATCCGAACGCGTCTCACTTATCCCAAATGAGTTCGAGCATATTGGCCAAAAAATCTGTATGTGCAGAATCCACCTTCGTTTAATCAATCTGACACTCCTTGGAAGTCATCAGCACGAAAAGTCGTTTCTTCTAAGACAAGCGTCTCCAAATATCCCCTTCTATCCTCGAAAGCGAGCTTTTATAAGTAGGCTCTTTAATGGGAAAGCAAATAGGCTTTAAATGCCTTTCATTCAGTCGACCCTGACCATATGCGAGTGGGACGAACAGGTGGTGGATGGGATAAAAACCAGAACAGCAAATAAACAAGTGAGGGATTGAATCGACCATTCACCCTCGTGACAAACCTGACTCGGAACAGAAGTTTTGTAATCCGGAGATGTATGTTGATACGAGAATGGGTTCGATATTGACTTTGACAGCATGGTGCAGTTAATAAAACATTGGTTCGACACAAGGTTCTATCTTTCCTATGTATCTTTAATCCGCCTTTTTTTTACAATTCTTCTTTAATCTTAAGTACAATTCTTTCATTCAAACAAAATACTTTGTTATGGTAAAGAATAGGAATTGTACTTTCTTCTTTTTTATGGTGTATTACTAGTTTTTAGAAGAATGAATACCCACCCATCCCTAGTTTCTTAGTTACCGCACCAAGGTAAAGTTTATGCCTTGTAATTAGTTGTATTATTATTAATTAATATTATTATATTATTATTATTGCTACTATTATCTCTTCCCCAACAAGGTCGATTTAGTGGGCAACAAAGCCATCCCTGGCATCACAGAAAAACGGCCGCAAGAACGAAACTTTCGAGTTGGCTGCTTCCAGGGTCAGAGTCCCCATATCTGGGTTTAGTAGTCTTTTACGACACATGACGTTATAGAGATATTTGCTAATATATTTAAACCTAAAAAGAGAAAACCAATGTGTCATCTAACTAAAATATCTTTGAAGCGGTTTGTAGAAGAAGGGGGTGAAGTTAGGAAAAATTATAATGGTGGAAGGTACATTGCTCAAGATACTATTTGGGGCGCCCTTGGCCGGGATAAAGCACGCCAATCTCCCGAATCTGCAATGGAGGCAATTTCCTCGTTTTCCCCCATTGTCCTATACCCATCATGACTGGTATTTGGTCCCTAGTGCCTGGTGCCCAGGACCCAACTGGTATTTAATCTATGATATAACACTTGAACTCTTTTAAATAGGTAAGAACATAGGTAAATAGGTTAAATCTACAGGAAATTAGAAACACAAGCGAGATCCCTTTTGAAGATGTAATAAATGAAAGCGCTCAAGCGCTCGCTTGTTTTCTTCAATTTCCCGTGGGTTGACCTTTAAGCGATGATATGTTGGAGTGTTTGGGATCCCTACTTGACTATTTTCACTTGGAAAAAGAAAGGAAACTCCAGTTATCATAAAAGCAATTTTCACTCAGTAAAGAAAGAATGAGAGAAACGGACAAGTTGTGAGAAGCTGCCAACAAGGTCAAAATTATATTAAGCATAATAAAGTGATATCGTAAAGTGATATTTAAAACGTGCTATGACATTAAATAGAATACAACCACTATATGAACAGCAATAATGGTGAGAACACGTGTCACTAGTAAAAGTGATTTAATTTTGCATTAGAAATTAGAAGTTAGCTCATGCCGGAGCAGGGAAAAGGTCCACCAAAAGCTCTGGTAAAATTGTCCTTCTAAAACGAAATAAATGGGATTTCTCAACGTAGCAAAATATCTTATTATGCACTCACTTAAGATTAAGACCAGAAAATTTATCCCTGCCCCAATTTTGTTGGTGACTGTAACGGTACCTAAATATAATGAGTTCTTGTTACACCAAAACAGTATTTCTTCTTGTTTGAGAGTTTAGTAGAGATCCATTTTGTTTACTTCCCTTTCTGCTTGTCTTATCAAGTCTTCACTTCCCTGTCTGTCTGCATGGTCAAATTTTGCTCTCCTGTCTGTCTGCCGTGTCAAATTTTGCTTCTTTGTCTATTCGCATTGTCATTTGTTTGCTCTAATTTCTGTTTGAATTATGACTTTCTTGCTCTTATGTCTTTCTGGCTTGTCATTTTCTTGCTCCCGTGTCTTTCTGTTATGTCAATTTCATGTACTTATGTCTGTCTGCTTTGTCATTTTTTGCTCCCCTTTCGGTCTGCATGGTCACTTTCTTGCTCCAAATTTCTTTCTCCCCCGTCATTTTCTTGTTCCCATGTCTTTCTGCCTTGTCACTTTCTTGCTCCCATGTCTTTCTGACTTGTCAATTTCATCTACGCATGTATGTGTGCCTTGCAAATTACTTGCTCCCATAACTGTTTGTCTTATCATATATTTGGTACCTTGTCTATTTACCTTGTCATTTTCTTGCTTCCCTGTCAGCCTGCCTTGTCAAATTCTTTCGCTGAAACGGCAGCGATTTGGCTCAAATTACTTCGAGTGTTACAGGTAGTTACGAAGTGAACTAAATGACCTTTCCTCATAAATCGAGATGCAGATGGTAACGATAAAAATTATTTCTTCCCTCTTCTTGTCTCCATAAATAATAACTAAACCAAACTGTTTATTTTATCATCCTTACCATTTTAAGCTGCGCGATCTTGGAAATTAATGATATAATAACTTTATATTTTCTTTGAGTAAATCTGTTTCATGAGGAAACGTCAATTTAATTCACCCCCAATTTTTCACCGTTTTGGAATTTTCCTTCTATTTGCTTGAGAGAGCCCTAGTCACCGAAGGACCGATTTTCTTAGAGGTCAGTCTTCTGTGAGAACGACCATGTGAAAATCGTTCATTTTTTCAATGGAGGCGGAAATGGGGGATGGCTTTCTATTTTTTTAGTCATTATGGAAAGTCCGATCTGGAAAAAAAAACCTTTTTCTCTTCGCGGTCTGAAAAATTAGCAGCGTTCCAGAAATTCGGTCCTTCTATAAATTGTTCCTGAACAATCTATATCTTGTTTCTCCCTACTTTCTATTTCCTCCCGCAACAGGGTGTAAAGTTCACCATCGCAAACCATGCTGCAGTTGACATCTGGAAAGCGTGCACTCTTCCGGCCAAAATTTCTTATACAAAATTTATACAGGAAATCCCCTCGTTGGTTTATTATTTTTTTTGTTTAATTCAACAATAATACTTAGTACTTGAAAAATATTTCTGTGCCTTAAAAATAACTTTATTTATTATTAAATCGATATTTTCTATGGATTTTTAATTATGCTACTTTCTTCCAACTTGTTTCCTTTTTTTAACTCTACATCTAAATGTATTTTTTTGTCCATCTATTTCATCGAGTGTGCTTTTATTGACAAAATTCCCTCTGCATGCCCAGATGAATGTTTTCATACACCTAAATGATATTATTTAGAGGGTCATTAAATTTACTATTTCCTATTGTTTCCATTCTTGGCATAATGAACAATTTACAAACACTATAACCTGAAGTGAAGGGATAGGTATGGAGGGGGGGAGGGATTCTTGTGTTGAATTACTTTACCATAATCATGTGACACCGAACTGCCTTCTCCCACCCAGGGGCAGACCTGTTTATGTTTATAATACTTGTTAAGCCCATATTTGTATTCTGCTATTTAGAAAGTCATGTAATAATAAGGAATATAGGTACAAAAAATTAAACCATTGCGATCAAATATATTTTATATGATACGTCTAAAATAGAATTAAATCTCAAAATTAATTATTAAATTCAGTATAATATCTCAGCTAACGTCCAAAAATTACAATTCATAATTTTGTGATTTATGAAAAAAAATTGGATCTAAGAGAAATAGTGGTCTCTCTCGTGTGATCTACTGTTATGTATTGTTAATGCTATGTAAGATTTCCATTATTAATGATCAATGCCCTTTTCTCAGACTCCTCAGAGGAAGGAATTCAGGTTGGCCCACACTAAACTTTTATTCTGGATCTGTCATTGCTCCCACCTCATATGCCCTAATCGTCGTGAGCGTCGAAAAAACACACATGTTTATACATGAAAAGCATTCTATGTAGCGACAGTCTTGGAAAGGATGCCTGGGGAAAAGAAATCAGGTTTGTGAAGTGAAAAGACTTACACGTGTATACTTTCAGGGTATACGTGTAGGTGCGTTGTCGAAAGAGAGATTTTGTGTGCGAATGAGATATGATGTGATTGGTTAGAGTATTTCAATTAATAAATACTATTTCATAGGGTTCTATGTATCTAGATTATTTCACTACGAAGAGATATGGAAAGGAAGAAGGTTCAGGAAGTTACGCGCTTTTCCCATTGATAGCACTACTAGTAGTTCCCTCTTTTGGTAACCATTGCAAATATTTTGTTGATAATCTAATTTGCAAGGCAAATGAGTTATTGCTTGAGGGTCTTCAACCCTTTAAAACTATATTACAAAACTGCTCAACCAGATTACGTTCTCCATTTAAGCGTGACTGTTTGTGTGTTACGCTCTTTTTGTGTGAATTTGTATGAATGCATTTGGACGTGTGTGCGCGTGGTAGGTATACAGTTTGTGTGTCATATATTAAAGGTTCTGTTGCTTCCTTGAGGCTTTTCTCTTGCGCAACTTCAAACTTGTCGCAGTGATAACTCTGCTTCATCATATTGAGACAACCATTATCCAGAAAACTATAAAATACTTTTGAAAATTAATAATTTGCCCTAACAGAGACAATGCTAGAGAGGATAGGACGCAAAGGATATTGGCTTTTATTACTCTTGTGCCTAAAGATCTAATTTCATCAGCGATGGAAAGGGATCGAAGCCCTTTTAAATAGCTCGCGCTTGAATGCTCCAGTGAACGCTTTAAAAAGAAGTGGAAACGTTTGAATTTTAATATATTAACCCGTGTCTCTATTATGACTTTTTCCGCAGTTTTTATATCGTTAAGAGTAGGTTGAAAGTTTTGGCGACGTCTTTTCGAGAAGATTCTTGACAAAACGGCGTATCCAGTCCAGCAGCGTTTGAAGATGGCCCAACTTTGGTAGAGGACAAGGGACAGAGTGAGGGTTTAGTAGTGAAGCGTGGAAGGATATCGTAATGAAGGGGGAAGACACGTGTTTTATGAAGGGATGCGAAGTTGACTAAATGGAGCCGCCTTTTTGAGAATAAGGGATTGAAAGATGGTGAGTAGACATTTCGCGAATGTGAAAGGAGCGACCTCCATTTCTTGTATAACAATGTCGTTCCGTGAATTAGGGAAGGAAATGGAAACGGGGAAGTTGGTAAAGGGGAGGTGAAAAATTGAACTATGAAGAGTCTTAAAAATGTTAAGAATATGTCTCCTTCTCATGTCAGAAACTATGTAAAATGTTGTGATTCAACCTAAATATTTAGGTAGGAATTTGTAACGTCATGTACAAATCCAAGGAATAATAAATGAAAATTATACGATTTACAATATTTAAAATAAATGGATTCTCAGAAATCAAAGGTCAGAACCAACATGGATTTTCTGCTTAAACTTGGTTGGCAAAATGGATATTCGTGATAATGTAACGGAAGTTTATGGGAATAAAGACAGTTTCCAAATCGATAAATAGCATCTTAATTGAAAGAGATGTTGAAGATTAGAACCACTGTGGCAGATCTTCAGCCTCCATCAACGAAAGAAACATCGATCATGTAAGGGCACTGGGGAAATGAGATCGCCGATATACTGTAGAAATCATATTACGAAGACAAAATTGATCAGTAGGGTCATTTTATATATTTTTAATTATTACATTAACTTTAGCAAGCTTTCTGCTGGATGAGGAACAAAATTGTTGGGTGACGATCAAATCATAACCAGTACCTAACTCTCTATTGAGATTTTAAGTCAATTGAACGCTAATCTTGCGGTATTATTTTTCAAAAAGACTGGTGATGAAATTCTAGTGCACCAGTATGATCCTGAAGATAACAACAATCAAAGGAATTGCTACAGGGGCGTTTATGTAGCAGGATCAAAGGAAATTTAAAGAAGGTTGAGGACTTAAGTGTAACAACTGTTTTCGAGTTTCCAGATGGTGCGGCTTTTGATAGACTTCCTTTTAAGGAGAGATATTTAATGGGATATTGTACGAAGGTGATTTGTAAACATTACAAGATAAAGACAAAAGTCGAGGAAAGCTTCATGCCAGTTCTTTATTATGGCAATGTTCTAGCTCATTTGTGAAGACCTTTAAGGTCAAAACTGGTGAGATTATCGGAGGAAATTGCTGTCACAACCATTTTAAAGCTATGAGTTGACTCAGATGACTTTTACGTTTCTCAATTTGAAGAAAAGAACTAAATGAAGAGATATAGTGAAGAGATTAAAATTGCGACGATAACCTAGATCAAAGACTCATTTGTACATGAAATGGTTAGAAAGTTGGAAACAGGTTTCTAAAGCGTTACAAGGCAGAGCTCATGTATAAATAATTCTATTCTTTATACATTTAGTTTTATTATCAAATTTGGGGAACATTTCGAACTTCCCTTACATAGGAAGCGCAGATAGGCAAATTCTACCTCGTAAAATAGTGTCTGATTTAGGGTTTGTTCGAAGCGCTTCCTCTACCTTCTCGCTTCGCTTTGAAAAAATCTTTCTTAAATGAATATTGCCTTAGTAGTAGGTTTATGACTGGAGAATTGTGTATGCGCAGGATGTAATTTGTAAGCCCGTAAAATTTACTGTGAATAGAAATCTGAGAAGAACGATTGTTCCATGGGTAATTTAGCGCTATTATTATAATACGGTGGAGGCTTACTTGCCCATGAAAATCATTCTTGTGACAAAACCATTAATTATTTTTAACCAAACTAGCTTCCATAGACGCTTCCCTCTTCTGCCCACCGGAAAGATCCCAAAGATGTATGGGATGATTAAAAATTTAAATTTTAAGGAAACGAGTGCCATAATTTTGCCCCAAAAGAGGCATCATTCAACTTTACTGAACATTCTTAAAGAAATGTTGGTGAACATAAAATTAATGGAATAAAGGTTTACTGAAAATTTTTTGTGACCTGAATGTTCTTGCATCATGAGTTCAAATTTGCACCCTGAGTAATTCCTATGATTTGAACATTCATTTACCGAGGGTTAAAGTTTGCATCCTGAGTAATTCTTGTGATTTGAACGTCCATTTACGGTGGGTTCAATTTTGCTCCTGAGTGATTGATGTGGTTTGAACGTCCATTCAATGTGGGTTCAAATTTGCACCCTGAATAATCCTTGTGGTTTGAATGTCTATTCACAGTGGGTTAAATTTGCACCCTGGGTGATACTTGTGATTTGAACGTCCATTCACCATGAGTTCAAATTTGTATCCTGTGTGATTCCGGTGGTTTAAACACCTATGCTCCTTAGGTTAAAACTTTTAACCTCACTAATTTGTAAGACCATGTAGCATATGTTCGAATTTTATGACCCTTGGAAATTATTCTGCTTTGAACGTTCGTGTAGCACTGGTTCAAACTTTACCTCTGTGTAATTATTGCACTTTGAAAGCGATTGTAGCATCGGTTCAAACTTATACTCAGAGTATTCTTCGGTTAATTTGTTCATGTCTGATTCTTTGTGAAGAAGAATTTTCCGATGGTAAAAAAGCGTCGAAAAATTTGAAGAGGAGCGGGAGAGAGATTAAAGTAAAGGTGTGAGTGATAATAGAAAGAATAGGAATAATGAAAAAGTAGATTGCAATTGTTATCTTCGCATATAGGTACAAGCGTTTCAAAGGGGATATCATAGTTCTCCAGCACAGACATTAAAGTTACGAATTTGACTCCCATAGCATGGTCAACTGATCACAAATATCACTTTTTTCCTACCCTGTGAGTTTTAATAATTCATTGTATATCTTGTTTCTCCCCTCGACCCGTCTTTCGTGGCATCCTCCAGAGGTGAGTAAGGAAAGAGTTTTGGAAACCACTGGATTGTTAAGAGTTGTCTAGAAACACTGGAGTATTCTTAACTTTTATATTTTAAAAATGGCCAGGTGTTTTTAGAGCACCTTGTCGTAACAACTTAACGGTAATTTGTTAACTGTTATCCAATGAATGTTCTATCAATAGAAATACATAAACAAGCCCAATTTCTTTGTACGTTATGCCTGTTGAAAAAAAGACAACAAGCGACAAGTTACAACTCCGCTGTTGTGGAAATCAAGTCAAGATAAGCAAAGATAAACAAAGTAATTGAAGCCATACACCCGAGGTCCGCAGACTTATTTGATTGGACACTAAATCTTTTAACCTTCGGAAATTTATCCCCAGATTTCCTTCAGTCTCATATGATGATAAATAGATACCTTCCTTATATACTGCCTAAACTTTTCAGTCAGCAGACTGGTGCGTTTTTCCATTTTTTGGCTTTCCAACTTAAAACAAGAAAATAACTGAATTTAAATTATAATAGTTTCCTTCATAAAAAAGTGTGGTTTTTATTGAGAGAACTGAAAAATAATTTAAAACGCTATATTTCTTTTGGTATTCACAATATATTTGATATGCACAATATATTTAAATCAGATGAACTTTTAATTAGAATAATGATAGGTAAATGAGCATAATTAAAGTCTATAGTTTATTGAACAAAGTTACTGTAGAAACTACAGTATAAAATAAAAAAAACGTACTTGGAGAAATGAACAAAATGAAGAATTCAAAAGACTTTATTTTTAAGTGAGTAATTAGCACAAATGGATAACAAAGAAAAAAAAGCCGTAGCCATTACAATTCAAGTGATTCCACGGCGGCTGCCATATGCTATAAATAGCCGTGATTCGAATGCCATCCTAAACTGGACGCATAAAAGGCATAAAAGATTGCAGATAGATGGTACAGCACTACCAAATTATTTTGATAAATAAAGCACTAAAATTACAGGGAAACTGACAAATTGTACTAAAATACTAAATTTAATATGAAAAACATTAAATCGGTCTTGATGCAACGGGACATGGGACCTCACCTTCTAAGAATTAGCATTTTATTTTAATTTAGTCAAGTGGAAATATTAGCAACACCTTTGCAAATGAAAAAGGTGATTTTTTTATTAAGGCCACCAACACAACCAAAGCTAAATGATGGCAGTTCAAAACTGCTTTTCTAACCATAACATATACCTAGGTCTTTTTTAAGCTAGCAATACCAAGGTCTATTTTAAGCTAGCAATGCCTAGGTCTTTTTAAAGCTAGCAATGCCTAGGTCTTTTTTTAAGCTAGCAATGCCTAGGCCTTTTATTCTAACAAAGTCTAGACCCTTTATAAGCTACATTTTGTTAGAATTATTTATTACTGATGGCTGCAAGTGAAACACAGATACAGTACATCAAGCTGTATAAATACAAGAAAAAGAGGTAGTGCCATATTAGCAGTAAAACTAATACAATGGTATATTCAAATGTGCTTAATATTCTTACGTGTCAGCGATGCATCAAGAAATTCCGTTCAGACGATTTCAGACTAAATAATTCCAAGGATTGAATGCCGAAATGCTGCAATTGATCATGGCGCTCCTACTTATAAAATCTAATCCTTGACAAGACAATCGAGAAATGGCAAGAATTTTAACTGTCAGTTATCAAATAGTACATACACATCTTATAAACATAGGAAAAGTTCACAAAAATGGTGTTATGGACTACATGTTCTGTATGAAGGACACCATTTACAACATGTGCATATTACTTGATCTCAATTGTCTAGCAATACCTGTGAGCCATTTCTAGCTAGAATTGTAACAGGAGATGAAAGTTGGGTTTTTTATTGCAATATACCAGGTAAACTTCAGTTCCCTCTTTTCGTACAACCATGGATGTTCCCCAATTGTCTAGAGATTACTTGAATTCCCTTATCTTTAAAGGGGGAACCATTGCTTTCCATACAATTATCGCCCGTATCCATTCTTCAAAAACTACTTAAAAATAGTCCATCATCAGCTGATATCCTTTATTTAACTGAGGGTCTCTTATCTGACCCCTAATTAAGCTTCAAAACGAATCAATTCTTCGACGGAAGAGCAGCATTGGCGCTTACGGAACGAAAATAAAAGGCTATAAAGGACCATAAGACTATAGTAACCATTAGTTTATAATTACTTAAAGCTTTGGACAACAATATACAATAATATTTTATGTGAATAACTGGAAAGATATAGGATGAAGGACAGCCCTCTGCAATGCATCATGTCATATTCAACTAACAAAAAGCAATATACTGAGCTAAATGGATGCAAATTTAGCAAAATTAGCATTGATTATGGTGTCTTCCAGGGCGTTGCCCTTGTCCATTTTTATTCCCTTGTTACGTCAATGCCATGAAGCCTATCACATTGAATATGCAACTAATACATCATGGATAATATCATAATGAAAGCAATGTCAAAGAAGTGGCGAATAGAGTTCTCTCCTCAGTTTATTATGCATGGTTTAATGGCAATAAAACTGTTTAAATATCTTAAAATTATCCTTTATGATCCTAATAAACAACAAAAAGCCACCTGACTGACACCTAAAACTTAGTGGTAACTCATTTAAGCAAGTCGAAAAATAAAAAGCCTTGATATGTACATTCACAATAAACTCAACTTTCAGCATCATAGTAATTATCTGCAAACCAAACTTAATCTTACGCATAGTTAGGTACACACTTTAAAATATGAACCTTCGCACCAGGTACATTGCCTTTGGTCACGCTTTTATCAACTACGGAATTGCAATCTGGGGTCTGCGTGCCAGCTTTATTTAAACCCCATTCCCTTATTACAAAATGGAAATTATTCGAATACTTTCAAATGAAGATCTAGCACAAACAATCCCTTAATTTCAGAAGCTCAAAATCCTATCGCTACCTGAAATATTTATTTATAAAGCTTGTGAATACTTGTAATAATACTTTGAACACTTAGACCTACATTTAATAGCCTCATATTTACCAGTCGCGAGAAATGGATACCCTAGTTTGGACATTGATTTTCTCTCAATCTCAAAATCAAGCTTTTTACTTAAAATTACTGATCAAGATGTCATTGTTTGGGTGGACTACCAGATGAGTATAGTGAGGTCACTTAATATCGTCCAAAATAAGCTTAAAAATAATATACTTAATCCAGCATAAGTTTAACTACTCACGTTGGTCATCACTCCCCTTAACCATCTTGTAGTCAGTCTCTCTTCTACACTTCCTTGTGGTTCTTTTCTCCTTTCCCTAAACTCATCAACTCTTCGCATTCTAAAATATTTGTTCCTTTTCCTTCCAATAATGGGGTTTATGAGAACTGTCTCGCATTGGCTCTCTAGATATTCGAAAAAAATATTTACCCTACCCTCCTTTGGTGCTGACATTTAGGAGTGATCAGTGAAAAGCGATATTCATGGTAGTATTTTGCGAAATGAAAAACACCGCTGCGACAAATTGGCCATTTTGTTGAGTAAATCTCTTTCGAGGACTTCTACACTCGTGCACGCAGTTGCAAGTGAAAAACGAGATGCGAAATTCTATTTATTTGAACAAACGAACAATTTCGTTTCCAACGTCTTTTGGCGGTTTCTATGACAAGCTGTAAATTGGATTTGGTGATAAATTGATAGGAAATCAAGAAGATGGGGAGCGAGAGAGTGACAATGTGTTGATTTTGACTCTGACTTGATTGCACGGAGAACAAGGGTGAATCCGAGCTACGTTTATTTCTTAACGTTTGTATTGCATCGCGAGGAAGTAGTAGTACCAATTTTAACTAATAGATCCTCAGTTAGATATAAATAAGGAGATGAAACTCTGTGAAACCAACGAACAAAGCTCACTCAAAAAAATCATTGGATGGAAAAAGAAGTAGAGAAAATGAATAAAAAAGATAAAAGTAAAAAAATATGTCGAGCGAAAAAGACCTCCTGCCATATATCTAAAGACATATATACGGGAACTTAAAACCATTAAGTTCTCGTGTTAGATTCTAGAGCTAAATTTGACGGTTTACATAAAGGAAAAAAAACCCCTGCAATATCTCAGATAATAATAAAGGTATTCAAAAACTTTGAAAAGTATCAACTAGATTATGACTGTGAGATAACAGTTTACTCAAAGTAGCTGCCTTCAGCTTCTACCACAGCCTTAAGATGGCTCCTGAACCTGGCACACGCGTTTGTCACTGTGTACATGGGAAGATCTTCGAACACGTCCTTGTTCTTGGCCACCAGCGCGGACTTAATCGCCCCTTCTCTGGCTACCTACTTTTCTGACCTTTTATCACCTGGATCCAACCTGCCTATATGTTTGTAATTTTGTTAATACATTTTATAACATATATAAACTGAATACTTTGTAATAATTCTCCATTGTAACTCTGAAGATGATACTCGATGTATCGAAACGCGTCAGTTAAATTAAATAAAGTCCTAAGCTAAATTAATTTACTTCTACCTTTGGCAAAATAACAAACATCAGTCCCCGATGAACTTCAGTAGGCTTATTCACAGGTTAAACAATGAAGAAAAGGCGAATATAAGACAAATCGAGAAGATTGAAAAGAGAATTATTAATTCGAAACTAGCGGTCGCTTTTAATAAAACAGGCGAAATGAAAATATACTGCCCAAACTCACCATATATATATATATATATATATATATATATATATATATATATATATATATATAAATATATATATTAGGGTGTTCCCCCCAAAAGATTCTTTTAGTTTTTTATCTCCACATGCCTGATTGTATTACCACATTGAACAGTAGGTCACATACTCAATTTCATCAAAATCAAACAATATTTACTGGTCGCTATATGAATCAACTTATTATTCTGCTGGTAAATTAATTTTTGGGATAGAAATGAACAGTCTTTGCAAAAACTAGTTTATTTGAAACAGATCTTGGTGGTAAAAGACAATTCAAAAAAAAAAAAATTTATATTAAAGGAAAAAGAAAATAGTTAAATGGCAAATGATTTCTTTTTGACACAAATTCTAACTATAATTGCTGATTAAACATTGATCCTTTTGAGCATGAGGGAAAATTTTGGGATGTTTTGCCACAAGTCTGAGAAGCAACTGTTTCTTTTCTTCATCTTTTGTTAAAGATGCATTATACGATTTGGTGAGGGCAATACCTCTTTCTGCTGGATCGTTAACAACCATTTAGTTAATCGCTCGACGTTGAAATTCTTGAAAGCACGTATTCTCTTCCCAAGAACTTGGGTTAGTCTTCAGGAATGTATCCTCTACAAACTTGTATCCATCTTTTATCAGGAGACTGAAGATTATCTTAGGTTTATTGAGTTACCAGTTTATGCAGGTCCAAATCCTCGATGTTTTTTGTAAAATTTAATAGGCGAACAACTTTGGTGTTTTCATTACGTTGAAGATTGGAGACCATCTTCTGTTTGGTCTCAGCATTAATTCTATGATCGAAAAATGCAAGACCAACAAGATGTTCTCAAAGATACCAAAGGTGTCTGTGAAGGGCTGTGGTTGCTTCTTTAGATATTGTCTGATTTGGGTACTTTTGCAAAGTTTTAAGAAGCAGAATGTCATTTAAAGAAGCATTAATTCCAAAATGGGCTTCATTCCAAAAACGCGAGTAGACCAAAGCAATAAAAAGAGAACACTTTGTAATATTGGACTTTTCTCGTTCCGTTAGTTTCATTTGATGCTTAACCAAGTATATTTTCAGGACATATATAGCCTTAGCCATCCAGCGTGCCATGATAAGTCGCTCCTGGGGCTCTTAATGTAACTTCTGTCTTATCAATGCCCCCAAGAAAGATGAGACTGAGTCGCAGCAATTCTTCATAATCGTCACGCAACTGAAGAGATTTCAAAGCTTCCTGAAAAAATGGGACCATTTCTCCTCGAAGATTATGCATTACTGGATTGACGAATAAACTGCTATCCGCCTCTAAAAAAGAATCCTTTTTAAGTGACGATCATTGTTCTTTAAAACGTTCAAAGAGACTCATCTTTGGACCACTTGTAGGCCCAAGTAAAATATTGCAAGCACATGACAACATAATTTTGAAAATATGATGACGGCACGGAATCCAAACAAACTCTCTTCCTAATACTTTCTTAATTATGGTACAGTCTCCTTTTTGTAGGCCTGTATTTGATGCAGTTGTGTCAAAGGCAAGGCCTTGAACTTCGTCACGAAGATTCCAGTCATTAATTGATGAAGTGCATGCCATAGCCCTTTCTCCTCTTGTTGCTCGTGTTACTTTTGGCACACCTGAAGTTTTTCAATTCCATTTACAGAAACTATTATTGCAATTCGTTCTACTGTTTCCTTTGCCCCATCAATAGTAGGTAGTAGTTTTCCATCCCAGTCAAGAAGGATTGGTCTTTCGACAGAAAACGAAGCTTTGTCTTTATTGTATGTTGCCTCTCTTATTTGCTTTTTGGAACGTCGTATATAACTCCTGGAAAGTTACATAGCTGCAATATCCTGACTCAAGGCTTGTGCTATTGATCCAGCAACCATTGTTGCTTTTCTATCTGTAATATTTGCACGATCAAGAACAGTAGTCACACCTGAAGTTGTAAATATATTTTTTTAATTTGAAGGACTACATTGTGTATTCTTTTTTCTAGCGAGGTTGTAACTTTGTGTCAAAATCATTGACTCCACTTGATGGTGTTACTGAATAACACGAAGCACATCACCACATGCTGGTAGTCTTGCATATGAAAACTCACTAGTAGGATGTCCTAAATACCAGACTGCCGCAGATGAACTAGTACTTCCAGCCATAATCTGAAACAACAGAAATAAAAATTTATTGTAACTGAGTGAGCTCACGGTTCCCCTCCATTTAGTTATACTTAGAAGATTTTTTTTATACTCTAAAATATCTAAATATTCAATATTCATGAAAGAATAAGCTTTCATTTGACATAAATAAATAGGCTCCTGTGTTTGTAAAAAATTACGACAGTCATACTTAATTAATATATATATATATATATATATATATATATATATATATATATATATATATATATATATATATATTATATATATATATATATATATGTTGTGAATTAAAATATGAACATAAGTGTGTTAACATATAATTCTAATATTCTTTAAGTAAGTCTGATATTGATAAAAAAACTGAAAATTATCTATGCACTGAATAAACAAAGTATATTACTTACCTAAATAATTATATATATACTTGCATAAACCAGCACTTATATTTACTTGTATTACGTCAAATGTTAAACTTCAAACTACACCTGAACAATTTATCAATCCTCGCTGACTTATATAGGAAATGGTGCGATTGCATCACCATTTGAAACGAGGGGGCGTTATTGCGTGATCACTTTACAAATGGGCTCAGAAATCAAGCTGAAACAACAATTATTATTGCATCATACGCCGAGTATGTGAATGTCATTCCACTTTTCAGATAATGCAATATCTTGATTTTTTTGCGAATTATTGTAATTGATAATGAATGAGTTATCAATGACAAATATATTATAGTATATTGGTAACAACCAATAAATGCCTACTATTAAAAAGTTCCAATATTTTGACTGAAATTTAAAAATATGGAGACACATAGCGACCTCTAAATTTTTCACCAATTTAGTCAATATTTTGCATCAGCTCTTTTAACATCTTATAACATAATTTTAGCCATGTGGAGAACATTTCCAACTAATTTCAATTTTTTGCATATATATATATATATATATATATATATATATATATATATATATATATATATATATCGGATATTGAGGGGCTATATTTAGCCGATACATTAAGTCAATAAATGTACAGGTAATAAAATCAAGTTCATCTTGATGGAGATATGAATTGCAAATTTGGTTATGCTCTAAGAATTTAGGAAAAAAACAATGGATTTCTTATTAGATTTATTGTGGCACGAATAAAAATGTATATGAGAATTTGAATTTTTTGGCTTACCGTTAACAGAATAAAGGCATGATCCTTATAAGTTTGATCAAGATAAAGGATAGGCATTTATATTGTGCCCATTCAAACTTGGATTTAATAGTAGGGTTGAAGTTGTTAAAATTTTGAAAGAACATATCGATGTTTGGGAGATTATTGTAAGGCCATGAGTAGAAAACATCTAATTATCTTAGCCAGACCAGTAAGGAAGGTGCAATGAGGATCCAGGTTAAAAGGTTGGGTGGGGCCAACCTGAATTCTTCCCTTTGAGGAGTCTGAGAAAAGGGCATTGATCATTAATAATCATAATCTTACACAACATTGGGAATAAATAAGAGTATCTCACACGCGAGTGAACACTAACTCTCTCAAATCGATTTTTGTTATTCCAGAAATCAGAAAATTATGAATTGTAGTTTTTGAACCTCAGCTAAGGTATAATACCTGATTTAATAATTATTTTTGAGATTTATCTGTATTTTAGACATTTATCATATGAGGTATATTCGATCCCAACGGTTTAATAAAACCGTTTATTTATATTCTATATTATTACATAACTCTTTCTGAATAGCAGAATACAAGTGTGGCTTATAAAAGAAATAAAAACATGAACGGGTCTGAAATTGGAGGGAAGGGAGGGAGGGGCTAGCCCAGCCATGGATCCGCGCGTGGGGTGGAGTCATTTTAAGTAAAAGTTCTTATTTCAAAATTATCGATAAGTAAATTACAAATAATAGTCGAAAAAGGTGAAAAGGTGTGCCCGAGCTTAGGTCATACAACTGTGAAAAAAAATTACTTCCGAAAGTTTAAACATTGCCTGTTAATCATATATATATATATATATATATATATATATATATATATATATATATATATATATATATATATATATATATATAGCGAGAGAAGGGGTTGATGCTTGTAGCGGGGGTCGCCAGTAGTTCAAAGTTGTAACAAATATTTCTTCTCTGTTATATGAATCCAAGTTCGGAATTCGAGTTCGTTTGAGGGTATCCACCAAATAAGTTCATATTTGGATTTACGAATAAGTTGATGAAAATAACTTTATCTTGAATTTAAAATTTAATAAGATAAATGGCTGGAGTTGATGAGCTTAGATACTTTTTTCGGTGGAGGGAGTAAATGTGAATGGGAAGACCTTTAGCTCATGTGTGAGTTTGTCAATCCTATCCACCGAAGCGGTGGAAGGAGTATAACGTGAAGGCGAAGTGATTTGATCGACTGTGTGGATAATATGAGTCTGTATTTAATGTCCGATTGTTTTATATGTGTAGAGAAGGTGGGCGTGACCAATGGGGTTTCTGGGGAGGAGCTTTGCATGTTTGTTGATATGTGTACAAGTGTGTATGTAATTTTTGTGTAAATTGATCACCACAAAATATATATATATATATATATATATATATATATATATATATATATATATATATATATATATATAAATTAATCTAATACAGTATAAGAATATTGAAAATATTAAAAATAATTATTAGGTTATGACTATGTAAGGAAAATAAAAAATTAGAAAATAACTCAGGAATTTAAAAGTCAAGAGGATCAAATTATCAATCTAATATAACACTATTGAAACGAAAAAAAAACCACACAAAAAAAACAAAAGCAAATAATTACAGTATACTATTGCTTACCGATAATTCAGGAATTTAAAAAGCAAGAGAATCAAATTATTAATCTAATGTAATCACTATTGACACGAAAAAAAAAGAAGCAAAAACACAAAAGTAAAAAATTACAGTATAATATTGCTTACCGATGAAGTTCAGGAGAAATCACAAAGTGAAGAAATCATAAAGGATGTGGCCTAAATATGTGTGAACAGTAGCAACAAATCTCTATTTCTATGATATACGATTGTTAAATAACAGATAAAGGCAAATGTCTTTTTAAATTTTGAGGAGTGATGGACAAAGAATCCCAAAATTAAGAGATGAACAGATGCTGTAGTAAAGATGACGCTCGCCTAATTACACACTAATTCAACTTTGCCAATTTGGCTCCCCATTTGTGTAGATAGGAGAATTGTGAAGAAAGAGCATGAGTCTTTCATATTACCCCCTCTCTTTTTAATCGTAGTGAATGATTGCTGGTTCCTGTTCTTCTCAACCTCAAATTACTAATTAAACTCAGAAAGGTGTTTACTCCCCCTCATATGCCTTAAGGTTGAAATTAATAATTCATGTTATGTAAGATCTGCAATTGTCTGATATTCATATGCAGAAAAGCAAGAATATATTCAAAGAATGGGTAATGGTAGTATAAAGACTTAGAGTAAATCTAACCGTATTAACTTTAAAGGGTTTTTCAGGTACTGTACCCTAACTACTGCTCCTCTTAATTATTTGCTTGGACTTGCCCTGTCACCTTATTTCCACTTTTCTTTCCCTGAACATGTGCACATCTACACCTATTGATCTGATGCATAGTCTCACTTTTTTATTTTATCTTGAGTTACACCAGTTTCCATTGTGCGGTTATCCCGCAGTTCTGAGCTCCTCTCGCCCCTCTATCAGAATCCGACATGCCCTGAGGCTTGCGCGAAAAGATGAGTCTCAAATAGAGCTACCAACCACAATCAGCTTCCCGGATGTATCGCAAGACTAAGCCTGAGCTCCCACTCTAGATATTTTGGCCCTTCTCTTTCTCAGTTATAAAGGCGAAAATTGAACCAACGGAGGAAGTAGTTTCTGCCTTTTTTGTTGTCCCGGCGCTAGCACCCGTCTCTATTACAAGCGTTGACTCCCTTCAGGATGTTTTTCGAAATCACTTCGAGTGATTTACATTTTTGATGAGTGTGGCAAAGCGAAGGTAATTATGGAAAGTTACCAAAAAATGGATAATAATTATATTGTGGCTAACTTTGATTTCTAAAGTTAAATAAGCGAGTCGTAAAAAATAAAAATTAGACTTATCATCTCGAAATCGCCTCCTTTAATGTCGAACAAAAGTGTGAAAGCTGAACTAAGCAATTAAAGTTGTTTTGAAAGGACTGCAATGTGTATTTTTGAAATGCATATTGCCTCACCTTTTAACACGTTGAAACTCGACAGAGAAGCAGCGAGCCGTGCGTGCGCTCAGCCTCGAGGCAACACCTTTGCATATAGACCAGTTTTGTCGGCCTATTTTCCCAAGTTAACGCTAGATGGCGCC
The DNA here is from genome assembly GCA_963969495.1 of Ceratothoa steindachneri. Taxonomy (NCBI): domain Eukaryota; kingdom Metazoa; phylum Arthropoda; class Malacostraca; order Isopoda; family Cymothoidae; genus Ceratothoa; species Ceratothoa steindachneri. The sequence continues at coordinate 117,498,651 of OZ018332.1, forward strand.
CAACTTTTAAATGAATTCAATATCATTGAGACAAACAAGGACGATGCCTTTAAATTTAAACGGTGGCACGTTAATGTTGTTTTTTTATTGTTATTATCGAGTGTCTCTTTTTATGATAGGTTGTACATTTTAAATCTTTAAAATAATTCTAAGCCTAGAAAAATCCCACAGAGTGGGGTTGGCACGCATCAACACCAATAAAACTACCCACCTCTTTCACCCATTTTATGCTGTATCAAGCACACAACCACCCATCATTTTGTCCACGATTTTGTATAGTGATGGAGTGGTATGTACTGTGTGGCGTTTCGTCCAATGAGGGTTCATCCATGGGCAGCTACTTATCTCTCAAACATTTTTCACACAATGAACCCACCTTGACGCCCTCGATCTTCCAACCTTCCGCGCACCTTGACACTCACGGACACTCACGCTCGTATATTATCTTCACAATTCTACTTCCATCCACTCTTCTTACATATATATACCACCCTAGAACACTTTCACGGACAACCCCATTCACACCCTTTAAACCATAAACATCTCTTAGCCAGTCGTTCCACTCTCATCCACCTTTAACACACCAGCCATCCCTCTCAAGTTGTCCATTGGCACTGCTTTCATTCGAGATCTTTCATTCTCCTTCCACACAATACTCTCCCTTCCACCCAGAAACGGAAGCACCACCACACTCTTATGCAGCGTTCATCACATTCCAGACGGGCAGAAGAACTTCCCACAATTTCAAACCTCGTGGTAGCAATCTGATTCATCTGTACCACTCTACCACTAGCTACTTAAAATTTGCTCTTGTTCAAGGATAATACCACGAAGCTCGACCCCCTACCCCATTCTCTCACCACCAAATACCATTAGTCTTTTCAGCATTCACTTTTTGACCCATTCTCTCACACTTCAAAATATCTCTCACTCTCACCCACCAACACCAGGGCATCAACATGTACGAACATAGAACTCATCCATCACCAATCTCACTCCCCTTCTCATCATTCCATAGATATAACCCATTTTTACTCATTCATCAACTTCACACAACTTTCACTCATTATCATACGTACTTTTCTAAATACTACAGCCATAAGATATTAAACACCCATAGTGGCATCGCACAACCTTGTCTTACACCCCTACGTACACTAGCAGCCATAATATTAGGATCAGTAAGAACAAGTGTATTTAAGTATTTATTATAAAAGTTTAACAAATATTTGAGACTATAAATTATACAAATATTTAGATATATATAATCTATCTTTCGTGAAATTTTCAAGTGAATGGAATAAATATTTACTAAGTTATGAGGAAATAAACAAACTATCTTCCATATTGCAGCGGCCAAAAGTTAAGGGTCACTTAGAAAAATGAACTACCAACAGTGGTATTTGTGTTTAGGAGACTGTTGATGTGCCAACAATTACTTCTTATTATCATACATTATTGAAACATTCAACTGTCAACATGGAGGCTTGTGAGAGACGACCAGGTTTGTCTGATGATAAACAAAGGATTGAGTGCATTCACCAAGAGGGCAAGTCAAATTATGTGATAGCAACTAATATAGGAAGGTCTAGAAGTGTTGTGCAACGAATTGTAGCTCGTTTTAAGTCATTAGGATCGACACATGCTAAACCCAAAACCGGTTGACCTCGTAAAACGTCCCTAAGACAGGATCGTATTATGGTTAGAATGTCACTGAAGGATAGGTTTAAGAGTGCTGCTGAGATATCCCGCGAGTTCAGCTCCACCTCCGATGTCAACGTATCGCGCAAAACAGTTTCCTGGAGGTTAGGAGGTTCTGGGTTGCTTTCTCGGACACCGGCAAAAAGCCTCTGATCTCCAAGAAGAATAAAAGAGTCCGTCTTCATTACGCTGGCGAACATGTCATTGAGCAGAAGAACAGTGGTCGCAGGTTCATTTTAGCGATAAATCGAAGTTTAATGTGATTGGTTCCGATGGCGGGATGTACGCCCGGCGAAGATGTGGCAAAAGGTTATCTCATGCAGCAGTGAAATATGGAGGAGGCAGTGTAATAGTATGGAGAGTGATCTCTGTTGATGGTCCTGGTCCACTTATTCGCCTACTTATGCTGAAATCTAGAAACAGATTCTTAGACAGCATGCCCTTCCACATCTCCGATTCTCGTCAGTGGAAGCTCCTATTTCCGTGCAGGACAACGTTCCCTGTAACACTGAGAAGATAGTCAAAATTTTTTTGAGTGATAAAGAGGTTGATCATATGATATGTCCACTTCAAAGTCCCGGTCTCAACCCTATAGAAAAGGTTTGGAAGATCATTGGAGTATGGGCGCGAAGGAGAGATCCAAAGAACCAAGATGAACTCTGGGAATTATTGAAAGACGAATGGAACAATATTACCCCATCATTTTGCAAGAAATTGATTCAGTCCTGTAGTAACAGATGTTAGTAGATCATTGCTAGTAAATGGATGTTCACAAAATATTAATAATACGGGTTTCGTTTTGTTCTAGTTCAATTTTACATTATTTTTATAAGTGATCCTTAACCTTTGGCCTCTGCAATTTGGAAGATAATTTGTTTAATTCCTCATAACTTACGAAATATTTAATTCATCCGCTTGATATTTTCACGAAAGATAGATATTAGATATATCTAAATATGTGAATAATATATAGTCTCAACGTTTTGTTAAACTTCTCTAATAAATATTTAAATAGTCTTGTTCTTACTGACCCTTATATTATGGCCGCTCTTGTATATCAAACCATCAGTACGGCTTTCTCTCACCCTAAGACATCCATTACTTCCAACATGACCCCCCCCCAATAAAATAATTTATCCCTCAGTCCTGAGATTCTTAGCACCTGCTACATTGCTTCTCTATTTACACTACAAGAAAATTACTCAACATCCAAGAACCTACCATACACTTTATACCTATTTTTCTTTGTTTTATTTTCAGTCAATTCTTTCAGTACAAATATTGGATGCACACATCCCCTAACCACACCAAGAACCCCTTGTTCATCATCTATGAATACCCTTAATTATCCTTCTTATACACCCAATCACAATTTTTCATACATCTTACCTACACCACTCAAGAAATTTATTCCTCTGTAATTATTGTATTCACCTTTCTTCCATATACCCTTATATAACAACACTATTACTGCGCCGTTCCACTCACAAGGCACTCTACTACTTTAAAATGCCTTATAACACAGCTTCATTCCATAACACACTCACCACCACCCTTTAGCTTCTCCGTGACTCTATTATCCACTCCACCTGCAACTTATTTATAGTGTAGACCTCTTCATTCTTCACAACTATTAAATAAAGTTCACGCTTAACTTATTCGTATTTTCTCACATCACAAAAAAATATTCAATATGAATAAATGACATTTCCTACACTCATCCACAAATATCCCAGATATGCCGGTGGAGCCTTTTTCTCTCCTCTCAACTCACTGTACACATTTCAAATCAACCTTTTGCAACTGCGACTATGCTATCAACACGCTTTTTCTTTGATTACCTTATTTTAAAAGAGTTAATTTAGACTCAAATTTGCATCTATTTCCATTCAATTATTCTACATACAAAAATATTCTTTATAAAAACTGAGATTAATAAATCGGTGATAACTCAATATTATTAGTGTTTATTACAAAGGTCGGCGAACTGGGGTAAATTAAATCAAATGAGGTACAAATTAAAATCTCTGGGGTAATGAAGCCTCATAAATAAAATTTCCCCCAAAATCAATTATTTTTAATAAGTGAGACAAATTATGAAAGTTAGATTTTTCAAATAAATCATTTACAGTTTCTTAATAAAGATAAAATCTAATTTGTGGGACCATTTCTTAAGTCGGGAATAATGTCCAATGGGCGAAGTTTCTAGCGTCTGGAAACACTATGAGTGACAGCAGTGAGTCTGAAGCCTACCTGTACCACAACGGCACGTCCCAGTGTGGGCACCACCATCACGCAACTTTGGCCTAGTATCGTTTCTCGCTATCAACAATTATCTCTATTCGCAGCCCATTGCAGAACATTGTTTATATGAGTAGGCTAACAAGTGCAAAGTTTCCAATGCAATTGAAGAGGAAATCTTGTTTTGTTGGCCGCTCGAGTTTTGCTCGTGGCAATGTGGTATTGAAGTATTCAACCAGGTTAATGAATATTTCAGAACACCATGTTAATTTAAAGTAGACATATCGCATTGCTGTGTCTGTCGAAGGACCTCCAGACATATTGGGTCATGTCAGTGACTTTTCGGCTTTGGGAAGAAAAGAGAATTCCAAAGTTGAAATGAACCCCTGTAGGGAACCTACACTGGAAGTAGTCAGTATGATATTATAAAGATGTCAATGTTGTCCAAGGAAATGTAATAAACACGCAGCTTTTTCTTGAATTATGTGAAGATCGACAGGCTGGATATTCAGGCCTACTATATCATACAGAAATGGGATGGCCTTCAGGTGGAAATGAATGTTTTATATCGAGTTTCCGCTCTCAAAAATGAACTTTAAATTTTTACAGTTGATTAAAGCTTATACCTTTGGGTATGTGAATAGATTGAATAAAGAATTGAAAAGAAAAAAAGCGTCAATGTTATTACCGCTAAATAAAGAAATTCAGCGTTTGGGTCGAAGATTCTGCATTGGAGCCAGAAAGTAGAAAAAAACAAAATCCCTGCTTTTCCAAAGATACATACGCTTTTGTTAGATTGTGAAGATCTCTCTTTTAGTGAAGCCAAGGATAAAGTTATAGCACATCTTACCAAACTCAGAAAGCGGTTCTCAGATTACTGTCCAGATCTCGTTTCACACATTGACAGTTTGGTTGTAAATTCCTTCAACTGTGAAATTACTTATTTTCCGGAATAGCCTGAGTGACTGGAAGAGGCACCTCTTGAACTTCACTCCAAAAGTTTAGGACGTATCGAATTTTAGAACAATCCATCTGTCCTTTTTTATGTCAAGAGTTAGATAGGCTTTCAAAATTTTACATCAAGAAACGATAAAAATACTGCTGCCATTTGCTACCACCTATCTTTGCGAACGATGATTTTGAACTATCATTAACTTAATAAAAATTACAGAAATATGTTGAACGACGAAGCCATTACCCAGGTTGCTCTGACATCATAAAGCTTTAATATTGATCTTGTTGTATAACAAATGAAACAACTTAGTTTTTCCAACTCCTAAAGTGAAATTCTTTAGATCCCTAATGAAATTTTTATTCAATTTGTCTGTTACTATTTTCTGTTTTCACTCATTTATTTTTCATTTTTGATTATGTTCATTTTGTGGTTTATTTTTTAAGTTGCTTTATCGCGTAGAATTTATATTTTCAGATTGTATGACTGTATTTAACATGGTAATAGCTTCAATAAACTAGTTTAAATTTGAATGCTCTTTATGTTTCCCAGATTCTGTGAACTGTCATGATCTGGAAGTAATCTCACTGTCCATAAATTTGTTTTGGGGTAATACCCAGATAGGTTCGCTAGCCTCTAGTTCATTATACCTGAATTAGATAATAAAGTCATCTCAAGAGCACTTTTAGTCTCTTTATTGAGAACATAACGATCGTGAACTTTGAGATTATTCAATCATCTCTTTATTGGCTAAACTCAAAGAAAAAGTTTATTAGTGAAATAAATATTCCTTTTAGTAGTGAATATAATTTGAATATAATAGTACCTACCACTGTACAGTGTCAACTAACAGTAAGTGAATTCTTCTGCGCAAACTCGGGTTTAAATCGATAATTGTGTCCAAATTATAGGAAAATTATGTAATATTCATAGAAAAATGATACTTTTCTTCACGAAGAAAAAGCAAAGTGGAGCTGAAAGTTTGAACAGACAAAAGTTGAGGCAGAGGAAGCCAAGACGTAGGGCAAGTTGTCCAAGCAGTCCTTTGTAAAACCAGGAACAAGTAGTTAGACAGTTACCATGGAGTCACCTGCACCTCATTCAAGTTTGTTAGAATCTAAAAGTGGATGCAGTACAAATTCTTACAAGCAGAGGATAAAATCAATTCAGATCCGTTCGAATATAAAGAGATTAAACGAGAAGGGTGCCTGAGAAAGCATGGATATGGCAGGAGGGATTGTGGTTGGAGATCTTGATTTTATTGACGAAATTTAACCTGATGCCAATAAATATAGTGAACTGTGGCTGTCGAATAGCAGCGAACTGTCATACCAGAAGTAATTGAATAGCATCCCATTAGATTTATAAATTTCAACAAGGATACTGGAAAATCAATTTAAATTGGCCAGTTGAGAACAGATAAAATAAAGCGCAATGAACAAAACTTGGTTGAAGAGGAATTTGGGAGATGTTCTTGGTAAGAAAGTATTTTTCTGATGGCTGGTGCATTCTTCTTCTAAAATGTCTGGATTGTGTATTTTTTTGTCTTCTCTTTTGCCTTTCAGGCCATCAATTCTTATTGATTGAAGCAGTAAATTGGATTCTTCGAGTGAAAATCACCTGAAAGAAATATTTTTGTTCATGAAAAGGCTAAGAATTATCAGGAATGCTTTGCAAAATGGAAAAGAAATCAAGAGCAATAAAGGTATTATTGACGCGGAACTCCATTTACAGAATGAGAATGAGAGGGAGAAATGGCGTGATATCTGGAATAGAATCTTCTTTCACCGCATAAAATTACTTCTCAATCAGAAGCTAGTTTTGCAATAACTTCTGCTATATAATGATGTCTTGAAGTATTATTGTTCACAGAGAGGAAATCAGTGCCTCCTTTGTTTTGTCCAGATAAGGAAGGAGTATGCTGAGAGCTTGGTTGGAGAAATCTTTAAACAGCTAGAGGATGAAAGGGAGTTATAGGATGTTAATCACGGTGCTATTATAATTCAGTTGTGACTGGTCAGAGAAGTTGTGTTCACCAAAAAATAAGTGAGAAAGAACGTGGCAGCATTTGTAAATTGCGACAATTACTCACACAACCATGTGAGTAAACCTGCTGCCAAGTAAGATACAATTATGGTCATATTTTTGGCAAACATCGAAGCTCTCTATGTGCATGCGTTTTTCAAGTCGCACGCCGAAACCATGTCCAATGAAACTCGTCAGCAAGTACCTTTAAGAGATACTTTGAGGTCTCTAAAACATATTAGATGAAGCAATGAGGGCATTGAAACAAAACGTGACGGAGAGAGCTGTACAAACCCATGTTAACTTAAAATGTTCCGACTTTGCTAGGATTTTATAACAATTTTGCTCATGTACATTGACTGTATTCAAATGAGGGTACATGATTAGAGCATAAAACTCCATGATTTGGCCCTGTATTTTAAAGCTCTCTAAGATCATTTTGATAATGAAAAAAAAGTGTAGATCAGTAAGTCAATCAAAGAAGGACTCGGTCTCTGCTACAAATTGAATATGAAAGTTGAAAGACATCAGAGACGAAAGAAACGAATACCTAATGAGTACTCGAGTGTCGCTGCGTTAAAGGCCAAAGGCTAAATGGAAACATTCGTGAAGGAAAGACTCTTAGTCTTCACAAAGAAATTAACGAAAGGATCGCTCGTTTAAATCACAATAAATCCAAGTTTAGAATCTTATTCGATGTTTTGAGTACTTTGTTACGACGCCGACAGTAATGAACAAAGGAAGTAATGCAAAACTTGGACGAATTGTACAGCTGTGATGTTGATAAACATCAGTTATATGAAGAAGCTTTTGATTGAAGAATACCTATTGCTATAAAATCGGGATAAGTTCAGAAAATTTATAAAAATTTAACCATGGCTGCTTTTTTTTTAGATTTTGAATTTTAATCTTAGTAGCGAAGCCCTTGCCTGGTATATATATTAGGGTGATGACTTTCTTTCCAAAATTATTTCCTGTAGCACGAATGAATGAACTTTTGCCTATTAATGACAAAAATTACTTTTATTCCATTAAAATATTGAAAAAGGTCACGCACATACCACTTTGAAATGTAATATAGGCCATTTTAGCATTTTATGTGTGTTAAAAATATTTATATTAAATATATAAGTCATCAAACAGACTTGTGCAATAATTTATGTACCATAGAATTGTATAGAATTTTCCAGAAAATCATCACATCATCGCTTGGGCGATTTCTGTAGAGTTCCAGAATTTTCTTCAGCCATTTCGCGTGCGGTATATAAGCGAGATGCTTAAAGTGGTTAGTTACTAGTTCAGTTTTAACGGCGTTGGTATTATTATTGCCTTATTATAATTGTTGTGTATTCTCCAGCGTTTATTGTAAAGAGATCCTGGTATTATTTGGTAAGCTACATTTAACTCTCTCACTAATTATATAATATAATATATAATATAATAGCATATAATATTTTATTAGTATCTGCCTTTTCACGTATTTTTTGTAATTGTAATTTGTTTGTTTTTTAATAAAATATATAACAGCTCAATAACAGTTTCTTTAATTTGTTACCTATTTAATATTTAGGTTTATTTTCTATTTCGGTTGCTGAGTACAAAACATGCCGTTCAAGAAGAGCTTTTTTAACACGGAGAAGAAGAAGAAAACCTGGACAAATAACTTAGTCCAGTTTCAAGCACCATCAAGAAGAGGCAACGCGGCAGTTTATGAAGCACCCATAAGTGAACGGAGTCACATGCCCCTGAAAATCCAGTGGTTGGACGCTTTAAATTTCTTGAATCCACCGCCAAAGAACGGAGGGAGACGATAGGCCTAATTGTTGTGGAGCTAAAAGCCCTATGGAGCAAAACATTGAACTTCCCGCATGTATCTGATCAAGCCATTTGTGAAAAACTAGAAAACCTTCTGAAAGACTATGAGTACTGCAAAAAGAAACACAACTTTAATTCTTTGAATGAACTGTTTGACGTGACCAAGGTGAAAGGCAACTGGTTGTGCAAAGAAGATGAGAACCTCTATAAACAGCAAATTTTGACCAAAGGCCAGGTTGGTTATTCCACTGGTAAACCTGCTAGTGCCAAGACCATCCACTCATCCAAGCGAAAGAAGGCCATGGAAGAGACTGTGTCCCCACTTTCTAGCTCAGCACCACTTGATTGTTCCGAAACTAGCACGGACTCATCCAATAACAGCGAAGACAGTTCTTGGGAGGATGAGAATGCAGCATCAACGAGGAAAAGGAAGAAAAACCAAACAGGCTTAGCAACACTCCTTGCTACAAGCTCAAAGCTGTCGTCCCACAGAGCAGCAAAGATATGTTGCCAGCTTTCTGGTGAGGGCATTGAAATTCCAACCCCAAGTCAGTCAGCAATCCACAAGGCTATCTACACGAGAGCTGCTTAGGTGAAGAAGCACTTGATGAGCACGCTACATCTAGAAAAGTGGAGCTAACACTTTGACGGCAAACGCATTAAGCACTTTGAATATCAGGTCGTGGTCTTCAAGAATGAAGCGAAAGAAATAAAGTTGGCTGCGCTCAAATTGAAGGATGGGAAACCTGTAAAAATTGCAAAAGGGCTCCAGGGTGTGTTAGAGGAGTTCAACCTTTGGGGATCAATTATTATGCTTGTCGCCAACACAACAAGCGTGAATACCGGCAAAAAGACAGGTGTTGTTGTTCGACTGCAGCAAATGTTCGAAGATAAAGGTCACTCCAAACCCAAGTTCATCAGTTGCCAGCACCATGTCCTGGATCGGATTCTTCGCGTTGTCATGGACGATGAGCTCCATGGGTCGACTAAATCCCTAAACATAGAGTACTTCTTTGTACAGAATTTGATGAGCCATTATGATAAATTGAAACTAGCCTTCAGCATCGTTAGAACTGAGATTAAGGAAACAGGCGGCTGGAGAGACGACATGAAGTTTCTCTTTGACCTCACGCGTGTCTTCCGTCACTTCACTGAGATGAATGAGGTCCCCTTTGTAAAGTTTCAAAAGATCGCAAACATCAGCAATGCACGTTGTAACTCTCGTGCCATTCTAACTCTTCTTGCGTTCATTCTGATGCCTGACACCCGGAGCAGGCTGCATAAAATCTGTTCATTCATTTCTTACTGATGGGCTGACCATTGGCTCAGCACCCACTTGTTCCGCGCTGAAGATTTTTATGAACTATCTGCAGCTCTGAATGAATACTCAACAGGTCTTAAATGCTTGAAAACCCACCGGAAAACAGATGAATCTCCAATCAATATTGCCCGAAGCAACCAGTGCTGTGAGCGTGTGGTCAAATTTATGCAATACTTGCACAGGTCCTGCCGCAACAAGGACAACCTATCATTAAGATTCATCCTGTCCAATGACATTATTGTAACTAATTTACTTCCTTGTGTGTTTGATGACCCTATATAATGTTATATATATGTGACTCATAAGCTTGTGTTCAATCTTGTATATGCTGCCAGTAACTTCAAAAACTGGACAAAAAAGCTGACAAATAAAATTTTTAAAATCATTTTGTGCGTGAGGTTTTTTTTATCAAATTACCTTAAAATTAAGATTTTATATAATCTTTAATTAAAGCTCATCAAATTATGACACAGGGATATGAGGTTGTAAAAAAGTCATCACCCTAATATATATAGGGAAGAAAGAGAAGACTAGACTGATAAGACAAAAACAAGAAACTAAAGGTGAAGAGCAATAAATTATGTTAAGGTGTGACTAGTAGATTATACAGTCATGACCCAGTTTTTTCTCATTTTTCATTCACTTTTAAAATTTACGTGACGAATAATTATTCTAACATTTAAATTATTGTAAGTTTATTAAAAGGTCAGAGGAAATGAAATGTACAATTAGCGGCCACATATGGCGAAAGTGTATCTCTGATACAAAAAGTGCCTGAATTGCGGGATGACCACCCTACATGATACCAATGTCGTGTCCAAAGAGAAAATAAATTTTGTAGATCAGAAAAATATGTAATTTTCATTATGCAGGATAAAATGAAGAAGGAAACGTACGTAAGAAGAGAAAAAACGTCAATTAAATACGTGAAAGATATATCTATTTATGTGGCCATTCTAGACAACCCCGGCCTAGAAATTCTAAGTGCATATTATAGGAACGCATGAATGAAATCGGCCGACCTTAGACCTTCGCCTACACGATGAATCAAATTCTGAAAAAACGGCATTGAAGAGATGTGGTTCATGAAGAACTCCCCTCATCAAAGATTCTGGGGATTAATCACGGGCAAATTGTTAAGAAAAAGTAAAGAATCAAAGTTCAGGAGACATGAAAAAAAAGAAAAGGAAGATAATGAACCATAATACAAAGTGAGAGAGACAGATGAAAAAATTAGGATACGAAACAAACAGAAACCCAAGAAAGCGAGGAAGTAAAACACCCTGAAACAGACTTGGAATCGATGAATCCTGACTCAGAAGTAAAAACGCTGAATACCAGAGAGTCGAGAGAACACAAAAGATGCAGATACGAAACCTTCGAATTCATGCTAAAGTAATTAATACGTAAGTTACACCAATACTTTGAAGACGCCGACTAAAAGATATCGTAAGAGGAATAAAAGAAGTCAAGGACAATCGACTTACAACGTAAAGTATAAGAAATAAGTAATCAAAGACCTACTTCTGAACGGAGCTATCCGGCTTTTCTCGGACCACTGCGAAGACAAAGAGAGAAGAGTTTGAAGATTTATGCAAGCATGGAAGCATCTCAAGAAATGAAAAGAAAACCTAGAAGAAAAATCCAACAAAATTGAGAAGAAACTACTCCCTGAATATGAAAACCACCGACATAGGAAAAATAGTAGCAGTGACCTACAAGATTAGAAAAAAAACAAGAGTCAATAGAAAGTAAAACAAAACAAAAGAGACCCTGATGGAGCCCAACAGAGGTATAAAAGTAATATTTCATTGCCAAACAAGAAAGAAAAATCAAATAGGTAACAAAGATTAGCCAGATATCTTTGCAACTCTGCTACTTTCATACTGTATTTCTTTTCATCCCCCATACATCAGTCAGTTAGAATTCTCCTTTGCTCTCTTACAGGACATACTAACTACTAATGCCCTAGCTAAACATTTGTTTGACGCGGTCCTTTCTTTCCTATACTTTTGGTCTTTTTATTTTTTGGTACCTCATCTCAAAACTTGATCTACCCCGTCCGTATCGGGGTATATATATATATATATATATATATATATATATATATATATATATATATATATATATATATATATATATACATATATATATATATATATTATTCTTGTATTACAATGTTCTTGTCCATTACATTGGGTTTTTTTTAAGTTGTCTTACCTCTTTGGTTTGGGGATGACGTCTTGTTGACGTCACGAAAGGACTTCCAGGCCGGCTAAAATACAATTCCTGAATAGAGAAGGTACAGGGTAAAACATAAGCCAGATTATTGCATGAACGTACTTAGCGAAAATTAAGAGGAGAGTTAGCAAATATATGAGTGAATTTAGTTACCATATTACCATTAAATATCTGTAGTATTACCAACGGTTTTCTCTCTTTCTGATTCACTAGTTTCTATTCTTCGACCCTTCCAACCTTCAAAACTTTACAGCCCGTGTTTTTCTCTGTCAGGAACGTTTCACAGAGATTGAGGGAGTGCAGAACGGCACATGGAAGATCATCGATACTGAAAAGAAAGAAATAACTCAAAGGGGAAAACTTTTGGATTCTCTTGTTTGGGAATCGAACTTGGGTCTCCTGATTGCCGGTCAGATGCTCTACAATTAGGCTACTAGTTGCGGTATTAAAAAAAAAACACCCAAATTATTACCCTATTAAACCCAGTATTCCTCCAGGTTAGGAATATCCAAGGGATTTTTATACTATATTTTTTTAGCCGCTCACAATTAATAGGTTCACTATCCACATCGCATAGAAAGAAGGAGCAAATGTGATGTGCAGAGTGAAACTTTAAATTGTGAGCGGGTGAGAAGTTACTGGGTTTAATAGACTTACGTTTTGGGTTTAAGTTACTGTGCTTGGTAGCTTAATGGTTAAGCATCTGACGGGCAATCACGAGACCCGTGTTCAATTCCCGGTCAGGATAATTAAAAAAAAATTTCCCCCTTACTTTATTTCTGTCCTCTCAGTATGGATTGCCTTCATTGTGCCGTTATCTTCTCCCCTTGATCCTTGTGTTTGAACTTCGCCAATTATAATAAATTTAAAAAGGAACTCTCAACTAAATTTCCCCCCTTTCAAAATATCACGTTGCTAAAATATAGTTATAGAAGATATATAAAAATAAATTTCCGAGCTTCACCATTTGTAATTCTTTGGGTTTTAAAAAATTCAAAAAATTTCGATACCTATATTTATTTCTGAACTTCACCATTTTGTTTTTTGCTATTATAAAATAATTATTAGAAATAAATTTGATAAAAAACATAAGTCATAACCAAACTAAGATGAAATTATTATTCAAATACTCAAAAGAATCCTCTTCTTAAATTAAAGAGTTAGTGATGATGATATAGACTGCAATACAAGGCCGTAGAATTTTTTCAGACTTGGGAGCTACATTTCCTCCAGTATCTTTGGATACTTAGCACCTTCCTTTTTCGCACTATTGGTGTGGAGTGCTCTCGTGTCATGTGCAGTAAAGCACCTCCAAACCATATTACCTTCTCCGTGTTTTACGTTCGGGAGGGTGTGCTTAGGATCATAGGCAGATCGTTCTGCCCTCCAAACGTGGCGGGCATAATTTTGGCCGAAAAGTTCTATTTAATTCTAATCTGACCATATAACATTTTTCAAAATTCAGTTCTCTTTTTAAGATGCTCTCTGGCAAATTCTAAATGGTTCGTTAAATGCTTTTGATTAAGAAGTGGAGTGTTTCGTCGAGTGAAAGAATGCAGGTCATTACGATGTAGCTCTCTATTAATAGTAGTTTTACTCACTTTAGTTCCTGAGAATTCCAGATCGCTTTGTAGATCTTTCATATAAATCATTGGATTATTCTTTAGTTTCGAAGTAAGTAACGTTGGGTCCATTTCTTAATTTTGGGAGGAGCACCGGTTCTTGGCAAGTTGTAGATGATTCCATACTCGCGATGCTTTCGAATTAATTATAGAACTATCAGTTGCGTAAAGCACTTCAACTGAATAAAGTTTAATTATTTGTTGTCGAAAGGCTTGAGGAACTTCTTCGACCTTCGGCATTGCACAAAACAAGGTCCTTCTTCTATGAATACTTATCAACGAATGACGGTGCTAATATTCGGCAGTGTACATCAGTTTCATTTCATGACATTTCTAAAATGCTCAATCTTACCCGTTTCATCAAATTTATAAGATTTCTTTTGTTTAATAACAAAATTCTCGCATATTATTAGAGTGGTTAAATACTTTTGTTCCTTGCAAATTTTTTTATCATAAATTTTTATTATATACAAAAATCTGTATGTGTATTTCTTCTGTTAAATATATGTTTACTAAGTCTCCTCTCAGTTTTATAACGAGACGAAGGCAGGGAATATTTCAGAAATATTGAATATTTTATTATCCAAATACTTATGTTGCATTATCGTATATATATATATATATATATATATATATATATATATATATATATATATATATATATGAGAAACTCACAAAGTAGCGCGTGATTAGAGCAATAATTGCAGAAAATCCCACAGGAAAAATGAAAAGGGAAAATCGATAATAGTGTGGAGAAAAGTAATTTCAAAACACTCCATAAATAAATTAGAGGCCAGGAGATAAACAATTACCCATAGATAAACCAAACTTTTGAAGGTAAAATTTGCCATTAAAAGAAAACTTACAATTTTTGGTACACATGGAAATGAGGTCAATAAAAACATTAACAGGAAAAGGAATATCAGCGTTACGTAATTTAACCCCTAAGGAAGGGAAAAAGAGTCATAACCAGCACTTTAGTAAAAAGAGAACAAACATGGAAACTAACAAGGGAGAAATTATTAGAGTAAGGAATGGAGTTAAGCTTATCAATAAGGACGTGACTATTTTTAATAGGAGATTGAGAAATGGTACCAACAAGTGAAGTGAGGTATGAAGTAAACCATTTAGATAAAGAATTTGAAACTGAGGCTACAGAACTAATAATAGGACGAATGGGACTATTTGGCTTATGAGTTTTAACAAGACCATATAAGTATGGCAGAGAGGCGTTACTAGATTTAAACTTTGCAATTCATTCGGGAAAATGTTTAAGGCGGGAACGAACTTTTTTTATGGAAATCGCTATTAACTTCAATCCTAGGGTCTTTGACTAGGGCAAGATACGAGGGGCGGTCAATAAGTTTTGCAATTCGGATATAATGAAACGAGATATGAGGAAAGGTGTTTCATTATTTTTCAATATAACTACCCTCGACTTCAATGCACTTGCGCCACTTGTCCCTGAGGCTTCGAATTCCCGACAACCAGTAATCTCCCGACTGCTGTTCAATCTACTCCTGGACGGCGAGCTGGACATCTTCATCGTCCCCAAACCGGCGTCCACGCAGTGCAGCCTTGAGCTGGAGGAATAAAAAGTAGTCGCTAGGGGCCAGATCTAGACTGTAAGGGGAGATGGTTGAGCTCCTCGAATACGCACTCGCGCAGGGCAGCTTTTGCAACTCTGGCCTTGTGGACAGGGGCATTGTTGTGGAGGAGCAGGACACCACGTGTCAACTTGCAACGCCGCTTCTGACGGATGCACTTCTTCAACCCAGCCACTAAGCGTGACTCGAATCCCGCCGGGTCTTGGCTGTACAGGAGCCTCAGCTCCTCCGAACTTTGACGACGTTGAAGTCGATGGTGGGGCCTGAGGTTTCTAGGGACCCAACGGGCAGAGACCTTGGTCATGGCCAAATTGTCGTGGATGATGTTGATAACACTTCCATTTGATATTCCAAGTTGTCGCTTGATTTCTTCGACCTTCACCCGTCGATTTTCAAGGATCATCCTCTCCACATGGGCCACATTGTCCTCGTTGGTCACGTCTGACGGGCGTCATCTTCAAGGGACTCACGACCATGGCGGAACTCCCTTTTCCAGCGAGCAATGGTTGCATAGGAAGGGACGGTGTTGGTGTACACTGCAACCATGCGTTCATGGATCTCTTTTACATTCTTGCCTTCCTTGGTCAAAGATTTGATCACTGCGCGGTGCTCAACCTTCTCCATTGTTGAAAAATTTGTGACTGACGATCTGCGATCAGCTACTGCTTCTTAAATAGACGAGGAATTATTTGGCAATAACATCATAACTACTCTGCTGATTTTAAAGATATTTGAAACCCTTATGTTGTTTTCTATTCTCAGTCAAATGATACAATTGCCAAAGTCTTCCCAAGGTTAGCCTGTGAATTATTTGGCAATAACATCATAACTGTTCGTCCGATTCTGACGAAATTTGAAGTGCTTATGTTGTTTTAAATTCTACTTAGAATGATATAATTTCCAAGGCCCTCTCAATGTTAGCCAGAGAATCATTTAGCAATAACCTCATAACTATTCGGTGATTCTAAGAAAATTTAAAACCCTTACGTTGTTTTATATTCTATTTCGAATGATATAATTGCCAAAGTCCTCCCAATGTTAGTTCGGAAGTTATTGAAAGTTTTGAAGGTTGTAATGTCATTGTCGAAATATGGCCACGTGTACAGGGATATACGCACACAGGCTCTAAGGTACGCTAAGCAAGGCAACAAATGTTATTGCTCTAATAGTGCGATTTGAATAGTTAGCTGCAGCTGCGTGACGAAGGAAGATTCCAAACACTACGACAAGAATAGATTGTTTCAGTTCCTTTGAACCTCGAGAGTAAAGCAGGGCAAACTATTTTTTTTTGGGGGGGGAACGGCTTGGTGACCTTGATTACTCACGGGTATAGACGGGAACCCGAATATGGTGATGCTACGTTCTCCAAACTTTGATTTAGTGAGATGCGAGCCTCTTGTCCTCAAAAGGGCACCGGACGAACTTCGGAGGGGTGGGGGAGTGAATTCTCCAAACTCGGATTGAGCGAGCCATTGGGCCTCTTGTCCTCAAGAGGTTACCAGAAGAACTTCAGAGCATGGCTTCTCCAATCTTTGATAATAAGGCGGCTGAGAAAGGCTGACGTTGCCTCAAGAGACTTTTCTCCCTTACCCAAAATTACGAGTGTGATCTCCAGCTCTTCTCTGGCTTGCGACCGTCACTAAGCATTTCGTGGGCGAGAGCGTCGTTCAAGACAACCTCCGTTCGGGGGAGCGTCGTCTAACCGAATCTGCGTGTATTCCTTGAGAGGGCCCATAGATAACCGGATTTCTCCAAAACAGGGAGAGAGAGAGAGAGATAGAGAGAGAGAGAGAGAGAGAGAGAGAGAGAGAGAGAGAGAGAGAGGGACCTTCTCGAACCTTCATTATTGGCCGGGGCAACACAGCGTGTCCTTACGGGAAAGTGTAAGAGGCCGGGATCAGCAGGTCTGAATGAACGACCAGCGGGAGCTATAAAAGTTGTCTTGAGTCAAACCTAAAAATAGACGAGTAATCTCCCGACTCGGGGGGAGGGAAGATTAAGACGGCGTTATGCCTCGGTGTGAATTTCTCAGTGACCGGGTGGTCACTCCAAAACGGGTGAAGTCGGAGGGGGGGGGGGTAGTAACAGCTCGCTTTCTCTCCCGAAGTATTATCTTAGGGGGGAGGAATATCACTATTTTAGTGGATCCCTCTACAGTCGTAAATCAGAATAATTGAGAGCATTCAAATTTTGGTCAGTGAACCCTGTTTCAATATAAAACAATTTATCCATAATAACAACTGCACCAGATTTATGTTCTTTAGTAATGTGTAATGAAGCATTATTTCGAATGGCAACTAAAGCACGACGGAAACGCAAGAAGTAATTATAATTTTAAAATATTTAAGGATTAAATTAAGCCACACTATTGCTTCCTTCACAGATGATGCACAACTGAGTCTACAATGCTAGAACGAAGAGAAAACAGACGTTAAACAACATAGATACGTGGAATTCAAAGATGCCAACGGCGATAAATTGCTCACACCCCCATATATATATATATATATATATATATATATATATAAGGGCCTAAACCTTTTGAAGACTGTCGTGTTATGTCCCAAATGAAAATAACTAATGGGACACATACTCCCAGTAAATAAAGAAATAAAGCCACTCTTGAGTTTATAAACCTTTTTAATTTAAATTGTAAAATATTTCATCATTTTAAAAGAAAATTATCAGATATTAAGTATTTTGCGAGAACCCATTGCAAATTAGTAATGGGTGAAAGAAATTTATTTTTATATTGTAATTTTATTTTGTTCTTTTGCACGATGATACAAAGGAGAAAAGAAAGTCATGTAGTTTGCTATTCCAATGATTTGGCGGAAAGCCACTGACCACTCAGGCACTTGCTACTTCTGCAAGGTGAACACTTCTTAACCATCAGACTTGCAAGAATGCATCTGCTATTATCTATCTGGACCTTCCACCATCAATCTTCCCGGTCCCACGCTACCCTGAGGTCTCAGTAAACACCCCTCTGAGAGAGAAGCCGTTTTCTGAAAAGAACAGCAAGCCACAAGAGGAGGAAGACGTTGTAGATTCAGATTACAATACTATCCCACACCAAAAAGACCTCAACAACTTGATAAAAGATCTTAGTCTCTCAAAGTCCAAATGCCGAACTTTTGATGTCTAAGCTTAAGCAATGGAAGTTGTTAGATGAAAGTTGTTAGATCAGAAGAATCATCATATAACTTTTTCAAGCGTCTTGACCCAACAAAATGGTCTCTGTTTATGTCTCAATGGGACCATTCTGTTCGAGGGAATCGGAATCGCATGTAACCCGAACGAGTGGCGCTTCTTCATTCATTGACAGCTTGTCCAGGATTCCCAAAGCAGCGCTACTCCATAACAGGTAAATGTATCTTTCTCTTTCCCTGGCTTACTCGAATTTCCTCAAAGCGGAATGCAGGAGCGTGCAGACCTTGCTAGAAACCTTGAAGTATAATGAGTATAGCTGAAAGGTTATCGGAGATTTCAAAATGTTGGCATACTTCCGGATGTGTTTCCAAAGGGTATTTACCAAGTTTCTTTGTTATTCTCGCCTTGAAAATAGCATGAATACGGCTGCCCACTCTCACATGTGTCATGATCACAGCGGATCGAGATCTCTGTGAGGAGAAGTAACGTCAGGTGTGAGCCACTAATGGGCCTACGGAAGGTGTTGCTCCTACCACTGCACAAATAAAATTGGGCCTTGTGAAATAATTTGTCACACCTCTTGATAAGGAGTTTGCGCCTCCAAGTACCTTCAAGACTTCACACCTAAGCTGTCTAAGGCAATGCTGAAAGTAGCTGTCTTCGTTGGAACACCTATAATGAAGATTGTAAAGGACATTGAATTGTCTATGAAGTTCAGTAGAAAGGAGAAAGAAACTTGAGAGATCTTTTTCACAGTGATTCAGGTTTATCTAGTCAATCGCAAGACCGAAAATTATATGGAACTGGCTGAGACTCTGGTGAAGAACTACGGCAAAATTAGCGATAGGATGTTCTTGAAAGTCTATATCCTTGGCGCTCATCTTGATAAATTCAAGAACATCGAAACCTACTCAGATGAGCAACGTTAGCCTTTCTACGAAGATATACTGAACTTTGAACCCCGCTACCAGGAAGCGTATAAGGAAAACATGATGGTAGACTATATTTGGCTGCTGATATGTGAAAGCAATTTACATCACAATCGCAAATATAGAAAGGCTAATCACATCAAATATTTTGTATTCACTTTTGTATAACTTTAGTATAAATACAGGATAATCTTGTTTCATCTTTTTTTGTTTTTCTTATCTTATGGGAATAAAAAGGTTACAAAAGTAAAGCTTGAAAATGATAAAAACCATTTTCTATAACTTCTAAACCTCAGCAATTAGGAAATTACAATAAATATTTAGGAAAATAAAACGTGTTATTGAATTATCCTTTAGCAATACAAAAACAAGGTTTTTTTTTATTTTCTTAAAATAATAAAAATTCATTATTTGCATTCTTCAAGATGGCTCTATATTCGTACATATGAGTTTACTGGTTTATGTACGCACATGATGCTGAATCTTTTTAATTTTCATCAATTATATTCTTTCCAAATCCACAAATTCTGGTTGACATTTGTTATGAAATCTGTCATTTTCCATAACTTTTGAAACCCTTGTTTACTCTCGGCAAATTTCTTTTAAATTTCCCCTGAATCCTCTGTATTTTAAAGATTTGCTCCCAATTGAATGATTTCCACTTGAATACTCCTATTTACTTGACTTGAAAAAATAAAGAAAATTGGCAGCGTTTGTGCGGAAAAAGGGGGTCGCTACTGGAACGCGGTCTCCCGCATGCGAGATGCAAGTCATGCCTGGAAGATCTCCATCTGATGATGCGGCTTTGACCTAGTAATCTCTTTTTCCATGTCTCCTAATGCCCTCTTTCTCTTCACGCCCGGACGTCTTTCAACTCTAATTCCGGCCAATTCGTCAAGCTTACATGGATGTGAAGTGACTCGGAAGAAGCCTAAATATTCACTAGTCTTTTTATTCTTTTCTTTACAGAATGTAGTTTAGAATTTGGATCGACTCGTTGTGGATGTATGGTAGTTATCTTTCATTACGATTCTTTGTTATACATCTATTCAAAAGGGTTTGTTGATCAATAAAGACCTTTTTAAAAGGTTTGTAGGTATGAACAAAGATTAATTTTATAATGAAATGAAAAAAATAGTACCATTAGTGGTAAAATTGTATTTTGTGATGGATGAGTATTAAAAATTCTATCAACTTGGTGAAAGTCTTTGTTACTTAATTAAAACTATGATGCTATAACCAACGAGGGCACCTCCGCTAGAGAGTTTGTAAAAAAAACATATTGTTAGGGGTTTTGTCACCGAGCTACACTCATTTTGTAGGTTTTTTTTTTATTTCTCAGCGACTACCTACTGTTTAACGTGGGTTCCGAACCATGCAGCTGTACAGCGTATGGTAGCTGCAATGAATGCGACCAGGAAAGTTTGAAACGAGAGATTTGTAACGAGTGGTAGAGATGGAAGTGAGAATGTGAGAAAGATAGCTCCAGAACCATCTGTGGATGTTGAGCCCGGGAGTGTACGCAGGCCTCTAGATGTAAACTGCAGCATGGTTTATCATCCTAGAATTGATGACAAAACTGAAATAATCCCGTAAGAAAAAAACATCTCATTTATCTTCCATCACTTCTACACCCATTTAGAGCGTATCCCTCCCTTATCACTCTCACTTGTGCCTTCCATTCGATTCATTTATTGCCTTCCCTATGTTCTCCCTTTCATTCACCCTCTTGGATTGGATGTACTCTCGTCTAATTACAGCAGTTCCTTTTGTTTCTAAGTAACTCAAAATCACTCGGCCCCATGGGGGGGGGGGGAAACAGATGTTCGAAGGCCTTAGAAAACAAAGGCTGTGAATTTCAAGCGGCTCAAGTGAATAGACGCAGATTTTGATCTTTCGGAAGAGGTGAATTTGCCTCGTCTGGCCCCCAGGGCCGTCGCCGTGGCCTTTAAGGGCCCCCTGCACCTTTTTGCTTCAAGGCCTCATCCCTTCATACTTCATAATCTACGTACCTTTTATTCATAGCTATACTTTACTTTATTCTATCTAAAGTTCAATATTCAACGTTATCCTAGTGACCCTAGAGTACACAAAGCCTATTTAGGTAGGGACGTTCGTGGTACAATGTAATATTTTTACAAGAACTTTTGAAATTCAATGTATTACCATTTTATTACTTGAAACTACCAGTTAACATATATAGTTTATTTCTTCTTCAACATCTTAACCAAAGTAAATAGATAACTCAAAGTACTTCGATCTTAACATCGGGCCCTACAACCGTGGAAGCCCCCTGCGACTGCAGGGGTTGCAGGGGTTTAGCAACGACCCTGCTGGTACCCAAATAAGAGCTTCGAAACAAGATCCTTAGAAGATTCGGTGAATCGACGGCAGCTACAAAGGAAGTGAAATAAGTTAATAACTATCACAAACATAAAACCGGATCTTTTACGTTTCCTATTTTCCCTAATTGAGATATACAGGTTTCACACAATTTCATTTATTTTTGTTCTCCATTATAAATAGAGAAAATAAAATTCCTAGTGTTTCTCTTTCCTAAAAATTACCGATAAAACTCCTTTATCAGACATGGGGGAGTGGGGGGGGGGAATTCTCGCCAAGGACATACTGTACAATAAAGCAACGTCGGAACCCTTATATTGGTATCATATCATAATATATGTCCATCCGAGGTTAGTTTGAGAGCAATACCCATATTTAGGGTGGGTAGGGGAGATACAGATGGGTAGGCCCATTTACTTTATTGTTATTGATCTACGCAAGAACCTGGTAACTTGATCACATATTGGATTGTCGCTAATAAATCGACGCGGAAAGAACGGAGACCCTCATCTCGATGGACGTGTGTCTGGGAAACGCATCTGACTCATAATTTGGTGGGGCCATGATTCGTTTAGGAAGGAGGGTCATATGCAAGGAATTACCGCTCGTCGAGACTTGGCGAACCCGTCTTGTGGAAGGATTTTCATCGAATTATGTTCACTATGTGATCCCGTCAGTGAATTTTTTTTCATTGAAAGGTTCCTGACAATTATGGATGGAAATAGAGAAAAATTGATTGTGGGGAGCGAGTGTTAGGGAGAAAAAGGGGTGATGACATAGATCTGGGAAGAAAGGTACCAATTCAATAAAGCAGACAAGCCAAAAGACTAAAAAAGGTCGGGAGAAACGAGCTGGTAAACACCCTAAGAAGTACAGAGAACAGTTCTAATACTCAAACTCAACATGCTTGTTACATGACAGCATCATCGCGAGGAGGGCGTCTCGCCCTTTGCGCCAAATGAGAGGACACTCAACTGGAACTAAACTCATGGTTAATTTGCCGTAAATTCATAAGAAAATTGAAGTTGCCATTAAGGCAGATTGGCGGCGCAGAATGAATTCAATCTTCACAAGTGCAGTCCTGATCCAAAGCCTTTGTTGATGTACGAAATATTGTGAAGCTCTTGACCACCTGTCTCTGAATCACTTACAAAAATTAACGAACCACTAAACAGACATTATGACATTTCATAATATTTCGTTCGCTTTTCGATTCTTTGCGTAAGAGGCGGTCGTTCAAACGAGTTTTATATATTATTTTTTACATTTTGATGTGGTATTTTTGGTCGTAGGAGCTGAAATATAGCTTATAAATGAATGCAAATTTGCATATGCATTGGAAAAACATAGAAGTGGACGAAATATATTCAGTAGTCTTGTCTACCCTGAGCCAAAATTGGCGTTTCGAAAAATCTCATAATCGTTCCCTAAGGAACAAGACCAAAAAGAACGGGAAAAAAAATGTTCGTTCGTCATTCCTCCTCATTGCATAGTGGCTTTCCAAGTTTCGCTATCGACGAACTCGGACGTAATGCGATATCGTACTAAAATCTCATTAGAAAACAATAGAGCGATCGGCCGCCCCTACCGACAGATGTTCTCCTCATCTTGTTCCATTCCGGTCTCTTTGTAATCCTTGGCGTTCTGTTTGTGTTGGTGAGCAAAGCCCCTGCCATACATCCTCCCTTTCAGCGCCGTAGTTATTCTCACCCAGCAATGGTTTCTGTGCCCGCAGATCGAATCCCTTTGCACCTGATAACCATAGAAATCGCTTCACTCATGGGATCTATTTATTGGATGTAGTTACCAAACACTTTTTAACTTTCTCTAAATTAATTTCCCATTATAGTAATTCCACCGTAGTTATTAGGAGGTTGATCAATAGGTCATATCTACATAATGTTCTTATGGGAATAGTATACCATAGAGGAGTCTAAAAAAGCATTAAGCTGTATAACAATGTTTAAGGGCTCAAAATTCCTTTTATTGACCTAAAAAGTTTTCTCTTTCGAAATCACGTAAAATTTAAGATTTGTCTCTTACTTCATATCCACTTGGATGCTCAAGGCGATTAGTGGCATTAGGGAAGTTTTTAACATCGGCATCTCTAGAAAGCTCGTGATGGAAGATTCATTCCATATTTTGTTGTCAAAATAACTCGCATAAAGAAGCCTTTATTTAAATTTCAACTTCAAAAAGGCAACACAAAATAAGTCTTATTTTTATTTTTATTCGCATTCTTCATGGTCATTTACGCGGCCATAAATCCAATAATAGAGAATCCATTGAATGGAATTTTTCATCCTTCCTCATAAATAAATTTCACAATAAAACCTGCAAAACTGAATCTCCCCTCTGCTTATCACTGAGCTATGATTTGCTTTCTATGAAGAAGTCCGTTTAGGAGGACTATCCACGTTTGAAACTGCTGTCTAAATGCTTCTTCTTTGGTTATAATTATGAATTATGCAAGAAGGATTCTCATAAAATGGTCAGATGCACATCTTGAGACGTTCTTAATGCAATTATGGATGTAGAAGATGCAGCCACGCGGAACGAGAAGAAGAGAGACGAAAACGAAAATGAATTAATGACCAAATTAATTACGTTGAAGGGGTCGTAAAGATGAAATTTAAGAGATAAACTCACAATCAACCATCTGTGTGGAGAACTTAGCCCCGCATTCAGCTTGCCAGAAGGAAGCAAAAACTCTTTAAAAACGCTTCCAGAAACCTTGCCTGATGCAAAAAAAAAAAATCATTTCTTTTGCGGCTCTGAAATACGTTTTGGTATGATTTTACGACCTCGTTACAAATTCTAAAATGAAAAACCTACAATGGCAGAATTAAAAATTAAATAGAGAGCTTTAGGATTAATATGGCACCATGGGTACAGTACAGGAAGACTTAAACAGTGATTATAGCTAAATTTAACTTAAAATGGTAAGTTAAACTCTGAAATTGAGTTTTAAGGCTTATTTTTGGATGATTGAAAGGACGAGAAATTAAAAATAAAAATATTTCATTTACTCATCCTAAAGGGTTATGGCAAATTCCGCGAAAAGAAATTTAGTTATAGAAGAAGGATCTGTAATCCCAGTAAATAGGTTGATCCTACTTACACACCAGCGGGATTTGGTGCCATATAGAGTGAAACGTTGCTTTCTTTATCAACAATTATCCCGTAATCAGGTCGGTTGCCCCATACGGGAGATCGTGACGTAGAGAAACCTACCTTTTTAATCGCATCCACGCGACTTTTATAAGTTAGTATGTCGGTTCGTAGGTCGGTCGGATTGTGACCAGTTTACTTTTCAATGAGTTTTTAAAAGTTTTGAAGGTCGTAAGGTCATATGGCCATATGTCAGAATAATTGAAAGCACGCGACTTATGTATGTTGACCTTGTTCTTCTGTTATGCCAGATTTCGTTTCATACCTAACAATCAATCCAATACAAATACGTTTTAACATACATCTCATTGATAAACTGAACTTAATGAGTGAAAACCAACGAAGGCATCTTGCCAAATAGTAAGACGAGAAGTTAGTAAAGAAATTGGTGATAATGGGGAACGTGAAAGAGTGGGAGATCTATATAAGCCGAGTATTCTAAAGAGGAGGCTAACTGGGGAGGATCGCAACACTCCAGAAGGTACCGTGCCTTTAATGATGCCTGTCTTCGGGTGTTATGAGAGAGAGGACACGACAATCTTACAGATGCCCTGTGTAGCATGATTTACCATGCTGCAGCTGTCATTCCAGGGGTGGGACAACTTAATAAAATAGTATAATAATTAGTAGAATATAATTATGGAAAAATTTTGAAATACTTTGACTTGTTGTTGTGTGGTTGGTAATGAATGTAATGTAATGCTTCACTTTCACTCCATCTCTACTCCTGGTCAATGTGTAATTCGCCGAATAGAATCCATATTCGGGTCAACGTTACGACGGCTGCAATACGATCTAGATACGCGTGGTTCGGAGCCCACGTTAATCAGTAGGTCCTACGGAAAAATAAAACGCAAGAGTATAAATCGGCAGTAAAATCTACAAATTATTTATCATCACTAACCCTATTATTTAAGAAGGGTTTTTGTTTAGTATTTGAATAATAATTTCATCTTAGTTTGGTTATGACTTATGTTTTTTATCATAATTATTTCTAATAATTCTTTTATAATATTAAACAAACAAAATGGTGAAGTTCAGAAATAAATATAAGTATCGAAATTTTATGACTTTTTTAAACCCAAAGAATTACAAATGGTGAAGTTCCCCAAATTTATTTTTACATATCTTGTATTCTATAACTATATTTTAGCAACGTGATATTTGAAAAGGGGAGAAATTTAGTTTAAAGTTCCTTTTTAAAATTATTATAATTGGCGAAGTTCCGAAAATTTATAAAAATTTAACCATGGCTGCTTTTTTTTAGATTTTAAATTTTAATCATAGTAGCGAAGCGCTAGCTTCCCTTAGGGGGTGTCGTAGAATTCTTTCTGATAAAAACCCTACTTACCTGACACCACTTTTATTTAGTGTCGTAGAATGCCCCCCCTTTTTTTATATATTCTAAGAGTGCTAAGAGAGTGTCTAATATATTGATATTATAAGAATATCGTAAAGAACAGAGCCGTTCTGCAACACGTAAGGATATATATAAGAGAAACGAACATTAATCCCCAAATAAACTTATATTTTATCTTTAACCATTGAATACACAACCTTTATACATTAACTACAGCAATACTCTAAATATTATTATAAAAAAGAATTAATTAAATTAGTTGACCCACAAAATTAAGTTAACGTTTTCTCTACACAAAACAATAATATAAGAATTAGGCTTACGGACTCATGTGGAGTTTAAAGGGCCTCAGAAATGTTATTGACTCACGACGCGTGCCGTGTGTCCAGTTGTAGATGGGAGAAATTCCACGGTCGTTTTGGCGAGGGTAGCAGCTGGGGGGTCCACACGTTCTTCCAGGGGGGGAAGGGTTCTTCAAGGACGAGAACCAATACGGTGCTTTATGCAACACCTAGGCAGTCGTGGTCTCTCTGGCGAGAGTGAGTCGAACTTGTTTCTTAAATCAAGTTAACTTGGAGTGCGGTGTGATCACCGAGTAACGAGCTCGAGGAGGAGCTTTTCTCCTTCGTTACTTATTTCCTTATGGACGAGGACTGAACTCGGGAGAGTCTTCTTCAAGGGCGAGGATAACGGAGGGGGGTTTCTCTGGCGAGAATAAGTTACTTAAAGTTTGGTGTGGCCACCGAATAACGGGCTCGAGGGGGAGCCTTTTCCTTCTTCTTTTCTTAATTCCTCAAGGACGAGGAATACCCCTGGTGTTTACGGTGCACCAGGATATGAGGAGTCTCTCTGGCGAGAGTAAGTTGAACTTACCAAAGTTAACTTATCGTTTGGTTTGATAACCAGGGACTTAGCTCAAGGATGAGCTTCTTCTTAGCCCCTTAAGGTAGGTAGCCCTGCCTCTCTTGCAGGGTACTTCTTGGTCTGGCGAGCCAAGTACTCTACCTCTCTAGTCTCGGTAGTTCGGTTTGATCCGAAGACTTCGTCACCTAGAGACTGACGTATACTACCACCTTCTTCTTTTCTTAATTCCTCAAGGACGAGGAATACCCCTGGTGTGTAAGGTGCACCAGGATATGAGGAGTCTCTCTGGCGAGAGTAAGTCGAACTTACCAAAGTTCACTTATCGTTTGGTTTGATAACCAGGGACTTAGCTCAAGGATGAGCTTTTTCTTAGCCCATTAAGGTAGGTAGCCCTGCCTCTCTTGCAGGGTACTTCTTGGTCTGGCGAGGCAAGTACTCTACCTCTCTAGTCTCGGTAGTTCGGTTTGATCCGAAGACTTCGTCACCTAGAGACTGACGTATACTACCTTCTTCTTTTCTTAATTTCTCAAGGACGAGGAATACCCCTGGTGTTTAAGGTGCACCAGGATATGAGGAGTCTCTCTGGCGAGAGTAAGTCGAACTTCCTAAAGTTCACTTATCGTTTGGTTTGATAACCAGGGACTTAGCTCAAGGATGAGCTTTTTCTTAGCCCCTTAAGGTAGGTAGCCCTGCCTCTCTTGCAGGGTACTTCTTGGTCTGGCGAGCCAAGTAAACTACCTCTCTACTCTCGGTAGTTCGGTTTGATCCGAAGACTTCGTCACCTAGAGACTGACGTATACTACCTCGATTTTCCTCAGAGTTCCTCATTTATACCTCGCACCCCCACTGGGGGAGTGGTAAGGGGGAGAGGGGCTTGAGGACGGCCCCAGGAGAGTTCTTTTTCCAAACGGTCTTTCCCACGAAGTCAAACATCGGCTCCTCATTAGCCTTCGAGATTGGGAGAAACACGTCTCCTATTTCTTATTTGACGTGAAACTGGATCTCACTCTCCTGGGGGAGATCTTACATTTTGACCTTTAGGGTCTTTCATGGCAGCGAGTTGTGCCACGTTGTGGTTACGCTTTTGACTCGCCGATGCCTGGGGCGGATGTCCTTGCGGTAACCGCCTTGGGCCTGCTTCACGAGTGAACGGGGGGGGGGGATGACCATTCTTCTACAGGGGGATTGGCGAAGCCATTGCCTGGTCTTTCTAGAAAAAAGGTCAATATATCTAGGTTGCGTGGTCTCAATTATCTCCGAATAAGACCTTCAAAACTTTCAATAATCCCTGGACTAATCTTGAGAAGAATTCGACAATTATATCATTTAAAAGATAATTTAAAACAACATAAGGGTTTTAAATTTAGTTAGAATCGACCGACTAGTTATGATGTTATTGCCAAAAAAGCCATTCAAAAGTAAAATCGCTACATCAGACAGACCGACCTACGGACTGACCTACGAACCCACATAGTAACTTATAGAATCGAGGTCACGTGACTAAAGATATAATTTATCTCTAAGCGTAAAAAGCGACTTGTTTACTCAGAATGAAGAGAAATACTGCTGCGATCCACAAAGAATATGTTCATTAAGCCGAAAAATCGTAGACAGACAAGGACGAATAAAAGGAACAAAGAGACAAAATGAGGAGAAATAATAAAATAAAGTTTAGTATTAAAACTGCCCATACCATGTTAATCTAAGTAGTAGTGATGGTAGGATTAAAACGGGAAGACACTCGTATGAAGAGAACAGGTACCTAAAACTACGATTAAAGAACCCCTTTTACGGAATCACAATCAAAGAGGGATTTATTCGATTCAATGTGGCATTTTGAAGTTAAAAACAATACGAATGACGCAAGTTTAGAGTGAGTATGAAGTATTTGCTTTGTGGCCAAGGAAACCCCACTTGAGGATTAGCGAGAATGATATTCATTGCAGCAATGAGGAAGCAACAAAGCCAACGAGGCCACGACGAGCTCAGTACAAAAGCTGCCGAGTCGTAAAAAGCTACGACTCAGTGACGAGAAAAGCCTTTGGATATTTGACTCCCCTTCTTCTGCCTCAACCACGATATGTGCGTACAGTCATCGACCACATCAGGAGAAGCGTGTTCCATGTGGCATGGGAGATGATGTGACCTAAAGTAATAACCAGCTCTGCCCTCAAATAAATCGTAAATTTATGGTAAAACGGGTCGTTTTAAAGTATAGAATAAAAATATATTTCAATGAAAAATTGTTTTCACTTTTTTTTATTATATATATATATAAATTTTCATTTATTTATAATTATTGTTTAGATTGTCAGCAAAGTTGGTAGGATAGGACATGCCCGTATATATTCGGGCAAGACTGTATGAGGGCAAATTAGTTAACTGGTGAAAAACGAACAGAATTAAGTGATAGGTCTTAAGAAAATACAAACGATGTTGCAAGCATAAATAAATAAAAGATACAGATAAGTGTCGAAAGCGGAATAAATAAATTTAACCCAAAGGAGGAAGAAAATAAAATAAAGATCGAAAACCTTAAAAAGAATTTTTTTAACGCTCCATCTGGCGACTGCCTACTAGCACAAAAGTTACCGTAATCACCTTACAGCTAGATAAAAAACACCAACAAACAAATATGCAAAAGAACAAAAACTAAAAACAAAAGCAAAGAACAAAAAATAAAAACAAAAGAAAAAAACAAATAAGCAAAAACAAAACAAGAAGCAAAGACGCAAGAAGAAAGATGTACGCTCCGCGGTCGGGAGAAGAGGTTGGGGGGGGGACCCCCTGCGCAGGAATATGAGACCTACAACAGAGTGAAATAAAATGGAATATGAGACCTACAATAGAGTGAAATAAAATGTAATATGATACCTACAACAGAGTGAAATAAAATAGAGGAGGCCACCCTCCTCCAAAAAGTCAGATAGGCCTCAAGTCTGTGTACAGGAACCCGTCCCAAGTACAAGGGACAAGCGGTAGCGACCCCGCTCGTCCCGGGACCGGGACAAGTAACGTGCGCGGAGATCGCCCAAACTGGGACATTCAACAAGAATGGGCCGAACAGTCTGGGGGACAACGCAGTCGTTCAATAAAGTGCATGAGAGCGCTTCATCAAATGGCGGTGCGTCCCGCGAGTGTGTCCAATTCGAAGACGACAGAAAGCAGCCTGAAGCCGTGGCGACACTGAGGAGTAGGTACATGGGAACGGTAGCGACGCACTGGCACGCCGCAACTTTAAGTTTCCCTCGGCCGTCTTCCATTTTATTTGCCAAACAGCAACGCCAAATGCTCTGTTAAAAAAAATCAAAGACGTCAAACAATCTCCCTCACGTCTAGTACCGTAAGAGTCTTGTTGGAAAGTCCATGGTAAGGTTTTTAAAAAGTTCTAATACAAAACCTTTGTTAGAGAGGAAAAGGAATGTGATCAATAAATGCCGTTTCATCAATGCTTTTACCAAACTATCAGTTCATCTTAAGTCCTAAATTGGCTTTGATTTTTATATTAAAGCTATTTTTTTATATATCCATGTCAAGTAAGTAAGAGGGAAAAGAACAGGCAAAAGAAAAGAGAATGATCAGAAAACAGTAGAAAATTTCCTACAACGACTTCATTCCTGGGTTCTGGGGCCGGATGAACACATCGAAAGTCATAAGAATAAATTTGTTTGAAGAGAAGAAGAACGCAAAGGGCTTGATTTTAATCTCCCTGCGCGGGAAATTTGGAGGCTAATGAGTAGAGTTCACCCCTGTCATTTTAACAAAATTCAATACCATTTAGAACGTCTCAAAAAACAGACAAATTAAGAATACCTTAAAATGTTATACCTCAAAATTGTTCAAATTTCATATACGTGCATGAGAGAGAGGAGGGGGAGGTTGGGGTGGCAGAGAAGGAAACAAACAGACACACAGGCAGCGACGACAAAGAAAAATTATTCTTTAAAGATCTTTACATATAGAAAGCCAACACCTCATCAATTTTGACCAACAAAACGAGCAAGTATTTCAAGGCTTTTCATCTCGGAATTTTAGAGTAAGTTAAGACCAAAAAATGAAGATTTTTTCTCGTTCATTTTTTGGAAACATCTTTTAAATCCTCATTTAGAAGAATAATTTGACGTTAAACAGGGTTTCGAAGATTCTCACTTATTCTTAGACTTTCTTTTTTTGCTGCTTTATTTCGACAAAATGTATGTACATCACAGAAATGAGAATAGGGTAAGGACTTTGTCAGACAGTGCTTAATAATTTTGATTGATTGTATAAAAGGAGTTTGTGGGATTTGTTTCATTCTCGAATGTAAACAGAAGTGATTTAGACGTGATTTTTGTTGATTGGTAGCTCATCCTAGATTCCAAAACTTAGTGATTTATTGAAAAGAAATAGGAAACTGGTGCTCATTAAAGATAAAAGACTAGAGGGATTTTTATTTGAAAAATGATTAAAGTTCATGTTCGGGAGAGTAAAGCGATAAAACTCCAGTAATTAATAAGTACATAAGAAATTCGTTTCAAAACCTCTAATTTGGTATGGAATTGCATGGCGCATATCGAGAAGGGATGGATATCGCAATTTTAATAGAAACCAACGAATGTATGAAATAGCGAGATTTATTTGTTTAATAATTACATACGAGGTTATTAATATGAATAATATTCACTGCATTTAGAGGTAATTTAAATACAGTTGCCTGTGAAAGAATGATTCTTACGATATTGAAAGAAAAAATGGGAAACCTCTTCAAATTAGTCCATGTAGTTTTTGACAGAATTAGCAATGGTGCTTTTATTTTTCAACCTTCTCATTTTATTTGATTTTAGGTCCATATTTAAAGAGATATTAAGGCAGTCAAAATATTTTAGAACATAAAACTTATTTTAACATACATCATTCTTTTTTCTCATTCAGGTCCATCTATGTACGGGTAGAGTCGCCTTCAGAAACCCATAGACTACGGTGGGGAGCCCTTCGAGGGAACTTCTTTTAACGGGGACGTCTCTCAATTTTGCAGGTAACGGAGTATTTGCTCTCTGCCCCCCCGAATGGGGTTTTTATCTCTAGGTATTAAGGAAGGAAATCTGTGAGTTCAGTAAATCATGAATGGATATTAGGCTTCATTTATCTATGGCTATTTGTTTACCTCTTAGTTGAGTTCAGTAAACTATTGATAAATATTCAACTCTATTTTTGTAGGCGTATTTGTTTACTTCAGTTGAGTTCATCAAGTCATGAATCAATATTCATCTCTAGTTATGTATAGGTATTTGTTTACCTCATTTACAGGTTAATTGTTACCTCACTTGAGATCGGTAAACCACGAATAAATATTCAGCTCAATTTATGTAAGGATATTTGTTTACCTCTTGTTGAATAGATATTCAGCTCCATTTATGTAGGCGTATTTGTTTACTTCAGTTGAGTTCAGAAACCCATGAATAAATATTCAGCTCAATTTATGCACGGGTATTTGTTTACTTCATGTACGAGTTATTTTTTACCTCGGTTGAGATCAATAAATCCTGAATAAATATTCAGCACCATTTTTGTAAAGGTATTTGTTTTCCTCATTTGAGGTCGGTAAACCATGATTAAATATTTGAAGAAATATTCAACTCACTATATGTACGGGTATTTGTTTACCTCTTAGTTGAGTTCAGTAAAGCATGACTAAATATTTAGCTCCATTTGTGTACGGGTATTTGTTTACATCATGTAGTGGTTATTTTTTACCTCGGTTGAGATCGGTAAACCATGAATAAATATTCAGCTGCATTTATGTATGGATATTTGTTTGCCTCAGTTGAGTTCAGTAAACAATGCATGAATATTCAGCTCAATTTATGTGCGGGTATTTTTTTTACCTCTTAGTTGAGTTCACTTAACAATGATTAAATATTCAGCTCCATTTGTGTACGGGTATTTTTTTACGCCAGTAGAGTTCAGTAAACCATTAATAAATATTTAGCCTCATTTAAGTATGGATATTTTTTACCTCAGTTGAGTTCAGTAAACCATAAATAAATATTTAGCTCCATTTATGCACGGATATTTGTTTACTTCACTTAAGTTCAGTAACCTATAAATAAATATTCAGCTCCTTTTATGTACGGGTTATTTTTCTTTATCTCAGTTGAGATCGGTAAACCATGAATAAATATTCCGCTCCATTTATGCACGGATATTTGTTTACCTCAGTTAAGGTTAGTAAACCATGAATAAATATTCCGCTCCATTTATGCACCGATATTTGTTTACCTCAGTTAAGTTCAGTAAACCATGAATAAATATTCCGCTTCATTTATGCACGGATATTTGTTTACCTCAGTTAAGTTCAGTAAACCATGAATAAATATTCGACTCCATTTATGGACGGATATTCGTTTACCTCAGATAAGTTCAGTAAACCATGAATTAATATTCCGCACCATTTATGCAAGGATATTTGTTTACTTCAGTTAAGTTCAGTAAACCATGAATAAATATTCCGCTCCATTTATGCACGGATATTTGTTTACCTCAGTTAAGTTCAGTAAACCATGAATAAATATTCCGCTCCATTTATGCACGGATATTTGTTTACCTCAGTTAAGTTCAGTAAACCATGAATAAATATTTCTATTGCGGGCTTATGTCATCTTTCGAGCGGTCCATCTTCTTATTTTTCCTGGATCAAAGTTCAGGTAAACTTTTATTATATTAGTTCTAAATTACCACAATTGAGTCAAAGTGGCGGTAGGCGTGGGATTTAATTAGGATTGGTTAGAAGTGCTTGAGAGGATTATTATTTCAGGTTTGCATAATTCTAAAATGCTGTTAAGCAGAATCTCGCGCCACAAAGATCAAATCACAAAATTAATGGATGCAACCATTGGACTCCAATATCAGAAACGGATTCAATGAGTAATATTAATTTTATATAAAGGAAATAATCGAAATAGTTTAGTAAAATATACTAAATCCCTAGTATCAAGTTCATGATTGAACGGAAATTAATTTTTAACAAAATTTAAGGTGATGAATGTTAAATATGGTAACAAACTCGCGTTAAATTACTAGCCCTGTTGACATTGCCTGAAATAAAATTATCATATCTTTTTTTTTATAAATTCTTTTTTGTCAGTTCGAATTTTCCTGTGTCTAATAAAAAAACTAAGCAAAGGTGGCATATCTTTATAGTGTTATTTTACGGAATAAAAACAGAATCCAGAAGGATCCTTTAAGACGAATGAGGTGCAACGTAAAAGCAAAAACTAAAAGGAAGAATAAAAGAAAATGACCTCTCCCTGGATTGAGTCATGGAAAATTTATTCATGGAAGAGCAAAAAATATAGTTCCTTACAAATGGATTTTCCTTGTGTACTTACTTCAACGATTCTTTGGCGGGTGGATATGCGTAATAGCAGTGTAATGGAAAAATCACTTAATAGAATCATGTTTTTATTTTAAAGGTCCTCCTTGATTCCTTGATTTTCTTAACATCACAGAAAACAGGAGCCTGCATAAAACCACGTGAACATAGTTTCGCTAAATCTACCAGTTAGCATCAGTTCGGAAAATTTGTAGTGGTGAACCGAATGGACTATACATTGTAGTCTTTTGGTTGTAAATTTACAAGCAAAGGCTCACCGTTTTCTCTTTGGTCTAGAGTTGATTTTATGGCAGTCGCCTTTGTCAGCAGCTAAATGGGTATCTATGCGCTCTACAATGAATGTATTTTCAATGGCTGTTCCTGCCTAATATACATGAGTATCTACATTTCCATTAGAATTGATTTGAGAGCATTAATTTGCAATTAGTGAAAAGAGAATCAGAACTTTAGCGAAATTCTGCTATCGATACAAATGAGAAATTCCCAACGCTGCATTTATGAATTACCTATATCAAATGAATGTGAGCGCAAGTATGAAGTTAAATACACCCATACATGTGAGCGCAAGTATGAACTTAAGTACACCCATAAACACAAGAGATGAACAGCCTAAATCTACCGTAATTTTCTTTTATATACTACCGAGAAAAATGAGAGAACGATTTTCCTCTATTGAAATATTTTCAAGAATATGATGAGTAGGTAAATGACATTTACAAAGTACATAAAAGCAAACATTTAATATATTTTATGAAGATTTCATATAATATAATCGTTTATTGAAGAAATTAAGCTGAATAAACTAACAAAATAGAATATTGACACGTGCAAAATAAGAGAACAATTTTTTTCAGGAATATTCTACAACTTCTTGAAATCGACTAGCAACATTTTGTTCAGTAGGTAAAGAACTGTACAACTGCTATTGTTGTCTTACTCATTGGGCACAGATGCCACCAAACTTTAACGTGAATTATGAGCTCGGTCAGAGAATTGTTTCCTTGTAGACTTCGAGGAGGACTCCTTCTGCGATTTCAAGAGAAATAGGAAGGTCCAAGAGTGTGATTTGGCACGTTCTGAAGATATACAATGAAAAAAAACCCGATAAATCTCCTGCAAAAGTCGGTCGACCCCACATAACCACCGAAAGATTCGTTTGCCACTGCAGCAGGAATTTCTTGAAAAATTAAGAGTAATAATGGAAAGTAAGTGAACCGTTTCACAGTGTCCCATCCCCTCAATGTATCTGGTTTAAATGCTCGTTCTCCAATCATCAATAAGAAGAACCAGAAGGTGAGACTCGAATATACTAAGGAGCATATATTGGGGGGGGGGGAGGGATCAAGAAGATTGGGAGAGAATTAATTTCAGCGACGAAACTAAATTTAATTTAGTTGGATCTGATGGCAGAAGATTTGTTAGACGCGCTGCAAGTGACAGACTTAACCCGAAATGTGTTAAAAAATCTGCCAAGCATTGAAGAGGAGGTCATGCTATGGAGGATGTTTTCGTCTCTAGGAGTTGGTCCGCTAGTGCAAATGATTAGAACGGTAAATGCGAATATGTACTTAAACCTCGTATATCAACATGTTATACCTTCACTCTGAGCATCTATGAACCAGCTATCAGTATTTATGCCGGCAAACGCGCCATGCCATATTACAAAGCGAGCAAAAAATCATTTCGAACAAGAAGATATCGAAATAATGACGTGGTGTGCTCAAAGCCCAGACCTGAACTCAACTTGAGAACCTCTGGAAGATCAGTGGAGACAAAGTTAGAGACCAGTAGCCTTCAATTATGTGATGGATTTATGGACGAAAATTGAGCAAGAATGAAATAAAATCACATCAGAATTTTGCAATAAACTGGATAGGTTCCCTGGTCGTCGTTGCCCCGAAGCAATAGAAAACAAAGGCTTCAACCTCTCAAAATAATTCCTTTGTTTCTAATGTATTTACTTGATAAACAATGATGTGAATGCTCGTTCTCCTGTTTTTGCATGTGTTAATATTTTATTTTTAAGTTTATTTAGTATAGTTCCTTGAATATACGATTGTATCATATGGAATCTTCTTAAAATATATTTAATGCCTTTAACTACCATAGAAATTTCATTAACCTACCAATCATATTTTAAAAATATTTTAATAAATGAAAATCTTTCTCTTATTTTGCTCGGTAGTGTAGTATGAGCAGTAAAGTAATTAAATTTTGAAGGCTCCCTAAAGCTAATTATTTTCTCTAGGCAGAATTATTACTAATAAATGAAATTTCATTTGAATAGCATTTAAAATTTATTAAAGCAATGCACAAACCAATCCAAATAATAAGAGATAACAAATCAAACTAAATGATTACTTATTCTTTGATATATATTAATAAATAAATATACATATTATATATATATATATATATATATATATATATATATATATATATATATATATATATATATATATAATGGAAGATATCACATTGGCGTGATGTATATTAGTGAAAGATAATGGTAAACCACAATATTTGAATCAAGATTTTATTTATAACTATCGGACTAGTCCGATAGTTATAAATAAAGTCTTGATTCAAATATTGTGGTTTACCATTATCTTTCACACACATATATATATATATATATATATATATATATATATATATATATATATATATAATATAGATCAACTATTGCTTATAGACTTGGTTATCGCTCATAAAGCAAAGTGATCATTTTTATATTGTAAACAACGTTTCTTCTATAGAATTATAAAATTATATAGACATGGATACATGTGGACATACACTAAACATCACGTTATACTTTAGTCGTGCTATAAATTATTGCTATACAATAAGTAACAACTGAAATTACAGATAGTTTACAGGCTATGCAGTGATTATGCTCGGAAAAATGAATAATGAAATAGTGTGTTGAGCACACAAACTTTACACTGTATACAGCAAGTAGGAAATAACACTAACCTTTTGTACAACATTCTAGAAAGTAATAAAGGTTTTATAAAAGTCTCGAAGAACACAACAAATACTGTGGAAAGTTATTTACATATAGGTATTTATGCGTATATACAATATTATTTGTATATTAAGTGTTATTTGTCAGAACAGTGGATTAAATGGGGAAACAGATACTCTATAGAAGCTATGATTTATGGCCAAATTGGAATTATGTATATAGGCTTCAAAAATTAGTATCAATGCACGAACATTATTGTTGTACATTCACATACTACATTTCAAGTCAATTAGTCAAAGTCTGACAAATTTATATGAAAAATCTCTAATCTTATCACAAAGTTTCTTTTTAATATAATCAAATGCAGAAAATCGGTCGACTTCGAAATATTGTTTTGTTTTCTGAATGACACGAAGTGTTTTCAC
Source organism: Ceratothoa steindachneri (assembly GCA_963969495.1). NCBI lineage: Eukaryota > Metazoa > Arthropoda > Malacostraca > Isopoda > Cymothoidae > Ceratothoa > Ceratothoa steindachneri. Next base: position 117,536,764 of record OZ018332.1, read on the forward strand.
TAAAAAAATATACCCAAATTGTTTAAAGATGAAAACACTATTTAGTTTTGCATAACTGTTTTGCTTCACTCCTGAGCAGGTCTGCTTGAATTTCTAATAATGAACTTCAATTACCTCTCAGGCCCTGTCTGGTCTCAGACTCTCAAATCATGTCCGACTTTGTCTTCGCGAAACGACTATTTGACGTCAACCTGCTCTTCATCTCTGTCCTGGTGAGCTGTCATGTGCCTGGTTAAGTGGTGACGCTCGCGGAAGGATTCGCCACAGATGGTGCATTTGAGTTTCTCGTTTCGGCGCTTCTTGATCATGTCCGGCTCTTTCTTGTGCTGTGACCGCATGTGGTACACGAGATCGGACGTCATGCGGAAAGAAATGTTGCACTTAGCACATACGTTCTGCGATTGCAAACCCAGAGTAGCCAGAGATGAGGGAATGAGAGCAGAAACGTGTGGCTGTGAGAGGAAAGGGCTCGGCAGCTTAGTAGTGGGAGACACGCCCCCTAAGGGGTAAGGGAGACCGGCAAAGGGTAGTTTGTAGTTGTCTGAGGGTGGAACTATGGAAGATCTGAGTCTCGACAGTGCCTCGGATGTTGAAATGGCGGCGATATCACTGCGAAGGGGCGAAGCTTTTGAGGTAAAGATCTGATGCTGCGACTTAAGATATTCCTCTACCAAGTTGTTGTTAATACTTTCAGCTACGGTTGAAGTGGGCGTGGGGTTTCGAAGGAGTGGGGCGAGGGCGTGCGGCAGGAGAGACGAGCTTCCTATAAGGGGATTCAGCGACTTACTAGTCCCAAGAAGTGTACTCATGGCAGTGAAAGATGTGGACGTTGGTTGCCATGTTGTCTGAGCCAATGACGAGACACCCTCGAGGGTCGACGACACAGAATGGGGAGATGAGTTGGATATCTGCGAGCGCAGAACCTTCGTAAAGGCGCTGCTGTAACTATTTTCCTCCTGGCAAAAAGATGACTTTTGCAAGGGGCTCAGGAGCCCCTGGGGGAACTCTTCCAAAGGAAAAGGCGAAGAATTGGGAATGGGCGGAATATCGTTGAAGCCATTGGAGACCTTTGAGGATGATCTGGAGCCATCTTCTAGTGTAGTTTTGTCACCTACCCCAGTCAAGAACGCTACGTCGAAAGACCGTTTTGAGGGAGAACTTCGCGGCATCGAAGGCGATCCACTGACCGCCAAACCGCGCCAGGACTCAGTCATCATCCTGAAAGCAAAAAAGACCAAATTAACCAAAGCCTAGAATCAAGAATGGCTTAAAATTAATATCTTTCGGAAATACTAAACCTATAATAATACCCTATAATATCAAAACAGAATAAGCGTTAGTTATTAAACACTGTCGTCTCTTAATTTTCACTATATTAAGGCCACGATTAGGTCATAACTTATACACGTTATGAGTCTCAAACATTCCCAAAGACAAGCTTTTGGCAGGCATGAGTCGTCTAATTTCCATCATTCTCTTCTGGATTCTTTCCAGGAGATTCCTATCGAACTGAGTTGGGTCGGGATTTGATCTATTTGAAGGTTTAATCCTGGAGTGATGCATATTGTATCCATCGGAGATCAATATAATGATGGCATGAAAAATCCATGGGTGGTTTGGGAAATATAGGAAACTAGATGATCAGTTGGGGTAAAGAACTTAAATTCAAGTTCTCGACAGATGGGTTTTGTAGTTTTCATATCATATTGTCCGTGGAACATACTTGAGGTTTTCGAGCATGTAATTTGCGCCCCAGACTTGGGAGTAAAAAGGTTTATTCAAGTTGTTCTCGGCATGATTTAGAAGGAGTTATTGCCAATCAATAGCATCATATATGGGTATAACTTAGAACAAATAAATCTAACTAAATATTCATAATTTGATCATCTTATGCTGCAAACAGTCCATTTAGAGGAATACAAAATTTATAAAGACATCCAAACATATGTGTATATAAACATGTCATGTTTATAAATTATAAATAAAATAAACTATTGCTATAGAATAAGTAATAACTGTGCATATAATTCAATTGAATGATAAGCCCTCCTTTATTTTCAAAGCCTATTTACTTGGATTGGTCAAGTTATGAGAAACAGAACCTGAGAAAAATGAACTAATATACATATATACCGATGAAAAAAGCTCACAAAGTGCACGTGAGTCAGTTATGAAGATACACCCAAAAAGGAAAAGTGAAAAACGATTCCGAGCACTTTCGTCTTTATTCTCAAAGACCTGTTCATTCCTTATAACCATTAAACCCTAACCAAACCATAATTTTACATGAAGTTAATTTATTTGAACGTCTCCTTTACCTTTAGTTAGAAGGTGTGTGACTCCTCGGGAGAACATGGAAAAAGAAATCAATAGAAGACCAAAACTAGACGGTAGAGTGTGAGGAAAGCTTAGCACCATCTTTAGAAGGGACATATGTGTCTCTCTGCTTAAAACGCAAAGTACTTAACGAATGCAACTTACCAGTCTTAATTTGTAGAAGTGAAACTTGGATACTAAACATTAAAATCAGACAGAAACCGAGAACGACTCAGAGAAACATGGGAAGATAAATGATAGGAAACCCCGCAGGGACCATAAAGGAAATGCATGGATAAAAACCGAAGCATGAAAGCTGGAATCATAAGAGGATGAAAAATGGGAGGGGTTAGGACATATTGCTAGGATAAACAGCAGAAGAAGGACATTAAAAATCAGAGAGAGAGAGAGAGAGAGAGAGAGAGAGAGAGAGAGAGAGAGAGAGAGAGAGACATACACACACACAAAATACAAACTTGCATCAGTTCGGGGTTGAGAATATTCGCTCAATGTTTCGAGCAACGTGAAGGCTTCTTTGAGAAACCATTGCCTAGTACTGAGATGAAAGAGGTTGATGAAGATGGTAGTGCTAATAATAAATTTCAATAGGAGGGGATCTTCACAATATTTCCGGAAAATGGAAATAAAAAAGCCTCAAATTTACATTCTTATCCAACGGGGGTAATTCTCTACCACTCTGTTAAGATGTGCATTAAGAAAAAGTGATTTGATGGATTAACCCCCCCCCTCCCCCCCAAAAAAACAAGGCTAAAAACTCCCTGATATGAGCAACCTGAGCTCTGGTAAAATGTAGGACCCCCCCCCCCCCCAGCACAAACCTCTAATTTCTGTTGGAATTCTGACAGAAGAGTGGAATCAATGATGCTTTGGTTGATTGTCCCCATAACCTTCCTCTACACTATTGTTTCCCAACCTATCCCTTCCCCAAACCTCACTATAACTATCCATAAAAAAACGTATGACCTACCGTTGATTGAAAAAAACAAAAATATATAACTATTTTTAATGTAATTTCACTTATTGATTACTAAAGAATCTAACATATTTATTGACCAAAGAATGTGTGAATCATTTTAATTTAGTGAATCACTTGTGTCTGGCACTTACAGCAGATATCCTTGATTCGAGGAGGCAATTTTGTTAGATTCGGCCGTAAATTGAGACCTTTTATAAGTCGGGTTCTTTTGCCTCTGAGCACATGAATTAAAACTTCCCTCGCTAATGTAGCAGTGTAGGATATTTCCTTTCAACCTCGTTACGTAACCACATAATGGTACCTTTTATTTTGAACAAGTTAAAGCGACTTAGCTAAATCAATTAATGACCCAATTTTGATCTTAATATACATTTGGGTTGCCAAGTTGCCATTTAACAAAATTATTAAAAAAAAATGACTGCTGATTGTCAAAAGAAATTATTGGATCCCACGCCCACGGTCCACCAAAAATTTCCCAGCCCACAACATGAAGCGTATACCCCTAGTTGGGAAGAAATTCCAGACACCATCAATGATTTCACTGCTCTTTCACCCAAATTTCATGCAAGATCATGTTGATCAAATGCGGGCTCTTTTGACCTGCTGTTTCTCGGTGGTGTCCATTAAATCGCGTTATCTTTACGCACATATTAACAGTTGGAGGGGTGTTACCCCACCTTTGAAAAAAATGGAAATTTGATGATTTTTTTGTCTATTCGCATTTGTCATCTGGCGCCTGCCTACTTGGGCATAAGTCGCCGTACTCAACACAGCCTACTACTGGCTATATTAAAAAACAACTAATTTAAAACAAATAACAATATTTAAATAACAAATAACAACTATAAAAAAGGACAAAGGCTAAAAGAAAAAGCAAAAAGGTAAGAAGGAAGCGCGCTCCGACGTCGGGGGTAGGCACGCCTTCCCCCGGCGAACTTTTCCCTCCAGAAAAAGTCGTATAGTCTGCAGGTCCGTGTGCACGAACCGGGCCCGAGTACAAGGGACAAGCTGTAGCGACCTCGCTCGTCCCTGTAGCGGGACAGGAAACGTGTGCGGAAATCATATAGAATGGGATATTCAAGATAATCTCAATATCCACCCGGCTCGCCAAAACCGTGACGTCACGTTAATCGCAAACCACGGGATGCGGAGATTCCAATGCCCCAAGAGAACTCAGGGTGCTTGGTGAATCGCTATAAATCACACAATCCGGTCTCCGAACCAGGCACGTCACGTTTTTACGAGTACCGAGAGGTGTGTGGTACTGCCTGGCTGACTTCAAAAAAAGAGGATACGGCGTGGAAACTGAACTCCTCTTTGGACTTGGAGCCATCCGTATACATTGTCACGGTTCCAGCATGACATGAAGTGTACTGCTTTGGGAGCAGAGGCATGACGACAAATAGTCAAAGGTGGTACTTGCCAGGGTGGCGTCCGGGAAAGAACCAGGGGCGCCATCGGCCCGAGAGCTATATCGAGCTCACGAAGGAGTTTCCTAGCCATAAACCCGAAAGGTCTTAGGTTATGACTGGCGTCTCTCGGTGACATAGGCACTGTCGAGATCAGCTGCTGATGGAGTGAGAGTTATGGGCGACTGAGGAAAGCACCGGACTCGCGCGTACAGGGGAATAATGCACTATGTACAGCACAGAGCGAGTGGCATCTCCCCAGCATCAACAAGTAGGCTCTCAAGTGGAACGTGAGGAAGGCGTCGGTCGCCAAGCGGAGACCGGTGTGTGGGATCGAATCCACCTTCCGCAAAACACGGTCGGCTGCGGACAAACAAAGAATCGCTAAAAAAAGTAAGGCGGGAGCTCTATTAACTTTGCGGAGAGAAGAGTATCCATGGCGCGGGTACAATAGACCCTAAGGCTGCGAATATGGGCCCGTCAGGTGAGGCGACAGTGAAATACAAGACCAAGGCAACGGTGCGAGTCCACCACTTGCAGGCGAACCCCATATAGTAACAAGTCTAGGTCAGGGTGGAGCCGTGGAAGACGGCAGAAGTGCACCGCCATAGTCTTAGTCAAAGAAAACAGAAGCCTGTGCGCTTCAGCATAGCGATAGACGCTGTTCAATACTCGTTAGAGTCGACGTTCCAGATTTGGCATTTGGGCCACACCCAAAGAGAACGAAAGGTCGTCCACGTAGAGCGTAGCGAGAACATCTTCCGGCAGCACCAATTTTATGCCGTTGATGCTCATGGCAAAGATTTTGACACTGAGGACACGTCCCTGTCTCTGTACGACACTCTCTTCCGCTCCATTTGGCCGGAGAGGGCTCCCCCCCCCCCGTCACCTGTACGCGGAATCAACGATCTCGTAAAAATATTTAGATATAAAGATTGGAAGGCGTCCCCTCACCCCCATCGTGTGGAGAGTTTCCATGATACCGTATGCCCATGCGGTATCATAGGCCTTCTCCAGATCGAAAAACACCGTGGCGTAGTGCTGTCTACGAAGGAAGACGTCGGAGATGGCATTTTCCAGTCGGAGCAGAGCATCCCACTTAAAGTGGAACTTGCGGAAGCCGCACTGTGCAGAAGATATATAGCCTCTGATGTCCAGAAAAAAGGCTAATCTAACATTTACCAATTTTTCATCAACTTACGCATGCAGGAAGTTAGAGAGGTTGGGCGGAGCCTGGCCGGGGTAGAGTGATCTCTCCCCAGTTTGAAAAAAGCAAGCACAGTAGCGATTCGCTAGGAGGATACCCTCTACCCAGATACTTTTGAATAAACCTAACAGAAAGGTCATGCCTCGCTCACCGAGGTGTCGGAGCATGGCGTGCGGGATGTCGTCCGGACCATGGGCGGTGTCAGCGCCCGAAGCGAGAGCGGAACACGACTCATTCAAGGTAAACCTTTCGTTGAAGGACATTCCGCCACTGGAGGTAAAGTCCAGTCGGCTGCCTTTCCGCGACATCACAACGGGCATTGAATGCTGGCAGAAAAGCATCCAGGCTAGAGAATGCGGAGAAAGCAGTCTCGAAGGGCTCCGCCATGGACGCGAGGTACAAGAATGTTGTCCCATTTTCTTGGACAACGGGAGGGGTGTCATGCGAGAACGTGCCCCGAATTCTTTTTACTCACTTCCACACCTTTGCTAGAGGGGTCTTGCTGTTAAGTAACGACATATATGCCCGCCAGAAAGAGCGACAGACGTGTTTTGAAACGTACCGAAGCCTAGCCCTAGCTCAAAGAAGTTCACCGACAGTGAAATAGTTCGGGGGGCGCATGTAAGCGGAACGCTTCTGTTTGAGTGCCGCCTCATACTCGGCTGACATCCATGGGAGCAGTTGGTGTGCAAAATGGCCAGACATTCTAGGAATAGTAGCTCGGCCAACGGCGATAAGGTGGCAGGAGAAGAATTCAACGGCCTCATATACCGACCAATACTCCTCGACTGAGATAGAGAAATCAGTTATTTCGTGAAATTTGGACCACCGCGACCGGGCAATCACCACCGGGGGGTATCTCAGGCGGCTGTGTCCCGGGAAATAATATTTGAATGGGAAAGTGATCAATACCATGGAGGTTGTCGACTACTCCCCACCCAAACTCAGGCAGCGCATCTGGAGAGCACAGAGATACATCGAGGCAGGAAAATCAAGCGGTTCTGAGGCAGTGATGCGTAAACTCACCCACAATTAGTACACCTATCTCCAGCTCGTCGATCAGATTGGCAAAGAGCTGAGCCGTAGGATTGATCGAGTAGTCTCCGCAGAGAGGGTGTCTCCCATTCAACCCTCTGAACAAGAGAAAGGGCCTCGGAAACCTCGCCACGAGATGGCGGAAGTCCTATGAGTCGAAGTCGGATGACGGTGGGATGTACGCAGAAATAAAAGTATACCTCCTATCCATGTGCAGCTGCACAACTACTGCCTGAAATTAGGGGTCTAAAGCTACGAGACGAACGGAGATATCAAGCCGAGTGTAAATGGCGCATCCTATCGCCCGGACCCCATCCCGTGGTGGTGGGGTTGTACAACACTTATACCCCGGGAGGGCGGCAATTACATTGAAGGAATATGCCTCCAGGCCCCCCTCTGAGGAGATGCAAGGGCTCTTTTTGAAGAGAAGACCATCACGGGAATGTCCATACCCTTCCGGAGGCAGAACTCTAGGCGCTGTTAGCCGGACAATGCGGTGAAGGCGTTGTCGCCTTCGAGGACTTATCGGGGGATGTTGGGCTCGCCATGCGAGTCTTTTACTTCCTCTGCCTCGAAACCTTAGGCAGGCGGGGCGGCTTCGGAGGCGAGAGTCCCTCCTTTAGAGGATCTACCACCTTTGAGTCACCCAGCCTAGCATTCAGTTTGGGCGTAGGAGCCGAAAATCCTTTAGTGTTGTTTTCCTTTCGGGAGGCAGCATTAGAAACCCCGGAAGATCTCCTCAAGACCAACTTCAGGTATGTTTCTTCCTGTGAGTCTAACGACTCGGTGGAGGTGCGCGGCCGTTTCTTCTTAAGGGAAACGGTCACGATGGGGGAAGGAGTGGGAGCCCTAGGTTTAGCCGGGGCAGGGTGTGAACCCTTTATGCCGCCAGCTCTACCAGGCGAAAGCCCATAGTGGGTAGAACCCGCAGAAGGGTTCCAAATAGGCGTGGAAACGATCGTGCTCGTAGGCCTGGACGGACCAGGAGCAGACGGTGTCTTTCTTAACATTGAAGCATATTAAGTTCCAGACAGCGCCCGGTGCAGAAGGACTAAGTCCTTAGCTTCACGAAATGAGACAATCCTGGGCCTAAACGCCCAGGATTTCTTTCTCAAGGAGATACGCACCACGTTGCTTTGAAGAAGCTGTGTGCAGCTCTCCGCAATTGACACACATGGCCACACACGATTTGGACTTATCACATGCAGCCTTTGAGCAGCTTACACAGACTTGAGGTAACTCCAACTTTGCACGTCCACATGAGCGATTTGTGTGGCCGAAGTGTGGCAGTAGCACGAATGCCTTCACGCAGTAGCGATAACAACTGGCACGTCCTGACCTTTTCCTGGGCATTTTCTTCTTACATGAGGATAAACTGCTTCTCTCCTCCGCCGGTAGGAGCCACAAGGCCAGATGGACCTGTCTCAGCAAGATCCTTCTCTGAAATGGAGAAGGTCTTGCCTGTTACAGGAGGACTAGCCGGGCGAGGAGATCCCTCCTCTTTTTGTAATGCCTCGGGGACCCAAGCCGTCTGAGGATGAGCTTGCATAGGGGCAGGCCTCGGGTTCTGTGCTTCGAACTCAGCCCGGGTTCGACCACATGTAAGATCCTACCGTCTGGGGCTGGGTCACTTCAGGGAACATGTGCATCTCAGGAGGAGTAATCCATGTGTCCCCCCCTCCAAGACATCACGGATCCCATTCGAGGAACCTTTTGTCTCATTGTGGGCCAGCGAACAGGCATCCGTTGGAAAGAGAGAGGGGGCACGTATAGTGACCTCCTGTAGACTCTTAACGCACGAGTGCAGGACGTTAGGGGGCACTGACGGATGGGCCCTGCCCCCTTGATGGGGTTGGCCCTATCAAGGCGCTCCCACCGGGAGCGTTCAATTTTGGGCCAACGGCGTACTTTTTTGGCAGTTGCCTGTGAAAGAAAAGGAGGGGCTGCGGCTGGAAAGAGAATGGGGTAAGAGGGATTTCCCTACACCCGTAGGATAGGAGAGGAGTAAGCCTCTTCTTTGGTAGAAAAAATTTGGTGGGTCGCTTGAGAGAGCACAGGGGGGGGGGATGAACCTCCTTTTTTTAGTGGAGCTGCCCGAAGGCGGCTGCGCCGATGGATGAGAGGAAGGTAAAGGGAGATGGGTTTTTTTCTTAAACTCATTATTGAGCATGGTGGCCCTATGTATTTCATGAGATTTATACGCTAATCACCCCACGCAGTAGCCCACTCTGCGAGGGGTGAGTACAGGGCCGACGAAGCCAGCTGCTGCTATTTGAGGCAACACCTCTCGCCTAGTGGCCTTGCAGCCCATTAGCATGGCGGCTCCACCTTAGGCTCGGCGTAAAATCGATAGACAATTAAAGGAGAATGAGAGGAAATGTGATGAAGGTGTGGGTGAGTGTGAAAGAGGTTGTTAAAAACTCACCACCACAAACCGGAGCTCATGGGTGAGTGGACGTTTTTTCCTCCCCTCTCAGCACCGATCCGGGATAGTTGGGTGAGAGGAAGCTGGTTGGCGTCTACCCTGTGAAATTAGATGCTGACCAGAGAAGGTTGAGGGAGAGGTTGTATGGAAAGTGAGGAAGCAGGGTAAGAAGATAGGGTGTCAGAAAGAAAGAGAAGATGCATAGCTGGGGTCGAACGGGGCGCTGAGTCCCGCCAACACGGCAGCCAGGAAGGCAAATCACCGCGCCCTTTACGGGATTTAAACACGAATAAATATGCTAAAACCAACGTAGGCATCAACAAGAAAATTTCTGAAACGAGGATTACAAAGAAAGTGGTGAAGTTAGATAAAATGAAGATCTGTGGGAAGTACACAGACCGAGACAGACAAGCAAAAAAAAAGTACTTAAGGTTGCTAACGACTGCGGGTTGCGCAACTCTCCTCAATCTCCTATCATCGCTTTATAATCAAATACCTAAAACAATAATGAGAAACAAGAATGCCGATTAGGTCCATGAAGAGATACGAGTAACTGATGATAAAGAAAGTTTCAAAGATAAGGAGAATAAAGCTAGTAAGTGAGGGTGATAAAGGGAGATAACGACGATTACAAGACCCGGTGCGAGTATTCTTCCGCGGGACACCTGGAATCGAGAAGGTGCGCTTCAAGGGGAAGAAACAAGGTCAACAGACCATATGACCTTACGACCTTCAAAACTTTTAATAATTCCCGGACTAACCTTGGGAGGACCTTGGCAGTTATATCATTCGAAACAAGATATAAAACAACAAAAGGGTTTCAAATTTCCTTAGAATCGGCCGAATAGTTACGATGTGATTGCCCCAAAACTTATTGAAAAGTAAAATGGTTATATCCGACCGACCGACCTACTGGCCGACATAGTAACTTCTGAGTCGTCTGACACACGTGACTTGATCTGACCAACGAACACATTTTCATTCAGTGAACCAAGAATAAGAGAGAGAAAAACAGAAGCAGAAAAATCAGTAAATGGAAAACAGATAAAAAGAAAAGACATAGAAAACAGGAACAATGAAAATAAAAGTTTAAACAGGATGAAAACTGTTGAGACCAGAAGAGAACCATCTTGAATCACTTAGAGAGAACCGCAATCCTTGAAGACTAGGAAATTGAACCGCGCAGAGAGTAAATTCACCCCAAATCCGTATTCGAGCCCTGTCGAGAGCGCATTCGCCCAACAATTCGAACTTAAGCCCAGGGGTGAGAGCGTAATCTGCCCAAAGCGCTCAGTTGACCCCCTCCCCCCGCCATCCGTATCAGCGGAACGTAAAGCAAAGATCAATGCCATTTCATTTCCCCTCCGACCTCTTAGAAGAGATCGCAAATCATCTTCACCTTCGCTTTCCACATCGTTATTAATGTGAGGACTTCTTTAAAGAGGCAGGGGCTATATCCCACTCTGAAGGGTTCCAAGGGATTATGGAGAAGTTATCCTGAATTTTTTGGAGGAGGAGGCGAAGGGAGGGGGTAGGCTAAGACGAATGGGTGGGGGGATGCATCTCCATCCGAAACCATCTGCATAGAGATAAGTTAACAGAGTGGTGAAGTTAATAGAAGTGAAAATGTTTTGAGGATAAACAAATGAAGAGTACTAGGTATGATAGGGAATAGGAAATCACGACGTTTGTTTTATTGGGGAAAGATTAAAATAAACAGGGTTTATGTCACCTCGACGCGCGTATCTACCAAGTACATGAGGGTTCACCACAATACCACTCGAAAATATGTAGGTGACTAAGCGGGCAACCGTTGGCTAAATGGGCAATCGATGGCCCGAAGGAAAAGTAGGCAATTTATTTAAAATTACAATCAATTATTGCGATAAATGAGAGTTTCATCTAATGAAATAATGTTCAGTTCTAGTTTTTTAATTTTTACAAAATAAATTTTGAATTCAATTAATCTCTAATTTTATCATTAACAAGTCAATAATAATCAATACTTCAATAACCTCCGTCAATTTTGACGGCACGGCTAAACTAATAATTTTATAAATTACAATTGATTCGTTTTAAAAAAATCCTTAATATTTTAGATTGTCTAAAACTTGATGCCATTTTTTTGGCAAAAGTAAATCGAGTGGAGATGACTAAACATAAATTCCGACCAGGTATTGAAGAAGCACAATGTAAAAGAGAAAGAAAAAAAAGAGAAAGAATAAAAAAGAAAAAGACAAGTATTTCAATAAATGTCTATTTTCTCTAGGAGAGAATTCCACAGTGGGGCTATCTGGCCCTTGCCAAATCAAAATTATTTTATAATCTTCAAAAATGTCCTCTTTCTCTTGAATTTTCAACTTTAGAAATTCTATTAATCATAAATTTGACCTTTTTTGTGTTAATCCATTAACCCCCAGCATCCTATAAATACAAATGTTAATAATATGAGAATGAATGTGTATAATTTACCTAACATGGGTATGTTGTCTAATTTCTAGGACACAAAAATCTCAATTACGCTTTTTTCAAAAACTCACATTAAAACCTTTATTATTCAAATAATGAAAAATTTGAGTTGTCAACTCAGTGACAATTCGTTATTGAGTTGTCCAAATATGGTTACCTAGGCATACGAAGGAAATTTTTGAAAATACGCCAACCCGAGCTCTGTGAATTGAGGGAGACAGCAAATGGTTATCTGTTCGGTAAAAAGTTAAGAATAATTTTAATGTTATTTGCACTTTAAAACGAGTCAGAATACATAAAGAAATATCAAAATAAAATTGTGTCCATTAATGGGTTAAGGAAAGACAAAGGCGGGATTCAACAAGATAAGATTTCATTCATAGATAGAAGGGCTTAGCATGGGCGACGATGTTGCAGCTGGCATCTATAAGATTGGGTGCCCACCCGATTTAACGCCCGCGGGTGGAATCTGCGATTATGAGCCTATTTCCCCCCCCCCCAAAAAAAAAAGTGGAGGAGTCGACACGAGGGATTTCACATATATATGCCGCGAATTCCAGCGTATGTTTAGGGACGAAATAAATCGGAAATTTTCCTTGTTGTTCATCGTCCCAAAGGAATCTGCTTTCATTGCGGAACGTGGGTAATTTGGGGGAGAGATGCGCACTATATTAGCCTATCCCAATTATTCCCAGCGTTTGGCTACTTGGGCTATGAACCTCCTCCACATTTCCACTTCCCCTAAATTTCGCATGAAAATCTTTTTAGGAAAACCTTCTGGCGCAGATGCCCCCAGTTAGTTCTATGTAAAACAATTAAAATTATCTGTGTTCTTCCTCACCGTCCTATTTTGGTATTGATATCTCCTGAGATGTGGCATTTGGTCCCTCCGAAAATATTTTATTATTTAAAATAGCAAAAGAATCCGTCTTAGTTTGCAGGAGTTTTATGCGAGCGGAAGCATAATGGCGATCGCGGAATCAGGGCACAGATTATTGCTTAGGGGGTTGTTTTACCTTTCTAAATGAAGGAAACTACGAGTATTTACTTCAGAGGTTACATCATTTAAGAGTATAAAATTGCTGGGGTGGAAGCCATACTTGACTCTCATACGATGGCTCAAGGTGAAGGATAGATAGGAATGATTGATTGATCGATTGAGAAAGAGAAATTGCGTAATGCAACCACAGTATGTTAACTCAATGGGTAAAGAATGATGAAGGAAAACGATAGAAGGAAGGTGAATAAAGAATGGAATAGTGAAAATCACCGAAAAGCACCAGTGTGGAAAAAATAGGACATTCAAAGCCTGGATGGAGAAATTCATCCAGAAAGCGAAGAACAGGAAGAAAACAAAGAGGAGGAGAATGGGTACGAAGAGACACGGAAGCGAAAAGGATCGAAGATGACGAGAATACGCAAAGAATGAAAAAGGTTCAAGAAAAAGAACTTTTTTCTTTAAAAAGAGAATGAAAAGGTAAGACTAATCGCCCCCCGACTCCGGAACACGAGAGTTTAAACAAAACTTTTGAGAAAATTTTAGAAAATTAATCAGAGTAAATATTAATCCAATTTTCCGCTAGGTAAAAGTCGGACTAGGATTTGGTGAGTGGTTACCAGTCAGAAGCTTTTACCTTAACACCTTTTAGTGCCTTAATGTACAAGTGCTCTTCTTCCCTCTTTCAACCGAGGGAAAATTAAAATGGTTTCAGACAAGCACAATCCAGTTGTTGACTAGTCATTTTGGTTCTGGCGGCCAACAGCGGGAAAAAGCCAACTGAAAATCATTATGGAAGAAGCGCCAAAGAGTATCTTGAAAGTTTTATTCGCAATGGGTACTAAAGGGTAGCCTTGTTGCCCTAGGATCCTAAACAGTACCCTTACCAAATAGATGAATCCCTCCGCACAGGTTAGTTCGATTAACCGCGAAACTCAATCGAACCGATTGAAGTTTCCACATATCCCCTCACTATTTATCGCCGATACCCTCTGGTGGATCTTATTCTAAACTCAAGAATCATGTGTCTAAATTCATATCAAGAACCCCCCCCCCCCCCCCAGTACTACAGCTGGGCTCGATCTAGACCGAAATTTTGAATCCGACGCACCAGAACCGTTTACGAGAAAGAAAGGAGAAAATATGCACGTGTTTTGCCCCCAATCGGAATCCATATCGTATTTTAGGATGTGACTTCATAAGCTCAATGCAATAAATCTATGAACACCCATAGATAGCGAACGGGCATCCGGTATTTATGTGGAGAAACACCATTCATTATTCTATTATGCTTGGAATGTTATTATGCAGGGAGGAATATAAATCATTCTTAATTTGCAAGTTAAATGGGTCATATCTTTTATTCGTACCTGAATTTTCGTAACCTTTACAGTCGGTAAACGGCTTCAATTTCTGCTTTCCTCGATGTCCATCAATGTATCCCGATAAATGGCAACGACAAACCAAACTCAAAGGTGGACAGAGACTAAATTTAGAGTCGGGCAGTTGTTCTTTTATATCGAACCCCTGGAAAATGGGCGGAGTCTGTTGATTGATTATGTTAATGATTGGCTGAGACTGGCGATAGGCACGCCTGTGATTGGCTGGTTGGAACTGCAGGTGTCACAGCCTATTGTATCCTTCATTTAAATGGGGTTTGACCTATTGTTACAGAAAGGATGCATATCGTGAGAGGAGGAGTCATATCTCGACTGAGGTTGGCACCCGAATTTGCAGATTGCTTGTTTGGCGCTAAGAGAACCAGGCATCGTTTTCCGCATGTCCCTCTTTTGAGTTTAATTCAGCGGGAAGTTATGGCCAAATGCAGTTTCCCGAACTCTCGCTTATTGGAGTTTCGGAGTTCGGCCTCAATCTAAGAATCATTCGGGTTTTAATTGCTTTCGGTGAGGTTCTAAGGTCCGATCAAACCTGAAACTTACAATGCGGTGAATTTGGCCGTTTCATTTTCATTTCTTTATTCTGATCTTTTCTTTTATTGGTAATTTTCCAAAACATGCCTAAGCAAAATACATAAATTTATTATAACTTAAAATCTGGATTATGTCGTGAATAGGGAATCTAATTTTACTATGTCAAGAATAACGCCCCCTCCCCCCCTACACAATTTCCCATGTTAAGAATAGCAACTCTAATATAATCATGTAAAGGAGAAAATTAAACATACGTGATCTTCACCTTAATGAAAATGGAGGGTGTATTAATTTATTACAAAGGAAACTGACTGAACATTGCGTTACTTAAATTAATTAATCTGTTTACTTTATATCTTTCCATCTATCTGAACTGTTATAAATAGCCTTGAAAAAACTCTCGCATGTTGTTATTTTTCGCCTTATGACTTCTCCAACGCGATTCAATATGCTGTATATGAACGCTTGTCTGTGGGTTAATAAAGTCCAATTGAGAGGTTGACAGTTGTGTGCTGGTAATTTGAAAGATTAGCCAGATTTCTGTATTGCTCACCATTTATCACTATGGTAATTATTGATCCATCTCTCACCCCTTTGCGATTATATAGTTGCAAAGGCGTTTCTTGGTCTTGGTGTTCGACTAGGTTAATATTTAGGACACAGCCACATTGTAAATTGGAATCGCATCATATTGTATCATATATCATTTTGAAGGGATATATTTTCTGAATTAAAATATGATATTGAAATTTTATATTACTCAATATTAACGAAAATATGATTGATTTAAATAGCATTCAGGGGCGGGGCTTATATGTCTGAGTCATGAAACGCGTAAATACCGATCATTAGAGTGCCTATCGTCTGGCAATCGCCTTTGGATTCGAAACTAATGATCGGCTTTAAAATTGTGAATATTACTAGCTGATTAAAAACAGCAGGGGTGGGGGTGAAACCCTCACCATTAAAGGGAGTATGGGGACGAAGCACCCATTCCGAAATAATCACCTTAGAGTTCGAATTCAATGCGATTGGCAGACTTTGTTAGGCGATACGATGTTCACTTTCTCTTTGCAGTGCTCCGCCCCTAATGGGCAGAACTAGAAATGGAGTCATAAAATTTTCTTGAAATCGGTGGCTATCTATTCAAAATTTACCTTCAACCACTTCCAAATGCCCCACTCTTGGTGAATAACTAGTATCTACTAAGCCAAACTTGACTTCTAGGGCACCGATATTTGAGGTTGCGAAAACGTCCTTGAGGACTTCCCATGTCAGTTGTAGCGACCCCTGCAAGTGGTTGGATTCCCTATTCTTGACATGCTTCCAAAATCATAATTCCTTCTAAATTTCTTATTTCTATGCTTTAAAATGCGCACTAAATAAAAGTAAAGATATAGAAATTTCACTCGTATGTAAGACAAAAAAAAAAATACGAGTATTTTCCTTTTCTACTAGACATCAAGAGCGATCTACAGTGTAAGAGTTGGCTTAGAAGTTACAGTCCCTGTACTAGAATTGCTTAAAAGTAGGAGTAAAGGTTCTTGACAAATTACCAAACTACAGTACACAAATAAGATTATATTTAAGAGTTTTTCAGTCACTTTAATTTGGATTATCTGAGTAATATAAAAATCAAAAGAAGCACATCCAAGGCCTAAATATAATTGAGACACTCTGTTTATACGATTACTGTTGAAAACACTGAATTAAGAACAAATATGCCCCTCCCTATTATGAGTTAAAAACGACGCGAGTTCAAATTAGCATGTTAAAAAAGCCACAAGGACAAAATGCCATTATCATATAAGGACAATTTCAGAACACGTTACTAACACGACTCTGCATGTTTACCCACCGTAGCTATACAAGGTCATTAATTAATAATTTGTGGTCAACAGTCTCTTACCTATCACAGTGTCCCCAAAACATATAATAAAGAAACATAAAGGTCAGAATGACAATCAGAATGACAATCATCGATGACAATCATCGTTTGATAGAAGAATAAGGACACCGTTTCCACTCCAGGGGATTGTGGAATATGCACGCAAACCACAAGAAACAGAAAAACACGATAATATTTCTTCGGAAAAGTCATTTCCTAATTCGAAAAATTCCGTGCTGGGTGAGATTTCGAACCAAGCACAATGAGGCAGCGAGCAACCGCTTCGATCTCAATTAAACCGAGCCTTAGACCACTCGGTTAAGCGGAAGACCAGAAATCCTTCTCATAGACAAGCTTTTAAGGCACGTTTCGCAAGGTCATTCGGGACTGTGAAAGAGAGAGTCATAAATAATATTTGTTTACAATATAAATTTAATTTGTTTAATTGATTTGTATATTGAAGTTCTGTGGATGGGCTATTCATTTGTTCGTCAGTTGGTTTCCCCCTAAACGATTGTCTTTGTTCGTCAGTATGTTTGAATGACGTCACATTTCTCTGTTTATTGATTGTTTCTCTATTCCATTGTTCTTCTGCCCCTGATGATGTAAATACGAAAGCGCTTGGGCTTATTCTGTGTATTATTTTCCTTTGGGATATTTTAAGCATCTTAGATCACGTGTTTTTTGGTGATTATTTTTGTATATATATATATATATATATATATATATATATATATATATATATATATATATATATATATATATATATATATATATATTATATATATATATATATATTCATAAAATTTATTGCATTAACGCAATTAATTATCCGGTTAAAAGGCTATTTTTAGCAAACACAGTCTTCATCAAAGCCCTCGGAAGGAGCTCTTCTCACATACACGAGAAAGTAACACTTAAAATAAGCGTTCTCTCAGAGAGCCAAAAAACTATCTTTCGATTGGCTTTTTTTAAGTGTCACCCCTGCTTATCGAAGAGATTGGAAAATTTGTTTTCTTCTCCATTTTCGCCACACCTCATAAATTAAGAAAAATTATTGCAGTAACACAATTAATTATGTGGTTGAAAGGCTATTTTTGAAGCCCTCGGAAGGAAAGATAGTTATTTGGCTCTCTGAGAGAACGCTTATTTTAAGTGTTACTTTCTCGTGTATGTGAGAAGAGCAACTTCCGAGGGAATTCTAGGGGGAAGCTTCTTTCCAGATATTTTCTTCTGAAACGAGAAGTTCCGCTGATTGCTTAAGAATAGTGGTGCTGGAAACTTAATTGCCAGAGAGTGCCACTCATTCTATGAGGCGAGGCGAACCTAGGATGGCTACAAACAACATGCCTTCTGATGAGGTGAAAAGCATGTGAGGAAGAGTATTCCTTGAATGGATGGAATCATGAGTCACTCCCAATTGTCCAAACAATCACCTTGAAACTTAATGCACATTAAAAACCAATCGCAATAGTTATTGAAATAAACTGAAAAGTTTATGTACAGATGATGACAAATAATAAACTTTATTATTCATAGTTGTGATATAATCTAAATGTATATCAAATTTGCTATGTTGATAAATAAAATAATAAAAAAATTAATGGAGTGAAAAATAATTATTAAATGCTAGCTATATAATATAATTGATGACATGAACAAAATAAAAAACAACAAGGATATATAAAAATGATAACCATCGAGTGCATAATTATTAATAATTATGGTAATATATACATAATATATGTAAGTTGTTTCCTTAAAATACGTCCACATTTCTTAAAATATGAACGGATCTTTTCTGTGACACAGCAATGGTTATTAATATATGTGCAAATTCAGTTAAGCTAGTGAGCAAGGAATGTCAAACCATTTATGATGTAGATTTTAATGTGATTGTTCAGATGTATTTTTTCGTATTTGCTCTTAAGTTCCATCAGAGTATCTTTGTCAGTCGTGTATGAGGAATTTATATGTCGCATTCTATGTGAATATTATCTGTGTTAGATTGCGTGTTGTTTTCTAGTTTGATGGTTTTATGTTTAGTATGTGAGCACGAGTATTTTTTCTGCTTCCCTGAAAGATATATACATGTTAGGGCATCTGCAAGACTTTGTATAGGCCTTTATATGCGGTGGAGGAGGTAATACGTATTTGAGTTCTCTTATGATAACGTGTGTAGAGTCTCCACATTTTGGGAATGGAAGTTTGTTGTGGCCACTAATGGAAGGAAAGGAGAAGAGCAAGAGACTTTATGGTTCTCGATGTTTTATGGACCTATGTTGTAAAAGGACGCTATCCCTAGTGACATATAGGTTGACTGGAATGCGTAATGGAATGCCATAAACCATTTCTAGGTTTTCTGCATTTTGCATGACAAGTAGAGTGGAATGAAAATTGTGCAATCATTCTCCACGAGGTCCGTTTGCCAGGATAAATGCTCGGATGAATCTGTGTTGTCTTACGAAAACTGCATTTTCGGTAGCATTAGGAGAGGCGAAAATGTTCTTCTGTGAATTTAATAGCTCCTGAAATAACCCTGAATGAAATTGCAATCCATTATCTGAGATTATGTTAACGGACCACCAAAACGTGATATCTACTTGGTTAAGAATGCTTCAACTAGAGATTCGTGGTTGGA
The DNA here is from genome assembly GCA_963969495.1 of Ceratothoa steindachneri. Classification (NCBI taxonomy): domain Eukaryota; kingdom Metazoa; phylum Arthropoda; class Malacostraca; order Isopoda; family Cymothoidae; genus Ceratothoa; species Ceratothoa steindachneri. Next base: position 117,556,079 of record OZ018332.1, read on the forward strand.
AGGCCATTTAATATGTTTACATAGATGATGTCAAACCTTGATACAGGTACAACAAATTGTGTAGAGGGTGGTTTCGTGTGTTTTTGTACTTTAGACTTCTTGCATTCAAGACAATTTCTAACCCAGTCACGTATGTGTTTTTATCATCTCACCCTAGACAAATCCGTCTGAGGTTGATTTGAGGATAGGGTGTGTGATTAAATGACTCTAATTGTGATAATAGTTGAAGATTAGCTTGCAGAAATCAGAGGTGAGATAAGGACGAACAAATCCTTTCGATATATAACAAATGATAGAATTCGAGGAAGAGGGTAAGACAAACTTATGATACTGAATCGAGGTGGAGGCGTTCTCCTGTAAATCATTCAATTACTAATCGGTTAACTGAGATTTAGCTACAGCTTTATAGTTGATAATAGTAAAAGAAGAAAGAGTTGATAGAATGACATGGAGGCATTAAGTGGTCTTCCTGTAACGTAGATGATGGCATCGATGCAATCTGTTGCCTGAAATTCGTGTTGCAATCGTTGATGGGTCCCCGGTATTATCTCTTCCTGCGATGTGACAAATACTAAGTGTCGTTGGCATCCTTCTGTCTCGGAAGACAATGGAGATTGCGCCATGGCCCCATCCTGACCGAAGTGTACGGAAATCCTGGGTTGCCAGTTGTCAAGATCCTCCTCTTGGCCTTTCCGGTGTCATCCAAAGGAATGAAGAGTAGTACGTTTGGGACCAGGTTGGCTGCAGGAGCTGCCGGAGTCAGTGAGCACAGCACCCTGGTCCGCCTTCGGGGCTTCACTCCAGATTTGGAAGGATTACCATTCTACACTCGCCCGTTGGATCAATCGAGGATCTCTTCCACCCGGCTATCCGTTGGGCGCTAGAGGTAGCTCCTCCTCCTAGCTTGGTGGTGCAGTGTAAACACCATTCCCTCACGTGGTTTAGCCCGCCGGCTGAGGTGGTGTACCTGGGTGTGGCGCGTGGAGCCAGCACGTGAGAGTTTAGGAGATGGATGAGGAACTGGAGGAACTGCAGCGCCAGTTGTTACTGTACGGCCTGATCGTTGAACGGCAGGTCCTGTTGCAACTGTTGCATGTATAGTCGGTGACGTCTCTGCATCGCCTCATCAAAAGGAGATCTTTTCACCTCATCAGCGCGAGTGATTCCCTGCGACGTTTGACCCTACCATCCAGCAGAGAGCAAGATAGTAAATTATTCGGGGGGAAGAGGAGCGGCTTCGCCACTAATCCTTACAGAACAACTTGTACTGAGTAATAAATTCAGAAGCGCTGGCCTCTTTTGGAGAGTGCTTGGTTGTGAGAAACTTGGCTTCGCCAATGATCGACTTGCAATCAGTGAGAAAAAATCTAGTAGCTTCGAGTAAGTGTTTTAGGTGTTTTATTGCAAGAGCTATAACGATTAATTCTTTTGTAAATGTGAATTGTTATAATTCTAGACCTTTGAAAACTACAAAATTACTCTAACATCTACCATTCTCCCTCAAAAACTTGTTGTAAAACGTTTCTGACACCTAAGTCAGATTGATCTGTAATTAAGCAGAATGGACTGTTTCTTTACAGGTGGAATAAATGGGTAGCTTTTACTATGTCGTTTTTTATTGTGTTGAAAAAAATTCTACTGGCTCATCTCATTGCAATATTGATTTTGTTTCACGATTGTTTGAGTTCTTTAACAATCTTTTGAGAGGATTGAGAATCGTGGCAGCATTTTTACTGAATCTATGAAAATAATTGACTAAACTCAAGAATCTTGGTAGCTCTTGAAATGTTTTCGGTTTAGGATAATCCCTGATAGCGGATATCTTATTAGCTTGTCGAGATATACATTGAGAGTTAACTTTATATTTTAAAATAATCAAGTGACTCTACTGAAAAAGTGCATTTGGTATTATTAATCTGCAAGCCATGCAATTTCACCGTTACAAAGAGTTGTAAAGGATGACCTTCGTTTTCTTTTGCAATGAGTAGGTCATTAATTTATGCGAAAACGAATTTCAAGTCATACAAAACATGATGACTATACAGTTTGACATACCTTGTGGTAGAACCTGGAATTTATAAAGACCCACTGGTTCACTGTATTTAAGAAGGAGTTGGTCTACTGAGGAGCTGGTTTAAATTGAAAAGAAGAGCAATAGAGGAATGGCTCATTCAATTATATTGCTTACTGATAAATTGGTGGTACCTTCCACCAAGCGTGAATGTTTTAAGTTAACCAAAAGATTATAATTTAATAAAAATCCAGTACCAATTATCGCATTTTTAACATCGCACACTAAAAATATCCACGTTAAATTACGTCCTAAATCCCCAAATAGATTAACTGTACGTTCACCAAACGTACTAATTGTGGATCTCGTTGTGGTTTGCAAAGGAATATTGCTCTCTTTTTGCTAAGGATCTTCACATGTAGAAAGAAGAGTTGATATTTTAATTTTTCCCATGTCGACCAGGAACATTCTACCGTTGGTAGGGTCGATAACGAGCAAGTACGGAGAGTCGGAATTGCGACGTCCTTCATTTCTATTTCCTTCAAAAGTTGCTAGAAGTACCATTGTACTTGCAACCAGGGTCACAGCGGTGTGCTTGCATACCATATTGAAGGTGGTACCGGCAGATGACATCCTGAACAGTGGTAGAGTTGAGCTATCTTGCAGAAGAGTTGCGTGATCCAATGGGTGAGTTGCGCATTCCAGCGGGAGTGTTGCGCGCACGAAATGTTGAGCGTCAGCTGACGTAATATCTTGACTTCTCGAGAGTGTTCAGCCTTTGTGAGAGAGCTGCGAGTTCTTCCATGGTCGAAACCAATGCTTCTTTCATCTCCTCGAGGAACTGTCGCGAGGAAACCTTTGCGAGAGAAGTAGCACTTGTCTGAGCACTGCGATTGAGAGCTCATGAGGCAGCCGTAACAAATTGCTCAACTTGGGTCTCCTGGGCGAGAATTTCAATTGCTTCTTGAATGTGAGAGGGAAGGCACCGAATGAAAGCTTCCCGAAGAAAGTAAGGGTTCACAGTATCCGTTAATGTGTCCTACAATTCCCATAAGATTTCTTCAGTGGAAGGATGGGATAGCTGAGTGGATCAAGCAAAGGTTCATTATTTGAGCCGACGGTGGGGTGATATTTTCCAAAATGGCGGCTCGTAGAGTTTGATAGCTTAAGTTAGTGTCGCATCTTAGAACGGACGAAATTCCATCAATTGCAGCATGTGGCAGTGCCCGCCCCAGGGACTTCAGTTTTAGTGTGTCACTAATTAATCTCTTCAAGGAGAAAAGTATCTTGATTAGGGGAAACCACTCGTTAGGCGAGGCAGCCTGAAACTCGAGTAAGGAAAGAGCACACGTTGGGTTTACTCTGGATGGCGTTTTGTGGTCGTCTATAGTGGTTGCGATGTAGTTCCGTAAATTTGTTTAAAAAAATTTTCGAACGTGAGGTAGGTCGATATTCACTCCTGGGTCACTACTCTGTAGTTGAAGGGACTACTGCTTTGAAGACAGAGCTGAATTCGTGTAGCTTTTGTGTCAGTGACTCTCTTTATACTCTTTCTTATTTGGTACAAGTCACTAACAGCTTATCTAGAATAGGATCAATCGAACTTCATCATTTACACACAGTTTATATATATATATATATATATATATATATATATATATATATATATATAGGGTGCAGGAGAAGTAACGCCCTTAGGGAAAAAAATTTATTGAACAAAAATTGAATGCAGAAGATAAGAAAATAAAAATAATGCAATAGAGTAGTTAAAGAATGAATTTAAATAGTTCATTATAATAATTTAATATTAATTGACATGCTCGAAATGATTCATTTCTTGTTAAATACACTTGCTAAACTCTACCAGCAACACTTCTACAAACCTTTTGCCACATTTGTATGGCAATTGCAGAACATTTGATCAGAAATTACTTCTTCTAATTCAGAAATTGTTTTCGGTGTGAGGCTGTAAACTCGATCTTTCAATACCTCCCCATCAAACAACTGAGGTGGTGTTAGGTCTGGTGATTCTGATGGCCACTAAAATACTTCCCCTTGTCCTATCCATCTCCCCTTAACATTTTGATTTAACTACCATATCTTATCAAGAAAGATCTCATCTTCATTAACTTTAGTTATAAAAAGTTCACAAACTTTGATGAACAGGGGGGATTTAAGATCTCGTCTTTAGGTTCTTCAACATTCTCCGAACATTTCAAAAGGGCATTACATCTGCCGCACCCGTTATATATTAATAAGAAGGAATCAGCTTTTCTTATATTCATGTTTTCAATTTGACTGATGTAATTCTTAATTACGGAAAGGAAATGGAAAATCAAGTGTGGTAAATCTATTTTTATTCCTCCAATATTTATATAAAATCAACGTTTTTGATTGGCCGTGAGCCTTCGCCTTTTATATGGCATCTTGAGACGAGATTCTTAGGATTGTTTGAGGCAGATTCCTCGTTGGGCTGTCCATTGGCTTTTCCTCATTAACATGTGTATGCCAATGATCCAAATTCTACGATGAATGAAACGCGTTGTGTGGGAGAAATGTTACCATTCGGCCACTGTTACCCCCATCTCCACCCCTATCAGAGGTAGGAAGGGGGTTGAACAACAATCAATCCTGTACGGCCGCCACACCATCCTCCCCGAGGTACGGTTGTGGGCAGGAGGGAAGTGATCGTCGGAGAGCTGTGAAGGGAAGAGAGGAGAAGGATGATATGAAAGATGGTGAAAATAATGGAATACTTCCATTGTTTGTCGGGCCTAATGATTAATGTATAATCAGAACCACGGGTTGTTTTCTCCAGTTCCATTCTGCTCCTTTCTCTTTCTTTTTTATTTCTTTAATGGAGTGCAAGCGCAACTTTTTTATAGTTGTTGGGTTAGTCAACTAATCTCCTTTGTTATTCTTTCATTAGGCATTATGTGTACTGTAACATTCATATCGTTATGTGAATATTCGTGTTGAGCTACTGTTCAGCTGTTTAATGTTATGCATGCCTTAGGTGTTAGTCTCTGTATGCGTTTGTTTGAATGTGTAGTTTGCAATGTATTGTTTCGTTCTTCAGTTGTTTTTGTGACTCCTGATAACAATTTATTTTCCCTTTTCTGTTCAAGGACAGGCTCTGAGGATATTTTCTCAATTTTTCATAGGTTACGTATAATGAACCATCTCTTCAATTAATTATGGATCGAAGTCCGCATTTTCTGTATGTGTTATTGGAAACACCAACTTCTAGCGTCGTCTGAACTTTTCTTTCATCTCTTTTGTTAATTTTTTTCCTGTGCTCGTTTCTTAGTGTTAGCTTGCTCTTTGGAGAAATGCCTTTCATTTTTTTTTTAATTAGGCTCTAGTTTTACTTTCAGATTATTGTTTTTATTTAATTCTTCGATGAAACTATTCCACTTGCTCCCTTGTCATTATAAGAGATACCTCATTTCAACTTCACTTCTGTTTAGCACCAGTTGCCTGCCTCTTTGTGGCCCTAGAATCGCGATTTGGTCGTAAGCACTACTCAGCTGTTTGTTCTTCTCCCTCATTTGTTCTCTTTATCGGGGATCCGGGAGTTTTCAGTGTCTCATTATCAAGATATTTCTGTCTTCCTCCTCTTCCTCCTTCTCCTCCTCATCATTATTAATGTGGTTCTGATTATAGGTTAATTATTAGGCCCGACAAAAAGTGGAAGTATTCCATTCTATCTTCCTATCACCATTTAAGAAGAAAAAGGTCAACTTCTATGGACCTCCTTCAATTATTGCAGAATTGTACTTCTTAATTTGTTCTTCCAGTACCACAAGATGGGTGAAATGAACACTCAACAGGTTCTATTGAATAATTGAATTTCTCTTTCTTCCCAACACAAACACACACACAATTTATATATATGGGTAGAAATCACGAGAGGTAACAGGTGAATAAGTATAAATATTTGGTTATACCACGTAGGGAGAAAGAAAGATTGGTTGATGTTAAGATAACGAAAGTACTAGCCCCAATCAATTTTTCTTTTCCCTACGTGGTATAACCATATATATATATATATATATATATATATATATATATATATATATATATATATATATATATATATATATATATATATATATATATAAGGTGCCCCTAAAGTGAAAGATGGTCATATCGAAAGATAACAGATGATTTTAATGGACGTCACCTCAGAAGAATCCCAATTGGCTTTCCACCATGGGAAAAGTGTCTAGTAAGTTTAAATAAACAGGCCGTGTCATGGACAAACCCCGTTCTGGACGATCAAGTGTATCTGGCGAAATGAAAGACGCTGTCATTGCTAAGATTTACTCTAGCTAGTATACAAGCAACACATACGTTCCATAATAGACTATGCCAGCTCTGGCTGGGCCCTTGTGATATCGAACACACAGCTAAACAAGTTACAAATCACATAAAACACTGCACTCAGAATCATACTTGGTGGCACTCAAACAACACCCATATAACACCTACATACTGAAACCAAGGTACTAACTATGAAACCATATCTGAACTTGAGAGGCACATAGTTCCTAGCATCTGTCGTAAACAACGCAAACAGCATCTGTCACTATCTACGAAACCACCCACAAACAAATAGTAAACACACCACACAGATATTACACAAACATCTTAAATACCACACCACAACCTGCAAATGTAACACAGAATAAAAACATATTCACACCCCCCTCACCAGGAAAGCACTGAACAATCCCCCTCACAACAAAATACTCAACACCACTCCACCTGAGATAAGCAGCACAGAAATACAACTCTCACGATCGGAGAGAATACATCTTACACGACTTTGATGTGGATACTACCAGTCACCTACAAAGACCGCATAGACAACACCCATACAGATCTCTGTCCACTCTGCCAATTTAGTCCCCACACAGTCACGCATCTTATAGCAGATTGCCCTAACTTGGCAGCTCTCAGACAACACCACAACATTTCACATGTCCATCAGTTATGGTCGGATCCAGTCAGTGTGGTGTCCTCTACTTGCGTGGAGCGAGCTTCCTGGAATGACAGAGCCCGGAGAAATTCACTTCGCAGGACATCCATGGAGCTGAGTGTTCCCCAAACAAACATCAGTCGTATCTTAAAAAAACAACAAAATTTAATCCGTACAAATTACAAATCTTGCATCACTTAAAGGAGGATGACCCTGATAGACGACTCGAGGAGAGGTGAAAAATGCTTTTCCAATAAATTTGATGAGAGCAACCATTTCATCGCAGACCGTGTGTGTTCAGTGAGGAAGCTTTGGTGTAGGCGAATGGTGAGGTTAACTGACAGAATGTTCGATACTGATCGCAAAACAATCCAGTTGGGTAGCTCATTCAAAACAACAATGAGCGCAAAGATTATGATGTGGTGTGGTATGTGAAAACCTCACGTGTTAGAGCCACTTTTCTTTGATAATCATGTAACTGATGAGGTTACCTCGCTATGTTTAGAGACCAGCTAATTGTCCCAACTTGAAGGTTTGATGAAGGACTCCCTGAGTAGTTTCAAAGGATGGCCCCCCGTGCCCATTTAGCTGCAGTCCTAAGAGATTAGCTGTATGGCAATTTCTCTAACTGGGTGGAAGTGGTGGTCAAGTGGAGGGAATTCTCTTTTACCAAACCTTACCCCCTTGACTTCTTTAGCTAGAGTATGCTAAGGATATGAGACACCTGAGGGAACGAATCCTAAATAAATGTGCTCAAATTGAAGGAGATTTGGGATTAATGCATCGGGCTCATGTGAAACTCGCAAAGCACATCGTACTTGCATCACAAATGGAAGAAATCACATTGAAGCTGTTATTTATTAATATTTCCTTTAAATAAAATGTAATTCGATTTTTTTTATTGAAAACATGCATAGGGAAAAGACTTTATTTTATTATATTCTGTTTTTTCCCCTCACCCTCTTTCTTCTTTTTTAATATGTGTATGATCCTTCTTTGGTCTGATAAAAAGACGAAATCGCTTGTTGTATCATCATTCCTTATTTCCTGCTATTTAAAAAATTCCGAACGATGGAAGTATTAAAAAATAAGGTAAAGGAAAATGAAACTAAAAAAAAGTGACAACTTTAGTTTCATTTACAGGGTACAGAGGAAAAAAATAAATATGGCCCATGGAAATCATTAAAATGAATACTAAACACAGAAGATTGTCAATCAAAATAAAATAAATGTCATCTATTTGTATAACTAAATATGTTTAACGATCTTAATAATATCTTGGTTGAATCCTCATTATAAAACTACAGCACAAATATAACTTAGCCGATTAAAAGCTATGCACCATTAGTAAAAAAAACCCATTAAAAATGGCTATTATATCATGGCAATAATAATGGAAATGAAGAGAGAGAAATCTTACTACACAATTCAAGTGCAACAACACAGGCAAATATAACTCAATGAACAGGCTAGTCATATGTCTACAATAAATAAACGCATTTTTAAGGTAACAACAAAAGGTTAACGGAAACACTTTACATCAACTGCTTTAGTAAAATATCATCCAAGTGAAGGCCACCTAATAATAAAATAAATAATGGTACAAATTCAAAGTGTGATATAGTGCTGTTCAGTTAGCTGATAACATCTTCAGAGCATTTAAGGCTGAATAACCCGACAGTACGGAATGGTTAGTGTCGTAGAATTGACTCTTGACGATATACCATATATAACTATTCGTTTAGGGAACTATTCTTATATTTCGAGTGCGTGGTTATCTGGTTGACCGATGTTATTTATCTTTAATATGCTTAAGAAGTGGAACTGAGCTCAAGGATAATAATATGGCTATCATTAAATAAAATAGAGTTTTATTAATTTAACTATCAACAACACACAAAACGGAAAATGTTTACAAAAACAGAGAATGGAAAGGGTCGTGGGAATATCGTGCTAATCCGAGGATTAAGATTTGGGAGAGATTTAAAAAGGTAAACAAATAAAAATTAAAGGGATGGGATGGATCGCTAAACCATTTAAAGCACAGGGTAGTGTTGACGAAAGGTTAGCTACTTAAAGGTAATGCTCAGCTTACGTAATTACAAGTTGTTGTGCAGAGGAAGGCGACGCGAAGGAATCTTCGGTCCGCTGGCGAGTTCCAGCCGAAGGGGGGGGGATTAAATGATCCTGACGTGACGTCTTTGGAATGAGAACCGTTTCTTGACGAACGGGTTTGAAGAACAATGGCTGTTCTAACGTTGTTCTCTTCTGAACAACAAGGGGGGTGAGAACCGTTTCTTGTCTACGGGCTCAAAGACCAATCGCTGTTCTAACGTTGTTCTCTTTCTGAACAACAGGGGGGAGAGGGAGAACCATCTCTTGTCAACGGGCTCAAAGAACAATGGCTGTTCTAACGTTGTTCTCTTTCTTAATAACAGGAGGGGGGGGGGGCCTTGTGGACTTGGCGTCTTGAAGGCTCGAACCTTGGCACTCAAGGGATATTGTCCTCTTCTGGACAAAAATAGTGGATCTCGAGGTAGAGGGCCCCTGGTGCACAAGGTGAGACCGGATCGGCGTGATGTCTCGCGAAGATAATCTGGATCTGATCTGATCTAATCGGTAAAGTTTCCATATAAATAGTCGGAGCCATCCCCTTGGCGTAGGGGACAATGGAGTGGGGGCTTCGAGGGACTGCCCCAGCCGCGCCTTGGAACATACCTTATCTGTCCATAAGCCTAACTCAATCTGGCGAGATCGACGCATGGGGCGAAACGGGGGGGGGGATGAACCTCCTTGGTTAAATATTGACTCAGGTGGCGATAAGGCGCCCGGCTTCGACGCAAGATGCACGTGGGTAGCAACGTGTTTCTAAACAACATGTGATAGCGGTTGAATTTAAGCGGCCTCAGACCGTTCTATCACAGTTAGCATTGGCCTCATAAGTTTAGGTCATTAAACACTGATACCAATATTGAACCCCTAGGATAACTAGCTGCGAACAACAGTTCGAGAATTTCCTGAATACTCTAGGACTTTAGCTTTCACCATATTACGCCATCTCAAGGCAATAGGGAAAGTAAAAAAATTGGAAAAGTGGGTTCCACTTAGTAAATTGAATGAAACTTAGATATTGCGTCGTCATGGGATATGCCCATTGCATAATAAGAGACAAAATAAGGATATTCTTTTAGGAGAGTTGTGACCTCTGATGGAAAATAGATCGTATAGGAAAAAAGGTAGGTGTCTGCTGAATGGCTATATGAAAATGAAAAACCAAGTCATAAGCCAAAGCCATTCTTTAACCCCAAATGTACAATTTGGGGAAATACATAGAGAAAAAATCATCCACTTTTCATTTTGGGAACCTGGAACAACAATAACAGCACAATCGTAATGTAGAAGATTGCCGAAATGCATTAAAGATTAGTCATCAAACAACATGAATTGATCAATAGACACGGACCACTACTGAGAAATAACTATGCCATCTCTCAGTTGTCACTGTTTAAGCTAAGAGAATTGGGATATCAAGTTTTGTAACAGTATCAATATACACTGCCATTTCCATACCTAAAATAATTCGTTTTTTAAGGAATTTGTAATCAATAGACATAAAGAATCTGATAAAAAGGTAAAAATGGGATATTTATACAAATGGATCATATTTTGATCAAATGCTCATTATTTTTAATTCAGCTTCAACTTACTGTTCACAAAATGCCCTTTCATGTGAAACAACCTAGTACAAAGTGGTATATTCTTGAAGTGACTGCAAATCCTGGACTTAAAAAAAAATTATAAATATTTGAGAAAACATTAAAATAATACTATGATGTATTTTCTGGCAGGAATTGCCTAAGAGACTGGATAGCACATAGAACATTGATATTACCAACATTGTAATAATCATGCACAAAATCAATTTCTATAAATTTAACACGAATAATTTTAGTGTTTTTGAGGGAAATCTGCATAGTTTAATTATTTTTATATCATTGCAGTTACAGAAATTGCTAAAAAGTTAAAAAAGGGACCTATCAATATATATATATATATATATATATATATATATATATATATATATATATATATATATATATATATATATTAAGATGTCTTGACATCTTAGTTTAAGAGTTTGTGACTAAAAGCAATAAAATAAATTTTGTCGTGGTCTATAGGTCACTAAAGGCAAACAGAAGAGTACGATATTATTTTTTTTAAAGAACGCTTCTAAGCGGGGACTTCATTTGTTCGAACATAGGTTTTCTAAATGAAACAGTGGACAATGCACTTGGCAACAGCGATCAAATTATAAATGATTCAATCAAAATATTTCTAAAAAATGTTCACCGGAGCTCTCATCTAACTCCAAACTATAAGTAAATTTAATCTTTTTTCGCTCCCACTTAAAACTTTTAATTTACGATGAAATTTTAAGTGGTCATATTTCCAGGATAATGTTAAAAAATCTTCAGCGTTTATTTTTAACTATAAATAACAAATTAGTTCACCTTAAGCTTAGCGATTCTAATAAATCAAACCAGGTGCAATGCATTAATAATGAGATTATAAATTGCTTATGAGAACGTAACCCTTTGTATAAAATTTTGAAACCCAGTAATATTGTCAAGAATAGAAACCAATACTTTTATTATCCCCTCGTTCTCAAAAAAAAATAAGAAAGGCAAAAGGAACTATATAAAGGAACTTGCCTCGTTGTCAAAACAGTAGTGAAAGCGATTTTTTAGATAGGTAGATAATCGTAAAGCAATTAGATAGTACATTGGGCTCTTCACCAAGTCGAGGGTCTCCTCAGTGATGATCTGGACTACGTGGTGAAAACATTAAAGGAACATTTTGTGAATGTTATTATGTCTTGTATTGTACATAATACAACGTAATAAATTTTACAAAGACACCATTATTTCAAATATTGGTATAACTGAAAGGAAAATTAGCTTTTAGCTTAAGAAAATAAAATCCCGGATAAAATATATTCGATCTACTTTAAAGAATTAAGAAAGGAAATGATAAACCCTTTTGTACAATTTTAAAAAAGTCTATTAGCGAGGAAATAGTTCTGAAGGAGTTTAAAGGGGGTAAATTGAACGCCAAATTTTAAAAAAGTGTTACTGATCCTGAAAGTTTTCGGCCCAACTCCCTTACTTTGGTCGTTGTTAAATTTTAGAATGCATTGTTAGAGTTTGATAAATAACTAATTAACCGACACAACGTACGGTTTTATACGTACACGCTCATGCTTAAATAAATTGCTTGAATTTTTAATGAAATGATCACAACGTTTGGACAATATAAGGCTCTAGATGTAGCTTATCTCAATTAAAAAAAACAACAACTTCTGACACTATTTCACATAAAAGACTTAATAATGCTAAAAACGCGGAGAATAGGGGACAGTGTACTGAAATGGATTGATTTCTTGATCGAAAACTGTTGGCAGAACTGTTGTCAATAGAAATGGCTGATTTTGGGCATTGGCAACACTAACAACGTTCATTAGGGATCTCTTTAGAACCCTTATTTTTTATATAAAACTAAGACCTAGGTCAAAAGATAACAGTGACGGGATAATTTGCAAAAACATTGGATAGATTAGTTGAATGCTCGGAAATAGGGCAAATGTATTGGAACGCGTTCAACGTCGAGCGACGAAATTAATTCCTGAATTTAGAAATAGATAATACGAAGAGAGACTGAAGCATTTCAATATTCTTTCATTTGAAGATCGGTATCTACGTGGCCATCATATGTTGTCATTAAAATACTAAACGGGGTCATTAATATAAATTATGACTCAATATTTTAGTTAGATATACTGAACAATGGATTCAATATTGCGATAGCACAAAATTTCTTTTCCTTTAAATTAACACAGACTTGGAATGGTTTACATATCAATATCGTAGAAAGCAGTAGAGTAAATATGTTTAGGAATATAATAGATAAATGTTACTTTGAATTATAACTACAGAAATAGATGTTAAATTAATTCTTTAACTATAGCCTCTCTCTCTTTACCTGTACTTCACCTCTGACTTTCTCCATCGTTTTTTTCATTGGTGGGGGGGGGGGAATTAACTACGCGTGGAACTTAGGGGCTTTGTTGGATGTTAGTTCCACAATATTATGTATAAGAGTTAAAATTCTTTGAGGGCAAAAGGAAGGAGAAGTTGACTTAGAATAGTAGACAACGAAGACAATAGACCGCGTGTCCTGGGTTATCCGCTTTTCCCCATAATCATATGATCTCATAGTTATAAAAACACGAGCGAAGATAAATTACTAAAATGTCTGCCATAATACTTAAAAATAAGTAACAGCAAGTGGAACAATAAATGAGCAAACAAGGGAACAAATCTACACAATTAGATAAAACTATCGAAAAAGTTGACTTTTATGATCATAATGAACACTAACCACAAGGTATCAACATTCCATTAAATGAGATCAAATGAGAGGGAAGTCCCGTCAGTAAAAAGAAATAAATAAATATAAACTCTTACAAAGAGAAAAATTGTAATACACCTTCAAAATATAGTGTAACATTTGACTTTTTGTTAGCTGGACGAAGAATTATTTGCTAAACTACTTGCCATGTTGTTTACAAAATGTTTAAGACAAGATACAAATGACATAATCGCTTCAATTGTAATTCATTTTAAATTGAAAAAAAATGAAACGACCTTGAAGCCAGTTTGTAATTGACAGCGAACCAATTACTTAAAAATTCCTAACCAAAGACTAACATAAGCGCTCGAATGCAAGCAGTCATACGATAGAGGGATATGTGTATGGACAATAGACGGATTGTTCAAGTAATACACAAAGTAATAAATATTAAATACCATAAATATTCTATTTGTAGACAATGAAAGAGCATTCGACTCAGTACGATACAGTACGATGAGCTCTATGGAAACATGGAGGTAGTACGTGCCACATACATTGAGTTATTGTCCTCCATATGGATTTCGTCTTTTTCAGGAGAATGAAACTAGTAACCCTCGACAGTTTCCAAACTACTTAAAGTAGTTCTCATCATGATTATTACATTTTTATTCTCTAATCCAGAAAACAGGTTGTTAATAATAACAGCATTTTATCGTGAACAGTAAAAGTCAAACGCATAAGTGAGCTGAAATAAAACCTTTTAAAGAATCAACGTAAAAAACAATAGTTTTGATAAAGGAAGAACAAATCGAATTGAGGATCAACCTTTAAAGGCATGAGGAAAAATACGTTTACTTCAGGACATCTTAGGACTCCTTGTGGCAATCTGTACAAGAACACCATAAGAAGAAGGAAATTAGGTTGGAGAGCGGTGGAAAAACAGCTACATATTTGGACGCAAAGTTCATTTATGCTTGAACTGCAAATCCACTCCCATTATAGAAAAGTAAAGGTTAGACATTGAATAAATAGACAAAATAGCCATAAACTCAGGATAATACAAACAGAAAGATATATGTTAGGAAGAACGCACAGGAACTATGAAAAAAATGCTTGGATAATAACACAATAATGAATGGCAGATATATGTCCATAATAAAAAAAAAACCCCGTTTAAAGTGAGAATGTAGTTATGATGCCTTAAAACGACTACCTCGCAAGAGGTAGGGAAATGGAACTTGATATATATATATATATATATGAAGCATCAATGTAATCTCGTAAAATATTAATTTGTGCGCCACCACAGGACTTATAATATAGCAATTACGGCAACATACAATGGTGGCTTTATTTAATGTTTCAATTAAGCTAAACCTCAATTTCATTAACACAAAATATGAAATTTCCAATTTAATTCCCCGAAGCAACACGGAAAGTTATTCTGCGATAATAATCCTATTACTGTTCCATTGCCACAAATGTGTCAAAATTAAGTGGCAAAGATTTTAAATTATCTTTACCGACGAGATATATATATATATATATATATATATATATATATATATATATATATATATATATATATATAGTAAGAGGGGTCTTGTGGATGTTCGACCAAATAAATTTATAGTTGGATTTTTCATAAACGACTTGATAGAAATAATTTTATAATGAAGGACTGGAGATTGGTGAATCCTATCCACCGAAGTGGAACGGATCACAACGATGAAGAAGTGTCCTCGACTGTTAGTAATGCTGATCTGAGTTCATGAATGTAATGTCTCTTGTATTATAGAAGGTGGGTGTGATCAAGAGAGATATATATATATATATATATATATATATATATATATATATATATAGATAGATATATATATATGTATATATATATATATATATAGAGAGAGAGAGAGAGAGAGGGGGGGAGAGGTCGACACAGACTCGAGGGGGAGATACGGAATTGAAAAACAGAGTTATTGGTGTTAGAGGTCAAGGCCCAATAAATACTGGTTGAAGAGTAGATGAATTAAACAAAAAAAGGGACTCAGATGCTCGCTACCTGGGACTTCTGAATGCGGCAAGAACGATTTCATGAGCGTGCACAACTTTTGCGTACATAGATCACTACCCATCCTTCTGATTTATCAAATGTAGTTAAATTTGTGTGGTACATTAAAAATAAAGAAATTATGAAATAAGTTGAAAATAACAATAATTAAGAGCATTCGAATCAAAACAATGATACAATTCAATCGGAATTAATCATATAGGTAAAAATACAATAATGAAGATTCAATGGCATGGGAAATAGAATAATAAAAGTATAAGGTAAGATATACAATAATTCGCTGGTTAAAATGATTCTTGAGTCAAAAGGTCATTTTTGTCCAGTTGTGTGTCATTACAGTTGTAAACATACATAGAAGTAACAAAAATGGGTGCATACATTTTCTCTTAATAATACAATGAGAGTAAACATGAATATAGTGAATAGAAAAAAATAATTAGTTAACCTAAGCAAATAATTTGATAAACGAAATTGTCGAGCAAACTTGCAAATCTTAAGTGAAATGAAGTAAAAAACTATACGTGTTGTATAGTTTGTGTATTTAAAAGTTTTCTCTCCTAGTCAGTTATTTAAATGAGAAGTGTCACGGTAGCATTATGTGAAATGCTAATGAGTATCGATGGCGCGTTGACATAGCACTATGTGAGATCAATAAATAGATGGCACATTGCCATATCATTATGTGAGTGCGAGTAAATAAATTATGTGAGTGCGAATGAATAAATTATAATGAATTAATACTAGGTGAAGCGCACAGATAATCCAACAATCTCGTAAATCGGTTAGAGAGGGGTTTTGTGACCATATCTACGAGAGTTGCGAATCGCGGACGTTAAGCATCGCGTTGAGTCGAGTTGGTGCTTTGGTGAGAGTTGCACGTTGCGGACGTTAAGCGTCCCGTTGAGTCGAGTTGGTGTTTCGGTGAGATGGATGTGGGTCCTTGATGAAATGTTGGATAGAGTCCATGGTTGTACTTAGTTGTGTTAAAAGAATTCGATGATGACTCCAGAAATTTGAAGCGATAGTTTCGTATAATGATGAGAGTCACTCCGATCGATGATGATGATTTTTTAATTTTTTTAGTCAATCCAGGCGATGATGATGATTTTGGAATTTTTTGCTCACTCCGTGCGTAAGCATTTATAGCGAAAGGGATCTGTTATTTTTTGTAGATATCCGACCAAATACGTTCGTACTTGGATTTTAATAAACGACTTGATAAAAGTAACTTTATTTCGGAATTTGAGATTTTTATATTGAAGGGCTGGAGCTTGGTGAATCCTATCCACCGAAGTGGAACGGATCATAACGACGAAGAAGTGTCCTCGATAGTTTCTAATGCTGATCTGAGTTCATGAGTGTAATGTATCTTGCAGTATAGAAGGTAGGCACGATCAGGAGAGAGAGAACGCGAGGTTGACACAGACTCGAGGTGCAGATACGGAATTGAAAAAGATAGTTATTGATGTTAGAGGTGAAGGGCCAATAAATACTGGTTGAAGAGATGAATTAAACAAAGAGGGCTCAGATGTTTGCTAGCTGGGACATATGACTGCGGCAAAAACGATTCCATGAGCGTGCACAACGTTTGTGTAAATGGATCACTATATATATATATATATATATATATATATATATATATATATATATATATATATATATATGTATATATATATATTATATATATATATATATATATATATATATATATATATATATTTATATATATATATCTTCGGTTTAACATATTTTGAGGTGATTGTCAACGTGGGCGTTGGCAATCACTGGAGGGCGTTGCTGTGGTAAAAGGGAGCGCTGTATGTATATATTTTACTTTTTTACTTAGGGGGCGGTGAACATACACAAGGGGGCAGTTGGCATATGAATATGCCCATATATAAGTATATATGTGTTCTTGTTTATTAACGTAATTTCCTATTATGTTATGTAAAATACAAGAAAAACACGATTATAATACTTGTATGCATATGTGCATCTATCTAAAGATAAATTGTACACACACACAAAGATCTGTTACACGTTTCCACTCTTCCTGGGTTAGGGGTTGCCATATTAAATCGAATGCGGACAGTGTAACAAATTTGGTTAGAATCGGCTGAATAGTTATGATGTTATTACTAATAACTCTCGGGCTAATCTGGGGTGACTTTGGGAATTATATCATTCACAGAAGAATAAAAACAACACAAGGGTTTCAAATTTCGTTAGAATTGGAAATATAGTTATGAGATTATTGCAAAATAATTCCCTGGCTAACCCTGGAAAGACTTTGACAATTATATTATTCGAAAGAGAATGCGAAAAAAACATGAGGGTTTCAAACTTCGTCAGAATCGGCCAAATAGTTAGGTTGTTATTGTTAAAATAAAATAATTCCCGGGGTAAACTTGGTTGAACCTTGGCAATTATATCATTAGAAAGAGAATATAAAACATAAATGTTTCAACTTTCGTTAAAATCGGCCGAACAGTTATGGACATATTGCTATAATGATTCCCCGGCTAACCTTGGGAGGACTTCAGCAATCATTTTATTTGAAAGAAAATGTAAAACAACCTAAGGGTTTCAAATTTCGTTAGAATCTGCCGAATGGTTATGATGTTATTGCCAAAACAAAATAATTTATGGGCTAACCTTGGGAGTACCTTGGCAATTATATTATTCGAAAGAAAATATAAAACAGCATAAAGCTTTTAAATTTCCTTATAATTGGTCCAATAGTTACAATGTTATTACCAAAATAAAAAAAAGCAAAACAGGGACCAACCGACCGACATAGTGAGATGTAGATTCGCCAGCGACTAAAAACCAAAATTCTATTCCGAGCATCAGTTGTGTTTGAAAATTTGGGTGCGCTGCGTATAGTCTAAATCAGTTGTGATGTTTTGCTTTTGTTTACTTTGGCGAAACTAGGAATTGTACAGCAGGGGAGAACGATTCCGTTAAATAAAATATCTAAAACTAAACCTGTTTAAATAACTTGCAACACCTAATCTTCTACATTTTAGGTAAATTAGCGTCGTACCTCAATGCGAGGATAATTATCGTAGAGAATGGGTATTTCTTGAATCGGTGCAATTACTCTTTCTTTTCTAGAGGGTTAGACGCCATCGGCAAAAAATAGCGGCTATAAATGAGAAGATAGCTGCATATGTACACTTTAATGGCAACACGAGTATAGAATTCTGCAGCATAACTATTAAAGGTGTTATATATTATATATATATATATATATATATATATATATATATATATATATAGGTTAGGTTAGGATACCTAACCTAACCAAACCCAAAGCCTTTGGGGATGATATTTAATTGATAAAACTTTGGTGAGGTAAGATGTTAAATAACTATATTAGAGTGGAGGAAATTATCCAAACCTATTCTTTCATCAGTACCTATTTTTAACTTTTTTTTCAGTTCCATAATATTTACATCGGGTTCGCTATTCTTGACATGATTAATTTTGAGTTCACTATTCTTAACATGATCCGTCAACTCTTTTCACCATTCCTGATCAAGGTAAGGAAACATTTGGATTACAGATAAATAAAGATTAGAGACCATAGAACTTCTTTATAGTATCATTGACCACATAAATTCTTTATATGGCCACTTAGGGTTAGCGGAAAATAATTTTATTAGAAATGTTTTCTAGCAAAATCTCAGAGGAAGAAGGATGTCTTTTCTTTTTCAGTCTTTATTCCGATTATTTTGGGAGGTCTTAAAATCAACATTTCAAATGAGAATCTGACCCCTCACATAAATTCTTATTCTGTTTTTTTTCATATATGAAGAGAGATTAATGATAACTCAATAGAAAAAATAACACCATAGAACTTTTCTTGAGACTATCTCTACTTTGAATTAATACCATAGCAATTTTCTTCAAGCTATCCCTAACTTTAGTATGAACGAGGCAACTGAAGGGAAAATATCTTTCTTTAAAATGATGCATTTGTGATGAAAGAAATAAGATTTTTTAAGCGTAATGGATAACCGTAAAAATGCGCTATTCTCTGTAAAGTTTTTCCATAAACTATCCCACTTAGAGCCTTTTAGAGGTCTATAAAATCAGTCCACATTCTGCCGGAAAGGTTCAAATTCCAGCTGTGGTGTTCTTTGCCAGAATTTGTTCCAGAGCTGACAGAAGCTTCGTATTGATCCTGCATCACAGCTTTTAGAATTAATGTGGTTTGTTATTATAGTTCTCTACAGCCTTTCTCTTTTGCGTCATTTTCATCGAATATCTTCAGTGCATTATCTTCTCTTCATTCTTGTTCTTTTCCACCGGAATTTAGATGTTATCTGTCCTTTACTTGAATTGCAGCAATTACCCTACAAAAATTCTGTAATATTTATAACATTGCTTATTCGTCACTGCTATACATAAAGGTTAAAATTTGTGAATTGAAAATGTGTAAAAAAATATATTTATTGACTATTTCGAAACACATTTTTAAGGTATAAACAAATTCTGTGGATAGAGAATAATTTTGACTAGTTTGTCTAAATTGGTCCGATTTAGAGCGGAGAGGGACCAAGGACATATTCTTGTCAGATGGCCACCAGGTAAGGCTTCTCATTGATTGAGAAAATTCACCTCTTCTAAATCCTAGGTCAAAAGCGAGCATAATAAAAAATACCTTGATTTCTTAAAAGAAATAACCGTATTCATTGAACTGTTTGTGGTCTTTGAACAAATATGACGATATCAGAGGGACAAAAAAATAATTAAATACGGTAATTGAAATTGTATATAATACTGCAATAGTAGTTACACTCAAAGACGATGGAAAAACAAGATAAACAGATTCTATTGTCTAAGATTGAAAAGAAAGGATGAGAGTGTAAATGAAAAATAACTCATCCTTAAGTGCAAGAGTGGAAGTGAGAATTACTATCTTCCGGAGAGTTATAACACATTTAATCATAACAAAATAAACAGAACAGTTGACTGTTTCAACTAAAATTAGTGATGTTAGGGTGTTTATTTTGTATCTCAGACATTAATTAAACTGCTACAACTCATGTCCTAAAAATCGATAGGGTATGAACTAAAGCGAATAATTTGGTGCGTCCTGTCTGAAACGTACAATTGAAAACATAATAGATTCCCAATGGTCCGCTGATGAGAAGTGACCTATCGAAGGATGCTTCTCTCCTTGTGGCGGACGTGAATTCTTTTGGAGTAAAGATAGTGTGGTGAGGTCAAAGGAGGCGATATAAGAAGAAATCATCCCTTAAGACATCCAAGTTTCCAATTTATGACAGCTATTCATCAGATACGGTAATACCGAAACGAGCACGTCTGCCGCTGTAGCCCAGTCGAGCCTGACATG
Source organism: Ceratothoa steindachneri (assembly GCA_963969495.1). Lineage (NCBI taxonomy): Eukaryota > Metazoa > Arthropoda > Malacostraca > Isopoda > Cymothoidae > Ceratothoa > Ceratothoa steindachneri. The sequence continues at coordinate 117,576,924 of OZ018332.1, forward strand.
CATACACGAATCTGAAATCTCCGAGCAGCATTTCAGAATATCTGCACCCACTATCTTTTGCACTCCTCTATAGACAACAAAGGATGAAAGAGGGCTTAAAACTTTCTTTTTTGCCATTATATTCTTGTTATTGATTTTTTAAATATGTTCTTCAGCTCTCTATCTCACTTTCCTTCTCTTTTTTTTAGAAACAGAAGGATTATATATATATATATATATATATATATATATATATATATATATATATATATATATACGCTTAAGTTTCAACAAAGGTACACATCTGCTTCTGAAGATCCTGAACACAAAGGCCATCAAAACTCTGATCTCGATCTTGAAATAAACCTGAATTAAGCTCCCAAATTCTCCATAAAAACGAATTAAAATAGAGCAAAGGAACGAAAACTGTAAAAAATCTATTGATTCCCTCCTATTTTCGTTGTTGTCATAATTCCAAGAAAGTTAAAAGGGCAAAGCCTTCAAAATCCAGAAATTAAATAAGTAAACCTATTAAATTTATTTACAAGAGGCTTATTTCTTATTTGTGTCACTTCTAACTAAAATATGGCTTTCCCCTTCCCCCTTAAACCTTCATGAATACATAATATAGCGGACTAAAATGAATAACAAAACCACTATCACGTGACATTAGCATCCCATTTTAAGGGTCTAAAATTCGGGCACGACAAGCTGTAGTCCTGCTTTACGAGACATAAAAGATTTCTTTACTAAAGATAAAAAAGCGGAGCGGAAATTTCTTAGGCAATTTAGTGAATACAGGCAAATATATATATATATATATATATATATATATATATATATATATATATATATATATATATATATATATATATATATAAATAACTGCTCGTGTAGTAGAGTTGTATGGGTAGAAGAACATTTATAGTTTTCCATCGCAGAAGATACTTTCTTAATCTTTTATAAGAATTGATACAGACCAGGGCGACGTTGCTAATTGAAGCACATATCAAACTGCAAAGACGTCCTTTCCTCTCGACTGAATGTCTGGAGCCACGGAATGAATGGCAATGGTACAAACAAAGCCACACAAAATCGAGCAAAGCCACAAAACAAACGAAAAGCAGCTGATAATAAACGGCGAATCCACATTATCGTCAATTTCTAGGCCCTGTTATTTGTGTTTCCCTCTTTGCTCTGAATGAGTATAAATGCACAAAAGACGAGAGGGTCCTTCTATCTATCCATGGATATGAAATTTGCATTTTTATTCTCCTTAGCTTCAGCTTCGACAAAGGGATAAGACATGGCGGTCTTCTCTGAATGTTTCCTTTTCATTCTATGTTATGGGGAGACTTCGTGTGAATCCACCCTTTAATAAATTGTCCCGCAGTATGTATCGATACTCAGATTTTACATACAAAGAGGCAAAAGACATCACCGAGACATATTTTATCTCCATCCGACCCCAAAATAATATTTTGTATACAATATATAAATATATATATATATATATAATATATATATATATATATATATGTATATATATATATATATATATATATATATATATATATATATATATATATATATATATATATATATTATTTTTTCCTCTATCCTAATGACACTTTGAAATGGATCACAATCAACTTTAAGAAATTTAGAAGAATCATTCAATGATTCTTTAGAAGAATCATTTAGTCATATGGTTTACATATGACTAAATCCTTCCGTTTTAAGTTCTTTAAAATATTAATTAATATCAGACAAAGTGAAGCCGCGATTGAAATTCTTAAACGGGTTAAACTTATTTATGTATGAGTGTGCTATAGATTTTAAATTATTAATAACAAGAAAATCGGACTGCCAAAGAGGTAAACTCATTCTGTGTGAAACTATAACTTCAAATTTATGAATATAATTATTACGGTTAATCTTAAAGCAAAGAAATTTAAAATCTAATCCTAGAGCCAAAATTTTCTTTTGGTCTTTGGTTAAAATGAAGTCACTAAAATTGAAAACTACCTTTTCTGGATCAATTGACTTAACTGAAGAAAAACCTAAATTTTCGATTTTCTTAAAATGCCTAGTTTACACATATTAAATCATTCGATTCCTCTCCTTCTCTCAAGTTGGTAAGTGTTCATTCATTTATTTCATTTTCATTTTCGCTTTGTTTTCTCAGTTTGTTTCTATAATTTTGCATTGTTTTTCTTTGTAATTTTGCATTGTCCTCTCGGTAATTTTTTTTTGCATTGTCTTCTTGAAAATTTACTAAACTATAAATTTATTAATTATTATATTGTCGCATTATTTTCTCTCAAATTCAACAAACTTTAAACTTATTGTCAGTCATTAATACATATATTTCTTTATGTATTCTAAGCTTGCTTGCTTTCATATTGTTTTACTCCATTATAGGCTAAAGATGAACATAGCTAATGTTCGAAACGTTCCAAATTATATACGAGTATGTCCGGAATACTGTTTCTGCTTTTAATCGACATACTAAAATCGAGGTTTCAAAAAGATGTCCCAATCTCTCTCTCTATCTCTCTCTCTCTTTCTCTCTCTCTCTCTCTCTCTCTCTCTCTCTCTCTCTCTCTCTCTCTTTCTCTCTCTCTCTCTCTCTCTCTCTCTCTCTCTCTCTCTCTCTCTCTCTCTCTCTCTATATATATATATATATATATATATATATATATATATATATATATATATATATATATAGGTGATAGAGTCGCTCCTTGGGAACCTTATTCGTAGCAGGAATATGAAGACATATGCGATGGTTACGAATATTTAATTTTCCGGACGTTTCAGTCATTGACGATAACCATCATCAGCGAATATATATATATATATATATATATATATATATATATATATATATATATATATGTTTGAGTGCTTTTCAAAAATCAGTTGAGTGAATTTTTGGCTTTGATATTTGCAGAGCATAAAAAATTTTAAACGCTCTCCATAATCATTTTTGTATGAAAAAACATCAAGTAACAAATGCTACATTGGCTTTCATTCTTAATCTCTCCTTCTCGCAAGGCATAGGGGAAAGATAGTCTAAGTTCTCGAAGGAATCCTTTGGCAAGCCGACGGATATTGATGGAAAAATTTTGGATTTTGCCATTCATCAGTCAATGTGGCGTTAACGACTCGTTAACAGAGGCCTGCATTTATCTTGATAGCCACCTGAGAAGTTCATCTAAGATAAGTAAATCCTTTTTCACGACCAAATCCAAACTCGTGCGATCATTTTTGCGTCAAATCGGACGCAGAAAACGGTTCGCATCAGGAGTAAATTAAAGCCGTGACTTTTTAAATTTTCTCTCATCGGCCATTCGCCCCTTCTGGCTGTAAATGATGTAGTCTTGTAACAAGATTATGTTAGGGTAGTTTACAATTAAATTTTTCATGATTTTGATTGATAACAAAAGGAGTTCTGAAGTGAATAGTTAGGGTGATCCCTCTTCTCTTCACATTCAGTGAAGAGGAAATGATATAAAACCAAATTAATGGTATAACAGAGCGAGAAAGAAAGCAGACAATGAGAATAATATAAATTAGATACTATAATTTAAACATATTTTAGCTCAAGTAGAGATTGGTTATCTCAGTGGTGATTAGTAAAGATAATAAATTTCTAAATTGAGCTAGCAAAGATAAACTATCGCTACTATGACCCAGCAAACATAAGCCATCTATTAAATCATCGATTAAAGATTCACGTCTAAATTAGAAAAATAAAAGAAATCACCCACAAAAAGGGTGGTAATTATGTTTTCTTATTCCTAATTTACACGTAAATAATTACTTGGTCTTGTTAGAAATTACTTATCTATGTTTTCTTATTCCTAATTTACACGTAAATAATTACTTGGTCTTGTTAGAAATTACTTATCTTTGTAGGATTATCTTAGACATGGATTATTTTCACTATCATAAACTAATTTTTCAAAAGTCCAATTAAGTATACATAATATTTTTTAGATCAGTGAAACTCTTAGCTACTTAAACACTACTAAACATGTACCATCTCTAAGTTAAAGTAGTAAAGAAGAAAGTTATTTTTATTTTTATGATTACAATTTTACTTTATCCGATCTCTCTTACACCCAACTTGCTGTTCTTTAGCAAAACACATTAAAAACATACAATTATTTCATAGTTTCTTCACTCTTATTAACCGATCAATTTATCAGACATGCCTTTAAATTGAATACAAATATTCGTTTCGATTAATAGGCATATGTTTTTGTAGGAAGACTAAAAAAAACAAAAAACAAATCTTCTTTAGGGTAACGAGTTTACCGCTGATCTGCGCTAACTTTAGAGGGCAAGAGGGGGGGGGAGGCTCTGAATGTAAACTTAAAGACAGTTTGATGTGGGATTCGACCCACAACTCACCTGCCAAATAATCGAGTCGAATTGTATTTTCACCTGTTGACTGACCACACTCTTGTGGTTTTACTTCGTTATAGAACTAGGATAGATCAAGGAACATGATCAGAAACAAGGTACTTGAACGTCTTAAGGAACAAGTAGACAGAACACAGAAACTTAGAAGTAAACCATCGAAAGTAAAATGCCCGTATATTTTTCCTATTATTTTCCGACCAATACAATTATTTTGAAATTTAAAAAACTTCTTTGTAGCCAAAGTGATCATTGTAGTTCACATAAAGGATTAATTTTCGGTTCTGCCAAATGAATAAAAAATATTTATGTTGCAGAGTATTGGGATCTTCATACGGTTATACGAACAAACATCGTTTCGAGAATACTAAATATATTTATTTTTTTCATTATGGTAATACTCCACTCAAGTACTGGGATATATTGTAACACTTATGTCATAGCCAAGAGTCGTATTTTGTACTCTGAATCTTCTTTGCAAAATTTAGTCGTGTTTACAAACTCACTTTTTTCCTTTTCCAAAACGAAATATAATATTTCAATCCATTTTCCCCCATTACGTAATCTGACCTTCTCAAGCTTCACTTATGACTGTCACTGCCGTTTGGGCGGAATATGCATCAGGTCTAAGGATCACCGGTGATCCTTCATCGTTAGGAAGAGGCAGTCGCCAGTGCTTAGGATGACGTAAATCTTGAATAATAACCTTTATTGACGTCCTGGTTTTCTTTGAGGCGATTTTGTAGACCTTCCATCAGCGGTGGAGAGAGAATTTGAAGCAGCCTAAATAAGGTCAAAAAGTGGAAGCAGAGGTGCTGTTTTCGAGTGATATGGAAGGAAAGAAGTACATTTTGGCATCGGTGAGGTTTGTTAAGATATATGATTTCACAGAAGGGGGACGATCGGGATTTTCCTCGTTTCTTCGACTACCCTATAAAAATTGAATGATTAATGGAGCTAAATTTTGAGAGTAATCTTTTCATCCATATATCCTCCCTCTTCGCAAGGATCCGTTAGAGAAACTGATTTCCGAGATGATTAAAGATCTCTACTCTAAACTGCCAAAGAAATAGAATAGAATCACTGTTATTAGGGTCTATTTTGATGCCTAAAATGTACTATGTGTTTCAAAATTTACTAAAATATTTAAATCATTAATAGAGTTTGTTTTGTGCGCTCACAGAAAATGGATATATACCTAAATAATCACAAATCTTGTGATTTTTTCTTGTGATGCAAAACTACTTCTAAGAATTTTGGAGACCATTGATCTCAGAATTGAACCCACAACTTCATTAATTCTTGCCTTAAGTTCTTTTGCACTACATAGACCGTTTTCTTCTACCCGTGACTTTTAAGGTAGCCCTAGAGAAAGTAATCGTGAACCCAAAGGTCCAGGAACTGAGCGGCCAGAGTACGTCTCCAGATCGAAAAATGCAACATCCAGGAAACGCGTCTTGCAAAACTTCTATACTATTTCTAGCAGTTGGACGGTTGCAATATCGTTTCTTTAATTTCACGTAGCTGTCCACTTACCCAATAACGACCGTAGTTTAGACGCTTGATATCGTCATTGGCATGATAATGGGCTTCATCACTCATTAAAAGTTTGTTCGCATTCTGTGGTCCTGCTTGTAAGAATTCAAGAAAAATTTGGCAGACCTCAACATGTCTATTTTTAGTATATGCAGTTAATGTTTTGTTATTACTATTTTGTATGGATATAACTTAAGGGAATGAAATATGGGACAAACAGTAGGCAATGGCAAATGGAGAAGAGACGATGCTTTAGGCATAGAAAAGCTTGGGCTGTAATTGACTAATTCAAGAACGAGCTCAACATTCTGTTGTGTTGTTTGAACGCGGATAAGAACTGTAGTTTACTGTTTTGAACTAAATTAGAAGCTCGGAATCTGGTTATCCATCATAGTATTATTTTGTAACAGGGTTCTTTCCGTGCTTAGTTTCTCTAATGCACTACTTACCATCATCTGGTTTGAAGCCCCTGTATGTTTTGTGATGAAAACCAGTGTTACAATCATCATGGCCGCTACTCCCCCCCCCCACCCTCTCTCTCTATCTCCCTATATAAATATATATATATATATATATATATATATATATATATATATATATATATATATATTGCCTTAACAATAAATTAACTATGGCATAATTAAATCAAACGGGACCCCCCCCCCCTCTTACTTTCATACTTAGGAAACTCATTTGCAATTAGATAAAACTATCGATAAATAATAGATAGACAAATATATATAAATTCAACGCTCAGCAGTTAACAGAGTTTTCATTATATTTCAAAGCTCAACTGTATTTTATATCCAACTCTTTCATCTGCTGCCCAAATTCTATATTTAATTTTTTGCGAAATCTCAATGATATCACAGCCAAAAATATATACCGTGGAAGCAGCAAAACCAAGAATAATATTCCCTTTACTTAAATATTTGTCTGTAAAAAAATGATTAGGAATCTGATATAAGATCAAAATCTTTTTTTGTTTGGCCTCATACATTTCAAGTGACCCTCACTGGTCGTAAAAGTAGATGAAATGGTCATTACTCCTCCCTCTTCACAAACTAATTGGAAAGAGATGAGTAATACCTCCTTCTTCAGAGCACTTAGGCACATAGGTAAATAAGCGTGACATTAGGTAGTATTTCTGAAAGAGGGGTGTTAATTTTTCCGGTTTTTTTCTTGTGTTTTTCTACCATATGCGCCGTCAAATATATTTTCACTTTAAACTCAAAAATTTTCATTTTAATATCAATTTTTATTTTTTTAATTTTAATATTAAACAATACATTCAATGTTGCTCCTCTAAAAACTTGTAAAATGTTTACATATATTTTGTATTTATATAGCTAAATTTCTTTATATTATCAGTGTAGCCCTAGAAGATGACCAGTATGGTCGAAAAGTTCCTCGGACCAATAATAGATAATGAGTTACAATGATCTTTTAAGATTCCATTCCCTTCAAGGGATAGTCACTTATAGAAATTGAAAAAGTTCTCAAGAAGTTGAACAATGCCTCTACTACTGCTGAATTTAACCATTCATATATACAACATGGCCTCATTACAATATATATATATATATATATATATATATATATATATATATATATATATATATATATATATATATAAGGTGTCTCAGAGAAAAGTAACCGTATTTTGGAATTAGTATAACTCCAAACCTATTAAAGATTTGTGAGTCATGCAAAACAAAACAAATTTAACAACTATTTATCTGTCGATTCTGGAAATCTTAATAAATTCCCTTTTACGATATTGATACACTAATGGGTTTAGTGGAGGCTATCAAAATTATGTTTGCGCAATGAAGTAAAATAATGAAACTTCGAAGTTTAAAATCAACAAATATATTTAAATCCATTTTTAACAAAAACACCTCTTCATATGGGTAATACAAATTCATTTTTTTAATTTTCTAAGCACCGTTTCCTTCCACATGTCCTCCATTTCTTTCCAAGCACAGTTGCGCCTTTGATCGCATTGATTGAACAACGTTTTTGATTAACTTGGGATTTTCCTTAAGTCTATTGACTTCACGTGTGATGCTATCTGTTAACTGGTTGATGCTTTGTGATGGAGTAGAATACTCTTTATTCTTTATATATCCCCATAAGAAATAATCGCACGGTGTAAAGTCAGGGGATTTTGGGGGCCCTTCAATTGCATGATTTAGCGCGACAATGCGGTTGTCAAACGTTTCTTTTAGTTTTGTTCTTACAGCTAGCTGTCTTATGAGCTGGTGCGCCGTCCTGAATCCACCAAAGTCTATTGAATTGATTGTCGTAAATCTGGCGTAGTTCCGGGAAGATCGTTTCGTTGATCATGCTCAGGTAGGCAGCACCATTCAAGTTATTCTCGTAAAACAATGGGCCGACAAGATAGCCATCCATTCCCGCATATTCCGATCCACAGGGACACATTCTGCTGACAAATACGTGTGTCAAAGTTGAATGCTGGGGGTGGTTCAGCGGCGCATATTGCCGAATGTTATGGCTATTTACCTTTCTATTCATGAAAAAGGCTGCCTCGTGGACAATCACAATGTTTTCCAAGAAACAAGCAGGTTTATGGAGAAGCCATTCGACAAATTGTCTACGACGAATGATGAAAATGAGTTTCGAGAAGCTGGCGTCTTGCATGCATCTTATAGGGATGCCATTTTAAGTCATGTTTAATAATGCGGTTAAATGATGACTTTGACAATTATGACCCATTATTTCTGACTGATACATGTGGATTTTAAAGAAGTGTCATCTGAACATTTTCGATATTTTCTGTTGTTCTTATAGTTCTCATACGACCCGAACGACCTTTATTTAAATTTAAGCATGTTCCTCTATGTTGGTATTTGCGAACATTTTTCCAAATGGTGGGCTTGCTTGGTGGGTGCCTACCTGGAAAACGTTGTTCAAATGAATCTTGAACTTATTTAATACTGCCAGTCTTAATAAAGTTTGTGACTACAAATACGCGTTGATCTTTTGTTAACTGCATGATTAAAAAGGTTCTATGGAAGAAAACCTTTACACAGAAACGCTTTGATTTGTTAGTAAGCAATAATGACGAGACTAAACCACAGCATGGCTCAAAAACCACTCTAAAATGACCTAGGCTTTGCTTGAAGAATCGAACAGTGACCTAAGCTACCAGGGCTCCCAACGCTTCTCTTGAAAGTGCACGGTGGCCTAGACTTCGTAGGCCTCGTTTCATTATTTTTCTTCTTTGCGCAAACATATTTTTGATAGCCCCCACTAAACCCATTAGTGTATCAATATCATAAAAGCGAATTTAATGAAATTTCCAGAATCGACATATAAATAGTTAGGAAATAAATACTTTTGCAAGAACCAAAGATCTCCAATAGTTTTTGAGGTATACTAATTCAAATTACGGTTAACTTTTTTCTGGGACACCCGGTATATATATATATATATATATATATATATATATATATATATATATATATATATATATATATAGTAGCAGACATACCCGTCGTTGACCGGGTAAAATATGAATTCAAATATTAAGTAAGACTTTTTATCCAGGGTGTTGCGTGGGCTAAAAAGTCTTGTCGCAAATAAATACAAATCACCATTGTTTGAAATTCTTATATTGTGGTTACAAAAATATCTTTACTTGCTGATTATTATTATTTATAGGTTGAAAACAGATCAAGAGAGGTGCACACTCTCCCTATCATATAATATACTTAAAATGAGTAAACGTTTCACCGCGCGTGCTCGGCAGTTTACGCTCACGCGTAATTGGCCATTAATTATGAGTGAACAGCGTTGTGGCCACAGAAACAGCCCGAGCGTCTTATTTATGACTCTATATCTTAAGAATGTTTTGGGGTTTTTTTCTCTTGATTTGGATATCCTTTTTTAGGGGTAGAGAGGGGGGAGAGAGACGGTGGAGAGAGAGAGAAAGAAAGGGGAGAGATTGGGGAAGAGGGGGAGATATTAAGGAAAAGAAGGTGAGGGGAGGGGAAGAGAAGGGGGAGAGGCAGGAGAATTTTCTTTTCCTTGGGGGATATCCTTTTGTAAGGGGGAAAGAAGGGGGAGAGGGGGTAGAGAAGAGGGGGAGATATCGGGAATGAAGGGGACATAGAGGGGGAGAGACAATGGGAAGAGGGAAGTCCACTAAGTGTCCATGACTAAGCACCTGGCCTCTGTCATAATGCTCGGCGTCGTGGCTTCGAATTGCTAGAAGATGCCGCAAGTGTGGTTCGTGGCCGGTTACAGGCTCACCATGGTCGATTAAAGGGACATCTTGGCCACGAAAGTCCTGCCCTGGGTGAGAAAGATCACGAATAAGGCAGACTACGTCTTTGAGTAAGAAGGTGCCCCGGTGGTTGGGTTGAACATGAACTTCTATTCGAAGGACCTTTGGACACTGCAGTCACCGAACCTCAATTACCTTGACTACAGCGTGCAGGGGCATGTCGAAGGCAAGACCTGTAAAGTCCGCCACAGCAACGTCGACGAGCTGAAAACCTCTGTCAAATGCATGTGGGCCAGCATGACGAAAGACTTTGTCCGCAACGTGTTCCCGGCCTTCAGGTATCGCCTGGAACGCGTGCTCGCAGCCGAGGCCGGCCACATTGATTAATATTACAATCTAAACACATATTTATATTTTATAACAATAAAAATGTATCAAACTGCATCAAAACTATCAGTGTGTCCTTTAGTGAGTTTCGTATCAAATGTAATAAGACTTTTGTAATGCCCGGTATGATCTGTCTCTTCCTACAAATTAATGGCAATCAAGCATAAAATGGGACCAATTGGTTTCCTCTGCCCGCAACTCACAAAACATCGCCAACTTGTTCCTTCAATTTTGCAGCTGAGCACCGACTTGATGGATGAAACTCGGGATTCCTGACGCTCTGTTTAGTAATGGTCTATTTACAGATACAAATGAATCCCCTCAACACTCCATTCATCCAAGTGTCGCCATAGCCCTTGTATTCTGTCTATAAGCGAAGAGCAGAGGATCATCAAGATGTCACTGTTTTTTAAGTGAGAGATGAGTTTTAGAATTTTTTATTTTATTGGTTTACTGAATTGCATTTGAAATATTGAAATTAAATTTTTGCTCACTTAAATGATCGATTTTTACCTGTGTTTTAATATTTGACACATTGAGAAAGAGCATCTGAACCGTTTGAAAATGACCAATTAATGAAATAAAATTTTCCTACTTCTCAAAAAGCCAGAATTATATTGTTACGCATTATATACTGTGAAGTTAGTTCTCTTTTTTTTTAACACCAATGCTTCATATATCTTGCATCATTATCCACTTCTAACCTAATAATAGTTCTATTAAAAAAGTAAATTGAAGAAATAGTATTGCTTCAAATATAAATAAATCGATAAAGCAGGAAGAAGTTGAGTCACTGTGGATAGATTTTAAGGGCGGTTAAACTATGATATTACAATTGGCACACTTTTACAAATGAGTCAATGATAAAGGAGAAAAATTAAGGATGCAAAGCAGATCCAGTTATTCTAAGTGACTTAAATTTAAACTCTATGTAAAGGGAAAATATGATAAGAAGGGATGCGATAAGTTTATAGAATATTTAGATAATTTTTTTAGTCAATTTGTTAAAATACCAACAAGGAGTGTGTCGTGGGTTAGCCGAGATTATTATTTTTTTTTTATAATAATTAATAAAGTAGGTCGTACGTTCGTACTTCCAGTGATCGCTTCAGGATCGATCTCTAAGAGCGCTTTTCTTATTTTTATTCTATTGAATGAATAAAAGGGAAGTTCTCTCTTTAATATACTAAATACTGCCAACGCAACTCATTCAAGGATAATTTAAACACTTCAACCAAAATAGACCTTCACTGTACATTGATCAACTCCAACAAAATTAATATATACACGTACAAAATACAACTTAAAACTGTTTCTTGAGCCCCGTTACCGACAATCGGTTTCGGGTTGCTTTAAGGAAGAACAATTTACTTTAAAAAAAATTCGTCTTTAAGATATACAAATAATTTACGTTAAGCGCACGTGGACATGAAATTAGAATTGATTACTCACATAAGGTAGTGGAGGTTTACCGAGAGAATCCAAACGAAATACCTTCATTCGAATATTGTCCAGAGAGGCATCGTGAGTGTAGTTTATTTGCTTCTCAAGAGAGGACGTTACTTCGAACGTGGTGGACGAGTGACGACACGCAGAATTTCGAGTCGGCGGAGGATAATGAATCAAAACAAAACACCGATTAAAGAGGCGATGCGTTGGGCGTTTATGGCCTTGAAAAGGTTTTCTCAGACCGGGCTTGAAGATGGCTGTATGATTTTCTATTGATTTGGTTTCGCTGATAGAGCTTCTCTTTTGGGTGAGAAATCTATCTAGTTTGGGGTGTCAAACTCAGATAGGGTAAGATCACTTGACGATCTTTGGTAATCCAACTGCTTGGTGCAATCTGGTATTGCCCAAGAAAATGAAAGTCCTTCTTAACTTGCTGGGGGAATTCTATTCCGGCAAGTTCTTATCAATGTCGTGACGAAACGAGAATAGTCCTCTTTTTTCCTTGACGAACGTTTTTTTACCAGAACTACTCCCGCGATGTAATATGAGGGGGAGGGGGATAGCAAAGGGAGACCCGAGGGTGCCCTGGGTTTTGAGCGTCTGTTATTTCTCTTCCTAGACCTTTTGAACTTAAGAAAACTGGATTTCATGTTGAATCAACAGAAGTGGGTATCAATTCAGCCGTGCTTGGCGTCGTATCGCTCTGGGAGAGCGTAATACGAGATCGACAGTTTGAATTCTTTGACTTGTTTGTTTATAAATACACTCTTAGAGGGTAGGCCTTTTGAGCAGAGGTCAGGAATATTTGTTTCCTAAATTTACCATTTTTATCGTCCTTGTATGTTACCCGAGACTGGGTAGAGTGGCTTAAAGAAACCCAGGTGGGTTTTGTTTTTCTTTCAATGGTTTTCTTCGCCATGAGAAAGACCTCGATATATATATATATATATATATATATATATATATATATATATATATATATATATATATATATATATATACACTCGCAACTTCTTAACTGCCTCGGTTAACTCGTATTAGATCTAATACATTAAAATGATGATAGTTTTGTTCAGAAATTGACTGTCTGGGAAGAATTGGGAAATACAGATCATCCGATAGTGCTCTTTAACTTGGTAATAGGAAAAGGTAGAACATCAACAAACACTACTAAAACTCCAACTTTTGATAGAGGTGATTATTAAAACTTAGAAACTTGCTGACTCAGGTTAACTGTGGTGAATAATTCAGTAGTAGGAATACTTGCGAGATGTGAAATAATTTTAAGAATATATTAAACGTATCTCAAGGGCAGTGCATCTCAACAAAGTTCATTAGGAAGGAATATAGGAAGCCATTTTGGTCGAATCATGAGATTGCTTGGAAAATTACTGAGAAGAAAAGGCCATGTCAAAGTTGACATGGAGAAGGTACTGCTCAAAGTGTGAATCATGATAGGATGAGTAGGAATAAGCTAAATAAGAGTGTTAAAAAAGAAAAAGCGAAGCAGAAATCAATTTAGCTCAAAATATGAATAAATATCTTAGAAATTAGAAAACGCTTTAGTTATTATAAAATCAGTAACAAATCTAGCAGTGGTAAAATAGGACCTGTTAAATTTGAATGCGTTGTGAAAGAATCTTAGGAGGAAATAGTTGAGTTACTTAATGATTATTTTGCTTCATTATTTACAGAAGAGAATCTGAACACTTAAATTTAAGATAGTTCTGGATCAGAGAATGGGGTGTTGAATACCATAAATGTAAATAGGGAAATCATTAAAGGGCATATAATTGAGTTGAATACTAATAAGGCATTTGGCCCGGATGACATTCATTCTAGGTTATTTAAAGAAGGTATAGAAAGAATTGCAGTAGCTCTCGAAAAGATATATCTTAGACTACTGGAGTTGGAGAAATATCTAATGATTTGAAAATGGCAAATATAGTGCCAACCTTTAGGAAAGGAATTGGAGAGGACGCAAATAACTTTGTACTAGTAAGCTTATTAACATGTATAGTTTTTAAGATTTTTTGATAAGGTTGTTAAGAAGGGGATTTCTGAGCACCTAGAAAAGCTACTTTAATAGATGACTCTCAGCATTATAGGATTAACAATGCTAGTTCATGTTTAAGAAAAATGGTGAAATTTATCGATTAATATAACTAAACATTTAGATAAAGGAGAGAATTTTGCTGTAATTTGCTTAAATTTTACAAAGCTTTTGATAACGTTACAAATAAGAGACTATGTAGTGCACAAATTATAAATGCATGGGATATGTGGGAAAGATATGAATTGTATAGCTAAGTGGAAGAAAGACTGGAAGTAGAAGGTGGCAACGAATGGGATGAGGTCACAGTAGAAGGATATTATCAGTGGCGTACCTCAAGGATCAGTTCTAAGCCCATTATTATTTATAGTTCATATAAATGATCTTGGGGAGGCTGTAAATAGCAGTGTCAATTTTTGATGAGGACACAAAATTGGCAGCTTTAGTAAGTATAGTTGAAGCTAACTTTAAAGTGCAAAGTGACTTTAAAAACTATGTAGGTTGGGCGCAGATGTTGCATATGAATTTTAACCTTAAAAATTTAAATTTATTAACATGGGAAGGGATAATAGAGAATTTAACTATGAAATGGATTGGCATTGGCTGAATGCAGTAGAGGATGTGAAAGAATTAGGAGGAGTAATAATAGGTCACTGAGGTTTTCTACGTACTGCATTGTGGCAAAAAATAAAGCAAATAGAGAGTGGGCCTTAATTAAGAGAAATGCTAGTTACAAAAGTAAGGAGGTTATCCTTAAACTATATAACTCATATGTGATGGTTCATTTAGATACTGTATACAAGCATGGTCACCACATTGTAGACATGATATCAAGATGCTAGATTAAATGTAAAGAATGTTAACAAAGATGATACCTTCCCTAAAGCACTTTGAATATGTAGATAGGTCGAGGAGCTAAATATGGTCTCATTTGTTAGAAGGCGCGTAAGTGGGGATATGATTGAGATTTTTAAAATTTGTTCTGGGATGGATAAGTTGGATTTTAGCAAGTTCTTTGAGTTTGAACGTAGTAATAGGACTAGGGGCCACGACTGAAAAAAAACGAGTTGTAGTTTGGAAATGAAAAAATATGTTTTTAACAACAGACTGGTAGATTACTGGAATGGTTTACCACATGACACAATAAGCAGAGCAAATTTAAAGCCTATCAGAGGCAGGATAGATGAGTATTTGTGGAGGGTTTGTTCTCATGGTTTTTTGAGTAGTATAGGTGCAACTTACATGTTGTAATATCGATAATATTTTGTAGGTGATTCTCTGAACACATTCATGTGAATGCAAATATTGGAAGGAGAAGAACACGGTTTGTTGTGGATAAATAATATATATTATATTATTGATATTGCAGCTACATGAGTAAGCTTTTAACAAGCCATGATGGTGATTCCTTTTAAGCAATCTTGTGGATGCAGTTTATTGGGTGAATGTTGACTCGGATGACTTCTGATACGCCTTTGCGGCTTTTTTCATACATAGAATTATTTTTAGGGAAGTATTGGGGCAGAGTGAGCGAAGTATAAAGTATAGAAAGAGTGACATTTAAAAATAAGAGTAGCGGAATCTCTAAAGGCATCTAAACAGACCTGGACTGAAGCATAAACCCCATTGAAATATATATCTCTTAAATTACCCCAGAAAAGTACCCAAGCATTACATCATTGTGTTGATATTGGAACTTTGCTATACCCATATCCATTGTTACCTACTAATTATTTTTACCTAATGACTATTAAATTAAAATTAATTTAATATTACAAAATAAATGTGACATTCTTAGTTTTTTTCGTGCAGAATTTCGAATTTTAAATACACTTGACAATCTGACACCACTACGAATGAAACCAATTACGGTAGATGACGTTAGGAGTCGGACATTCGCGACAGAAAACGAGTACAAATGAATGGCGCAGACTTTCTCTTGCTGTGTGAGTGTGTCTCTCTACATCTGCAGCCTCGTTTCGACCCTTATATACATAGATCTCCATTGTAAGAATACCCTCGGGATGATCTATCCCACTTAGATGAGGCCGCATTTGTTCACCTTACAAGAGCACGTGGAAATGTTGCTTGCCAGGCCAGGAGTTTAAATCGAGTCGAAACAGCTAAGCGGTAGAGGATAATTTCGGACTTGCTGGTTTAGAATTCTATGCATTAGGGTAAACGTGATCTTACAGGGCGACATGCGGGGGTGCCGAGGTGAAGAATAGAAACTCTCACAAAATTATATCATTTGTACGCCAGATTTCAGTGCACGGGAAAGCATAATGATATCTCGCATTAAGGAGAATTGAAAACTTATTTATCATGATATTCACATAGATGTTCCAAACGTAAATATAAGGTCGCGTAAAAGTACCCTCGACTTTCATGCACTCACATTAAACAATTATGAGAGGCAGTTTACGTGGGACTGTATTTTACAACGGTCTTTTGATTAAATTTCACAACTTAATATTTGAGTTTTACATTTTTGCTGTCTTTCTTTTTAACATAGGTATATTGGTAGGTAGCAATTGGCTGTTTGTAAAATTTATAGATGGAAGATGATAAAACAAGTTGCCTTAGGAACAAAGTTACTTTCCTTAATTAAATAATAAATATTATATTTTAATCTAATTGAGGCCAACTTAACAACTATTTTGAAGTATTTACACTTTATTTTCCATTTGTGGATATTTTACTTATAATTCCATGCTCCCAAAATAACAAAAAACACATACCACACCAATTGCAATAGAAGTAGGCATAGTTTCTGTGTCGAAATAATTGGAGAGTAAAATTTTTTTATTCTAGAGTAGCTACAAACGAGCTGTAAGCCCACGAAAATGAATGGAAAAAGAGTGATCGATTCAGAGTCACTACTCGAGAAAAATGAATGTAATTCGTATTTGCAAATCGGGTGTAGTAAAATAGTTGTTTGCATTATAGTTTAGGCCCAGGTCCTTTTAATCGTCTTCAGTTCTCATAAATCTTCGATGAAAATTTTCCAGGTTCGCCGCTTGTGAAATATTATTGTTTGAGACATTTCGCACTAGAAATAGGGAACGGTATATTTAATAGTATAAATAAAACAGTAAGAATATTTCAGAGTTGGTGACTGATGAAAATTTGAATTGGTTTGTTGTTTTATTTTTATTTAAGTTAAAAATTTCGTTCTTGAGTTTTATTAGAAGACATTCAAAGTGTTCCTTTTAGACATTTAAAGATTAGAAAGGGGCTAACGATTGTGAGAATTTCCCTATTCGAGGAAAATATTCTAAAGGGAAGCGAGTCAATGTCTGAGAAAATTGGGAAAATCGAAAAATACATGAAAAATTGGCGTGATTCAGTGGCAGAGAAGCAAATAATGAAAAAAAACATTATTCCAAGGCATACCTCATCATTTGAGATGATGAAGAGAAGGAAGGGATGAATAAATCTCACCTAAAAGCCTTGAACTTAATATACCTGACGGAAAATAAAAAAAAAGGATGTAGGAAAGATATTATTAATGAAAAGGGGAATATATTAGTTAATTTTAAAACAATTTGGGAAATATTTAGCGTTTGTGGACATTTAGGCAAGATAAGAATACAGCGATACACCTAGGAATTTCATGTTTAGGTTAAAGTAAAATGGCAGGTATGTTTTTACATGGTTACTAGTAGGAGATTTTACTTTTTAAAACATATTTTAGTCAGAAAATATTTCGCTTTTTTATTCTGCGAATGTCTCTTTCAAAATTGATTTTTCTCGTAATATGATTTGTCTCTTTTTTTGTCTTTCTTCCATTCTTTCTCTCTCTCATAAATACACACACATATATACAATTGGTTAGTGGATCATACACATGATGACATTTTTTACACAATAGGTTAAGACAGAGTTGCTCAACTCTAACGTCATAGCAATCAAGGAAGGGAGCTGAAAAATAACAGGATAATTTGATGTGACTGACGTCATTTGTCCTTCCTTCTTTGTATTGCTCTTGCCTTCGTTGCCTCATTGTTTCAGGAGGAAATGGCTGTTGTTGAAGAGACGAAAAATCCTTTATTTGTATCTATACAGTTAAATTGCCCAATAGAGCGATGGTACCGAAATAAATAAAACTACATTTCGTTCTGAAACAATCATTTTGTAAATAATTCTAAGGCATAGTTTAGGAGATTTTAAAATGCACAAGAAAACGTAATTTGACTTTTGCAAAGCTTAAGTTTTTGACTAAATTTGGTGGTTAGGTGTTTAGTTGTTGAGATAATCGCTAAAATATGAAACCTTAGACTAAAGCAAAAGAATTATGGTTTAAGGCTTTTACTTCTTCTATTGTAAATATACATTTCAGGAGTGAAACACAAAAGGTTTTATAAAATTCTCCTCTCGGATAAAGACAGAAAATGGATGTGACTCTATAAAGGCGCGTAGAATTTTTTAAACTATAAATTCAATTAAAGGGTCAATTAGTATATGGAACAGGTTGGAATCATGATTCACTTTTTTTGAAAAAAAATGACTAAAACAATAGCAAGTTAGGATATATTCAACGATTTAAGTAATTACATATCTTGTGGTCTGCCTTAAAAATCTTGTGTGGGAATTTGAGCAGACGGTGCACCTTCAGTGATTGGCTAGTTGAAACAAAAAAAAGTACAAAGTAAAGGGAGGCAATTAAATTTTTTCCCACATGGGAAGAGTGTGGGAATTCAATTAAAAGTGTGCTCTATAGAAATGTAAAGCAAAGATTGTCACTCTACAAAAACTAGGTCCCTAACTCGCCTCTTTTTGTAAAATATGACGATAAAATGGGTCAAATTATTTTACTTTTATTTTTCATGTGGAAAAAGAGATGATCATCTATCGGAAAGGCGTTGTCATAGTAATCGACCTCCTTGCTGAGCTGAAGGCATTTTTGGCGTCTTCAAAATACTATTATGATGATTTCTTATGTTAATTAATATTTCAATAAGGTAAATTACAGCGGAGGAAATAAATTTAATCTATTCCATTTTACTAAGAAAGTTGCAACTATAGGAAAAGTTGTGTATGTGTAGAATTTGACAGGAATATGTTTAGTGGGAAAGATTTAATTAATGTGTTTAAAACAAATAGATTGCAGATGCTTGTTCTATGTAAGACAAATGTGAAAAGGAATGAAGAGTTTGGGTGGGTTGGAGTGAATGGAGTGCGATCAATGGGAATCGTGGCGGTAAAAGTAGAGGGTGTGTCAGTACTTTTGTGTGATGAGTGGTATGATACAATGAATGTAACAGATGGACAATTGTGTGGGAGAAGCTGAGATTTATAAAAATATAACTGTGCGTAGTTGTAGTGTATGTATCCTGTAAAGATTGAAGTGAAGTTAAAAAACAGTTATAGGAATAACTTAGGAATAGTCGTAGATGAAATAGAGAATGGCAATCGGTTGTATATGTTATGAAAGGACAAATAGTTGATAGGATGAGTGATGGGAAAACTGGAGCATTTAGGACACCTTGAGAGGGGATTGTAGGATCTGGGGCTTAGAGGAACTTGTACATGTCCAACTCGTTCTTTCATCACAAAGATGTGCATAAATACAATGGATAGGTAAATGAAAATGGGTAACTTACGAGTATTATTGATCTTTACCTAGTATGAAAGAGTATGCTGCGGTATGTAGTTAATGTGAGAGGTGTAAAAGTTATGAGAATGGGACTATCCAATCACACGATTGTGCCGTTTAAGGTTAAATTAGTTGGTGTGTGGATGGGAACACATAAGTTAGGTAGAATGAAAGGTGAAGGGCTTTTAAAACAGAAAGAAAGGAATGAGTATGTGAAAATGTTTGAGAGGAAAACATAAGAAATAATTGTGAACATGGGGATAGAGCAAATGAAGACCAAATTTAAGGAAGTAATAGTTGGTAGTGCAATAGCTGGATGTTTGTGTGCTATGACTGAGATATCGATGAATTGCTTTGAAAAGGAAAAAACGATGAGTTTGCAACTGATTAATAGTGCAGATGAGTATGTAAGGAATACGCGGATAAATGAATAAAGGAGGCAAAAAGAAAAGTGCAAAGAGTTATTAACCAGAGTAAGAAAGCAGTCAATCAAGCATTTGGAGGAAAGATGAATGATAATCCGGATGGGATCAGGAATTTATTCTGGAAAGGAGGGAGAAAAGCGATAAAACAGGAGACGTGTGGCTGTGTGAACATTGCAGATAATAATGACAGGGATCTTGACTTCAATGAACCACTGGCCAGGTTAGTTGGTTCCCCGTCTAAGCTGTCACACCTGTCATCTGGAAGAACGAAACGCTGTTTAGATCCCAGTGTCATTAGCAGTCTAGAACTAAATTGAAACTACCCGGGTTTTATTGGTTCTAGACATTTCTATTTAAACCCTTTTTCCGCCACTTTCTTTTCAAACCTCTTTTCTCCTACTTTATTGGTCGGTGGCTAATTTAGAAGGCTTGTTGCAGATCAGCTTTCTTCCATACATCCCACCAGCTCGTGGTTGGGAGGTGGGAAGCGGTACTTCCCATACCTATCGGCTCCGGTTGCGGTGCTGGTTTTTAACATGTCTTCGTTCTTCCAATCCTTTCTTTTCTTCTGCTACTTCCAATCTTTCTTTTACTTGTCCATCGTTTTATGCATCTACGAAGAGATGTCAGGTGTAGCATAGGTGGCCTTGCTACGGCTTACATCTGGGGAATTTTGTGTTATCCTGCACTAATACCTGAATGAGGATCTGGGGCTGTCTTTCGCACAGCTACAGCTCCTGTGGTTTATTAACTCTTTACAAAATGTCTACGGAAGATGCCCTCGTTGGTTTTTCGCTTTGAATTCTGAGGGAGTAGGGGTGAGGAATGAAGGTTTCGAAAGTCGAGGGAGAGACTATTTTGGCGAGTTGTATTATGTGGGCGTGTAAGATGATGCGAATGTGAATACGATTGTCATCATGGGTTTAACCGTGTGGTATATTAGAGAACGAAGGAGCTAAGCATGAAAGAGATTTTAGAGCTGTGAGAGGCTTGAAGGGAGCTGAAGTAGATAAGATAGTTGCTGAGATGGTGAATGTGGTGGTGATTATTATGAAATGTGAATGTTGGCTGAATTGTATAAGGGCATATGGGAGAAAAGGAAAAAAAAGGGGCTTCTCTATTTAGTGTTTGACCTAATATCTAAAATCTGGAAATTACATCAGGGAGAAATATCTCAATAAAGGCGTTAGGAACCTTCTTTTCGTTTTCTTTTAGCACGCTTTAATTTTTACTTGTAATTTAAAGCGTAACAGAATCTCACAGAATGTTTGTAAGGCAAAATCTGTAAAGTGGTGAAAAGTAAGGAAGGGAAAGTTTGTGGAAGATATATAGCCACCAGATGGCAGTCGCACCCAGGCGGCCAACGCTACACCTCACCTCTTTTTCTTTAAAATTACATAGATCTTGCATTCACAACGGAGATAATATATCCACTTTATCCATTGTGAGTGTACGGTACGAAGTATTCGATTCCACCTTGGAGAAACAACACATAAACAAATACACATACAAAAAGAGTAAACGAGAGAGAGAGAGAGAGATAGAGAGAGAGAGAGGGAGAGAGCGAGAGAGAATGTGAGGGTTCAGTATTATCCAAATGCTGATTAAAATGGGTATAAAAACTTTGATATTCCATCGCCACTTTTAAAAAGTTAATTTATCTTTGTCTCTCCGATAGCCAGATTAGATCTCGTGCCTCAACAAGCACAGTGGGATGAAGCGCATAAAGGGATAATTAAACAGTAGAATGAGAGAGACTGTGGATCCGAATCTAAGTTGAATGTAAGCATTGGTTGAAGTGAATTCATTTTTAGTCGCGTGCGAGTCTAGTCGCATGCGAGTCTAGTCGCGGGCGACTCTATGTCTCACTACGGCGTCGGTTGGTCGGTCCCCATTCTTTTTTTTGGCGGGGGGGGGGGGAATAACATTGTAACTATTTGGCGGATTCTAACGAAATTTGAAACCCTTATGTTGTTTTATATTCTCTTTCGATTGATTTAATTGCCAAAGTCCTCCCAAGGTTATCCCGGAAATTATTGACAGTTGTGAAGGTCGTAAGGTCATAAATCAGAATAAGTGAGAGCACGCGACTTTAGTTAGCAGATCTTGTTTTTATATTGGAACAATTTAAATAAATCATTCGTACTAAAGGCCTCACCGTGGTAACTCATAGAAGGTTTTTGCTACTTCTTAGTTAATTAATTTGGAATTGATTCTTGTAAGTGAGAGAGGAAGCTTATGCACCCCTGTTTGTAACTGACTGGAGGGGGATTGAATTTGAGCTGAGATTGAAGATAGAGGATTGTTGTTTATTCACTTCTCAATTTTGATTTCCAGTGCTTGAAGGTCAGGACAAGAATTGTCCTTTGTTCTATATATATATATATATATATATATATATATATATATATATATATATATATATATATATATATATACCGATGAGGGAGTTGTTCCTTGGCAACCGAATTCGTAAGAGGAATATGAAGACTCATGTGATCGCCCTAAACATTTACTTGCCGGACGTTTCGGCCTTTAGAGTTCAATCCGCTGAAGACGGTCATTGCTAAAGACCGAAACGCCCGGCAAATAAATGTTTAGAGCGATCACATGGTTCTTCATATCCTCATATATAAAGTAGAGACGTGGTAACTTAGAAATGAACAAGAACTATATATATGTATATATATATATATATATATATATATATATATATATATATATATATATACATATATATAGTTCTTGTTCATTTCTAAGTTACCACGTCTCTACTTTACCCTCGAATAAAAGTGTTCTTTAATTTTGTTTATTGTTTCGTTTCATTTTTATCGCCCCTTCTTGTTCTCTTTCTTCCAAAACACTATACCCAAATATCACTAGTTTTTATGTTTTAACTCAGTCAAACATAGATCACACGTAGTTTTCACTCCTTAGAAGTGTTCACTCAAATCGTTCAATCGAAGAATATATTTAATTGGATCTAATGAGAGCAGTGAGGTGTTAAAAAAAGATGTATTACAATGCTCCTTATTGGAACAATTCGTCCTTCTAATTTAGACAGATGAACTATGAAATCAGGACAAATCTGGGCTTGTAGGAGTATTAGAGAAATGTGTTCCTTTAGCGAGAATCTCTAAATTAACATTATCAAATTATATAAAGGTAGCAGATGAATTCTATAGTTATAATATTAATATAAGTAAACTTTGCATCCTCATCTCAAAATCCAATATAAAAATACGATTTATGAAGGTTTAATATGTGCTAATGAGAAAATATTCCAACATATATATACTAAAATTGGTTTGAAATTGATATTTGAAAGGCTGGTTTTTCAAACTATGATACCAAAGAATACCATCCATAAGAAAACTAATAATAGAGAATAATATATCATGAGTTATATTCTGCTCAATTTTTTAATACAGGATAAAATAAACATCCATTTTCCATAGGGTCCGGTGAAAATCTTGAAACTACCGAGTATGCACCGAACTAAAAGAAAAACTGCCAATAAATATTTCCCAACGCCATAAATGGCATTAACAAATAGTTGAAGTGGTTTTACATAGGAGTAATTAACGTTTGAAAACGGATCAGAATGCAAATAGTAAGAAGGTAATAACGTTGAAGCCTAAAGAAACCCTGTTGAGTCTATAACCCTATGAATATCTAAATCTACCAAATGGACAAAAGAACTGAGATGCTCAGAGATTGAGCTTATTTGCAGGCATATTCCAAGGCAGAGCTGATCACTGCCAAACCAAAACCCCCCAAATGACAAGGGTGATTCAGAATTCAGAACCCGGTTCGCTTCTCTTTCGTTGTACAGAGCTCTGCTGCTCCACCTTCGTCTCTCAGTAATAGGATTATCGTAGAAGGGAAAGCTTCACAAGGTCGGAATCCACGCACATACCACTATTTGATGCTTCGCTGCCCACATATGAGGCACGTGTGAGAATTCCCACGTAGTCAGCAGGACAGATAAACTAAAGGAGATCGAAAAAGTATCTTATGAAGATTATTTATTTGGCAAATTTATTTACGGTTAGATGACGTTGCAAATTGAAATATATTGAAAATCCAAATCGGTGGAAAATCATCTCTTTATTTTTCTTCATCTTGTTATATCTTTCTCTCTCTACCACGGGTGCTAGTAGGAGCTGATATTTAGAGCATTGCGTGCTCTCAACACATTCTGTATAGATCTCTCCTTACAATTTTTCTGTACGAAATTGCCTAGTTAGTATTTATTAACTGTGTCCATATTCCTCGCATTCCATTATTTGAAATATATCGAAAGGTTTTGTTCGTCCTTAACTCACCTCTGATTTCCACAAGCTAATCTTCAATTATTAGCACACTTTTTGTCATTCAATCATATGCCATTCCTTCAAATCAATCTCAGAAAGATTTTCCTGGTGTGAGGTGAGAAAAGACACGTGAGTTGATTAGAAACTGTCTTCAATGTCAGAAGTCCAAAATACAAAGACATAAGAAACATTTCTTTACACAATTTACGGCACCTACATGAAGGTTTCAAATCATTTATGTGGACGTACATATAAAGTGTTTTTCCAACACATACGAGGGTTGTAAATACCTTCTGACCATAATCTGCCGCTATTCTAAGTGTTTGGATGCATATCCATTTAAGAGATATAATGTCTGTTGTTGAAGCATTCTTGGCCAAAACACATATCACGTTTTGGTTTTCTTGTTAGAATAATCTCAGTTAGGGGATTGAAATTCCATTCTGGAGCTGTCCCAGGATTTATTGAAACTCACTGCCACAGAACACATTTTGACCTCTCATGCTATTGCGGCCAGAAATGCTGTTTATTAAAAAAAAAACAACCATACGAGCATCCTTTCTGGCAAAAGGCCTTCCTTGAGAATGGTTAAACAATCATTCATTCTACTTGCTACGAGAAACTCAGTAAGCCAAGAAACAAGATTTCCCATACTCAATTAACTTATGGCTCTCCATCACGCATTCTAGGTGACTTATTTGTCACCAGAGATAGCGACTCTTTACAACAGAGGACTATACAACGACATCAATCAGTCATGAATTCTCTCGCTTGCCTCCTTTCTCGCCATTTGCCTCTACAAGAGACATCATTCTTCTAAATTTGGATGACCTTTACACACGTTTTCGTAAGAGAAACTCGAATATGCCTTACCTTCACTACCTTATATAAAGGCTAATACAAGGTCCTACAGAGGTTCTAACATGGCTACATACTTCAGGTAAGCAGAGGAAATATCCGTGCTCAGATACAAAAGATAAAACAAACAAATATGGAAAGCAACACACAATCTAACACAGATAAGAGTCACATACAATTCAACATCCAAATTCCACATCCAAAACCAATTAATATGCTTAGGTGGAATTCAAGAGCAAGCACGACAAACTACATCTCAACAATCACTTTTAAATCTATATATATAGAAGTACACGTACTTTGAGGAATCAGTTTACATATTACTATATTTTTTTTTATATTATTATTCTATGCACTCGATAGTTATAATTTTTTCTATACATTCTTTGCTTATTATTTTGGTCATGTCATCAAATGGATCGTAGAGCTTTTATTTAATTATTATTTCTTACTTCAATTTTTTTTCTCAATTATTTTAGTTAACAACATAGTAGGTTCCATCTCTCATTCAGACTATAGCACAACTAGCAATAATAAGGTCTATAACTTATCATCTGTACATAGCCTACCAATTATGTTTCAATCACTATTGATTGGTCTATTGGAAGTGACTCATGAGTTCATCCATTGTACACCAACAACGCAACTATTATAATTTTATCTACACTACTCTTCTCATGCCTTTTACCCCCATCAGAAGGCGGGAAATTAAGAAGTATTCCCCTCGCCATTATGACGAGTGGCATCCTCTGGTACTCAAACTTCCGGCACTGCTTGACTCAGGCAATCACCGGAACTTCTCGCTTACGGAAAAGAACTTCGGGAAAAGATCCCTCATGCGAACATTTCTTAATGTAAACCCATAAGCTTTTGATGCGCCAAAAGGGAACAAGAAGAAGTGCTTAATCCAACATTTCCTTTAAATATCAAAAAATTGAAAATAAACAACGAGATTTGTCGGATGCTAGCTCACACAAATATCTTCTCGTATCGTGACAACACTAAGAATTATCCATCAAATCATTAGAGTAATTCTAACTTTTCCTTCTAGTTTAGAAATATAAAAAAAACTTAACTCTTTCAAATACTTCTTGATAGTCATTCATTACTACCTGTGCATCATTACAGTGTCCAAATATGCACGCGTATAGTCATTACAAATTATTGTTCGATTTCCATTAGAATTTCCATTCAGGCCCTAAGCACAAACTTCACTCAGGCTTCATTCATCATTGGGTCTTTATTGGAATTCAACATTCATAACGTGGTAGAATCGTCAGATAGATATTGTTAAATAATTTATAAAGTAGATATATTTATTATTTGTTATTAAAGAATTGTTGCAAAGATTTAATTTCTCTCGAACTGTGTAGAAAAAATGAAGATCGATTGATTTTATAACAGATAAGCTGTAAAACACAGGTAAAAAGAAGAAAATGGAAAGGGAGTTAATGACACAAAAATACACAAATACAGTTACTTCTCAAAAGCAGCACGTGTCATTAAAACGTCTATTACATTGTGTGCAGGTGTTTCGAGATTGAAGTGAAAAGAATCGAGATCTCTGCTCACTGGCGTGCGGGCCAAAAGTGTGACATCGCCAAGCAGCTCAACGTCGGTCGGATGACCATCCACAGATTTTCGGAGAGGCTCAAGAACCGGTAAGACCTGAAGTTGTCAACCGTTTTGGCTGTGAGAAAGGCCTTCGAAATAACTCCGCTCACGAAGAAGAAAAACATCTCAGTGGCCACTGTACCAAGGTTCGTCAAAGAGGAGGTCTTCAAGAGTTTAAGGTGCGTGGAAAGGCCTTTGTTCACCAACCGTATGCAAGAACAACATCGAGAGCGCTGTCGTCGCCTTCTCAACGAATTGAAGAGTCATGGTAATCGAATTTTCATGTTTTATGATGAAGAAACCTTCACGGTCGACCCGTTCATCAACAAGCAGAACAACCGCGTGGTAAACTTCGGCCAGGATGTCTCTGAGGTTCTCTACGTGTCAACGACGAAGCACCTGGCCTCCGTGATGATGTTCGGCGTCGAGGCTTCGAAAGGCGAGAGGATGAGCTGCTGTGGTTCGCGACCGGTTACAGGCTCACCACAGCCGATTATAGGGACATCTTGGCCATGAAAGTCCTGCCCTGGGTGAGAAAGACCACGAAGAAGGCGGATTACGTCTTTTAGCATGACGGTGCTCCGGCCCACATGGCAAAGACCATGCAATAGGTGTTGGGGTTTAATATGAACTTCTGGTCGAAGGACCTTTGGCCACCGCAGGAGCAGGATCTCAATCTCTTGATTTAAGCTACAAAAAAGGAACAGTTGTTGGAGAAGCTCTGAAGAGACAAAAGCCGTTTTCCAATCCAGAAGTTAATTAACCGACTATCTTACCCCTTTTTTTCCTTTTCACTATATTCAGAATTTTCTATTAAATAAACCAGTACCTTGGTTTGGCCTTTCAATCAAAGGCGTCAAAACTAACAAAAGACATCAATGCATCCCCATTAATGAACATATGCAGACAGCAAAACTATCTGTATAAGATGAATAGGGGGCGGGACTCAAATGCAAAGATTGGGAAAGAAAGATACGATACGTAAGAAAATCCATAGTAGGTGAGAGAAATAAACAACGAAATAGATTAGTAGAATTTTAAGACTGAAGAAACATTTACATTAGAAACTGCTTCATAGATAAGATCAAAAAGAACAAAATTGAGCCTGATTGTGAGCTCTTGACGAGTGAAGGACATCGGTTTTGGCAAATAGAGGAAGAGAGAGAGAGAGAGAGAGAGAGAGAGAGAGAGAGTGTGTGTGTGTGTATACTTAGGTCATCTGCCCGAAGAGCAGGGATCCTTCTTTTATTATTATTATTTTTTACGAGGTGAACAAAATAAATAATTAAGCCATAACCTTGAAAGATCGGGGACAACTATATAATACAGATTGAATGATGACATGGAATGGAAATAATGGGGAAGAGCTACTTAATTCAGAAAGGAGAAAGATGGAAGGCACCGGGAGAAGAGGGACACGGTCCAAAACGCCTCTATGGTGTTCGGGTGCCGAAGACTCCTTATATAGTTCTCCCTGGAGGAGCGGTCGGCGTGGCAAAATGAAGGTCCCCGAAGGTACGGGACACCCCATCAGCGATGTTGGCGGCGGAGCTGACGTATGCGATGTTGGCGGCGGAGCTGACGTATGCGATGTTGAGCGCTGACTTCTGGAAGAGCCTGGTGAGAAGAATCCGGCACGAAGACAATAAACGGAGAAGATTGAGAAGCTTAACCTTGAGACCCTGTGGGAATTGCAGATTGCCGGGATATCATCCCACAATAAGCGAGCCCGAGGCAGGACCCGTAGGGCTAGGGTGTCCAATAGAAACATGTTTCCTAGTCCGTAGTGAGAACCTGGATGAGCCAGGAAGGCGCCCGTGATGACAATGCCCAAGCCGGCCGGAGAGGCTTTGCAATAGGCCAGAAGCTTGGAAGATCGATGGCGTTTCCATCTGAACCACGTAGTAGAGATAAGGGGTTTCAGGCAAAGCAGGTCATTGGGATTGCCAAGTGATATTGTTCCATGCAACGCTATACCCAGAAGATGGGCAGTCCGATGTCCGGGGCGATGAAGTTCATGAGTTCCGTTAAACGGATCCAGAATTTCCGGCTCATGGTGTGGGAGACCGCGTAATCCACCGCACGTCGCGCCTTGGTGCAAAGTGCAGGGTTAAGGGCGAACTTCTTAGCTCGAAGATCCATGTGGATGCCTAGATAGACTATGCGATAGCATAGTGTTCGGATGCACTTGGCTAGATTCAGGTGAAGGGAGCTATCCTGGATACCCTTGATGCAAGCCCGGACAAAAAGAGGTGAAGGCCTTGCAACCGTGAAGGCAGGCACAGTTGTTCACGCTGCATCAAGTAGAGGACGCCGGCAAACTCCATGGGGAGTTGGGTGAACCGGAAAGTGTTATTACCGATTACGAAGCCGAAGTTAGGACCCGCCTTAAGGTGTAGCTTCAGGTGTTGGAACTCGCCTTTTTACACGCCATGTCGCCTTGGACGTTGCTGGTGATGACATTGGTTATCGAGCGGAGCTGGATCAAAGGAGATTTGAAGGCGTCCAAAGCCGGTCTCATGTCTTATACAACCCTTGCCGAGCTACCGGGCTTGGCAAGATGTGATGAGCAGACGAGACCTGACGCAAACTTTCAAAAACGCATGCTTCCAAGAGTTGCAGCGCCACGGTGGAATGCAGAAGGATTAGAACGAGTCCAATGTCGATACTCTCGTCCTAGGTAAGTTCTAATGCCTTCTTTCTGGAGAGAATGGACAAAAATATTGACACGGGAAACCAAACCAAATTCGCCCAGTTATGTGGATCTAAGGCTCTCTACATTCGTCCTCTGTAAATTCGGCATGTGTCATTCTTTCCGTAAGAGAAAATGAACTTTCTTTTTAAATTGAAAGCATAGGGCAAAAATAGGAAACGGAGAAAATAGGGAGGATTATTTTAACCAATATACGAAGGTGAAATAAAGGAGTGGATTCGAACCTGTGCCATCAAGCACTCGTCACTATCAGTCTTCCCTATTTTCTCCGTTTCTAAATCTCCCATTTTCGTTTTTAAACTTTTAAGGGTCACATAATATATTATTTAGTGTTTTACCGGGTTGTGATACAACTTTTGCTTTCCTTGGACTATTAACAACGCATACACACATATATATATATATATATATATATATATATATATATATATATATATATATATATATATATATATATGTGTGTGTGTGTGTGTGTGTTTGTGTGAAAAAGTTGATGCAACACCTATATGATTCATATGACTTTACTTACATAATGTACCTATGGGCTACAAATGTATTGCATAAGCTTCGTAGTGCATTGCGACTACAAATCAATGCCAAATAGTAAAATAAAAGAGGGTATAACTGTGACAAAGATTTATTTATCGGAAAACACGAAAATCATAAATAATGAATCGACAAGATTCATTATTTATCTATTACAGGATCATAAAAAGGGGGACATTTTTGGCTGTCACTCGGTATATATATATATATATATATATATATATATATATATATATATATATATATATAAATATATGATGAAAATTAATGCAATATCGCAAGAAAAGATGAGGAATTAAACCACATTCTCCGAAGACAATTTAATTCAGAACAGTTTCGGTGTATCTCACACCCTTTTTCAACTGACACTGGATATAAAATATAAGAAAAAATGCATACAAGCATAACAGGTCGTGAAATATCCCCTCTTTTATCCCCAATCCCCTACTTGTGGCTAATCTGGGGAGGGGGGGTTAGGCCTAAACATATTGAAGGGCTGACATTTTACTATTTTGTTTATTTGCTTTCTTATTACAGGATTAAAAGAAAATTGACCCTCAGATAGATTTAAATTAGGAACTGACGATATCAAGCTCGATTCTACGATTCTTCTCTTAACATAGTTATCCGATTTAAATAACATTTTACTTCCATTGAAATCGATCGTATGATTCTTGTCTCTAACATGGCAAAATATTCCACTGCTTTCGCTGCCCACTCTAATATCTCTTTTGTGTTCATACAATCTCTTGTCTAGATTTCTCCCCGTTTCCCCTATATAAACTTTATGGCAATCGTTGCCTGGTATTGCATAACCTCCTATGTTAATATGTTCTTTGGGTTTCCTGGCAATCATCAATTGGTTTAAGGAATTATTATATTTAAAGGCTAGATTAATACCCGCTTTTCCAAATGTGTCCTTTAAACTATTTAATTTATTATTAAATGGCAATGTTATACATTTGTTGAAGTCATTAGTGCGGGAAGGCTTATTACCATAGAATTTTTTCCTAGCTGCAAAATGGGCAGACGATATGAACCAATCATTATGAACCAATCATTTTTAGGACCATTTTTTCTTATTTGTATATATATATATATATATATATATATATATATATATATATATATATATATATATATATATATATATATACACACAGAAGAACTTCACAATAGCGTGAATTTATGAATTTATTTCATGATATAAAAATCACACTTGGGGTAGAAGCAGTTTATTCCTTTACTAGACGAATTTCCCTAACTACTACCATCTTTAACTCTACAATGAGAAGACAACACAAATGCTTTATAAATAAGAACAGATGGGAGAAGGGTCACAAGGATGGGAACGGAGGGGGAAGAAAGAAAGACATAGGCTACAAAACGGGTAAATTTTTAATGATTTTCGAAGCAAGTTTAGGGCCGAGAGAATTTTGAATGACTGTTAAATTTAAAAGCCCTCAGACATATTGGAATTTGTTCAATCAATGTTGATTCAATTATACGTCTTTTCAAATAATTATTCGACCTATAGACTAGTTTGGTGATCACAATTATTCGTGTGGTTGAACAAACTAGAAGATAGGCTTCCTCTTCTTATATCCCCCCTTAGGTACTTATATGCGTTTAGTAAAGTTCCCAGTTTCCATTACATAAGATTTATTGTAATCATTGCATGTAATAGGATGCATTCCAGACTGTTGGTTACAAGGATTGCTTTTTGAAAAAAACTTTTTTAATAGTTTCGTTATATTTAAACCCTATCTTAATACAAAACTTTTGCCACGCATTCAAATTTTCATTTTTCCTCAATGACCTTAGAAGGCATATTCTGAAACTCACTGAGTCACAGAAGACTTCTGGAAAAGGCCTTCTCCTGCCTGTGGCTCCAGTTCCCAATTTTCCATGTGATCGGAATAGCTACAGGCCAATAGACATAATAAGTGTGATAGGAAAGTTGTTTGGTAGGATCATGCCAAAGAAACTGAAGGAGTTATACTATGTACATTAGTCAAAGGAGAGATAGGACTGGTGGTGGGTTGATTATTTATATCAGAAATAGCATTTCTTCAAATCTAAATAACTCTATAAAGCAAGGAGAAGGTGAATCATTATGGATAGATATTAAGGTTGGTAAAAATAGGAAAATACACTTGGGAGCTTTTTATAGACCACCAGGACAGACCGATTGTATCGATGAGTTAATGATTAAGGAAATAAGTAAAAGATGCAAAGAAGATACAGTTATTCTTGGTGACTTTAATTTAACTTCTGTAGACTGGGAAAATATGATAGGAAGAGATAGAGCAAGTTGTAAGTTTATGGAGTGTTTTGAGGATAACTTTTTGACTCAATTTTTTAATAAGCCAACAAGGAGTGCCAATATATTAGATCTAATTTTTCCAAATGATGATCACTTAGTTCAAGGATTGAGTGTAGGGGAATCATTGGGAAACAGTGATCATCAGATGGTTCGGTTTAATTTGCAAATAGTTAAGGGTAGAACAGCGACAAACTCCACAAGAATTCCAAATTTTTATAGGGGAGATTACGATAAATTACGCAGCATGCTAAATCAGATTAGGTGGGATATAGAATTCCATGGAAAGAATACTTATGAGATGTGGGATATTTTTAAGACTATATTAACATGGTTCAGGAACAGTGTATTCCGATGAATTCTATTAGGAAGAAATGTAGGAAACCATTGTAATGTAGGAGGAATTGACCATTCTGTCCAATTGGGCCGAGAAATGGCAAATGAAGTTTAACATAGACAAATGTAGTGTACTTAGTATAGGTATAAATAATCCATTGAATAGTTATAAACTAAATGGGAGAATTTTAGGGAGGACCGATTTTGAGAGGGACTTGGGTATTTTGGTAAGTTCAGACCTTCGACCTAGAAAGTAATGCCTAAATGCTAAGAATGAAGCTAATAGGATATTGGGATTCATTAGGAGGAGTGTAAGCAATAAGAGTGCTGAAGTCATTCTAAAACTGTATCTGGCGCTAGTTAGGCCTCATCTAGACTATGCAGTACAATTTTGGTCACCATATTATAGGAAGGATATTGATTTGCTTGAGTCTGTGCAGAGAAGGATGACAAAGATGATTTTCGGCTAAGGAACTTACCTTATGGTGAAAGGCTCAGAAAACTAAATCTACATCTTCAAATGGGTAAAAGGATATAATAAAGGGGATCTGGGTAAGGTTCTTATACTTAGTGAACATGACAGGACACGTAGCAATGGGTTTAAGCTTGATAAGTATAGGTTTAGGGAGGAGATTGGGAGGAATTAGTTTACAAATCGTGTGGGAGATGAATGGAATAGGCTCACTAGACATGTGATAGAAGCCTCCTCTCTAGGCAGTTTTAAGAATAGATTAGATAAATATATGGATGAAGCTGCTAGATGGGACTGACTTTTTTATGTACATATGTATATATTTTTCTAAGAAGTGGAGAGATTATATTTTGCGGCTGCATGAATGGACATAATCCTCTGGATGCATTTTATGTATATTGTAGATTAGATCTGATGAACTCCTGTAAAGGGTGACAATGTTGATGACTTTTCTCTGGTAAGAAATCTTTTGTGTGTTGACTGGAACAGGAGCTGCGAAGTGTAGGCCATGAATGGTCTTTTGCAGTCTCCTTCTTTTCTTATGTTCTTATGTTCATCTTAATATTAGTATTTGTGGCGAAGTGTTTTTGTTTGAAAAATTGTGGGGCTTCCACTAAAACTTTTATTATATTACCTTTTTCCCCGCAACTTATGTATTAAACTTATATGTATATATATATATATATATATATATATATATATATATATATATATATCAGTGCTGTGCAGTGAATGGAAGCAAGGGAAGCAATGCTTCCCCTATTTAAGAAGATAAGAAAAATAAATTACACCTCAACAAATAATATGACATCAGAATCAATTTTATTCTCAAATTTATGCTTGCCTATACGTCATAAGGTACCGTTCACTTTCAATTGAATTGGGGTTAGACCCTGATGAGCCCGACTGCAATTGAAGAAAAGCATCATTTTCCTCGAGATTTCTCCTCTTTTCCTTTTCTTCTCTTAATTTCAATAATAGTTCTGCGTTTTGATGTTTTGGAATGAATATTTTAAAAGATGTTTTGCTTTTCTTAACAATTATATACAGTCATTGGAGTTTATGATTTTTATCTAAATATTTCAACGCCGTGTTAGAATTGAAAAAAAAAATAACCTATTTGTATGCGGAAAAGGAAGCCAACTTAGCTTTGTAGTCAGCGGCTTCCATCTGACAACCCGGCAGGGTTTCCACAATCTAGGACACAGTCTAAGACACAATGACGTAACTATTATTATGCAGGTTTCCACAATCTAAGGAGAAACAACAAAATGTCTAAGACACAATGAAGTAACTATTGTTATGCCGGGTTGCCAAAATCTAGGAAAAAGCAACAAAATGTCTAACACACAATGACGTAATTATTATTATGCCGGGTTGCTAGAATCTAGGAAAAAGCAATAAAATGTTGAACACACAATGACGTAACTATTATTATGCCGGGTTGCCAGAATCTAGGAAAAAGAAAAAAAATGTCTAAGACACAATGACGTAACTATTATTATGCAGGGTTGCTAGAATCTAGGAAAAAGCAACACAATGTCTAAGAGACAATGGAGTAACTATTATTATGCCGGGTTGCCAAAATCTAGGAAAAAGCAACAAAATGTCTAAAACACAATGAAGTAACTATTATTATGCCGGGTTGCCAAAATCATGGAAAAAGCAACAAAATGTGTAACACACAATGACGTAACTATTATTATGCCCGGTTGCAAAAAATCTAGAAAAAAACAAAAAAATATCGCAGACACAATGACGGAACTATTATTATACTGGGTTGCCAAAATCTAGGAAAAAGCAATAAAATGTCTAAGACACAATGACGTAACTATTATAATGCCGGGTTGCCAAAATCTAGGAAAAAGCAACAAAATGTCTAAGACAAAATGATGTAACTATGATTATACAGGGTTGCAAAAAATCTAGGAAAAAGCAAAGAAATGTCTGAGACACAATGAAGTAATTATTATTATGCCAAAATCTAGGAAAAAGCAACAAAATGTCTGACACACAATGAAGTAACTATTATTATGCCGGGTTGCCAGAATCTAGGAAAAAGCAAATAAATGTCTAAGACACAATGACTTAACTATTATTATGCCATGTTGCCAAAATCTAGGAAAAAGCAATAAAATGTCTAAGAGACAATGACGTAACTATTATAATGCCGGGTTGCAAAAATCTAGAAAAAAAGCAACAAAATGTCTAAGACACAATGAAGTAACTATTATTATGACGGGTTGCAAAAAATCTAGAAAAAAGCAAGAAAATGTCGCAGACACAAGGACGTAACTATTATTATGTTGGGTTGCCAAAATCTAGGAAAAAGCAATAAAATGTCTAAGACACAATGACGTAACTATTATAATGCCGGGTTGCCAAAATCTAGGAAAAAGTAATAAAATGTCTAAGACACAATGACGTAACTATTATAATGCCGGGTTGCCAAAATCTAGGAAAAAGCAACAAAATGTCTAAGACACAATGATGTAACTATTATTATGCCACGATGCAAAAAATCTATGGAAAAGCAACAAAATGTTTAAGACACAATGAAGTAACTATTATTATGCCAAAATCTAGGAAAAAGCAACAAAATGTCGAACACACAATGATGTAACTATTATAATGCCGGGTTGCCAAAATCTAGGAAAAAGCAACAAAAGGTTTAAAACACAATGATGTAACTATTATTATGCCGGGTTGCAAAAAATCTATAAAAAAGCAACAAAATATCGCAGGCACAATGACGTAACTATTATTATGCCGGGTGCAAAAATCTAGGAAAAAGGAATAAAATGTCTAAGGCACAATGAAGAAACTATTATTATGCCAGGTTGCCAAAATCTAGGAAAAAGCAATAAAATGTCTAACACACATTGACTAACTATTATAATGCCGGGTTGCCAAAATCTAGGAAAAAAAAACAAAATG
This sequence comes from Ceratothoa steindachneri, assembly GCA_963969495.1. Classification (NCBI taxonomy): domain Eukaryota; kingdom Metazoa; phylum Arthropoda; class Malacostraca; order Isopoda; family Cymothoidae; genus Ceratothoa; species Ceratothoa steindachneri. The sequence continues at coordinate 117,613,150 of OZ018332.1, forward strand.
TCTAAGACACAATGATATAACTATTATTATGCCGGGTTGCAAAAAATCTAGAGAAAAGCAAGAAAATGTCGCAGACACAATGACGTAACTATTATTATGCCGGGTTGCCAAAATCTAGGAAAAAGCAATAAAATGTCTAAGACACAATGACGTAACTATTATAATGCCGGGTTGCCAAAATCTAGGAACAAGCAAAAAAATGTCTAACACAAAATGAAGTAACTATTATTATGCCGGGTTGGCAAAATCTAGGAAAAAGCAACAAAATGTCAAACGCAATGAAGTAACTATTATTATGCCGAGGTGCCAAAATCTAGGAAAAAGCAACAAAATGTCTAACACACAATGAAGTAACTATTATTATGCCGGGTTGCCAAAATCTATGAAAAAGCAATAAAATGTCTAACACACAATGAAGGAACTACTATTATGCCGGGTTGCCAAAATCTAGGAAAAAGCAACAAAATGTCTAAGACACAATGAAGTGACTATTATTATGCAAAGGTGCCAAAATCTAGAAAAAAGCAACAAAATGTCTAACACACAATGGCTAACTATTATTATGCCGGGTTGCCAAAATCTAGAAAAAAAGCAACAAAATGTCTAGGACACAATGAAGTAACTATTATTATGCTGGGTTGCCAAAATCTAGAAAAAAGCAATAAAATGTCTAAGACACAATGACGTAACTATTATTATCCTGGGTTGCAAAAATCTACGAAAAAGCAACAAAATGTCTAAGACACAATGACGGAACTATCATTATGCCGGGTTGCAAAAATCTAGGATAAAGCAACAAAATGTCTAAGAAAAAATGACGTAACTATTATTATGCCATGTTGCTAGAATCTAGGAAAAAGCAACAAAATGTCTAACACACAATGACGTAACTATTATTATGCCGGGTTGCCAAAATTTAGGAAAAAGCAACAAAATGTCGCAGACACAATGACGTAACTATTATTATGCCGGGTTGCCAGAATTTAGGAAAAAGCAACAAAATGTCTAACACACAATGACGTAACTATTATTATGCCGGGTTGCCAAAATCTAGGAAAAAGCAACAAAATGTCGCAGACACAATGACGTAACTATTATTATCCTGGGTTGCCAAAATCTAAGAAAAAGCAATAAAATGTCTAAGACACAATGACGTAACTATTATAATGCCAGGTTGCCAAAATCTAGGAAAAAGCAACAAAATGTCTAAGACAAAATGATGTAACTATGATTATGCAGGGTTGCAAAAAATCTAGGAAAAAGCAAAAAAATGTCTGAGACACAAGGAAGTAATTATTATTATGCCACAATCTAGGAAAAAGCAACAAAATGTCTGACACACAATGAAGTAATTATTATTATGCCGGGTTGCCAGAATCTAGGAAAAAGCAAATAAATGTCTAAGACACAATGACTTAAATATTATTATGCCATGTTGCGAAAATCTAGGGAAAAGCAATAAAATGTCTAAGAGACAATGACGTAACTATTATAATGCCGGGTTGAAAAAATCTAGAAAAAAAGCTACAAAATGTCTAAGACACAATGATGTAACTATTATTATGACGGGTTGCAAAAATCTAGAAAAAAGCAACAAAATGTCGCAGACACAATGAAGTAACTATTATTATGCTGGGTTGCCAAATTCTAGGAAAAAGCAATAAAATGTCTAAGACACAATGACGTAACTATTATAATGCCGTGTTGCCAAAATCTAGGAAAAAGTAATAAAATGTCTAAGACACAATGACGTAACTATTATTATGCCGGGTTGCCAAAATCTAGGAAAAAGCAACAAAATGTCTAAGACACAATAATGTAACTATTATTATGCCACGATGCAAAAAATCTATGAAAAAGCTACAAAATGTTTAAGACACAATAAAGTAACTATTATTATGCCGGGTTGCAAAAAATCTAGAAAAAAGCAAGAAAATGTCGCAGACACAATGACGTAACTATTATTATGCCGGGTTGCCAAAATCTAGGAAAAACGAATAAAATGTCTAAGACACAATGAAGAAACTATTATTATGCCGGGTTGCCAAAATCTAGGAAAAAGCAATAAAATGTCTAACACACAATGACGTAACTATTATAATGCCGGGTTGCCAAAATCTAGGAAAACAAACAAAATGTCTAAGACACAATGATGTAACTATTATTATGCCGGGTTGCAAAATCTAGAGGAAAAGCAAGAAAATGTCGCAGACACAATGACGTACCTGGTATTATGCCGGGTTGCCAAAATCTAGGAAAAAACAATAAAATGTCTGAGACACAATGACGTAACTATTATAATGCCGGGTTGCTAGAATCTAGGAACAAGCAAAAAAATGTCTAACACAAAATGAAGTAACTATTATTATGCCGGGTTGCCAAAATCTAGGAAAAAGCAACAAAATGTCAAACGCAATGAAGTAACTATTATTATGCCGAGGTGCCAAAATCTAGGAAAAAGCAACAAAATGTCTAACACACAATGAAGTAACTATTATTATGCCCGGTTGCTAGAATCTAGGAACAAGCTAAAAAATGTCTAACACAAAATGAAGTAACTATTATTATGCCGGGTTGCCAAAATCTAGGAAAAAGCAACAAAATGTCAAACGCAATGAAGTAACTATTATTATGCCGAGGTGCCAAAATCTAGGAAAAAGCAACAAAAAGTCTAACACACAATGAAGTAACTATTATTATGCCGGGTTGCCAAAATCTATGAAAAAGCAATAAAATGTCTAAGACACAATGAAGTAACTATTATTATGCCGGGTTGCCAAAATCTAGGAAAAAGCAACAAAATGTCTAACACACAATGAAGTGACTATTATTATGCAAAGGTGCCAAAATCTAGGAAAAAGCAACAAAATGTCTAACACACAATGACGTAACTATTATTATGCCGGGTTGCCAAAATCTAGAAAAAAGCAACAAAATGTCGCAGACACAATGACGTAACTATTATTATGCTTGGTTGCCAAAATCTAGGAAAAAGCAATAAAATGTCTAAGACACAATGACGTAACTATTATAATGCCGTGTTGCCAAAATCTAAGAAAAAGTACTAAAATGTCTAAGACACAATGACGTAACTATTATAATGCCGGGTTGCCAAAATCTAGGAAAAAGCAACAAAATGTCTAAGACACAATGATGTAACTATTATTATGCCACGATGCAAAAAATCTATGAAAAAGCTACAAAATGTTTAAGACAAAATAAAGTAACTATTATTATGCCGGGTTGCAAAAAATCTAGAAAAAAGCAACAAAATATCACAGGCACAATGACGTAACTATTATTATGCAAGGTTGCCAAAATCTAGGAAAAAGGAATATAATGTCTAAGACACAATGAAGAAACTATTATTATGCCGGGTTGCCAAAATCTAGCAAAAAAGCAATAAAATGTCTAACACACAATGACGTAACTATTATAATGCCGGGTTGCCAAAATCTAGGAAAACAAACAAAATGTCTAAGACACAATGATGTAACTATTATTATGCCGGGTTGCAAAAAATCTAGAGAAAAGCAAGAAAATGTCGCAGACACAATGACGTACCTGGTATTATGCCGGGTTGCCAAAATCTAGGAAAAAACAATAAAATGTCTGAGACACAATGACGTAACTATTATAATGCCGGGATGCTAGAATCTAGGAACAAGCAAAAAAATGTCTAACACAAAATGAAGTAACTATTATTATGCCGGGTTGCCAAAATCTAGGAAAAAGCAACAAAATGTCAAACGCAATGAAGTAACTATTATTATGCCGTGATGCCAAAATCTAGGAAAAAGCAACAAAATGTCTAACACACAATGAAGTAACTATTATTATGCCGGGTTGCCAAAATCTATGAAAAAGCAATAAAATGTCTAACACACAATGAAGTAACTATTATTATGCCGGGTTGCCAAAATCTAGGAAAAAGCAACAAAATGTCTAACACACAATAAAGTGACTATTATTATGCAAAGGTGCCAAAACTAGGAAAAAGCAACAAAATGTCCTACAAACAATGACGTAACTATTATTATGCCGGGTTGCCAAAATCTAGAAAAAAGCAACAAAATGTCTAAGACACAATGAAGTAACTATTATTATGCTGGGTTGCCAAAATCTAGAAAAAAGCAATAAAATGTCTAAGACACAATGACGTAACTATTATTATCCTGGGTTGCAAAAATCTACGAAAAAGCAACAAAATGTCTAAGACACAATGACGGAACTATCATTATGCCGGGTTGCCAAAATCTAGGATAAAGCAACAAAATGTCTAAGAAAAAATGACGTAACTATTATTATGCCATGTTGCTAGAATCTAGGAAAAAGCAACAAAATGTCTAACACACAATGACGTAACTATTATTATGCCGGGTTGCCAAAATTTAGGAAAAAGCAACAAAATGTCGCAGACACAATGACGTAACTATTATTATGCCGGGTTGCCAGAATTTAGGAAAAAGCAACAAAATGTCAAACACAATGAAGTAACTATTATTATGCCAAGGTGCCAAAATCTAGGAAAAAAGCAACAAAATGTCTAAGACACAATGACGTAACTATTATTATGCTGGGTTGCTAGAATCTAGGAAAAAGCAACAAAATGTCTAAAACACAATGACGTAACTATTATTATGCCGGGTTGCAAAAATCAAGAAAAAGCAACAAAATGTCGGAGACACAATGACGTAACTATTATTATGCCCGGTTGCCAGAATATAGGAAAAAGCAACAAAATTTCTAAGACAAAATGACGTAACTATTATTATGCCGGGTTGCCAAAATCTAAGAAACAGCAACAAAATGTCGCAGACACAATGACGTAACTATTATTATGCCAAGTTGCCAAAATCTAGCAAAAAGCAATAAAATGTCTAACACACAATGGAGCAACTATTATTATGCCGGGTTGCCAAAATCTTTAAAAAAGCAATAAAATGTATAAACACAAAATGAAGTACATATTATTATGCCGGGTTGCCAAAATCTAAGGAAAGCAACAAAATGTCTAAAACACAATGCAGTAACTATTATTATGCTGAGGTGCCAAAATCTAGGAAAAAGCAACAAAATGTCTAACACCTAATGACGTAACTATTATAATGCCGGGTTGCCAAAATCTAGGAAAAATAAACAAAATGTCTAAGACACAATGATGTAACTATTATTATGCCGGGTTGCAAAAAATCTAGGAAAAAGCAAAAAAATGTCTAAGACACAATGACGTAACTATTATTATGCCGGGTTGCCAAAATCTAGGAAAAAGCAATAAAATGTCTAAGACACAATGACGTAACTATTAAAGAGGCAGGTTGCCAAAATCTAGGAACAAGCAACAAAATGTCTAACACACAATGAAGTAACTATTATTATGCCGGTTTGCCAAAATCTAGAAAAAAGCAACAAAATGTCAAACACAATGAAGTAACTATTATTATGCCGAGGTGCCAAAATCTACGAAAAAGTAACAAAATGTCTAACACACAATGACGTAACTATTAATATGCCGGGTTGCCAGAATCTAGGACAAAGCAACAAAATGTCTAAGACACAATGACGTAACTATTATTATCCTGGGTTGCCAAAATCTAGGAAAAAGCATTAAAATGTCTAAGACACAATGAAGTAACAATTATGATGCCGGGTTGCCAAAATCTAAGAAAAAGCAACAAAATTTTTAAAACAAAATGATGTAACTATTATTATGCCGGGTTGCAAAAAATCTATAAAAAAGCAACAAAATATCGCAGGCACAATGACGTAACTATTATTATGCCGGGTTCCCCAAATCTAGGAAAAAGGAATAAAATGTCGAAGACACAATGAAGAAACTATTATTATGCCGGGTTGCAAAAATCTAGAAAAAGCAATAAAATGTCTAAGACACAATGATGTAACTATTATAATGCCGGGTTGCCAAAATCTAGGAAAAATACACAAAATGTCTTAGACACAATGATGTAACTATTATTATGCCGGGTTGCAAAAAATCTAGGAAAAAGCAAGAAAATGTCTAAGACACAATGACGTAACTATTATTATGCCGGGTTGCAAAAATCTAGGAAAAAGCAATAAAATGTCTAAGACACAATGACGTAACTATTATAATGCCGGGTTGATAAAATCTAGGAACAAGCAACAAAATGTCTAACACACAATGAAGTAACTATTATTATGCCGGGTTGCCAAAATCTAGGAAAAAGCAACAAAATGTCAAACACAATGAAGTAACTATTATTATGCCGAGGTGCCAAAATCTAGGAAAAAGCAACAAAATGTCTAACACACAATGACGTAACTATTAATATGCCAGGTTGCAAGAATCTAGGAAAAAGCAACAAAATGTCTAAGATACAATAAAGAAACTATTATTATGCTTAGGTGCCAAAATCTAGGAAAAAGCAATAAAATGTCTAAGACACAATGTCGTAACTATTATTATGCTTGGTTTCAAAAATCTAGAAAAAAGCAACAAAATGTCTAAGACACAATGACGTAACTATTATTATGCCGGCTGGCCAAAATCTAGGAAAAAGCGACAAAATGTCTAAGACACAATAACGTAACTATTATTATGCAGGGTTGCAAAAAATTTAGGAAAAAGCAACAAAATGTCTAAGACACAATGAAGTAACTATTATTGGGCCAAAATCTAGGAAAAAGCAAAAAAATGTCTAACACACGATGAAGTAACTATTATTATGCTGAGTTGCCGGAATCTAGGAAAAAGAAAGAAAATGTCTAAGACACAATGACGTAACTATTATTATGCCGGGTTGCCAAAATCTAGAAAAATTAATAAAATGTCTAAGACACAATGAAGTAACTATTATTATGCCGGGTTGCCAAAATTTAGGAAAAAGCAATAAAATGTCTAAGACACAATGACGTAACCATTATAATGCCAGGTTGCTAGAAACTAGGAAAAAGAAAAAAAATGTCTAAGACACAATGAAGTAACTATTATTATGCTAGGTTGCAAAAATCTAGGAAAAAGCAATAAAATGTCTAAGACACAATGACGAAACTATTATTATGCCGGGTTGCAAAAATCTAGGAAAAAGCAACAAAATGTCTAACACACAATGAGAAACTATTATTATGCAAGGTTGCCAAAATCTAGGTAAAGCAATAAAATGTCTAACACACAATGAAGTAACTATTATTATGCCGGGTTGCCAAAATCAAGGAAAAAGCAACAAAATGTCAAACACAATGAAGTAACTATTATTATGCCCCAGTGCCAAAATCTAGGTAAAAGCAAAAAAATGTCTAAAACACAATGACGTAACTATTATTATGCCGCGTTGCTAGCATCTAGGAAAAAGCAACAAAATGTCTAAAACACAATGACGTAACTATTATTATGCCCGGTTGCCAAAATCAAGAAAAAGCAACACAATGTCGCAGACACAATGACGTACCAATTATTATGCCGGGTTGCCAGAATCTAGAAAAAAGCAACAAAATGTCGCAGATACAATGACGTAACTATTATTATGCCAAGTTGCCAAAATCTAGCAAAAAGCAATAAAATGTCTAACACACAATGAAGCAACTACTATTATGCCGGGTTGCCAAAATCTATGAAAAAGCAATAAAATGTCTAAAACAAAATGAAGTAACTATTATTATGCCAGGTTTCCAAAATCTAAGAAAAAGCAACAAAATGTTTAACACACAATGAAGTAACTATTATTATGCCGAGGTGCCAAAATCTAACAAAAAGCAACAAAATGTCTAACACACAATGACGTAACTATTATAATGCCGGGTTGCCAAAATCTAGGAAAAATAAACCAAAATGTCTAAGACACAATGATGTAACTATTATTATGCCGGGTTGCAAAAAATCTAGGAAAAAGAAAAAAAATGTCTAACACACAATGACGTAACTATTATTATGCCGGGTTGCCAAAATCTAGGAAAAAGCAACAAAATGTCTAAAACACAATGACGTAACTATTAAAAAGGTTGGTTGCCAAAATCTAGGAACAAGCAACAAAATGTCTAAGACACAATGAAGTAACTATTATTATGCCGGGTTGCCAAAATCTAGGAAAAAGCAACAAAATGTCAAACACAATGAAGTAACTATTATTATGCCCGGGTGCTAAAATCAGGGAAAAAGCAACGAAATGTCTAACACACAATGACGTAACTATTAATATGCCGGGTTGCAAGAACCTAGGAAAAAGCAACAAAATGTCTAAGATACAATGAAGTAACTATTATTATGCTGGGTTGCCAAAATCTAGGAAAAAGCAATAAAATGTCTAAGACACAATGAAGAAACTATTATTATGCCGGGTTGCCAAAATCTAGCAAAAAAGCAATAAAATGTCTAACACACAATGACGTAACTATTATAATGCCGGGTTGCCAAAATCTAGGAAAACAAACAAAATGTCTAAGACACAATGATGTAACTATTATTATGCCGGGTTGCAAAAAATCTAGAGAAAAGCAAGAAAATGTCGCAGACACAATGACGTACCTGGTATTATGCCGGGTTGCCAAAATCTAGGAAAAAACAATAAAATGTCTGAGACACAATGACGTAACTATTATAATGCCGGGATGCTAGAATCTAGGAACAAGCAAAAAAATGTCTAACACAAAATGAAGTAACTATTATTATGCCGGGTTGCCAAAATCTAGGAAAAAGCAACAAAATGTCAAACGCAATGAAGTAACTATTATTATGCCGTGATGCCAAAATCTAGGAAAAAGCAACAAAATGTCTAACACACAATGAAGTAACTATTATTATGCCGGGTTGCCAAAATCTATGAAAAAGCAATAAAATGTCTAACACACAATGAAGTAACTATTATTATGCCGGGTTGCCAAAATCTAGGAAAAAGCAACAAAATGTCTAACACACAATAAAGTGACTATTATTATGCAAAGGTGCCAAAACTAGGAAAAAGCAACAAAATGTCCTACAAACAATGACGTAACTATTATTATGCCGGGTTGCCAAAATCTAGAAAAAAGCAACAAAATGTCTAAGACACAATGAAGTAACTATTATTATGCTGGGTTGCCAAAATCTAGAAAAAAGCAATAAAATGTCTAAGACACAATGACGTAACTATTATTATCCTGGGTTGCAAAAATCTACGAAAAAGCAACAAAATGTCTAAGACACAATGACGGAACTATCATTATGCCGGGTTGCCAAAATCTAGGATAAAGCAACAAAATGTCTAAGAAAAAATGACGTAACTATTATTATGCCATGTTGCTAGAATCTAGGAAAAAGCAACAAAATGTCTAACACACAATGACGTAACTATTATTATGCCGGGTTGCCAAAATTTAGGAAAAAGCAACAAAATGTCGCAGACACAATGACGTAACTATTATTATGCCGGGTTGCCAGAATTTAGGAAAAAGCAACAAAATGTCAAACACAATGAAGTAACTATTATTATGCCAAGGTGCCAAAATCTAGGAAAAAAGCAACAAAATGTCTAAGACACAATGACGTAACTATTATTATGCTGGGTTGCTAGAATCTAGGAAAAAGCAACAAAATGTCTAAAACACAATGACGTAACTATTATTATGCCGGGTTGCAAAAATCAAGAAAAAGCAACAAAATGTCGGAGACACAATGACGTAACTATTATTATGCCCGGTTGCCAGAATATAGGAAAAAGCAACAAAATTTCTAAGACAAAATGACGTAACTATTATTATGCCGGGTTGCCAAAATCTAAGAAACAGCAACAAAATGTCGCAGACACAATGACGTAACTATTATTATGCCAAGTTGCCAAAATCTAGCAAAAAGCAATAAAATGTCTAACACACAATGGAGCAACTATTATTATGCCGGGTTGCCAAAATCTTTAAAAAAGCAATAAAATGTATAAACACAAAATGAAGTACATATTATTATGCCGGGTTGCCAAAATCTAAGGAAAGCAACAAAATGTCTAAAACACAATGCAGTAACTATTATTATGCTGAGGTGCCAAAATCTAGGAAAAAGCAACAAAATGTCTAACACCTAATGACGTAACTATTATAATGCCGGGTTGCCAAAATCTAGGAAAAATAAACAAAATGTCTAAGACACAATGATGTAACTATTATTATGCCGGGTTGCAAAAAATCTAGGAAAAAGCAAAAAAATGTCTAAGACACAATGACGTAACTATTATTATGCCGGGTTGCCAAAATCTAGGAAAAAGCAATAAAATGTCTAAGACACAATGACGTAACTATTAAAGAGGCAGGTTGCCAAAATCTAGGAACAAGCAACAAAATGTCTAACACACAATGAAGTAACTATTATTATGCCGGTTTGCCAAAATCTAGAAAAAAGCAACAAAATGTCAAACACAATGAAGTAACTATTATTATGCCGAGGTGCCAAAATCTACGAAAAAGTAACAAAATGTCTAACACACAATGACGTAACTATTAATATGCCGGGTTGCCAGAATCTAGGACAAAGCAACAAAATGTCTAAGACACAATGACGTAACTATTATTATCCTGGGTTGCCAAAATCTAGGAAAAAGCATTAAAATGTCTAAGACACAATGAAGTAACAATTATGATGCCGGGTTGCCAAAATCTAAGAAAAAGCAACAAAATTTTTAAAACAAAATGATGTAACTATTATTATGCCGGGTTGCAAAAAATCTATAAAAAAGCAACAAAATATCGCAGGCACAATGACGTAACTATTATTATGCCGGGTTCCCCAAATCTAGGAAAAAGGAATAAAATGTCGAAGACACAATGAAGAAACTATTATTATGCCGGGTTGCAAAAATCTAGAAAAAGCAATAAAATGTCTAAGACACAATGATGTAACTATTATAATGCCGGGTTGCCAAAATCTAGGAAAAATACACAAAATGTCTTAGACACAATGATGTAACTATTATTATGCCGGGTTGCAAAAAATCTAGGAAAAAGCAAGAAAATGTCTAAGACACAATGACGTAACTATTATTATGCCGGGTTGCAAAAATCTAGGAAAAAGCAATAAAATGTCTAAGACACAATGACGTAACTATTATAATGCCGGGTTGCCAAAATCTAGGAACAAGCAACAAAATGTCTAACACACAATGAAGTAACTATTATTATGCCGGGTTGCCAAAATCTAGGAAAAAGCAACAAAATGTCAAACACAATGAAGTAACTATTATTATGCCGAGGTGCCAAAATCTAGGAAAAAGCAACAAAATGTCTAACACACAATGACGTAACTATTAATATGCCAGGTTGCAAGAATCTAGGAAAAAGCAACAAAATGTCTAAGATACAATAAAGAAACTATTATTATGCTTAGGTGCCAAAATCTAGGAAAAAGCAATAAAATGTCTAAGACACAATGTCGTAACTATTATTATGCTTGGTTTCAAAAATCTAGAAAAAAGCAACAAAATGTCTAAGACACAATGACGTAACTATTATTATGCCGGCTGGCCAAAATCTAGGAAAAAGCGACAAAATGTCTAAGACACAATAACGTAACTATTATTATGCAGGGTTGCAAAAAATTTAGGAAAAAGCAACAAAATGTCTAAGACACAATGAAGTAACTATTATTGGGCCAAAATCTAGGAAAAAGCAAAAAAATGTCTAACACACGATGAAGTAACTATTATTATGCTGAGTTGCCGGAATCTAGGAAAAAGAAAGAAAATGTCTAAGACACAATGACGTAACTATTATTATGCCGGGTTGCCAAAATCTAGAAAAATTAATAAAATGTCTAAGACACAATGAAGTAACTATTATTATGCCGGGTTGCCAAAATTTAGGAAAAAGCAATAAAATGTCTAAGACACAATGACGTAACCATTATAATGCCAGGTTGCTAGAAACTAGGAAAAAGAAAAAAAATGTCTAAGACACAATGAAGTAACTATTATTATGCTAGGTTGCAAAAATCTAGGAAAAAGCAATAAAATGTCTAAGACACAATGACGAAACTATTATTATGCCGGGTTGCAAAAATCTAGGAAAAAGCAACAAAATGTCTAACACACAATGAGAAACTATTATTATGCAAGGTTGCCAAAATCTAGGTAAAGCAATAAAATGTCTAACACACAATGAAGTAACTATTATTATGCCGGGTTGCCAAAATCAAGGAAAAAGCAACAAAATGTCAAACACAATGAAGTAACTATTATTATGCCCCAGTGCCAAAATCTAGGTAAAAGCAAAAAAATGTCTAAAACACAATGACGTAACTATTATTATGCCGCGTTGCTAGCATCTAGGAAAAAGCAACAAAATGTCTAAAACACAATGACGTAACTATTATTATGCCCGGTTGCCAAAATCAAGAAAAAGCAACACAATGTCGCAGACACAATGACGTACCAATTATTATGCCGGGTTGCCAGAATCTAGAAAAAAGCAACAAAATGTCGCAGATACAATGACGTAACTATTATTATGCCAAGTTGCCAAAATCTAGCAAAAAGCAATAAAATGTCTAACACACAATGAAGCAACTACTATTATGCCGGGTTGCCAAAATCTATGAAAAAGCAATAAAATGTCTAAAACAAAATGAAGTAACTATTATTATGCCAGGTTTCCAAAATCTAAGAAAAAGCAACAAAATGTTTAACACACAATGAAGTAACTATTATTATGCCGAGGTGCCAAAATCTAACAAAAAGCAACAAAATGTCTAACACACAATGACGTAACTATTATAATGCCGGGTTGCCAAAATCTAGGAAAAATAAACCAAAATGTCTAAGACACAATGATGTAACTATTATTATGCCGGGTTGCAAAAAATCTAGGAAAAAGAAAAAAAATGTCTAACACACAATGACGTAACTATTATTATGCCGGGTTGCCAAAATCTAGGAAAAAGCAACAAAATGTCTAAAACACAATGACGTAACTATTAAAAAGGTTGGTTGCCAAAATCTAGGAACAAGCAACAAAATGTCTAAGACACAATGAAGTAACTATTATTATGCCGGGTTGCCAAAATCTAGGAAAAAGCAACAAAATGTCAAACACAATGAAGTAACTATTATTATGCCCGGGTGCTAAAATCAGGGAAAAAGCAACGAAATGTCTAACACACAATGACGTAACTATTAATATGCCGGGTTGCAAGAACCTAGGAAAAAGCAACAAAATGTCTAAGATACAATGAAGTAACTATTATTATGCTGGGTTGCCAAAATCTAGGAAAAAGCAATAAAATGTCTAAGACACAATGACGTAACTATTATTATGCCGGGTTGCAAAAATCTAGAAAAAAGCAACAAAATGTCTAAGACACAATGAAGTAACTATTATTGGGCCAAAATCTAGGAAAAAGCAACAAAATGTCTAACACACAATCAAGTAACTATTATTATGCCGGGTTGCCGGAATCTAGGAAAAAGCAACAAGATGTCTAAGACACAATGACGTAACTATTATTATGCCGGGGTGCCAAAATCTAGGAAAAATCAATAAAATGTCTAAGACACAATGAATTAACTATTATTATGCCGGGTTGCCCTAAAATTTAGGAAAAAGCAATAAAATGTCTAAGACACAATGACGTAACTATTATAATGCCGGGTTGCTAGAATCTAGGAAAAAGCAAAAAATGTCTAAGACACAATGAAGTAACTATTATTATTCTGGGTTGCCAAAATCTAGGAAAAAGCAATAAAATGTCTAGGACACAATGACGAAACCATTATTATGCCGGGTTGCAAAAATCTAGGAAAAAGCAACAAAATGTCTAACACACAATGACGTAACTATTATTATGCCGGGTTGCCAAAATCTAAAAAAAGCAACAAAATGTCTAAGACACAATGACGTAACTATTATTATGCCGGGTTGCTAGAATCTAGAAAAAAGAACAAAATGTCTAAAACACAATGACGTAACTATTATTATGCCGGGTTGCCAAAATCAAGAAAAAGCAACAAAATGTCGCAGACACAATGACGTAACTATTATTATGCCGGGTTGCCAGAATCTTGGAAAAAGCAACAAAATTTCTAAGACACAATGACGTAACTATTATTATGCCGGGTTGCCAAAATCTAGGAAAAAGCAACAAAATGTCGCAGACACAATGACTTAACTATTATTATGCCAAGTTGCCAAAATCTAGCAAAAAGCAATAAAATGTCTAACACACAATGAAGTAACTATTATAATGCCGGGTTGCCAAAATCTGTGAAAAAGCAATAAAATGTCTAACACACAATGAAGTAACTATTATTGTGCCGGGTTGCCAAAATCTAAGAAAAAGCAACAAAATGTCTAACACACAATGAAGTTACTATTATTATGCCGAGGTGCCAAAATCTAGGTATAAGCAACAAAATGTCTAAGACACAATGACGTAACTATTATTATCCTGGGTTGCAAAAATCTTGGAAAAAGCAACAAAATGTCTAAGACATAATGACGTAAATATCATTATGCCGGGTTGCCAAAATCTAGGAAAAAGCAACAAAATGTCTAAGACACAATGACGTAACTACTATTAAGCCGGGCTGCTAAAATCTAGGAAAAAGCAACAAAATGTCTAACACACAATGACGTAACTATTATTATGCCGGGTTGCCAAAATCTAGGAAAAAGCAACAAAATGTCGCAGACACAATGACGTAACTATTATTATGCCAGGTTGCCAGAATTTAGAAAAAAGCAACAAAATGTCTAAGACACAATGACGTAACTATTATTATGCCGTGTTGCCAAAATCTAGGAAAAAGCAACAAAATGTCGCAGACACATTGACGTAACTATTATTATGCCGGGTTGCCAAAATCTAGGAAAAAGCAATAAAATGTCTAAGACACAATGACGTAACTATTATAATGCCGATTTGCCAAAATCTAGGAAAAAGCAACAAAATGTTTAAGACACAATGATGTAACTATTATTATGCAGGGTTGCAAATAATTTAGGAAAAAGCAATAAAATGTCTAACACACAATGAAGTAATTATTATTATTCCAAAATCTAGGAAAAAGCAACAAAATGTCTGACACACAATGAAGTAACTATTATTATGCCGGGTTGCCAAAATCTAGGAAAAAGCAATAAAATGTCTAAGACACAATGACGTAACTATTATAATGCTGGGTTGCCAAAATCTAGAAAAAAAGCAACAAAATGTCTAAGATACAATGATGTAACTATTATTATGCCGGGTTGCAAAAAATCTAGAAAAAAGCAACAAAATGTCGCAGAAACAATGACGTAACTACTATTATGCCGGGTTGCCAAAATCTAGGAAAAAGCAATAAAATGTCTAAGACACAATGACGTAACTTTTATAATGCCGGGTTGCTAGAATCTAGGAAAAAGCAATAAAATGTCCAACACACAATGACGTAACTATTATAATGCCGGGTTGCCAAAATCAAGGAAAAAGCAAAAAAAAATCTAAGACACAATAATGTAACTATTTTTATGCCACGTTGCAAAAAATCTATGAAACAGCAACAAAATGTCTAAGACACAATGAAGTAACTATTATTATGCCAAAATCTAGGAAAAAGCAACAAAATGTCCAACACACAATGATGTAACTATTATAATGCCGGGTTGCCAGAATCTAAGAAAAAGCAATAAAATGTCTAAGACACAATGACGTAAAAATTATAATGCCGGGTTGCCAAAATCTAGGAAAAAGCCACAAAATGTTTAAAACACAATGATGTAACTATTATTATGCTGGGTTGCAAAAAATCTAGAAAAAAGCAACAAAATGTCGCAGGCACAATCACGTAACTATTATTATGCCGGGTTGCCAAAATCTAGGAAAAAGAAATAAAATGTCTAAGACACAATGACGAAACTATTATAATGCCGGGTTGCCAAAATCTAGGAACAAGCAACAAAATGTCGCAGACACAATGACGTAACTATTATTATGCTGGGTTGACAAAATCTAGGAAAAAGCAACAAAATGTTAAACACAATGAAGTAACTATTATTATGCCGAGGTGCCAAAATCTAGGAAAAAGCAACAAAATGTCTAACACACAATGACGTAACTATTATTATGCCGGGTTGCAAGAATCTAGGAAAAAGCAACAAAATGTCTAACACACAATGAAGTAACTATTATTATGCCGGGTTGCCAGAATCTAGGAAAAAGCAACAAAATGTCAAAGACACAATGACGTAACTATTATTATGCCGGGTTGCCAAAATCTAGGAAAAATCAATAAAATGTCTAAGACACAATGAAGTAACTATTATTATGCCGGGTGTCCAAAATTTAGGAAAAAGAAATAAAATGTCTAAGACACAATGACTTTACTATTATATTGCCGGATTGCGAGAATCTAGGAAAAAGCAACAAAGTGTCTAAGATACAATGAAGTAACTATTAGTATACTGGGTTGCCAAAATCTTGGAAAAAGCAATAAAATTTCTAAGACACAATGACGTAACTACTATTATGCCGGGTTGCAAAAATCTAGGAAAAAGCAACAAAATGTCTAAGACACATTACGTAACTATTATTATGCAGGGTTGCCAAAATCTAGGAAAAAGCGACAAAATGTCTAAGACACAATAATGTAACTATTATTATGCGGGGTTGCAAAAAATCTAGGAAAAAGCAACAAAATGTCTAAGACACAATAAAGTAACTATTATTGGGCCAAAATCTAGGAAAAAGCAACGAAATGTCTAACACACAATGAAGTAACTATTATTATGCCGGGTTGCCAGAATCTAGGAAAAAGCAACAAAGTGTCTAAGATACAATGAAGTAACTATTAGTATACTGGGTTGCCAAAATCTTGGAAAAAGCAATAAAATTTCTAAGACACAATGACGTAACTATTATTATGCCGGGTTGCAAAAATCTAGGAAAAAGCAACAAAATGTCTAAGACACATTACGTAACTATTATTATGCAGGGTTGCCAAAATCTAGGAAAAAGCGACAAAATGTCTAAGACACAATAATGTAACTATTATTATGCGGGGTTGCAAAAAATCTAGGAAAAAGCAACAAAATGTCTAAGACACAATAAAGTAACTATTATTGGGCCAAAATCTAGGAAAAAGCAACAAAATGTCTAACACACAATGAAGTAACTATTATTATGCCGGGTTGCCAGAATCTAGAAAAAAGCAACAAAATGTCAAAGACACAATGACGTAACTATTATTATGCCGGGTTGCCAAAATCTAGGAAAAATCAATAAAATGTCTAAGACACAATGAAGTAACTATTATTATGCCGGGTGTCCAAAATTTAGGAAAAAGAAATAAAATGTCTAAGACACAATGACTTTACTATTATAATGCCGGATTGCTAGAATCTAGGAAAAAGCAACAAAATGTCTAAGACACAATGAAGTAACTATTATTATTCTGGGTTGCTAAAATCTAGGAAAAAGCAATAAAATGTCTAAAACACAATGACGAAACTATTATTATGCCGGGTTGCCAAAATCTAGAAAAAAGCAACAAAATGTCTAACACACAATGACGTAACTATTATTATGCCGGGTTGCCAAAATCCAGGAAAAAGAAACAAAATGTCTAAGACACAATGACGTAACTATTATTATGCCGGGTTGCTAGAAACTAGGAAAAAGCAACAAAATGTCGCAGACACAATGACGTAACTATTATTATGCCGGGTTGTCAAAATCAAGAAAAAGCAACAAAATGTCGCAGACACAATGACGTAACTATAATTTTCCGGGTTCCTAGAATCTAGGAAAAAGCAACAAAATGTCTAAGACACATTACGTAACTATTATTATGCAGGGTTGCCAAAATCTAGGAAAAAGCAATAAAATGTCTAAGACAAAATGACGTAACTATTATAATGCCGGTTTGCCAAAATCTAGGAAAAAGCAACAAAATGTTTAAGACACAATGATGTAACTATTATTATGCAGGGTTGCAAATAATTTAAGAAAAAGCAATAAAATGTCTAACACACAATGAAGTAATTATTATTATTCCAAAATCTAGGAAAAAGCAACAAAATGTCTGACACACAATGAAGTAACTATTATTATGCCGGGTTGCCAAAATCTAGGAAAAAGCAATAAAATGTCTAAGACACAATGACGTAACTATTATAATGCTGGGTTGCCAAAATCTAGAAAAAAAGCAACAAAATGTCTAAGATACAATGATGTAACTATTATTATGCCGGGTTGCAAAAAATCTAGAAAAAAGCAACAAAATGTCGCAGAAACAATGACGTAACTACTATTATGCCGTGTTGCCAAAATCTAGGAAAAAGCAATAAAATGTCTAAGACACAATGACGTAACTTTTATAATGCCGGGTTGCTAGAATCTAGGAAAAAGCAATAAAATGTCCAACACACAATGACGTAACTATTATAATGCCGGGTTGCCAAAATCAAGGAAAAATCAAAAAAAAATCTAAGACACAATAATGTAACTATTTTTATGCCACGTTGCAAAAAATCTATGAAACAGCAACAAAATGTCTAAGACACAATGAAGTAACTATTATTATGCCAAAATCTAGGAAAAAGCAACAAAATGTCCAACACACAATGATGTAACTATTATAATGCCGGGTTGCCAGAATCTAAGAAAAAGCAATAAAATGTCTAAGACACAATGACGTAACTATTATAATGCCGGGTTGCCAAAATCTAGGAAAAAGCCACAAAATGTTTAAAACACAATGATGTAACTATTATTATGCTGGGTTGCAAAAAATCTAGAAAAAAGCAACAAAATGTCGCAGGCACAATCACGTAACTATTATTATGCCGGGTTGCCAAAATCTAGGAAAAAGAAATAAAATGTCTAAGACACAATGACGAAACTATTATAATGCCGGGTTGCCAAAATCTAGGAACAAGCAACAAAATGTCGTAGACACAATGACGTAACTATTATTATGCTGGGTTGACAAAATCTAGGAAAAAGCAACAAAATGTTAAACACAATGAAGTAACTATTATTATGCCGAGGTGCCAAAATCTAGGAAAAAGCAACAAAATGTCTAACACACAATGACGTAACTATTATTATGCCGGGTTGCAAGAATCTAGGAAAAAGCAACAAAATGTCTAACACACAATGAAGTAACTATTATTATGCCGGGTTGCCAGAATCTAGGAAAAAGCAACAAAATGTCGCAGACACAATGACGTAACTATTATTATCCTGGGTTGCCAAAATCTAAGAAAAAGCAATAAAATGTCTAAGACACAATGACGTAACTATTATAATGCCAGGTTGCCAAAATCTAGGAAAAAGCAACAAAATGTCTAAGACAAAATGATGTAACTATGATTATGCAGGGTTGCAAAAAATCTAGGAAAAAGCAAAAAAATGTCTGAGACACAAGGAAGTAATTATTATTATGCCACAATCTAGGAAAAAGCAACAAAATGTCTGACACACAATGAAGTAATTATTATTATGCCGGGTTGCCAGAATCTAGGAAAAAGCAAATAAATGTCTAAGACACAATGACTTAAATATTATTATGCCATGTTGCGAAAATCTAGGGAAAAGCAATAAAATGTCTAAGAGACAATGACGTAACTATTATAATGCCGGGTTGAAAAAATCTAGAAAAAAAGCTACAAAATGTCTAAGACACAATGATGTAACTATTATTATGACGGGTTGCAAAAATCTAGAAAAAAGCAACAAAATGTCGCAGACACAATGAAGTAACTATTATTATGCTGGGTTGCCAAATTCTAGGAAAAAGCAATAAAATGTCTAAGACACAATGACGTAACTATTATAATGCCGTGTTGCCAAAATCTAGGAAAAAGTAATAAAATGTCTAAGACACAATGACGTAACTATTATTATGCCGGGTTGCCAAAATCTAGGAAAAAGCAACAAAATGTCTAAGACACAATAATGTAACTATTATTATGCCACGATGCAAAAAATCTATGAAAAAGCTACAAAATGTTTAAGACACAATAAAGTAACTATTATTATGCCGGGTTGCAAAAAATCTAGAAAAAAGCAAGAAAATGTCGCAGACACAATGACGTAACTATTATTATGCCGGGTTGCCAAAATCTAGGAAAAACGAATAAAATGTCTAAGACACAATGAAGAAACTATTATTATGCCGGGTTGCCAAAATCTAGGAAAAAGCAATAAAATGTCTAACACACAATGACGTAACTATTATAATGCCGGGTTGCCAAAATCTAGGAAAACAAACAAAATGTCTAAGACACAATGATGTAACTATTATTATGCCGGGTTGCAAAATCTAGAGGAAAAGCAAGAAAATGTCGCAGACACAATGACGTACCTGGTATTATGCCGGGTTGCCAAAATCTAGGAAAAAACAATAAAATGTCTGAGACACAATGACGTAACTATTATAATGCCGGGTTGCTAGAATCTAGGAACAAGCAAAAAAATGTCTAACACAAAATGAAGTAACTATTATTATGCCGGGTTGCCAAAATCTAGGAAAAAGCAACAAAATGTCAAACGCAATGAAGTAACTATTATTATGCCGAGGTGCCAAAATCTAGGAAAAAGCAACAAAATGTCTAACACACAATGAAGTAACTATTATTATGCCCGGTTGCTAGAATCTAGGAACAAGCTAAAAAATGTCTAACACAAAATGAAGTAACTATTATTATGCCGGGTTGCCAAAATCTAGGAAAAAGCAACAAAATGTCAAACGCAATGAAGTAACTATTATTATGCCGAGGTGCCAAAATCTAGGAAAAAGCAACAAAAAGTCTAACACACAATGAAGTAACTATTATTATGCCGGGTTGCCAAAATCTATGAAAAAGCAATAAAATGTCTAAGACACAATGAAGTAACTATTATTATGCCGGGTTGCCAAAATCTAGGAAAAAGCAACAAAATG
The DNA here is from genome assembly GCA_963969495.1 of Ceratothoa steindachneri. Taxonomy (NCBI): domain Eukaryota; kingdom Metazoa; phylum Arthropoda; class Malacostraca; order Isopoda; family Cymothoidae; genus Ceratothoa; species Ceratothoa steindachneri. The sequence goes on from OZ018332.1 coordinate 117,634,011, forward strand.
TCTAACACACAATGAAGTGACTATTATTATGCAAAGGTGCCAAAATCTAGGAAAAAGCAACAAAATGTCTAACACACAATGACGTAACTATTATTATGCCGGGTTGCCAAAATCTAGAAAAAAGCAACAAAATGTCGCAGACACAATGACGTAACTATTATTATGCTTGGTTGCCAAAATCTAGGAAAAAGCAATAAAATGTCTAAGACACAATGACGTAACTATTATAATGCCGTGTTGCCAAAATCTAAGAAAAAGTACTAAAATGTCTAAGACACAATGACGTAACTATTATAATGCCGGGTTGCCAAAATCTAGGAAAAAGCAACAAAATGTCTAAGACACAATGATGTAACTATTATTATGCCACGATGCAAAAAATCTATGAAAAAGCTACAAAATGTTTAAGACAAAATAAAGTAACTATTATTATGCCGGGTTGCAAAAAATCTAGAAAAAAGCAACAAAATATCACAGGCACAATGACGTAACTATTATTATGCAAGGTTGCCAAAATCTAGGAAAAAGGAATATAATGTCTAAGACACAATGAAGAAACTATTATTATGCCGGGTTGCCAAAATCTAGCAAAAAAGCAATAAAATGTCTAACACACAATGACGTAACTATTATAATGCCGGGTTGCCAAAATCTAGGAAAACAAACAAAATGTCTAAGACACAATGATGTAACTATTATTATGCCGGGTTGCAAAAAATCTAGAGAAAAGCAAGAAAATGTCGCAGACACAATGACGTACCTGGTATTATGCCGGGTTGCCAAAATCTAGGAAAAAACAATAAAATGTCTGAGACACAATGACGTAACTATTATAATGCCGGGATGCTAGAATCTAGGAACAAGCAAAAAAATGTCTAACACAAAATGAAGTAACTATTATTATGCCGGGTTGCCAAAATCTAGGAAAAAGCAACAAAATGTCAAACGCAATGAAGTAACTATTATTATGCCGTGATGCCAAAATCTAGGAAAAAGCAACAAAATGTCTAACACACAATGAAGTAACTATTATTATGCCGGGTTGCCAAAATCTATGAAAAAGCAATAAAATGTCTAACACACAATGAAGTAACTATTATTATGCCGGGTTGCCAAAATCTAGGAAAAAGCAACAAAATGTCTAACACACAATAAAGTGACTATTATTATGCAAAGGTGCCAAAACTAGGAAAAAGCAACAAAATGTCCTACAAACAATGACGTAACTATTATTATGCCGGGTTGCCAAAATCTAGAAAAAAGCAACAAAATGTCTAAGACACAATGAAGTAACTATTATTATGCTGGGTTGCCAAAATCTAGAAAAAAGCAATAAAATGTCTAAGACACAATGACGTAACTATTATTATCCTGGGTTGCAAAAATCTACGAAAAAGCAACAAAATGTCTAAGACACAATGACGGAACTATCATTATGCCGGGTTGCCAAAATCTAGGATAAAGCAACAAAATGTCTAAGAAAAAATGACGTAACTATTATTATGCCATGTTGCTAGAATCTAGGAAAAAGCAACAAAATGTCTAACACACAATGACGTAACTATTATTATGCCGGGTTGCCAAAATTTAGGAAAAAGCAACAAAATGTCGCAGACACAATGACGTAACTATTATTATGCCGGGTTGCCAGAATTTAGGAAAAAGCAACAAAATGTCAAACACAATGAAGTAACTATTATTATGCCAAGGTGCCAAAATCTAGGAAAAAAGCAACAAAATGTCTAAGACACAATGACGTAACTATTATTATGCTGGGTTGCTAGAATCTAGGAAAAAGCAACAAAATGTCTAAAACACAATGACGTAACTATTATTATGCCGGGTTGCAAAAATCAAGAAAAAGCAACAAAATGTCGGAGACACAATGACGTAACTATTATTATGCCCGGTTGCCAGAATATAGGAAAAAGCAACAAAATTTCTAAGACAAAATGACGTAACTATTATTATGCCGGGTTGCCAAAATCTAAGAAACAGCAACAAAATGTCGCAGACACAATGACGTAACTATTATTATGCCAAGTTGCCAAAATCTAGCAAAAAGCAATAAAATGTCTAACACACAATGGAGCAACTATTATTATGCCGGGTTGCCAAAATCTTTAAAAAAGCAATAAAATGTATAAACACAAAATGAAGTACATATTATTATGCCGGGTTGCCAAAATCTAAGGAAAGCAACAAAATGTCTAAAACACAATGCAGTAACTATTATTATGCTGAGGTGCCAAAATCTAGGAAAAAGCAACAAAATGTCTAACACCTAATGACGTAACTATTATAATGCCGGGTTGCCAAAATCTAGGAAAAATAAACAAAATGTCTAAGACACAATGATGTAACTATTATTATGCCGGGTTGCAAAAAATCTAGGAAAAAGCAAAAAAATGTCTAAGACACAATGACGTAACTATTATTATGCCGGGTTGCCAAAATCTAGGAAAAAGCAATAAAATGTCTAAGACACAATGACGTAACTATTAAAGAGGCAGGTTGCCAAAATCTAGGAACAAGCAACAAAATGTCTAACACACAATGAAGTAACTATTATTATGCCGGTTTGCCAAAATCTAGAAAAAAGCAACAAAATGTCAAACACAATGAAGTAACTATTATTATGCCGAGGTGCCAAAATCTACGAAAAAGTAACAAAATGTCTAACACACAATGACGTAACTATTAATATGCCGGGTTGCCAGAATCTAGGACAAAGCAACAAAATGTCTAAGACACAATGACGTAACTATTATTATCCTGGGTTGCCAAAATCTAGGAAAAAGCATTAAAATGTCTAAGACACAATGAAGTAACAATTATGATGCCGGGTTGCCAAAATCTAAGAAAAAGCAACAAAATTTTTAAAACAAAATGATGTAACTATTATTATGCCGGGTTGCAAAAAATCTATAAAAAAGCAACAAAATATCGCAGGCACAATGACGTAACTATTTATGCCGGGTTCCCCAAATCTAGGAAAAAGGAATAAAATGTCGAAGACACAATGAAGAAACTATTATATTATGCCGGGTTGCAAAAATCTAGAAAAAGCAATAAAATGTCTAAGACACAATGATGTAACTATTATAATGCCGGGTTGCCAAAATCTAGGAAAAATACACAAAATGTCTTAGACACAATGATGTAACTATTATTATGCCGGGTTGCAAAAAATCTAGGAAAAAGCAAGAAAATGTCTAAGACACAATGACGTAACTATTATTATGCCGGGTTGCAAAAATCTAGGAAAAAGCAATAAAATGTCTAAGACACAATGACGTAACTATTATAATGCCGGGTTGATAAAATCTAGGAACAAGCAACAAAATGTCTAACACACAATGAAGTAACTATTATTATGCCGGGTTGCCAAAATCTAGGAAAAAGCAACAAAATGTCAAACACAATGAAGTAACTATTATTATGCCGAGGTGCCAAAATCTAGGAAAAAGCAACAAAATGTCTAACACACAATGACGTAACTATTAATATGCCAGGTTGCAAGAATCTAGGAAAAAGCAACAAAATGTCTAAGATACAATAAAGAAACTATTATTATGCTTAGGTGCCAAAATCTAGGAAAAAGCAATAAAATGTCTAAGACACAATGTCGTAACTATTATTATGCTTGGTTTCAAAAATCTAGAAAAAAGCAACAAAATGTCTAAGACACAATGACGTAACTATTATTATGCCGGCTGGCCAAAATCTAGGAAAAAGCGACAAAATGTCTAAGACACAATAACGTAACTATTATTATGCAGGGTTGCAAAAAATTTAGGAAAAAGCAACAAAATGTCTAAGACACAATGAAGTAACTATTATTGGGCCAAAATCTAGGAAAAAGCAAAAAAATGTCTAACACACGATGAAGTAACTATTATTATGCTGAGTTGCCGGAATCTAGGAAAAAGAAAGAAAATGTCTAAGACACAATGACGTAACTATTATTATGCCGGGTTGCCAAAATCTAGAAAAATTAATAAAATGTCTAAGACACAATGAAGTAACTATTATTATGCCGGGTTGCCAAAATTTAGGAAAAAGCAATAAAATGTCTAAGACACAATGACGTAACCATTATAATGCCAGGTTGCTAGAAACTAGGAAAAAGAAAAAAAATGTCTAAGACACAATGAAGTAACTATTATTATGCTAGGTTGCAAAAATCTAGGAAAAAGCAATAAAATGTCTAAGACACAATGACGAAACTATTATTATGCCGGGTTGCAAAAATCTAGGAAAAAGCAACAAAATGTCTAACACACAATGAGAAACTATTATTATGCAAGGTTGCCAAAATCTAGGTAAAGCAATAAAATGTCTAACACACAATGAAGTAACTATTATTATGCCGGGTTGCCAAAATCAAGGAAAAAGCAACAAAATGTCAAACACAATGAAGTAACTATTATTATGCCCCAGTGCCAAAATCTAGGTAAAAGCAAAAAAATGTCTAAAACACAATGACGTAACTATTATTATGCCGCGTTGCTAGCATCTAGGAAAAAGCAACAAAATGTCTAAAACACAATGACGTAACTATTATTATGCCCGGTTGCCAAAATCAAGAAAAAGCAACACAATGTCGCAGACACAATGACGTACCAATTATTATGCCGGGTTGCCAGAATCTAGAAAAAAGCAACAAAATGTCGCAGATACAATGACGTAACTATTATTATGCCAAGTTGCCAAAATCTAGCAAAAAGCAATAAAATGTCTAACACACAATGAAGCAACTACTATTATGCCGGGTTGCCAAAATCTATGAAAAAGCAATAAAATGTCTAAAACAAAATGAAGTAACTATTATTATGCCAGGTTTCCAAAATCTAAGAAAAAGCAACAAAATGTTTAACACACAATGAAGTAACTATTATTATGCCGAGGTGCCAAAATCTAACAAAAAGCAACAAAATGTCTAACACACAATGACGTAACTATTATAATGCCGGGTTGCCAAAATCTAGGAAAAATAAACCAAAATGTCTAAGACACAATGATGTAACTATTATTATGCCGGGTTGCAAAAAATCTAGGAAAAAGAAAAAAAATGTCTAACACACAATGACGTAACTATTATTATGCCGGGTTGCCAAAATCTAGGAAAAAGCAACAAAATGTCTAAAACACAATGACGTAACTATTAAAAAGGTTGGTTGCCAAAATCTAGGAACAAGCAACAAAATGTCTAAGACACAATGAAGTAACTATTATTATGCCGGGTTGCCAAAATCTAGGAAAAAGCAACAAAATGTCAAACACAATGAAGTAACTATTATTATGCCCGGGTGCTAAAATCAGGGAAAAAGCAACGAAATGTCTAACACACAATGACGTAACTATTAATATGCCGGGTTGCAAGAACCTAGGAAAAAGCAACAAAATGTCTAAGATACAATGAAGTAACTATTATTATGCTGGGTTGCCAAAATCTAGGAAAAAGCAATAAAATGTCTAAGACACAATGAAGAAACTATTATTATGCCGGGTTGCCAAAATCTAGCAAAAAAGCAATAAAATGTCTAACACACAATGACGTAACTATTATAATGCCGGGTTGCCAAAATCTAGGAAAACAAACAAAATGTCTAAGACACAATGATGTAACTATTATTATGCCGGGTTGCAAAAAATCTAGAGAAAAGCAAGAAAATGTCGCAGACACAATGACGTACCTGGTATTATGCCGGGTTGCCAAAATCTAGGAAAAAACAATAAAATGTCTGAGACACAATGACGTAACTATTATAATGCCGGGATGCTAGAATCTAGGAACAAGCAAAAAAATGTCTAACACAAAATGAAGTAACTATTATTATGCCGGGTTGCCAAAATCTAGGAAAAAGCAACAAAATGTCAAACGCAATGAAGTAACTATTATTATGCCGTGATGCCAAAATCTAGGAAAAAGCAACAAAATGTCTAACACACAATGAAGTAACTATTATTATGCCGGGTTGCCAAAATCTATGAAAAAGCAATAAAATGTCTAACACACAATGAAGTAACTATTATTATGCCGGGTTGCCAAAATCTAGGAAAAAGCAACAAAATGTCTAACACACAATAAAGTGACTATTATTATGCAAAGGTGCCAAAACTAGGAAAAAGCAACAAAATGTCCTACAAACAATGACGTAACTATTATTATGCCGGGTTGCCAAAATCTAGAAAAAAGCAACAAAATGTCTAAGACACAATGAAGTAACTATTATTATGCTGGGTTGCCAAAATCTAGAAAAAAGCAATAAAATGTCTAAGACACAATGACGTAACTATTATTATCCTGGGTTGCAAAAATCTACGAAAAAGCAACAAAATGTCTAAGACACAATGACGGAACTATCATTATGCCGGGTTGCCAAAATCTAGGATAAAGCAACAAAATGTCTAAGAAAAAATGACGTAACTATTATTATGCCATGTTGCTAGAATCTAGGAAAAAGCAACAAAATGTCTAACACACAATGACGTAACTATTATTATGCCGGGTTGCCAAAATTTAGGAAAAAGCAACAAAATGTCGCAGACACAATGACGTAACTATTATTATGCCGGGTTGCCAGAATTTAGGAAAAAGCAACAAAATGTCAAACACAATGAAGTAACTATTATTATGCCAAGGTGCCAAAATCTAGGAAAAAAGCAACAAAATGTCTAAGACACAATGACGTAACTATTATTATGCTGGGTTGCTAGAATCTAGGAAAAAGCAACAAAATGTCTAAAACACAATGACGTAACTATTATTATGCCGGGTTGCAAAAATCAAGAAAAAGCAACAAAATGTCGGAGACACAATGACGTAACTATTATTATGCCCGGTTGCCAGAATATAGGAAAAAGCAACAAAATTTCTAAGACAAAATGACGTAACTATTATTATGCCGGGTTGCCAAAATCTAAGAAACAGCAACAAAATGTCGCAGACACAATGACGTAACTATTATTATGCCAAGTTGCCAAAATCTAGCAAAAAGCAATAAAATGTCTAACACACAATGGAGCAACTATTATTATGCCGGGTTGCCAAAATCTTTAAAAAAGCAATAAAATGTATAAACACAAAATGAAGTACATATTATTATGCCGGGTTGCCAAAATCTAAGGAAAGCAACAAAATGTCTAAAACACAATGCAGTAACTATTATTATGCTGAGGTGCCAAAATCTAGGAAAAAGCAACAAAATGTCTAACACCTAATGACGTAACTATTATAATGCCGGGTTGCCAAAATCTAGGAAAAATAAACAAAATGTCTAAGACACAATGATGTAACTATTATTATGCCGGGTTGCAAAAAATCTAGGAAAAAGCAAAAAAATGTCTAAGACACAATGACGTAACTATTATTATGCCGGGTTGCCAAAATCTAGGAAAAAGCAATAAAATGTCTAAGACACAATGACGTAACTATTAAAGAGGCAGGTTGCCAAAATCTAGGAACAAGCAACAAAATGTCTAACACACAATGAAGTAACTATTATTATGCCGGTTTGCCAAAATCTAGAAAAAAGCAACAAAATGTCAAACACAATGAAGTAACTATTATTATGCCGAGGTGCCAAAATCTACGAAAAAGTAACAAAATGTCTAACACACAATGACGTAACTATTAATATGCCGGGTTGCCAGAATCTAGGACAAAGCAACAAAATGTCTAAGACACAATGACGTAACTATTATTATCCTGGGTTGCCAAAATCTAGGAAAAAGCATTAAAATGTCTAAGACACAATGAAGTAACAATTATGATGCCGGGTTGCCAAAATCTAAGAAAAAGCAACAAAATTTTTAAAACAAAATGATGTAACTATTATTATGCCGGGTTGCAAAAAATCTATAAAAAAGCAACAAAATATCGCAGGCACAATGACGTAACTATTATTATGCCGGGTTCCCCAAATCTAGGAAAAAGGAATAAAATGTCGAAGACACAATGAAGAAACTATTATTATGCCGGGTTGCAAAAATCTAGAAAAAGCAATAAAATGTCTAAGACACAATGATGTAACTATTATAATGCCGGGTTGCCAAAATCTAGGAAAAATACACAAAATGTCTTAGACACAATGATGTAACTATTATTATGCCGGGTTGCAAAAAATCTAGGAAAAAGCAAGAAAATGTCTAAGACACAATGACGTAACTATTATTATGCCGGGTTGCAAAAATCTAGGAAAAAGCAATAAAATGTCTAAGACACAATGACGTAACTATTATAATGCCGGGTTGCCAAAATCTAGGAACAAGCAACAAAATGTCTAACACACAATGAAGTAACTATTATTATGCCGGGTTGCCAAAATCTAGGAAAAAGCAACAAAATGTCAAACACAATGAAGTAACTATTATTATGCCGAGGTGCCAAAATCTAGGAAAAAGCAACAAAATGTCTAACACACAATGACGTAACTATTAATATGCCAGGTTGCAAGAATCTAGGAAAAAGCAACAAAATGTCTAAGATACAATAAAGAAACTATTATTATGCTTAGGTGCCAAAATCTAGGAAAAAGCAATAAAATGTCTAAGACACAATGTCGTAACTATTATTATGCTTGGTTTCAAAAATCTAGAAAAAAGCAACAAAATGTCTAAGACACAATGACGTAACTATTATTATGCCGGCTGGCCAAAATCTAGGAAAAAGCGACAAAATGTCTAAGACACAATAACGTAACTATTATTATGCAGGGTTGCAAAAAATTTAGGAAAAAGCAACAAAATGTCTAAGACACAATGAAGTAACTATTATTGGGCCAAAATCTAGGAAAAAGCAAAAAAATGTCTAACACACGATGAAGTAACTATTATTATGCTGAGTTGCCGGAATCTAGGAAAAAGAAAGAAAATGTCTAAGACACAATGACGTAACTATTATTATGCCGGGTTGCCAAAATCTAGAAAAATTAATAAAATGTCTAAGACACAATGAAGTAACTATTATTATGCCGGGTTGCCAAAATTTAGGAAAAAGCAATAAAATGTCTAAGACACAATGACGTAACCATTATAATGCCAGGTTGCTAGAAACTAGGAAAAAGAAAAAAAATGTCTAAGACACAATGAAGTAACTATTATTATGCTAGGTTGCAAAAATCTAGGAAAAAGCAATAAAATGTCTAAGACACAATGACGAAACTATTATTATGCCGGGTTGCAAAAATCTAGGAAAAAGCAACAAAATGTCTAACACACAATGAGAAACTATTATTATGCAAGGTTGCCAAAATCTAGGTAAAGCAATAAAATGTCTAACACACAATGAAGTAACTATTATTATGCCGGGTTGCCAAAATCAAGGAAAAAGCAACAAAATGTCAAACACAATGAAGTAACTATTATTATGCCCCAGTGCCAAAATCTAGGTAAAAGCAAAAAAATGTCTAAAACACAATGACGTAACTATTATTATGCCGCGTTGCTAGCATCTAGGAAAAAGCAACAAAATGTCTAAAACACAATGACGTAACTATTATTATGCCCGGTTGCCAAAATCAAGAAAAAGCAACACAATGTCGCAGACACAATGACGTACCAATTATTATGCCGGGTTGCCAGAATCTAGAAAAAAGCAACAAAATGTCGCAGATACAATGACGTAACTATTATTATGCCAAGTTGCCAAAATCTAGCAAAAAGCAATAAAATGTCTAACACACAATGAAGCAACTACTATTATGCCGGGTTGCCAAAATCTATGAAAAAGCAATAAAATGTCTAAAACAAAATGAAGTAACTATTATTATGCCAGGTTTCCAAAATCTAAGAAAAAGCAACAAAATGTTTAACACACAATGAAGTAACTATTATTATGCCGAGGTGCCAAAATCTAACAAAAAGCAACAAAATGTCTAACACACAATGACGTAACTATTATAATGCCGGGTTGCCAAAATCTAGGAAAAATAAACCAAAATGTCTAAGACACAATGATGTAACTATTATTATGCCGGGTTGCAAAAAATCTAGGAAAAAGAAAAAAAATGTCTAACACACAATGACGTAACTATTATTATGCCGGGTTGCCAAAATCTAGGAAAAAGCAACAAAATGTCTAAAACACAATGACGTAACTATTAAAAAGGTTGGTTGCCAAAATCTAGGAACAAGCAACAAAATGTCTAAGACACAATGAAGTAACTATTATTATGCCGGGTTGCCAAAATCTAGGAAAAAGCAACAAAATGTCAAACACAATGAAGTAACTATTATTATGCCCGGGTGCTAAAATCAGGGAAAAAGCAACGAAATGTCTAACACACAATGACGTAACTATTAATATGCCGGGTTGCAAGAACCTAGGAAAAAGCAACAAAATGTCTAAGATACAATGAAGTAACTATTATTATGCTGGGTTGCCAAAATCTAGGAAAAAGCAATAAAATGTCTAAGACACAATGACGTAACTATTATTATGCCGGGTTGCAAAAATCTAGAAAAAAGCAACAAAATGTCTAAGACACAATGAAGTAACTATTATTGGGCCAAAATCTAGGAAAAAGCAACAAAATGTCTAACACACAATCAAGTAACTATTATTATGCCGGGTTGCCGGAATCTAGGAAAAAGCAACAAGATGTCTAAGACACAATGACGTAACTATTATTATGCCGGGGTGCCAAAATCTAGGAAAAATCAATAAAATGTCTAAGACACAATGAATTAACTATTATTATGCCGGGTTGCCCTAAAATTTAGGAAAAAGCAATAAAATGTCTAAGACACAATGACGTAACTATTATAATGCCGGGTTGCTAGAATCTAGGAAAAAGCAAAAAATGTCTAAGACACAATGAAGTAACTATTATTATTCTGGGTTGCCAAAATCTAGGAAAAAGCAATAAAATGTCTAGGACACAATGACGAAACCATTATTATGCCGGGTTGCAAAAATCTAGGAAAAAGCAACAAAATGTCTAACACACAATGACGTAACTATTATTATGCCGGGTTGCCAAAATCTAAAAAAAGCAACAAAATGTCTAAGACACAATGACGTAACTATTATTATGCCGGGTTGCTAGAATCTAGAAAAAAGAACAAAATGTCTAAAACACAATGACGTAACTATTATTATGCCGGGTTGCCAAAATCAAGAAAAAGCAACAAAATGTCGCAGACACAATGACGTAACTATTATTATGCCGGGTTGCCAGAATCTTGGAAAAAGCAACAAAATTTCTAAGACACAATGACGTAACTATTATTATGCCGGGTTGCCAAAATCTAGGAAAAAGCAACAAAATGTCGCAGACACAATGACTTAACTATTATTATGCCAAGTTGCCAAAATCTAGCAAAAAGCAATAAAATGTCTAACACACAATGAAGTAACTATTATAATGCCGGGTTGCCAAAATCTGTGAAAAAGCAATAAAATGTCTAACACACAATGAAGTAACTATTATTGTGCCGGGTTGCCAAAATCTAAGAAAAAGCAACAAAATGTCTAACACACAATGAAGTTACTATTATTATGCCGAGGTGCCAAAATCTAGGTATAAGCAACAAAATGTCTAAGACACAATGACGTAACTATTATTATCCTGGGTTGCAAAAATCTTGGAAAAAGCAACAAAATGTCTAAGACATAATGACGTAAATATCATTATGCCGGGTTGCCAAAATCTAGGAAAAAGCAACAAAATGTCTAAGACACAATGACGTAACTACTATTAAGCCGGGCTGCTAAAATCTAGGAAAAAGCAACAAAATGTCTAACACACAATGACGTAACTATTATTATGCCGGGTTGCCAAAATCTAGGAAAAAGCAACAAAATGTCGCAGACACAATGACGTAACTATTATTATGCCAGGTTGCCAGAATTTAGAAAAAAGCAACAAAATGTCTAAGACACAATGACGTAACTATTATTATGCCGTGTTGCCAAAATCTAGGAAAAAGCAACAAAATGTCGCAGACACATTGACGTAACTATTATTATGCCGGGTTGCCAAAATCTAGGAAAAAGCAATAAAATGTCTAAGACACAATGACGTAACTATTATAATGCCGATTTGCCAAAATCTAGGAAAAAGCAACAAAATGTTTAAGACACAATGATGTAACTATTATTATGCAGGGTTGCAAATAATTTAGGAAAAAGCAATAAAATGTCTAACACACAATGAAGTAATTATTATTATTCCAAAATCTAGGAAAAAGCAACAAAATGTCTGACACACAATGAAGTAACTATTATTATGCCGGGTTGCCAAAATCTAGGAAAAAGCAATAAAATGTCTAAGACACAATGACGTAACTATTATAATGCTGGGTTGCCAAAATCTAGAAAAAAAGCAACAAAATGTCTAAGATACAATGATGTAACTATTATTATGCCGGGTTGCAAAAAATCTAGAAAAAAGCAACAAAATGTCGCAGAAACAATGACGTAACTACTATTATGCCGGGTTGCCAAAATCTAGGAAAAAGCAATAAAATGTCTAAGACACAATGACGTAACTTTTATAATGCCGGGTTGCTAGAATCTAGGAAAAAGCAATAAAATGTCCAACACACAATGACGTAACTATTATAATGCCGGGTTGCCAAAATCAAGGAAAAAGCAAAAAAAAATCTAAGACACAATAATGTAACTATTTTTATGCCACGTTGCAAAAAATCTATGAAACAGCAACAAAATGTCTAAGACACAATGAAGTAACTATTATTATGCCAAAATCTAGGAAAAAGCAACAAAATGTCCAACACACAATGATGTAACTATTATAATGCCGGGTTGCCAGAATCTAAGAAAAAGCAATAAAATGTCTAAGACACAATGACGTAAAAATTATAATGCCGGGTTGCCAAAATCTAGGAAAAAGCCACAAAATGTTTAAAACACAATGATGTAACTATTATTATGCTGGGTTGCAAAAAATCTAGAAAAAAGCAACAAAATGTCGCAGGCACAATCACGTAACTATTATTATGCCGGGTTGCCAAAATCTAGGAAAAAGAAATAAAATGTCTAAGACACAATGACGAAACTATTATAATGCCGGGTTGCCAAAATCTAGGAACAAGCAACAAAATGTCGCAGACACAATGACGTAACTATTATTATGCTGGGTTGACAAAATCTAGGAAAAAGCAACAAAATGTTAAACACAATGAAGTAACTATTATTATGCCGAGGTGCCAAAATCTAGGAAAAAGCAACAAAATGTCTAACACACAATGACGTAACTATTATTATGCCGGGTTGCAAGAATCTAGGAAAAAGCAACAAAATGTCTAACACACAATGAAGTAACTATTATTATGCCGGGTTGCCAGAATCTAGGAAAAAGCAACAAAATGTCAAAGACACAATGACGTAACTATTATTATGCCGGGTTGCCAAAATCTAGGAAAAATCAATAAAATGTCTAAGACACAATGAAGTAACTATTATTATGCCGGGTGTCCAAAATTTAGGAAAAAGAAATAAAATGTCTAAGACACAATGACTTTACTATTATATTGCCGGATTGCGAGAATCTAGGAAAAAGCAACAAAGTGTCTAAGATACAATGAAGTAACTATTAGTATACTGGGTTGCCAAAATCTTGGAAAAAGCAATAAAATTTCTAAGACACAATGACGTAACTACTATTATGCCGGGTTGCAAAAATCTAGGAAAAAGCAACAAAATGTCTAAGACACATTACGTAACTATTATTATGCAGGGTTGCCAAAATCTAGGAAAAAGCGACAAAATGTCTAAGACACAATAATGTAACTATTATTATGCGGGGTTGCAAAAAATCTAGGAAAAAGCAACAAAATGTCTAAGACACAATAAAGTAACTATTATTGGGCCAAAATCTAGGAAAAAGCAACGAAATGTCTAACACACAATGAAGTAACTATTATTATGCCGGGTTGCCAGAATCTAGGAAAAAGCAACAAAGTGTCTAAGATACAATGAAGTAACTATTAGTATACTGGGTTGCCAAAATCTTGGAAAAAGCAATAAAATTTCTAAGACACAATGACGTAACTATTATTATGCCGGGTTGCAAAAATCTAGGAAAAAGCAACAAAATGTCTAAGACACATTACGTAACTATTATTATGCAGGGTTGCCAAAATCTAGGAAAAAGCGACAAAATGTCTAAGACACAATAATGTAACTATTATTATGCGGGGTTGCAAAAAATCTAGGAAAAAGCAACAAAATGTCTAAGACACAATAAAGTAACTATTATTGGGCCAAAATCTAGGAAAAAGCAACAAAATGTCTAACACACAATGAAGTAACTATTATTATGCCGGGTTGCCAGAATCTAGAAAAAAGCAACAAAATGTCAAAGACACAATGACGTAACTATTATTATGCCGGGTTGCCAAAATCTAGGAAAAATCAATAAAATGTCTAAGACACAATGAAGTAACTATTATTATGCCGGGTGTCCAAAATTTAGGAAAAAGAAATAAAATGTCTAAGACACAATGACTTTACTATTATAATGCCGGATTGCTAGAATCTAGGAAAAAGCAACAAAATGTCTAAGACACAATGAAGTAACTATTATTATTCTGGGTTGCTAAAATCTAGGAAAAAGCAATAAAATGTCTAAAACACAATGACGAAACTATTATTATGCCGGGTTGCCAAAATCTAGAAAAAAGCAACAAAATGTCTAACACACAATGACGTAACTATTATTATGCCGGGTTGCCAAAATCCAGGAAAAAGAAACAAAATGTCTAAGACACAATGACGTAACTATTATTATGCCGGGTTGCTAGAAACTAGGAAAAAGCAACAAAATGTCGCAGACACAATGACGTAACTATTATTATGCCGGGTTGTCAAAATCAAGAAAAAGCAACAAAATGTCGCAGACACAATGACGTAACTATAATTTTCCGGGTTCCTAGAATCTAGGAAAAAGCAACAAAATGTCTAAGACACATTACGTAACTATTATTATGCAGGGTTGCCAAAATCTAGGAAAAAGCAATAAAATGTCTAAGACAAAATGACGTAACTATTATAATGCCGGTTTGCCAAAATCTAGGAAAAAGCAACAAAATGTTTAAGACACAATGATGTAACTATTATTATGCAGGGTTGCAAATAATTTAAGAAAAAGCAATAAAATGTCTAACACACAATGAAGTAATTATTATTATTCCAAAATCTAGGAAAAAGCAACAAAATGTCTGACACACAATGAAGTAACTATTATTATGCCGGGTTGCCAAAATCTAGGAAAAAGCAATAAAATGTCTAAGACACAATGACGTAACTATTATAATGCTGGGTTGCCAAAATCTAGAAAAAAAGCAACAAAATGTCTAAGATACAATGATGTAACTATTATTATGCCGGGTTGCAAAAAATCTAGAAAAAAGCAACAAAATGTCGCAGAAACAATGACGTAACTACTATTATGCCGTGTTGCCAAAATCTAGGAAAAAGCAATAAAATGTCTAAGACACAATGACGTAACTTTTATAATGCCGGGTTGCTAGAATCTAGGAAAAAGCAATAAAATGTCCAACACACAATGACGTAACTATTATAATGCCGGGTTGCCAAAATCAAGGAAAAATCAAAAAAAAATCTAAGACACAATAATGTAACTATTTTTATGCCACGTTGCAAAAAATCTATGAAACAGCAACAAAATGTCTAAGACACAATGAAGTAACTATTATTATGCCAAAATCTAGGAAAAAGCAACAAAATGTCCAACACACAATGATGTAACTATTATAATGCCGGGTTGCCAGAATCTAAGAAAAAGCAATAAAATGTCTAAGACACAATGACGTAACTATTATAATGCCGGGTTGCCAAAATCTAGGAAAAAGCCACAAAATGTTTAAAACACAATGATGTAACTATTATTATGCTGGGTTGCAAAAAATCTAGAAAAAAGCAACAAAATGTCGCAGGCACAATCACGTAACTATTATTATGCCGGGTTGCCAAAATCTAGGAAAAAGAAATAAAATGTCTAAGACACAATGACGAAACTATTATAATGCCGGGTTGCCAAAATCTAGGAACAAGCAACAAAATGTCGTAGACACAATGACGTAACTATTATTATGCTGGGTTGACAAAATCTAGGAAAAAGCAACAAAATGTTAAACACAATGAAGTAACTATTATTATGCCGAGGTGCCAAAATCTAGGAAAAAGCAACAAAATGTCTAACACACAATGACGTAACTATTATTATGCCGGGTTGCAAGAATCTAGGAAAAAGCAACAAAATGTCTAACACACAATGAAGTAACTATTATTATGCCGGGTTGCCAGAATCTAGGAAAAAGCAACAAAATGTCAAAGACACAATGACGTAACTATTATTATGCCGGGTTGCCAAAATCTAGGAAAAATCAATAAAATGTCTAAGACACAATGAAGTAACTATTATTATGCCGGGTGTCCAAAATTTAGGAAAAAGAAATAAAATGTCTAAGACACAATGACTTTACTATTATATTGCCGGATTGCGAGAATCTAGGAAAAAGCAACAAAGTGTCTAAGATACAATGAAGTAACTATTAGTATACTGGGTTGCCAAAATCTTGGAAAAAGCAATAAAATTTCTAAGACACAATGACGTAACTACTATTATGCCGGGTTGCAAAAATCTAGGAAAAAGCAACAAAATGTCTAAGACACATTACGTAACTATTATTATGCAGGGTTGCCAAAATCTAGGAAAAAGCGACAAAATGTCTAAGACACAATAATGTAACTATTATTATGCGGGGTTGCAAAAAATCTAGGAAAAAGCAACAAAATGTCTAAGACACAATAAAGTAACTATTATTGGGCCAAAATCTAGGAAAAAGCAACGAAATGTCTAACACACAATGAAGTAACTATTATTATGCCGGGTTGCCAGAATCTAGGAAAAAGCAACAAAGTGTCTAAGATACAATGAAGTAACTATTAGTATACTGGGTTGCCAAAATCTTGGAAAAAGCAATAAAATTTCTAAGACACAATGACGTAACTATTATTATGCCGGGTTGTAAAAATCTAGGAAAAAGCAACAAAATGTCTAAGACACATTACGTAACTATTATTATGCAGGGTTGCCAAAATCTAGGAAAAAGCGACAAAATGTCTAAGACACAATAATGTAACTATTATTATGCGGGGTTGCAAAAAATCTAGGAAAAAGCAACAAAATGTCTAAGACACAATAAAGTAACTATTATTGGGCCAAAATCTAGGAAAAAGCAACAAAATGTCTAACACACAATGAAGTAACTATTATTATGCCGGGTTGCCAGAATCTAGGAAAAAGCAACAAAATGTCAAAGACACAATGACGTAACTATTATTATGCCGGGTTGCCAAAATCTAGGAAAAATCAATAAAATGTCTAAGACACAATGAAGTAACTATTATTATGCCGGGTGTCCAAAATTTAGGAAAAAGAAATAAAATGTCTAAGACACAATGACTTTACTATTATAATGCCGGATTGCTAGAATCTAGGAAAAAGCAACAAAATGTCTAAGACACAATGAAGTAACTATTATTATTCTGGGTTGCTAAAATCTAGGAAAAAGCAATAAAATGTCTAAAACACAATGACGAAACTATTATTATGCCGGGTTGCCAAAATCTAGAAAAAAGCAACAAAATGTCTAACACACAATGACGTAACTATTATTATGCCGGGTTGCCAAAATCCAGGAAAAAGAAACAAAATGTCTAAGACACAATGACGTAACTATTATTATGCCGGGTTGCTAGAAACTAGGAAAAAGCAACAAAATGTCGCAGACACAATGACGTAACTATTATTATGCCGGGTTGTCAAAATCAAGAAAAAGCAACAAAATGTCGCAGACACAATGACGTAACTATAATTTTCCGGGTTCCTAGAATCTAGGAAAAAGCAACAAAATGTCTAAGACACAATGACGTAACTATTATTATGCCGTGTTGCCAAAATCTAGGAAAAAGCAACAAAATGTCGCAGACACAATGACGTAACTATTATTTTGCCGGGTTGCAAAAATTTACGAAAAAGCAATACAATGTCTAAGACACAATGACGTAACTATTATAATGCCGGGTTGCCAAAATCTACGAAAAAGCAACAAAATGTCGCAGACACAATGACGTAACTATTATAATGCCGAGTTGCCAAAATCTAGGGAAAAGCAACAAATGTCTAAGACACAATGATCTAACTATTATTATGCCGGGTTGCAAAAAATCTAGGAAAAAGCAACAAAATGTCTAAGACACAATGAAGTAACTATTATTATGCCAAAATCTAGGAAAAAGCAACAAAATTTCTAACACACAATGAAGTAACTATTATTATGCCGGGTTGCCAGAATCTAGGAAAAGCAACAAAATGTCTAAGACACAATGACGTAACTATTATTATGCCGGGTTGCCAAAATCTAGAAAAAAACAACAAAATGTCTAAGACACAATTACGTAACTATTATTATGCCGGGTTGCCAAAATCTAGGAAAAAGAAATAAAATCTCTAAGACACAATGACGTAACAATTATTATGCCAGGTTGCTAGAATCTAGGATTAAGCTACAAAATGTCTAACACAATGAGGTAACTATTATTATGCTGAGTTGCCAAAATCTAGGAAAAAGCAACAAAATGTCTAACACACAATGAGGTAACTATTATTATGCCGGGTTGCTAGAATCTAGGAAAAAGCAACAATATGTCTAACACACAATGAGGTAACTATTATTATGCAAGGTTGCCAAAATCTAGGAAAAAGCAATAAAATGTCTAAGACACAATGACGTAACTATTATAATGCCGGGTTGCCAAAATCTAGGAAAAAGCAAAAAAATGTCTAAGACACAATGATGTAACTATTATTATCTTGGGTTGCAAAGAATCTGGGAAAAAGCAACAAAATGTCTAAGACACAATGAAGTAACTATTATTATCCTAAAATCTAGAAAAAAAGCAACAAAATGTCTAAGAAACAATGATGTAACTATTATAATGCCGGGTTGCCAGAATCTAGGAAAAAGCAACAAAATGTCTACGACACAATGGCGTAACTATTATTATGCCAGGTTGCCAAAATATAGGAAAAAGCAATAATATTTCTAAGACACAATGAAGTAACTATTATTATGCCGGGTTGCCAAAATCTAGGAAAAAGCAATAAAATGTCCAACACACAATGACGTAACTATTATAATGCCGGGTTGCCAAAATCTAGGAAAAAGCAACAAAATGTCTAAGACACAATGATGTAACTATTATTATGCCAGGTTGCAAAAAATTTAGGAAAAAGCAACAAAATGTCGCAGACACAATGACGTAACTACTATTATGCCGGGTTTCCAAAATCTAGGAAAAAGCAATAAAATGTCTAAAACACAATGACGTAACTATTATGATCCCGGGTTGCCAAAATCTAGCAGAAAGCAACAAAATGTCTAAGACACAATGAAGTAACTATTATTATGCCGGGTTGCCAGAATCTAGGAAAAAGCAACAAAATGTCGCAGACACAATGAGGTAACTATTATTATGCTGGGTTGCCAAAATCTAGGAAAAAGCAACAAAATGTCTAACACACAATGAGGTAACTTTTATTATGCCGGGTTGCTAGAATCTATGAAAAAGCAACAAAATGTCTAACACACAATGAGGTAACTATTATTATGCAAGGTTGCCAAAATCTAGGAAAAAGCAATAAAATGTCTAACACACAATGACGTAACTATTATTATGCCGGGTTGTCAGAATCTAGGAAAAAGCAACAAAATGTCTAACACACAATGACGTAACTATTATTATGCCGGTTTGCCAGAATCTAGGAAAAAGCAACAAAATGTCTAAGACACAATGAAGTAACTATTATTATTCTCTAAAATCAAAAAAAGAAAGTTTATATTTAAATACTGGTTCTGTATGGTTACGTTCTTGTGTCTTAAGCATTTTGGTATTTTTTTCTGGATTCTGGCAGCCCTAACGGAGTCACCCCTTTTATCTTTGAGATCAGTAGCTGCAAGGCAGTTTGATTACATTGTTTACAAAATAACTGTGGTGTTCTGTATATTCATTTTTTTTAAGTGACAACCTCCTTTTAAACAAATTGGATACAAATGACGTTGGGAAAAAATGATTAAAAAGGAAGTTCAGTGCAAAGCCTTATAATGAAAGAAAAACTAACAGGGGCGCCTACGTTAACCATGGATCTTTCATCCAATAAAGACTGCTTAAAGAAATAAAAACAGAGTGTTTCTACAAAGAAGTCAACGATTTATTTGATGAACAAGATGGAATAATAGAATTAACATTTAAATAAAGTGAGTTACTGGCATTTTAATAGTTAATTTTAATGAACAACATATTTACTTCAATTAACATATTTGTTTTTGTAAGACTTAAATTGCTTCCGACTGACACTTTGTGACACTCTCCCTTCAGGCACCTCGATGCCTCCGCAATCACAAGAACTTCTCGCTTCAGGAAAAAACATCCGGGCCAGATGCCTCCTGCAAAACGCGCCTAATGCAAGACGATATACATCTCCATTGAGATTTCCCCAATAGAGACCTTGAACCTTGGACATAAAAAGTGGTCAGTTTTAGGGAGAGTTGGAGAGAGAGATAAGTAAGAGAGGAAAGTCGTGAAATAGGGTGAGTTTAAAGAATAGAGCTTGTGTGGGAGACATAATAAATAGGTCTCTGGTGAAAGGGTAGTTCTGTTTGTTTTTGTATTTTTTGGATGTATTTTGTTTGTTGCTGTTGTTTTTTGTTTGTTTGTTTTTGTTTTTTCTTAATAAACTATAAAAATTATAGTTTATTCAATTAAATTAGACCTGTTAATTTAATTCTTATATTTTGTAGATCTTAATGATCTTAATGATCTTAATGATCTTAATGGTCTTAAATTGCATTCAAGCCTTTATTTGACGCTGGGGTTTTTGTTCCCGCTGTGGGTTTTCGAAATAGCTTTTCTAGTTACATTTTGAATTTTTGCAACGTTTGGAAAAGGGGTAAATCTTAGTGATGATTTATGAATTTATACTAAAGAAACCTGAGTATTACCACATGTTCTTGTTCTAGCTTTAGACAAGTACGCAACTACAGACTTTCGTCGAAAGTGATCATAAAAACAGTATCTTGTATCGTTACCTCACTAGGCCCCGCCCATCAATTCAGTGGAAGTTTTAACTCCACCTCCTGGTTTTGAATAGTAAAAAAAACATAAGTTAACTCTTTAGATTATTTTCTTTGATAGTCCTTAATTACCACCTGTTCATTATTACAGTGTCTGACTATACTCACGTATAGTCATTAAAGTATCCACCGATTTTTACCAGATTTTCCTCTTTTATACACATTTAGTTAAAGACCAGGTTTTACTTTGGTTTAATAATTTTATTTACGGCTTTCTAAATGACGAAAGCAGTTTTTACTCTATGGTGGGAAATGAAAAATCAATTGAGGGAGATCAATTTTATTTTGATGTATTATACAGTTTTGCCGTGTGCCTTCGCTTTCCTACAAGCATCTTCCGATGGGAGTTTTACTATGGGTGATTCACTATGTTTCATCTGCTCTCTCATCAGTATGCCTCCTCTACCAGTGCAGCGAGGAATGAAGCTTGAAATGAAATGAAAAGGAAAGTCGGAGACAATTACAGATCTCACCCCCCATCCTCCCTGGCCCTAGTTGGGAAAAAGTGGAATTAGGCAGTTATGCTACCTACAACTTAACGTAGAATCCGAACTAGGGTATGTAGCATGCATTCTATCTATTCTTCACTAATTCGTGACCCCTGTCTCACTTGTCCACTGTAATTCCTATGTGTGAGCATGATAAGCGAGAGTAAAAATTTGAAGGAAGGTAAAGCTTTGCAAAGGGATGCCAGTTTGCCTAGAGATCATGCTTATCTCTGTCCTGTAAAATTTGGGTATTCATCCATATATTTGTTAGTATTTATGTGTTGTATGCATTCAATTTACTACTGTTGTTATAGGTTTCTGTCTTTTTCATTTTTCTTTCTCTTTTCCCAACCCTAGTTATCACTGAATAGCTAATTATACCTTTGACTCTATTTTCGGTTTACTAATCCGTATCGTTGTTTTCCATTTCGATATCCTTATTCGGTATCTAATTTGTGAAGTAAATATCGGGAGTTGTTTTCCGCATCGGTATTTATTGGTGATCGGGTATGTCCAAATTTGTATCATCTTTTTCTTCCGGTGAAAATTTCGTCCTCTTTTTTCGTCCCTCTGGCCTCATTGAACTTGGAAATAGGCGATGAGTTCTCTATTTTTTCCCTTGGGCTGTCTCATTGGCTAAATCTATGTCTACTTTGTTTTTGTTTATTGCGTATTGTGTCTTTCGTTGCTCTCTTTGCGATTATTGTGTTAAGTGGCTTTATTTTTGGCTCCTTGTGTAGGTCTCTTTGTCTATTAGTTCATTATTTTTGTATTTGTTATGAAGTACACTACTTTGTTTTGAATCCTTTGTAGTTTCATATGGTTACTACTGATCGACGATGTCCACGCTCATCTTTTCCTATTTTTGCTCTCGCAATCTTTTCCATAATGACGCAGTGCCATTTCGGTACTTCTGATTTTGTTAAGCCAAATTGGCAGTTATTTGTAGAACGTTATCTTCGAGATACTTCCTCAGTCTATTGTGTAATATATTTTCAAATAGCTTCTTAATAAAGTCTAGCAGCGAGACGGGGCAGTAGTTTTCCACTTGATCTCGGGTTTTACCCGTTTTGGAGATAAAGATCATCCTTCTACCTTTTGGTTCGTCGGGAAAGTAGCCTATATTTGAACACGCATTAAATATATTTCTAATCCCCTCCACGATCTTATGGAGCGCTTCCCAATAGTTCCTTCTTGTGAGACCAGATCTTCTTTGTGCTCTTTGTCTAAAGTTATTAATAGTTTCCTTTATTTCCTGGATTGTTATGGTTTCATTGATGGTGTTCCTTTCTTCCTCGACAAAGTGGAACTCAATCCGCTCCGTTGAGTTCCTCTACAATGTGCTTTTTGAATTCTCTGTCGTAATTTTCGTCATATTCCTCGCTTATGTTGAATATATTTTTTCCAGCATTCTTTGAATAAGAGCTCTATTTCTGGCTCCTCTTCAATATTATTGCCTCTTGCATCTTTAATTTCATTCTATCCTTTCCGAAATTTGGTTTTAATTTGTTAACGTGTTTTCAGAATTCTCCAGGGGATCTATCTTTCTATATTTATTTTCTCAATGTGTTGATCCCATTTATCTATTTTTTTCTCTTTTTGAAGCCTGACTAATATCTTCGCTCTTCTCAACATTTTCTACTGACCATCTGAATTGCTAGATGGTCTTGTACGAATTTGGGGGATAGCTCACTTATCTACCTTTGTTATTTTCTCTTTAATTTTATCCAATTCCTCATCGATTTCTTCTAAATTGGCTTCACTGAAAGGGTTGGGTACAAGGTCCGAAGTTCTTTGTATTTCTTTCGATTCGCTCTCTGATAGGCTTTCCATTTCCTCGAAAGTTTCTGAATAGGTTGCTAGTTAATATGCTTCAGAGATGCTGACTGGTCACTGCCAGGGACGTCTATTTGTTTCATGTAATAGCTAAAGGGACGATTAAAGTTATCCAGGCTAATGTCCGGTTTTGCAGCAGATTCTCATAGAAAGTAAGATGGGAAGTTGGGTCTCAGGCGTTGTAGCATTCCTCGGTTACTCAATCTATTGAGTTGCTTTCCGACTTTGATCGTTGATCTATACCCAGTGGCAACTATGATGTTAGTTATTTCCATTTATATTTCTATAGCTAAATATGACTCGTTCAATCCTTGTATAGTTTTGTAGTTTATTCCTTGTTCTACAGCTCTTGCAGCTCCATCGAATTTTTCTCCCGATGGATTAGTAACAAGCACATTGTAGTCCGAGATGTTAATGTTCTTCGTGTCCTGACTTTAGAATCACGTCGGGGGCGATTCTTCTGAAATAATTTTCATATATGATTTCCTTTCTCTCTATCATTCTTTTGTTTAACTTTAAAATCTTTAGCTTCTTAATATCCATTTTCTATTAATTATCAATTTCTTATTCATGTAGTTTATTTCATGTTGGGTCTTATCTGTTGAAGAGAGCTAGCTGTGTTTCTTCTTCTGGTTACGTTTGCGTTTCATTTGAGAACTCCCTCTTCTGGTGCCGGTGTGCTGGGTCTTCGAAAGATTCTTCTTTTGGTGACGGACTTATTTTGTTAAATATTTTTATTTTTCTTGTTTTCTTTTGTGGGTGATTCTGGTGACCTCCTGCTCCGTGACCTTCGAGGTGCTTTCTGATTCTGTGTCTTCACTGCTTATATCTTCCTCTGTTTGTTCTTTATATTTACATTTATCCTCTTCAAACAGTGTCTTGTTGTTTTCTGTGACGTTAATTTTTATGTGTGCCGATGAGTCTACCTCCTTTGGGAATCTCATGGGTTAAAGTCCGTTCTCTTTCAGCGTTGCTACCCAAGTTACAGCATTCGTGATGTTCATTAGTGTGCGGGTAAGATGTTTAGGAGTATTTATACATTTACTGTTTCGTCCAGATTAAATTTGTGTGGTTGGCCCTTTTATTCTTTATTCATCAGAAAGCTGAAAGTTTAAGGACGCCCCCACACTCCTGTGGGTTGGGGTACTATGCTTACTATTTTATACATTTGACATTTAAAAATTAGTAGCTACCATATTACATGGTTCATTTTTATACTATTTCCTGCCTTTGATATTTTAAAATTTGTATTTACAATATTACATGGTTCATTTTTATCCACTTTATTAATTATCGCATTTATACATGAGAATATATATGTATTAATTGGTAATTTACATAATACATTTATGTTCATTTTGTTGCTTAAAGTTATTATTCTTTAGTATAGATGTTTACATAATTCACTTGTATTTAATCACTCTATTGATATAATCACTTTAACTTTAAATTTGGATTTAATTTTGTCAGTTCCTTTTAATTTACTATAGATGTTATATTATTAATTACTTTTTTTACAATTTCTCAGACAGTTTAGTAGTTACCTTTGTTATTATTACCGCTTTTAGTTATTATTAGGCGCTTCGTTTATTAATTTAATCCTTGTCACTATGTTTAACAATTATTACTTTAACTAATTAGCACTTTTATTTGTTGGTCAGTTTTATTTAACTATCACTTATATTATTAGAAACACTTTGGTTGATTTTATTATTATTACTTTGATCTGATTTATTCTAATACTTTTAAAACACGTTGATTATTATTTTATTCTTAACACTTTTAAGACATCATCATCATCATCATCATTATCATCACTAACTCTATAATTTAAGAAGGGGATTTTTTTGAGTATTTGAATAATAATTTCATCTTTTTATTTTTCAATATATTTTTCACCATTTTACTCCTTTTATTACCATGTTTTATACAATTAAATGTAATTAACTAGATCATTTCAAGGAACTACTTGTTTTTTAGCAGTTTGGGTGTCAAACATTCCCCTTTTACGCAGTTTGAAAATTCTCAATCGCACGTCTTCACCGCAGTTTCAAAATGCAATCGAATTTTCAAGTTTGTCCGTCGTCTATTGCGGAATTATTAAGCCTAGTTTCTGCTAGAGATAAATTAAACAACTTTTTGGAAGTGCATAATTTAGTGCGAACTAAAAGTGAATGCGAAATCTGTGGCCGGCAATTAGAGGTGACCCCAGAATATTGAACGCGTCTGGCGAGATGCGAGAGGTTCAATTCCCAAATACGGGAGAAAAACCACTCAATTCGACGCCTATCTTGCAACCGCCATCTTCTGCAAGCGCTTCCCGTTGACCAAAACGGGAATTAAAGAACGATTCCACGCCTTCCTCATCGCTATTTCTGAAGTGTACCCCCCGAAATAAAGTAAGTTAACAGCGCTTATCGTTCTTTATTTTTGGATAAGAAAGATGGCGTCAGCTAGATTTCGAATACGACGCAGGCGCGCAAAATAAATAGGCTTCCCTCTCCGCTATTTCGGAATGATAACCAATGCAATTAAGTACGGGAAACAAAGTGTTTCGTTTTTTTTTTCGGGCAATTCGGTAAATAAAATGGCCTACGTAAACAGCATTTTCGGTGGGTTTAATTTCGAGATTTCCTCCCCCAAAATGGCGGCAACTAGCATTCGAACAAAACTCAAACGCGCATGAATATTCAAACACGGGTGAACGATAACGCGAACGAAGATTCAAACACGGGTGAACGATAATATTTACACAAAACAATTTTTCCTAGGCCGGGCCGATAATCTACATGTTTACCGAAGCGGCAAGTTTACTTTAGGGAAAATGCACATTGGGGATCCGAAGATCTTTAGTGTCACGTCCTCCCCGTCGAAGAAGAAGCCTTCTTCCAGGATTTCTCTGGAAGAAGACTCCCTGGAGTTTTGAAGCTTCCATTCGTCTTCCTCTACCTCTTCTGTTGTTGGGATGTCTTGATCATCCTCTTCTTGTTCTTCGGGCTTTTCTTGGTGCTTCAGCTTTTAGTATTCTATTATTCTCTATCAGCTTCTTCTTTTTTGGATGGTGCTAGTTCTTTCTGTTGCTCCTGGGGCACGTCGGCAAACTGGATCTTGAGTACTTCTTTCAAGGCGAAATTAGGCGGAAACCAGATCTATTTCTTCATCTTGTTCTTCTGCAGGAGGTGATTTAGCTTCTCCGCAAAAGTACCAGGCTTTGCCAGGCTTGCTAAGTGGGCAAAAATGACCATGACCATTATATCACTGCCCTCACTTGTAATCACCAGCTTCGATGTGGTCGCCATGAAACTCTTCAGTGCCGCAGCTGCTTCAAGGTATGACCTCGCCTTGGCCTGTCTTTTCTGTTCCCTTTTCGCTCGGAACGCTTCCTTGCGGACAGGCCACCTCACGGCCAAGGCCCTGTGGTCTCCTCCGCAGTTGATACACCTGGGCTTTTCCAAAGTGCACTGTCTCCAGTCGTGACCAGACTTTGAACAGTTGGAGCAAGAGATGTCTACCGCTCGGCACTTCCTTGTGGCAAGTATTTCCACAGCGTAGCATTTGAAGCAGCATTCGAGTTGAATGAACTCCTCTGCTTCAATCTGTTCCAGGGTCACGCGAAGGTAAAAGCCGAGGAGGCATTCCTTCTTGGCCCTTTGTGTCATCTCAATGTTTAAGAAGACTAAATTCACTATGTTGTTTCCTTTGCCGATTTTTTTAATTTTCGAAATCCTCGTCCACTTTTGCTGCCTCGATAGCTCTTCTGCGATCTCTTCACAGGAGTGGTCGATCCGCCGGAGGATTACAGTACGACGTGCGACGATTTCTTGAGGCATATTTGCGTCCAGGCTAATTTTTGGAGGGTCTCCCTTGCCTCTTTGGAGACAAGCCGTTCGAGATCCTCTGTGGAGTAGCAAATTGCGGTAAAGCCATTAGGGGTGTCTATGAGACTGATTAGTAGAATGTTTAGCAGTCCATAGATCACTTCTATCACAGTGTGTTTGGTCGGTTTCGTCCCCTCTTTGTTGATGAAGCGGATGGCGACGCGTTTGCTTTCGAGGGGGGCCGATCCCATGAAACCCCTTCGGGTAGCGGGACCCCTTCCTTGCTGGCTTCTACCTTCTTCTTGTGGAAATAAATTTCCGTCAACGAGCATAAAATTTTTTGCGAGGGCGTCTTCAGTTCTTCCCTTCGCCTTTCCTCCTTTGCCTCGTCCGGACCTAATGAAAGCTCAGTCTCAAAACGTAAAAATTCTACTATCCACTCAGTCTTAAGTATTCGCTTGGAGCTGATGCACTTTGTTTTGAGTTCAGGAGTCGTTCTTTTAATAAGTAGAGGCTCAAGGATCTTGAGACAGCGGGAATCGGAGTTTCTCTCAGAATGGTGGTGTTTTCGACCAATAAGTTTCTTGGGGGTTGTTTTAGTTTTTCATTAAAGTGTGATTTAATTCCCATTTCTTGCAATTGCATTGTCAAGTGTTGGCTGCGGGTTGTCATGGTTATCATTGCAATGCAGTGGTTGTTTGGATGAAGCTTATAATTCCCATGAGTACATTGGAATTTATATACCACATTGGTAGCTTTTAGGTCTGATTGCTTATCTGTGAGGTTGTTTTTAATTAATAGGTTGCTGACTGCATGTTGTTTTAGTAGATTCGGAGCGATATCTTGAGTGCACTTTGTCAAATAGCTTTTCGGTGTGATTATTATATCTTGGAGTACTCGTTCGTCTGTTCTATACGCATTAGTCATCTAGTCTTCTTTTACTCCAAACATTGAGTTGAAAATTTTCTTCTGTTTGGTCAAACTCTTTGTTGGAGTGCCAAGTATTAATTCAAATTTGTTTTGACTTTTGAAATTCATTGTCAAGTGCCGTCCATGATAAAAAGTTATTGATTGTTCTTCTTATGTAAGAACTTATTACTGACTTTTTGTAGTTCTCCTTACATTCATTGTTTCTATCGGGAATCTGTTTTATGTCTACGTCAAAGAATGGAATACGTCCATTTACACTTACTTTATGTGAATCTTAGAAATAAATAAGAGTCAAAGCTACTTTTAAGCTGTATTACTTCTTGTTCGTCGTTGATTGTAGGAAATACTTCATTAACGAATCTGGCGTAAAATTTTGGTGGGGTCGTCAACTTTGGGAAGAAAGTCTCTTCCAAATTTCACATGGTAGAAATTCCCGAAGTGGGGTTCGATGAAGATTCAATCGTTACTCTTTCGATTTGAGGGTAAATTTTCCCATCGAAATGGGGCATCTTTTGTGCATATGTTCTAAAAGCTGCCTTAAGATATAGGGCTCAAGGGAGCCGGTTAGAGATTGTGATAGACGTCATTCATAATTATTTAAATGGTTTCTTCAATTGAAACATTGGTAAATGAGTTCTCAAGATTCAGGGAAGATGGAATACCTCCTGGTAGAGAACTGTGAAGAATATCCACGAAATCATGGAGTTGACGAAGAATATTGAAGGTATGTATGGCGCCAATTTCCTCGTGTCATTTTTTTCTAAATTTATATCTCCAGGCTCATTAATCAATAGTAAATAAGGAAAGATGATACACAAGCGATTTTGTATAAAGACCAAACAACGATCATAACTAGATTAAGGGAAAATGGAGCTAGAGAAAGCAAAGGGTTCGAACCGCAACTATTTTTTCACTTTCTTTAAAGGGTAAAAGAGTTTATATTATTCTATTCCGTTTGCTCTCTCTCTTTCTCTCTCTCTCTCTCTCTCTCTCTTCCTTTTTTTCTTAATCTATTTATGATCCTTGTTTGGTCTTTGAAAACACGAAACCGCTTGTGTATCATCTTTCCTTAATTCCTATGGGTTAATGAGCATCAACCGTGTCGATGCTATTGTGATTTAAATTTAGTATATCTCCACGCATCGAAATTATTGAAGCATATATCCCCTCAGCCCCCCCCCTCCACACCGCGCCCGCCCAGCCTCGACCAGGGGTGAATGAACGAAAGCTGCCTAGCGGCTAGCCTGCAAAATTAGCTCTCGATAAAAAATATAGGGGGGGAGAGGCTTGTAAAGAAACGGGTGAAAAAAGGCTAAAATGGCAAAACGGAAATATTTGGAAAGAATAAACCCAGGTAGTCTTAATCTAGTTTGAGACTGACGAGAACAATGGGGGAGGGATGGTATACCTCTCCTCTAGGTGCCAGGTGTAACAGTTTTGCTTAATATATTTAGATAAAAGCCTATTTCTCGCTCCTGATAACTTTGGCAATACTGAATTATCCCAATTAATACAATATAGACATCCATAGATATCATTGCTAAATGTAACCTAAATATCCTCCTCTAATATAAACAAAATCCCATAAACATACCGATTATAATCAACATAATAACCACCCTCTCCCAAAATGCATCTTTCCCTGTCTTTAGATCCCGTAAATTGATCAGATCTATTATATAAACTAAGAAAAAAACATACACATTAGAGACTGTTCCTACAAATTGGCATATTCCATTACTTCATACCCGCAAATTGGAACAATGTTACAATTTATGATAAATTCTACTATTCAAGTACATTCATTAATAATCTGTGGGTGGTGGCACGCATAAACTTTTATGTTTTGTTTCGGATTGGTTTGCTGAGATCATTTTGCTCTTGGTTTCCTTCTGCATATGCAAATTTATTCTTGCTCTTAAAAGTTTGAAATTCTGAACTAATATTTTCCCTTAAAAGCTTGCATTAGGGGAGCCTCTAACACCTTTGACTTGATTAAATTATTACCATAATCTAGTGTTTTCAAATTTAAATATTTAAATCAATCACGTGAGATTTAACGCGAAACGGCACTTACTTTAGGCATAAAAGTAAGACGACACAAACGATTACATGAATAAAAACAAACAAAATAAAATAATACGAATTCCCTGCACCGCTTCTTTCCCGAATCTGATTTCACACATACCACAAAGTTCCTTCACACGGCATGTGTATGTGTGTGGATGAAACTATACAAACGCAGAAGAACAAAAGTTGCTGAAAGTAATGGAGTAAATTAAAAAAAAAACGAAATTTTGGCGATCCCATACGATAGTTAAATTACTTATTCATAACCACTAAACGTAAAAAAATAATCCGTATTTTCAACATTATTCAGAATTAGTCTATCAAAATATTGTAAGATGTGTTTATGTTTTGAAAGGATTTCCTTATAAAATAAATGAAAAATCCTTCTACAAATTTTCTTATTTCTACATCCTTGAATTTGAAGATCGGTTTGCCCTGTTGAAATTATTGAGAAGAATTTCTGCCGTCTATGTTTAACATAAGAGCTGTTTGAAGTTACCAAAAAAGTAGATTCTTTTCAAGTGATGCGACTCACACTGAATAACCACTATGGAACTATATCAGCGCCACATAAAGCCATGACTCGAGGAGGGAGAACACAAATTCGCTGAAGCTCAACAAGACAAACATGTCTCCCCTCCCATCCCTCTCTCTCTCTGGCTTCGCTCTCTTGCTCTCTCTCTCTCTCTCTCTCTCTCACACACACACACACACACACACGCGCACATATTCTCTCTCTTTGGCCGGATACACTGATACTCAGCCAAGAGGTGCTAAGTAGCTTCACATGCATCCTCATGCACCGAGCTCATCCCAACCCCGCTATCACTTCCCTTCTTTCATTCAAAACAAAACATTCCTACTCTCCCATCTGTTCCAAAACCCTGCTGATGAAGTACAAGTGTCCCTTATGGCGGCAATCATTGCCACATACCCTTGACGACGAACGGGTGCTTCCCCACCCGTTCCTCGCTGATTGGTGCAAAACACACAATATGACCCACCCACCCCAACACCTCAAATGGGAACCTACTTCTGAGGCGTTCAGGCTCATCAGTGATTCGCATTCTGACCTTTATATGCATTCCATTTTAGACCTCTGTCCTTGGCTTCTCCTTGGAGGCTGAACTACGCAGTTGACTTCATAGACAAAATAAAAGGACTCGCGCTGCAGGAGGACGAAATCTTCTTGTGTTTTGACGTTTCGTCGCTGTTCACGTCTATTACATTGTGACTTGCGAGAGAGACTGCTTGACTTTCAAAGGGCGCCGCTGAACAGTCATTTCATGATAAAAGATTCACTATAAACGAATACATACAGTTCCTTGAACTCTGCCAAAATTATCTATGACAAACTGATTTACCACCAGAAGAAGGGCACGAGGAAGGGGTCCTTCATTTTGGTTGTCATCGGGAAACTCATCATGGAAAGATTTGATAATACGTTCCGTAAGTAAATGATAACCAAAGTAAAAGATAAGCAGAATGATAATGACCTAGCCGGGGTGGTGTATGAAATCGAATGAAGCAAGTATCCATCCTAGATCGCCGGATAGACGGATCAGACTTGAAGAAAACCAGAATTATTGAGTTAGACTTGGACTTAAAAGGTTGGTGAAAATTAGAGAGATAGTGAGAGAGTAAAGTGGTGAATTAGGTGAGGTTAAAGAATATAGGTGGTGTGGGAGACAGAATAAATAGGTCCCTGGTGAATGCGTATCTCGGTTTTGTTTAAGTTTTTATGTTTTTTGGTTGTTTTTTTTTAGATTTTTTTTATAAACTATAAGATTTATAGCTTATATTAATTAAATTAAGCCTGCCAATTTAATTAGGCTAGATTTGATCAAGTTGGCATTCAAGCCTTTATCTGGGGCGGGGGTTTTGTTCCCGCTATGGGTTTTTGAGAAAGTTTTGTTTCTTTTAAAGTGGATTTCAGCTTTTGATTTTATTTCGAAAAAATTCAGTAAATATTGATAATTTTAGTGTTGTTAAGTGATTAATACCCAAGAAACCTGAACATTGTACTAGTCGTTTGTTGTATTTTGTCGACTTTGTCATGTGTATTTTGGAGTCACGTCGCCGTCTGTCAAAGCCTCGCTGCTTTTAAACTGTCTTATTTGTCGAGCGACCTCGATGTTCAAGTGTTTACGAGGGAACTCGGGGGACAGGCGGGTGCCAATGGCTTGCCAGATCCTTTTTGCTCTCTTGTGGAGCGCCACGTTGATCGGAGATAATCTAACCGAGGCGTGGGGCTAGCTCTGTATTTTGTATTCACTTCTTCGAGTGTTTGTGATGATAATCACCGCTTTGTTCTGGATCGTTTGTAGTTTTACAATGTGAGTCTCGGTGCTCGCGTTCAGTGGTACAGGGGGGGAGGGGGGTACAAGAGTCTCGAACGGATGCACGCATTCAATATCCTGAGTTTATTTGAGAGATTTAAGGTACGAAACTTATAGAATTCTCTCAAATCTGTCTTGGCATTCGCGACTGTACGCTCGGTATGACTCGTGTAACCCCTCGTGCTGATCTTGAGCCCCAAAATAGTCCCTTCTGTGTAACAAGGAAAGAAAGTACCATAGAAGACCTTACGGTTAACCCTGTAGTAAGGGATTCGCTCCCCAACCACATGTATATGATTGAAGTTCTTGCGAAACATGTGAATTATTTTGAGTTTTGGGTCATTGGTTAATATCTTCCATCTCCTCTCGCAGGATTTGATGTTAGCTATCTCCCTAGCTGTGTTTCTCGCCATGAATTCCCTGTGAACATAAGCGGCGGTACAAATTTGCGATATATCGTCAGCGAACTGAACGTATACCGAACCCTCGGAGAGTGGTTGTGGAGGTCCTGTGTATACATGTTGTATAAAAGGGGACTGAGACAGCCCCCTTGAGGGACCGCTACTTCCAGTTTCAATTTTGGGACTTTATTTTTTCTAATTTGTATATATGTTCTCCTCTCCATTATGTAGTCGCACAAAATTCTCTTAAGAATGGGGTTGAGGCCTACTAAAACGATTTTAAGTTGTAGGCCTCTCTTCCAAACCTTGCCAAAACCTTTTTTGACATCGTCGAGCACCAGGTCGGCATGCCTTTTATCTGCCTTGATTTTAGCGAGCTTTTCTGTGACAACAGCTAGTGCTGTGTCGGTCCCTCTTTTCCGTCTGAAGCCGTATTGCTGCTCGTTATTCAAGTTTGCTTCAACCAGAAAAAAGTTAACCGTGTTAGCCAATATCTTCTCGAAGACCTTGCCGGCAAACTCTAAGAGAGATATTGGACAAAAGATGGCCGGGCAGTCCGGAAGCTTTCCCTGTTTTGGGATGAAAATCATCTTGGCCACTTTCCACTGGTCTGGGAAATAGGCCGTGTTCAGAGCGGCATTCATGATGTTTAGTAGGCCGTTCCAAACGTTAGGCAGAGCCTGGATATAATTTTCGCAGGTCAGTCCCGTGTAACCTGGGGCTTTTTGACGAAAGGACTTTAGAGTAGCAGAGAGTTCTAGGGCAGTGATTTTGCTACCATATTCCTCCATTAATCTTTTCTGCGACACACAATGATGAGGAGAGGTTTTATGTATTTGTGTGCTTAGTTGTTGTATAACGTCTTCTTCAAATTCGAGGTCGTAGTTGTCATTTTCTTCTGGGGTAATTTTAAAGAATGAAGACCAGAAAATTCTAATGTTTGGGTTGCTACTATTGCAATCACGCCAAAAATGATCGCGGCTGACGCAGATAGAAGACAGGGTAAGATCTTTGTCCGGGCAGGTGGCCATGGTGTGTGTGTCGTACTTATAGCATCGGAAACACATTTGTAAGTCGACAAACTACTCGCGTTCTATCTGCTCCTGACAGACCCTTACGATAAAGAGAAGCAGGCCATTTTCCTTTGCTTTTTGTTCCATTGCCGTATCTTCGAAGATAACCTTGAAGACGTGCGTGTCATTTTTAAATTTAATTACCTCCGCTACCTTCGCCCATGGATGGTTCCTTTCGATCTCTGCTTGTATTTCGTCTGCTGAATTGCATCCAACCCAGGAGTTAAGACGCCCGCAGATTAAGCTACGGGGTGATCGTATTTGTGGAGGTGTTGTAGGTTTTAGGTTAATCGATTTCAGGCATTCAACGGCCTTGCTTGAGGTCAAGGCTTCGCAGTCGGCCTCCCTCGCACAGATAGCCGAGTAACTGTTGTGTATGGCTATGAGTCTGACGAGCGCAATGCTCAATGTACCAAAAACATTTTTAAAGGCCTCACCTCGATCCAGTTTTGGGCCCTCCAAGAGGGCCCGGAGAGTGATACAGAGGGTCTCTTTCATTTCCCTTGCATGTTATCTTGATATATTTGCACGAGATAGGAGAGGAGCCTCCTAATCGTAGAGTGATGAGGAAATGTGTAGGAGTTCACCGGGATTTTGTTTGAAAATAAGTATAAAGGGGAAAAGCGTGTGAGAATGAGAGGGGGGGGGAAGAGACAAGTCCAATACTTCGGTTTTTCACTTTACCTTTGACTTCTTTGGGATTTACGAATTGGCTTGGCCGGGCTCGATCCTTTGAATCCAGCAAGGGTGCGAAGATTTCCCCTTAGCTTTCCTCCAATCGAAAAGCAGAGGTCCACTTTCCGAACAAAATCGCGCTTTATCGCTTTCACCAAATTTATATTTCCTACTACAAGCGAGTCGAAAAAATTCACCCTCACAGAGATTCACTTTTTTAACAATCCCCCAAATAAATGGGCACAACGCTGTACACAAGCGGAAAAAGGGGACTAACTGACGGCACACCGAGCAGTCATTATTTTCTCTATTCTGCTTTTGTACTTCAACCATTTATTAAACATTTTGTCACAACTTGATCCTTTCCACATTTACCTATTTCTATATTTACAAGAGAAGTTTTCTGACTGGGTTGCTACGTTACCAGCCGCACCTTGGCTATTAAAAATGCTATTCGTTGTTTCTCCGTGACGGAAACAACGAAAATCGCCACGAAGAAGATCGCCACAGAGATGGCAAGAGGCAACATAGTAGGTATAATACTTTGCGATTTTTTCAAGCATCTTGACAAAATTATGATACACGGCTTGAAAATTAAATTAATAGAAGTAAATATTGAGCAGAACATCTGAAAAACACTCTGTAACTATCTAGAAGACACAAAACCCGTGTTAACTATAAACGGTTATACAGGGGAAGAGTTTAAAATGGAAGAGGTGTTCGCCATCCCTACCTTCTACACGAAGTATACCAGAGACCTCCCTTAGCCAACAGAAGAATGCGCAACGTACATACAGCTTGCGGATGATTTCTCACACGTAGTAGTGAGCATCTCTAAAACCTCGAAGGGCATAGATCAAAGATAGACTAGGGAAGTCCAAAACGAAAAATAAGTAACATAATCTTAGATGTAGAAGAGTAACTATACAACAAGGAAGGGTTCAAAGTGACCACAATGGGTACAACTGGCATACAATTGAAAAAAATTGCGCCAGCAAAGCAACTCTCACCTCCTTCTATAGGTTCAGAAGAGTAACAGAAGGAAACAAATGCAAGCTGTATCACGCTCTCATCCGACCAATAATAATGTACCCTGCTATATAATCACACTTGATAAGTAGAACCTATAGAATCAGAGTACAAATGGTTAAAAATTGAGAAACTCGATAAATATCTAATAGAAACACGAAATGACAAGATGGCGTCAACAGAGCTACATCAGAGAACACAACTTTAAACAGCTAAGAAAGTAATGCACGAATGTGAAAACAAAAATCTGTGAAAAGATTACCCAAATACTCACGGAAAATGAACTGGATAAAATTACATTGACAAAAAAACATGATATAAACAAATATTTGATGATAACGGACTAAAGATAGCTGTGTATAGAACTTACATTCTGCTAATAAGAGAAAAAGAAAACAAAAAATTTGAAGCAAAAAATAAATAAAAATAAAACAAGAGAAAAGGAAAGGACCTGTTAGGCACAATCGATAAAAGGCCTCAAATAGGTACATATGCAAACAAAGGTTCGACAGCTAAAAATAAGTGCACATGAAAAATCTAAGACATAAATAACAAAATAAAACGGAAAAAAGATAGAGTTAGTCATGCAACCTGGCACAGATAAACTGCTCATTCACATCTCAATTCCACAAACATCCTTGTCATCTATCACCCTCATTTCCCTCAATAACATATTCCTTTTAATTCTCTCTAATATCTTTTCCCATATACCTTTCACCACTCATGGCATCCCAACTACCCATAGATTATTAAGTTTGCCTGACTTATACTCAACATCATATAACTCGGTATGGGAGGAAAGCGAAACGGAATGTTAGTACTACGAGACTCATACCCACACATCTTGGCATAAACTACGCTGGTTTGCATCGGTAAAAACACGACTCATCTCTACTGAATAAGACTCCTGATACTTCCCAGTCAAGGACTAGTCTTTTCATATGCATGTATCTTCTTCTTCACTTTTTGAGCTATGTTTTCTTTCTTCCGTCATCCTTTACCTAAGAGGGGCATAATACCTCTCTGAAAGAAGGCAGCCATTTATACCTTAGTCCTAAATATATCGTTCAGTTGAAAATGCATAATTAGGAGACCTGCTGGAAGCAGGTTTGAGAAGTCACCCTTTGAGGATGCCAGTGTCAGAGGTACTCTATACATGGAAAGTGCTGCAAACAATGTTAAAGAGCCGTATGCTCCGCTGATAGTGACCAGCCCAGGACCACAGATGAATATACAACCATCTATATGTATGGTGGACGAAGCCGCGAAACCAAACACTTCGTTGAACAGCATCCTAAGTATTTATTTTTCATTCCAACACTCCCTACCATCAAGTCCTATGATTCACCAGTCGAGTTCACATATTATATTTTCATCCATTCATCTCGATTTCATAATATTTCGCGGGGACCAAGCAGCTCGGAGAGAAGGAGAGGAGGGCCATAGAATAAAAAATGGACGATCAAACGAAATATCTGAGAGTAGCATTGAAGTCTGAACGAGGAAAAAATAAACCTAGTAAGGAATCGGTGATGCAAACACTGTACACAGAAATTAAGATCGCCCTTACCAAAATGATAGAGGTCCCGAATCGGTACAACGCTCTGTGATGCAAGTAAGAGGATGTGGAAAAATTGTCTCACCGGAATGATGTAGAATCTTAAGTAAAATATGATTGATTCCCAAGCTTTCCGCGCAGCTCTTGGCAAATAGATCGATTACTTAAAGAAAAATAGATCTATGGGTGGGATCGCAAAGTTAAGATAATCTGAAAGAGGAATTAGAAAAGCAAAACCAAAATTTCAATATATTGGAAATAATGAAATTTGGCTACCAGACCCACGTGTTTAAAGTGGTTTATCTCATTACAAAATTATCAGATAAGGCTTTGAACATCGACGGCCTTCTCGCGTTTGGGATGGAAATCACAGCTGGAAATATTGAAAAGAAAAAGGTGCAAATTTGTTTTTACTGCTACGCAATCGAAGATCATGTACTAAGGAACTGTCACCTCACCCATGCAAAACTCAAATTTTCTGAGAGAAACAAAAAAATATCAACTGCAAAAGTCACACTGGCAGTAGGATTTAACTGCCCGAAAGAACGTTAAAAAATTAATAAAGAAACACGCTAACACAGCAAAGGCAAAGAAAGTCTAAACCCCCCTGAATTACGATCAACGTCAATAAACGAATGGGACTTGACACCACTACGTGCATCGTGTATACACACATACAACACTTTTCCAAGCCAGGAATATTCTACCAAACCCTTATCTTACTACTTCAAATGAACGGAATAAATAATGTGGCTCGCTTCAAACCCCAACTGGACAAATATAGGTGCTGGAAAAGCACTCCAAATGACAGACATACTTGCTACAGGAGCAGCAATGGAAGAAAAGGATGGCACCAATGAAGTAGAAAACGATACAGGCGAAGAAGAAGCCAACCGAGAAGTGACTGCGATAACAACAGAAGAACCTGAAACCGAAATAAGGTATAGGTAGAGGAAACAAAAAAAGACAATGATGAGAAACGAAGATGATTAAAAACCTCAACAACTGGGTCATAGGCAGAAAAGAAAAACAACAAGAAAGGAGTAAGGAAAGAATACGGAAACAAAGGGGAAAAGGATGTTTGTACGATGCCATAGATTTCAATGTGCACGAAGCCTACACATTGTCAAAGAATACTAGACAAATGGATATTCAACAAGGACTAGACATTGGTCCATGTAAATGGAGATATGCCACTGAACATGAAGAACAAACAATAGAAAATATGCTAAATGAAAACAGAATCATAATATAAAACTAAGAAACAAAACACAATAAAAAAGAGAGAAACAAAAAGAAAAAGAAAATTGAATATTGGAAAAGAACCAAATTAAAAATACTACCCGTTCAATAGAAGAGAACCCATCATATAGCTGGGTGAGTGAAATACCAGGTTCCAGGAATCGAGACATAGAACCAAGAACATTATAGGAGAAAGTTTAGAGTTACTCATAAATAGAAACATATCCCCCAAAATATGACCTAATTTCTCAACATAAGTGACCGAGTAAACAGACAGCAACAAAACCGAATATAATCTTAGCAAGCACTCAAATTCCGTATAACGTCTACATGCCACCAGTTCCTATCTAGTGCAATAATCATATAGGACTTATGGTCATAATAAATCAAACTCTCCTTCCAGTCTCACTATGAATTTGGAAATGATACTGAAAATCAAACTGAGTTGGCTAAAAAGCAGCGCTTAGAGAATATACACAGATTCGACTACAGGAAAAAAACATTTCAGACAAGAAATGCTTACCAAAGTTTTAACATAAAGAAGTGCTACACCACGTATTGTCATTCGAAAGAAAGAGGAAGGCAGAATGCATCAAAGAGAAATATAAAGTAATAGAAAAGGGGCGCAAACAGAAGAACTACGAAAGTAAAAAAGAAATTGTGTTCTTAATAAAACAACAAAAGGGCAAATGTTTGTCAGAATTAATAAGTAAAGTGAAAGAGGAGAAACCCCCGAAAAAGCATATGAAATAATGAATAGGATTTAAGGCACACTACCACGGAAAAAGATCAAAATTCAAAACGAACACCCTGCTCTTGAACACTGGGGTGTCTGAATGTTTAGTGTGTGGGTGACATTAGCCAGGTCATAATAACACTTTAAAACATCATAGAAGCTCAAGCGACAACAATGGCTACAGAAATAGGGAATATTAACACATTCAAAAAACCCTGGAAAATTAAAACGAACATCCAAATATTCAAGATCATGACAATTATGGGGCAAAGTAAAGATCCAATAATAGCCAAAGAAACGAATTACGACTACGTTCCAGAAGAGACAATGCTCGGTTTACATATTTGAACAAGGATGTATTGACTACACAACATCAATATTAGCAAGATCAGAGCAGTGTACGAGGTTACTCTATTTGGGGAAATCAAATTCGCGAGGACAGAACAGAGGTCAATTCGGTTACACAGCGTCATCAGCTACGTGGCATATGAGCCGATACTTTACCCCCTCCCCCTTTGCCCCGCTGGCACAACAATTCTAGATATTACTCGCAAGGAAATCTTAGAATCGGCAGATTTCTTAGCCCGTTAGTATAAACAAAGGAGGGTGGTAGAGCCTTTCGAATAAAAATCTATGAACAGGCCCACTGTCCACACCTATTTTTTAGGTTTAATTTCGCCAAATAGACGAAATTTCATTCTCTCCGACGAAAACCAGAAGATACCATTAGGGCTACTGGTTACCACCCTGAAAAAGGATGCCCTAGGAGAGAGGCTTCAACATGGGCACTGATCTCCTCTCTCCTCCTCCCAGGGGATAAGTGAGGTATATATACGTCGATCTGGAGAAAAGAAGGGAATCGAGTCAGCGATCGAGAGAAGACGAGTACCGGCGTCAGTCCGGCCCTTGAGACGAAGAAGAAAAAAAGTGGAACCGAGAGGTAGATTTCATCCCGGTGCTGTTCCTTTTGGTCACATCGAAGAGTAGACCATCAGTATAGAGAATCACTTCCAAGCTCCTCTCGTCAAAAAAAAACCCTATCTCAGTTTTCAAATAAAACCACCAGAGATATCCCTCACCATTGAAGAATACCAAAGGGAAGTTCCACTCGAGAAAGGATTCACCTCTTGGTCAACGCTCATCATCGAGAAGCCTCACAAGTGTAATCCAAGGATTGGAATAATCATACATCCACTGTCTTTTCGCTTATATTGTCCCGTTAAGAAGCATCGACTCGCCTCTTCTCACTAACCTCGAAGTCAGCTGTTTTCTCCAGTCCACTTCTCGTCTGGCACCACACTCGCCTCGCCTTACCTCCACTACTACCCGTTCAATAGAAGAGAACCCATCCACTAAACAAGATTCTTGGTGAAGGTCAATTCCCGTCTGACGTCACTTTGTAAAAGATAAAAATATTCCCATTTAATTATGTTCTTTAATTAACATTCCGTACTAAAGTGAATTTTGCGGCAACCATCGCGTAGTATTGATTGGTAGTAGTAATTTTATTTATACCATCTTATTATATCCTTATTAGATTTAAAGTTTTTAATATTTCATTTTTTATGTAATTAAAACTATATATTTTCTCTAGACGTTTAATTTATTCCTCGAAACACTGCAAATGGCAATAGATATATAAATTTACGAATCTTCCATGGTTAAAGAATCAAATCAAAGGATAAATAATAATATAGCACTTTTTGAGAAAGAAAAGAAACGGAGTTATTTATGTACGGAACAAATGTACGTACATACTCGACCGTATACCACGACACTCTACTATGAGACGTAAACTTAAAAATATCCATCTACAATTCACTAGTATACACATCGATTCCACTAGTCTATAACCTAAAAAAACTGCAAAGACTGCAAAACAGATACCCCTTCGACCAGATCATCGGTACAAAAATAAGAGAAAGTAAGACAATAAGGAGACTGCATGGATGTCTTCAATATGACTGGAAAAATAGGCACAAAAATATCTGGGAACAAATAGAAGAAAAACATACCGAGACAAGTGAGGAAGTAAGAGTAAACAATATAAAGATACCCGTACAAATAATTCTCAAACAGCAGGGTACACTTGTAGGAAGCGGAACAACCGATCTATATCTAAAAAGTAATAAATAATAATAGTCAAACTAACTAACTAAATAAATAAATTATAATTAAAATAAAATACATATATAATAATAAAAATAAGAAATAAAACGGTTAAAAGAAAACAATAGGAAATAAAACCAAGAAAAACAAAAACGAATCACCAAAGAAACCAAGCGCCCCTGAATAATTATTACGAAATATATAAAACAGACATAAAGAAACAATACTCATACGCGCAAATACCTAGATGAAAAGTATACTTATATTGAACACAGACATAATTGGCAAGTTTAAATAGAGGTGATAAAAAACAGCAACAAAAGAAGACTGGACAAAATGAATTCAGGCTAAAGATTTCAGTCAGTTTTCCTGGCAGACTCTATATGTACATTTTTACTCATTTCCAAATACCTCCTTTCCCCTATCAAAATTCTTGTTCTTTTCTTATTCTACTGTACCCTCTACAACTAACTACTTCTGTATAGCCAAGATGTATTCTGAGCTACATTTTTCCATGATACACATATGATCAAGGTGTCTCGTCCAATACTCAGCAAAGGCGTTCCAATGAAGTTTCTATTGATTCAAGTTCAACTCTCAACTTTGCTACGCTGCTCAGCCCAACCTCGACGAAGTCGTCTTCTGTGCATTTTATGTATAAGTGAGTCCAAATGTAACTTTCGTCCATATTTACAAAGATATTAAAAGGGAGATTTATACAGGGAGAGAGAGAGATTGAGTAAGAGAATGAAAGAGAGTGGTTGAGAGAGATTGAAAAAGAGAGATTTTGGGAGATGGATTCTCCTTGTAATAATCATTTTTTTTATTATTTTCTTTGTACTGTCTTAATTTAGCCTTAATAATATCCTTAAGTGACTATATATGTAGAAATGTAGGTCGATGCAAGTCTAACTAACTCCTTATTTCTGGAGTGGTCTTATTACTGAGTCAGTTTAGACTGAATCAAAGTGCCATAAATACTGCATTTTGTATTCATTAGTTATCTGCGTTAATTGTAAAACAACCTGCAGATAACCTATCATGATATAATTACATCTGAAATCTGCCTATTTCGGTAGCTGATTAAAGTCGAATATTTTGCCCGTTAATCTTTTAGTTATGACTTTTATATGTTAATGTGTGTAGTAGATTTTTACCGTACAATTTTTTTATGAAATGACGGTTAATTTAGTACTAATGTTATTCTTTTCAGGCTTTTAGATGTTGTACGCTCGCCCCTTGTGAATATCCTC
Source organism: Ceratothoa steindachneri (assembly GCA_963969495.1). Taxonomy (NCBI): domain Eukaryota; kingdom Metazoa; phylum Arthropoda; class Malacostraca; order Isopoda; family Cymothoidae; genus Ceratothoa; species Ceratothoa steindachneri. The sequence goes on from OZ018332.1 coordinate 117,676,760, forward strand.
ATCAAAGTTCATAAAATATAGATTATTTTTAGCTTTCCTAACAAGGCAGAAAATTGAAGCACCATGCAGAGAATTATATCAAATTAACGGTCTTTTACAAAATTTTGGGGCTTCTAATTAAGATGTGCCATTCAATCATTAAGTTGGTTGAACTTATTTACTCGTGTAATTTTGAATGGTACCTTTTTCAGGGTGAGGGATTTTACGCCTTTGAATGCTTGCTTTTTTCCCCTAACTTCGTCGCACTACAGTTTTAGATCTATTCGGATTTTGCTGCTGAGAACTTTGTGATTAATGACTGTTAATAAACTTGATATGTTCCTAATGAGTTTTTTTCTGTTTAAGAATGACATAATTTTTTTTCGCCATTTGGTCGCATTCATTTCCATATTCACTGTTTCTGCCTTCCATTATTGAGTTAAAACGAGTACTTTTGAGGTGTGCTCGCATTTTTCGAGAGAAGAAAATTTCTGAGGGTATTACATCAAAACCATGGAGTGGATAACCCAAGACCTGCTCTCGAAATTCACTTAAAAGAGCTCTTATGAAGAAAGATGACATCCTGACCTATCGTTCCTGCTCCTTTTTAGCAATCTCTGTTTTCATTTTCCCCATAATATTGACATAATATTGTTCTTTAATGGAGCGCCGACCTTCAAGAAAGTGTAGGAAAAATTTGCTTTCGCTATCCCCAAAATTGTGGCTATTATTTTGTTAGATGATCTCTCTGCTTTGAAATGACAAGTGCATTTGATTCTTTAGAAAGCCATTTTCCTGATTGCGTTTTACTAACAAGATCCTATCGATAGATCTAGGTTTAGTCGCCAATCAATATTGCCTAACTAAAATCGTCTTTATCAATCTAACCATGATTTAGAAACCTGACAGAAAGATATTTCCCTACGAGGCAGAAGTTCTCAGCACAATTCTATTGAAACCTATTTACCAAACACTTTGCCAAATTCTAACTCATTTACAAGAATATATGGCGGAAAAAAACATTTGAGATGACTACTTCATTGGAAATGGTTTCAGATGATATTTGATGATCCTTTCCAAATAGAGACTGGGCAAAGGTAAAATTTAATAATTTATTAAGGTTGTTGGTTTTATTAAATATTTAAATCCGGGTATTTGAAGCAGTTTCTTAGAAATATTGTATCCAAATTCTTCGCGTAAAGAAGCAATAAATTCACATGATCTCCATTTAGGTGCTTTAAAAACATTAACGCTGCCTCTCTCTTGATCAATTGAATACCCTATATAGAGAAATTATAACATAACACCACCCAGAGGGCCAGGCGGACATATATATTAAAATCCCTCTTCGGGGAGAGTGAGAGAAACGTACCAGAAGATGAAGAGCGTGAGAACGTTAGTCGTCTGACTAACAGTCCAACTGCCGAAGGGCTCTGATCTCCCCGCCGAAAGGGGAGTCGAGTCGGGCTGCAGGACCAAGGTAGCCGCAAAAGACCATTAAGCAGCTCTGAAAAAGCCGATTACCTACAAAGTCAGGAGGCCTGCGGTCAGAGTGCCAAAAAGCGGTGTCAGGTAAAAAAAAAAACACCGAGGAGAAATAATGTGACGCTTGTCGGTGCCTCTCATTAAGAAGCAGACCTGGGCTCCGCGGGGCCACTCCCCTCACCCCTCGCGCCTTCCTCAGTGGCATTACCCCGTCCTCCTTAGGTGGGGTGGTCTCCAGTCTATAAATAAGCCCCGTAAGGAAACAAAGGAGATTATTATTCTGTTAGAGACGATAGAGGACTATATCATTGTGATCAGTCCCTCGCTTAGTTCCGAACTCGACTTCTAAGATTTAGAAGTTCGTCTCTTTTTCTTATCGGTGCTATACTGAGTTATCCTTCACAGAATTAGCAAAAGGGCTGGCTGGATCACAATTCCTAAGTGCCAAACACGAATTTCTGGAGCAAGACAAAAGAAGATCCGCTCACCCTCAAGAGATTCTCAAATTGCAATCTCAGTAATTGTGAGATAAGAAGAATTAATCCCCAAGGAAGTTTCATTTAAGTACTTTCGGAATCACCTCATAAACCAAAACCAAGTTGGGCAACCCTGCGAAGAAGAAGAGGATAGTAAAAGAACTCAAGAGCTACTAAGAAGAGTACTCATTGAGCACAACTCCTCTCTCCGTCTTTTAGACGTATAACCAGATAGATAAAGTTATAAGAAGAATTAGACATCGTTTTCTACCGTCTCCAGGACAACCACCATCCGCCCTCTGCAACGCAAAAATCCAATATAGCGAGATCCGTCAACCCCAGTTACTTTCAAGGTCATGTAAGTCCGAATGACTATATATATTTGTTTTGATTAAGTAGGATTTTTAATTCTGTCCTAAAGCTAACTAAAGGAGAGATAATATTTAGTGACTCCTGTCATATTTTTTAGTTAGATTAGTGGAACGTAAATTGGGGCTAAATGCTCTACTAAAAGGTCTCCATAAATTAGCTAACTGGCAATTGGTTTGTTTACGTGGAGCCTACTTTGCTTTGATCAGGACTTGCGTCGGAAATAGGCCCTTATTCAATTCTGGCGAACCACGTTAAACTTATAGAATTTAGTATAAATATTTTTTAGTTAATTGATAAATTAAAAAGATATATATTTTTGGTTAATTCTTGGTGTTTCACTGGATCCTTACGTGTTGACCGGCTCTTTCCTTAAAAATGATTAAACGCTGTGGTACTTTTATAATAGAGTAATTAAAGAGTCCACTCAGCCAATCGAGGAATTGTTTCCCTTCCTAAGTAGTAGTGTCAGACTGGCGCGCAAAAGTCATTAAATATATAACTCTCTGACAAACAGAGGGAGCCACAATTCTCTGACACCCTATTGCCATCAAAAGAAAGGTATCTTTGTGTGTTTATTCAATATCTTCGTCTGTAACCTTTGTGAAAAACTTAGGTTGCTTATAAAGGAAAATATAGGTTTTCCTTGAAAATTATCCGAACATACATATAACCACCGAAATTGTCATACGATATAGATAAATGCTAGTTGTACGTATTTCCATATTGAATTGTAGAGCCCCAGCGAGAAATAAATGGTCTCAAACAACAGCTGATCAGCTAATCATTTACATGATCATACACCCAAGCTTTAATACAGGGGATTTTCCCAAGCACAAGTCCTCCGACTGACCATAAAGATTTTCCTGTCTCTCTTCGGTCAAACATCTTCCTCCTAAATCCCAACAGCCTCGGTCACACGGCACTGCCATTTAACTATTTCATTGAATTTATTTATTAACGCTGACCAACTAGACGTAAAATCCTCATAAAATGTTTTCCCAAACTACATCTGGACTTATTAGCAATCCTATTCCCAACAGTATCTGTCCTCGCATAAAAATTATTTGATAACAAGTGCGCCTAATTTCAGCGCTCTCTCTCTTTCTCTCTCTCTCTCTCTCTCTCTCTCTCTCTCTCTCTCTCTCTCTCTCTCTCTCTCTCTCTCTCTCTCTCTCTCTCTAGACGCCCCCTTGTCGTGGGGAGAGAGCTTGCGTGCACCATAGATTTTTTTGAGTTATGTCGTCGGAGGGTACCATTATGGTACCCCTGGTTGGGTTACCCTTGTCGAATTGGTCGGGAATGAGGTTCCAGATAAAGCGCGTCTATCTTCTACTCTTCTATCCTGTATTCTGTTACTGTTTTTTTTATCCCTTCGAATGATTAAAAAAAACAAAAAACAAAAACTACTACTATCCTTTCAGCTTTATCCTTCATCGATCTAAATTTAAGGACCTGACAGCTACTTCATGCGTCAGAAGAGAGGCTTTGGAACCTCTAAAAATAACGCCAATCGGCGCTTACTAGTTGCGAGAGACTAGGACTAGAGGGGGGTTAGTCGCTGGGGGGCGATGAATGGGATGAGGGTAAGTGCCCCGTTAACCCCTTCCCTGACGCGTAATTATTGACCATTTCCAGTGACTGTTGAGGGGTGCCTCCGGTAGCAACTGTCCGAGGTGACGGGCCTTGTTTCCAGGTTGGTTGCCAGGCCAACACGAAGCCTTGAGTCGAGTCTCTTGGTGTGGCGGGATATCCATTGAACGCTACGCCGAGATCCTGGCCGCCCTGAAGGAAACTAGTAGGAGTTAAGTACGGGGCATGTTCGGCTGTTCACCTGGTGTGAAATCGATACCCCCCCTTTTAATGCTGTCAGTGCTGCTTGGTTGGGAGCTATGGCACGCCGGGCTTGAACGACTCGGTCGGACGAACAGCAGCAAAAGGAACGAGCCTTCTGAAAGATCCAAAACGTCTCCGATGGATAGGCGGGAACGACTTACAAGGGGAAAACTCACCAACCCCCCTTCTTTTTTATTGAGTGGTCGCAAAGCGTTCAGAGATATATAATGTTCAGCATGACTGGAAAGAAAGGACCGGCTGCTCTTAAGTACACATGTTCGGTGTGCAATAAGGAAAGGTGGTTGGTTGACTTCCCGAAGGGGTGTTACTCGAAATGCCACTCGGCAACTATCTGCACTGACTGTGTCCTTAAAGGAGAAGTGCAAGATCTCAAGGATTTATATAGATCATCTGGGCAAAAATCTAAAGCACTGGAGAGGAAGCTGCAGAACCTAGAGTTTGAACACGCGCGTCAGCTTCGACGTCTCAAGGACAGGATAGCCGAGCTGTCCTCAAGACTAGAGGTCCATTCGGGTCACGATGTATCTCCTACTGACGTGGATGGATTCACCGATAGAGATCCTCGCCCAAGAAGCGAGCAATGCATCGACAGTGCCACGCCAGCCTTTCAACGTCCCAGAGCTGGAGTGAGCTACTGCAGGACTGGCTCAATGGGCCAAAAAGAAAAAGAGAAGGAGGAAAAAAGGAAATAAAAAAGAAGAGAAAGTAGAAACAGAAGAAGAGAAAGCAGAAACAGAAGTTAAACCAGAGGAAGATAGGAAAAATATAGAAGAAAATGAAAAAGAAGAAAAATAGGGAGAAGAAAGAGGAAACAGAGAAGTCGCTCCTGAAAGGGAAGACCCTGTCCTCTGCAGCCAAAGATGCGAGGGTCATCCTTATCGGTGATTCTCAATCAAGGGATCTACAATCCATGCTAGTGGCCCATCTTCGCACCAGTATGGGGTTAAGCTGCCTCCAAGGACTGGGGAACCACCAGATAAGAGTAGAGGCTGAGAAATCTCAGATTTCTGAGAGTTCAGTCGTTTCCCTGATGGTAAGTGGCAACGACCTCTACCTCAGAGGAGGTACGGTAGGTCCTACAGGCGAGATCCTTCAGACCGTCATGGGGGCTGTGGATGACTGTGAGTTGAAAACCCGCAGACGTGTCAGGGTTGAGGTGCTCTCGAGAAGATGTCCAAGCCGGATCACTTACTCGGGGAACGTCTCATTGAACCGATGACTAGCAGATTTATGTACGGCGGAGGGGGTGTTTTTTGTCGACCCCTACCGACTATTTTATGGTAGGAACGATCTTTACCAAAGGGATGGGGTGCACCTTTCATCTAAAGGAAACGCTGTTCTCTCTTACCTGATACAAGATGTCGTGAAGAGGACTCAAAGAACGGTCCGGCCAAGAGTGAGGCCGGACGTGCGCTAGTACGCCAAAGTCACCCCTGAAACGACCTTCGCGGAGGTCGCTAGAAAGGGTGCCACCACTCCACAAAAAGAGAATAGATAGACAAGTAAGACGGGGAACGGAAGAGCGTAGGGAGTCCTACATTCGGGACTCCGTGAAAGTTCTTCTGTTTAATGCGTGGTCAATCAGAAACAAGTTTCTTGAATTTCGTGGCCTCGTAGCGACGGAAGAACCAGAAATAGTGGTCATAACAGAGTCGTGGGTAAAAACATCAAACCGAGATTTTGAAGGTGAATTCACGATTCCAGGTACAAACTCTTCCAAAAAGATAAGCCAGACAGAGAGGGTGGCGGTGTGATGTTGTATGTCAAGGATACACTTAAATCGACGAACCACAACATTGTATCCGCCGACGAGCTACTAGGAATTGATCTAGATATAGGTCCTGCCAGATACAGGACCCTGCTGCTTTACAGACCTCCTGCCAAACTCGTTGAAAAGGACATGGATCTGTACCGGCTGCTGGATAAACTTGTTCAAGAGAGTATGTGTATCGCCATGGGTGATTTCAATACCCAAGTTGACTGGAAAATCAGAGAACCATGTGGCCAAAATGCATTACTCCTGGATTCGCGAACAACGAGTTCCTGACTCAATGGATGAGAGAGCCGACGAGAGGCAATAATATCCTCAACTTGGTTTTCACCTCTGAGGATGACATCGTTGAGGATCTCTCTGTAGGCGAAGAGCTGGATGGAAGTGATCACCGACTAGTCAGACTTATAGTCAAGGTCCCCAAGGTAGAGTTTGCGACTAGTTAATAGAGGAAACTGGATTTAAGAGGAGCAGACTTTGCAGGTCTTCGGGCTGGATTGACTGATGCGAGGCTAGACGTGTGCGAGGATGTTTAAGATTCGTGGAATAGATTCAAAACTACGTTCATGAGTCTTAAATCACAATTCATCCCTTTGAAAAGCCTTCGTCGGTCTTCTGTTCAACCAAATTGGCTTGATCGAGAAATTAGCCAAATGCTGAGGGAGAACAAAACGGTGTACCGGCACTCAAAGATTTCTGGAGACTTTGAAGACTACAGTTGGCTAGCTAGGAGAGTGAAGTCCAGAATAACGGTGGCAAAGCGTGCAAAGGAACTCCGAGTGGCGAGACTTTGCAAGGAGAATCCCAAGGAGTTCTTTGGTTATGTATACAGCCTTAAACCAATTTATCGCATGATTGGACCTTTAGTACATTAAAGCACTCAGATGCAGAAAATGCTAACCTCCTATCCCCCAGCCCACGGATTCTTACTTGGGGGAAAAGATGGAGGAAATGGACTTCACCCAAGGAGAAATAGAATAAAAGATCACTGATCTGAAGACGAATAAGTCCCCTTGCCCAGACGGGTTTCTACCTAAAGTTTTGAAAGAAGTGCGCGATGAAGTGTCACGACATCTGAGCACAATCTTCAACATGTCAATCCGGACCGGATCCGTTCCTAGAGACTGGCGTGAAGCAGAGGTGACTCCTATCTTCAAGAAAGGAGCTCCTAGCCAGCCGTCGAACTACCGATCTATTAGCTTAACCTCAATAGTCGGTAAACTCATGGAAAGCATCATGGTGGACAAAATGACGTCATATTTAGAGTCTAACTCGCGATTGAGGAGTTCCCAGCAAGGGTTCCGAAGGCAACGGTCATGCCTAACGAATCTTGTTGAATTCTTCCACTTCGTTTTCATTTAGCACGACTGGGATAGGTCGGTGGATGTTATCTACTTAGACTTTCAAAAAGCTTTCAATAAGGTACCACACCGCCGCCTCCTCCGGAAAGTGCGTGCGTTGGGCATAGACGAAAATGTAGCAGGTTAGATAGAGAACTGGCTAAGTGGCAGACGGCAAAGTGTGATGTTGAAAGGACAGGCTTCTAAGTGGGTACGCGATACTAGTGGTGTTCCTTAAGGTTCTTTCCTGGGGCCACTACTGTTCATCATATACTTCAATGACATTGAGAGTGACATGGTTGCGAAGATTTCTAAATTTGCCGATGATACCAAGCTTGGTATGAGCGTCGCAAAGGAAGGAAATACTGCCCGCCTTCAAGATGATCTTAGGAAGATTGGGGAGTGGTCGGACACGTGGCAAATGCCTTTTAACGTGAACAAATGTAAGGTGATGCATATCGGCCACCGAAATCCCCAATCTCAGTATATCTTTAAGGGCACTGCTTTTGAATGCACCGACACTGAGAAGGACTTGGGTGTAACTATTAATAGTGATCTCAAGTTCTTAAAGCAGTGTATTGAGGTGGAGAAGAAAGCCCAGAGGATGTTAGGTGTTATAAAGCGCCAGTTCAGATATCAGAACAAGGAGATAGTATTGTGTTTGTATAACTCTCTTGTCCGACCGCACCTGGAGTATACCGTACAATTTTGGAGTCCTTCGCTTCGAAAGGATATCGCAAGATTAGAACGTGTGCAAGCCAGAACAACCAAACTCATTGCCTCTATCAGACACAAGAGTTACGAAGATATATTAGGTAATGAGATTTGTTCTCGCTGGAGACCTGGAGACTGCGTGGTCAGCTTATCGAAATGTTCAAAATACTTCGAGGCTTCGACATTGTAGACTACAGGGATATTTTCCAGCTTAGCCAGAGCAGAACAAGAAATCATGGGTACAAACTTGAACTGAAGCGTCACCAGCGTGATCTGTGTGGGAAATCTGTCACATATAGCATCTGCGGCACTTGGAACGCACTTCCAGTGGTAGTTGTCAACAGCAATTCTGTTAAACAGTTCAAGTCGAGATTAGACAAAGTCTTGAAAAATAGCCGCTTGGATACTTGAAGCGTGGCGCGAGTGCTCTTCTAGAGCGTCAATCTAACCCTATAATGATATATATATATATATATATATATATATATATATATATATATTATTATTATAGCATGTTTTATTAAAAGCGACTGCTAATTTCGAATTAATAATTCTTTTTTCAATCTTCTCGATTTGTCTTATATTCGCCTTTTCTTCATTGTTTAACCTGTGGATAAGCGTACCAAAGTTCATCGGAGACTGATGTTTGTTATTTTGCCAAATGTAGAAGTAAATTAATGTAATTTATCCCTTTCTTTAATTTAACTGACGCGTTTCGATACATTGAGTATCATCTTCAGAGTTACAATGGAGAATTATTACAAAGTATTCAGTTTATAAATGTTACAAAATGTATTAACGAAATTACGAACGAAGCTATACATGTATTGGCAGGTTGGTTCCAGGTGATAAAAGGTCAGAGAAGTAGGTAGCTAGAGAGGGGGAGGGAGGGCAATTAAGCTGCTTTCCAGAGGGGATTAGTGGCTAGGGGAAGCTCTTGAGTACACCTGTATCTCTGTTTGCTTTTCTTGCGCTGGGTAGGAATTCATTAGAGTTAGACTGTATGTTTAAATTCGGTAGCTTCTCTTGGATATATGTATATAGCTTCAAGGAAGAGCAGTTGGCGCCTGTTGGGGGCATAGTCTAAAATTTTGGTGTTTTCTTCTATCATTTTTCGGTTGAGGCATGTTCCGTGTATTTCTTGTCTATGTTTTTTAGGTGCGTGGTTGTTCAGATGGTATGTCATTCTTCTTGAGAGAGGAACTATTGAAAATTTTGAAGGTCTGTTGACCTTGTTTAATAAAAATAAAAAAAAATTCAGTTAATATCTTTTAATAAAGAGAAATTATATTAGTATTCCACAAATTTACTGGCTAAAACTACTTAACTAACATGTTATATGCATCCCAAGCTCAGAACTTTCCATTATGCGATAGATAGTAAATGTACCCAAATGGCTTTAACACCCAAACAATGAAAGTATTTAATATAGTCATTTCTATATCCATTATCCCTATATTGATTTCAGGGCACCTTCGCTACGCTGAGCGAATCCATTTAGTGCGCTTGACTTTTCGTTCTCACGAATTCCTCTTTGGAACTTCATTTCTTGAAGGGAATAATGAAGCGAGCACTTGTTAATGAGGTGGCCTCAATCTTCGAGTTAGGAGACAAAAACATTTAATGCACGAAGTGTGAACCATATTTTGGAGTTAGGTCAGAAGAGTTCATTTCAATATATTACAGAAACAAGGAGAGCAAAGACCCAAAGGTCCACTCAAGGACAGTCCTCTTACAGATGATGTTAACTACCACTTTCTAACGTTAGTGTATCATGCTTTTTCTTCTTTTTTTTACACGCTGGTTTTTTTTTTAAACTATTTCAACTCTACGGTACACACTTATCTACATGTGTACCCTTTAGATATATTTTTTTACATGATTTTTTAAAAATATTTCTCTTCTACTGTACACGCTTATCTATGTGTGTATCATTTGGCCTTTCTTTACATGCCTTTACTAACTATTTCACTTTTACGGTACACATTTATCTACATTCATACCCTTGACATGCGGGTTCAGCTATCCCTCAAATATACGAATACGCTTCTTCGAACCAGGGGGTGGGGGGAGGGTGAGAGGACAGTACTCTCTTCTCCCTCAGGCTTCGCCTGAAAAAGAAAAAGGGAATATTATTAATGAATCTTCTCGGAAACTAAGCAAAGGCCTTTCCAGAAATTTAGAATTAAGATATATAAATTTCCCATTAATTTTTACTTTTTTATTCCGATATGATTCATTGAATTCTCGCTGACTGGAGTACAAGTTTTAATTTACGCAGTATACAAAGAAGGATGGACATATTTAGTAAGCGTTTTAAATAAGATATTTGTTGTTTTTTATTTCTCTAACATTGTAATAGCCTTTAAAAACACATTGCATTTGTTCTTTAATATATTCGAATTAATTTGACTTTACCAAATGAATCTAAACAATGTGAAAACCAATATTGTTTATTTACAGTATAACTCAAGTTTCGAGTCTTCTCGCTATATGTGTCCGTTGTCTGAATACAAGTACATACAGGTATGTCATGACGATTAAAAAGATTGTGCTCTATTTTAGAATCTTCCTACCCCTCGAAAATGGTGTTGTACTCAAAATCAAAATTCAATACTCGCATGCTTTTATTCAAGCCTTCGATTAGCTGAAAAGTATTTCTCTCCATATTAATTTGGCCTCTTATATATAAATATAGTATAAAGCAGGTTTAAGTTCATATGGTTGATTTCATTCGTCCTTTGCTCAGGACACATTAGTGACAGGTTGTAATAATCCCTCACACCCCAATATTTATAGTAAATGGAATTTAATATATTGCGTTATTCTCCTTTTATTTTATTATTTAAATAGTCTCTCTCCTACACCTCTCCTCACCTGGTTCGTGCATAAGCGAAAGTCACGCCAGAGTTGGTTAACCATTTATATCCTTTGTTTATAACTAAGGTTTGACAAAAATTTTGGTTGTATATCATTGTTTGGTTACCATGGAGTGATCGTATTTTTCAACAACCTTGTGCTCTTTTGTGCATAGTTGTCCCCAGTGATTTATAAATGCATTCTACTCAACCTGAAGCATTTAAGAGTCTCCTTGTTTACAAGGAGACATTTCCATCGTATTCCTCTTATATTATTACTAACTCTATAATTTTTTTGTATTTGAATAATAATTTTATCTTAGATTGGTTATGACTTATGACAAGGAGACATTGCCATCGTATTCCTCTCATATTATCCTTCTTATAACCTTGTTCTTTCCCCTTCTTCTTCCTTCGTTGAAAACTTATGCCTAAGTTTCTCTTCCATTAGAAGTCAAAACAAGTCAACTATGAGAATCTTTATAATTTATGGACGCCATTGGGAAAATTAACGACCCTATTGTAATTGAATGGGGCGTAAAACATTAACTTTTTAATGGAGCAAATCAAATAAAAAAGGAAATATAATACATGCAAAGAATGAACTGCGCGTTCTTAAGGAAAATGTGGTCCCTTCTATGAAAAGTTTTTTGAAAAGCACAACAAAACATTAAATTACTCTTTTTATGATTTCCCGTCATATATATATGTACCATATACATAAAGGAATAACTAAAATATCAAATTTATTTGATGGTCATATGACTCTGCTAAAATCAATGGAAACACGCGCAGAAACATCCTACACCCATTATACAGGCACAAATTATACTCCTACACACTCATTCACCCGCACAGAATATGACAGTAATGGACTTCTAAATAATAGTAAGAGCAAAAAAGACAAAAACTATATGGAATTATTAGAACAATAATAAGAATAAGATAAAAATTATAATAACAATCTATTTCATTGCCACGCATAAAGAAACGATAGCGTCAGCCTCCTCATACGCTCTGACGTCAGCAAATATGGAAGCCTTCTCGTTCCGTGCAGTCGCCATTGGAGCCGCGTCAGATTTGCCTTTCAAACGACAGATCTCGTCGCCTCGGAATGACAAGAGATTCGTTCCCTCGATTCGCGCCGCCCGGTCTTCGAATCAACCAACCCGGATTGCGTCCTTTACGCTAATCGTATGATGACGCGGACGACGTAAATGATGACAAGAGGCTGACGGCCATCATCCTCGCTTCCGCGCTCTCATCGCTGAGACAAGGTCGGGCGGACGAAAGCAGCAGCAGCCAGTAACCCTTGTTAATGCAGGAGGGGAGCGATTCGTCGTTTATGTTCTTTTTAGTGCTCTTTTGTGACGAAGGCTGAGAATACAGATATGTTGACTGAGAGTTCTACACGCGTACTCGTTTGTGCACACAACCGAAACAGCGTGTCTCTTTTATTCTTGCCCTTTGGGTGTTTGTAGTCAGGGTTGTTGCGATAAATTTTTGATAAAGGGGAGGGGGGGTGGCATTATCTTCGGTGATGACGAGATGTTTCAGTAGACGTATTGTCTCGTGTTAACAGTGGATCTTCAAGTGGGGAAGTTGGTTAAAACCTCGTGCATCCCCGTGACTTGAGGAAGGATATTCAGGCTTAAATCTTATATTTAACTAGGTCATGTTTACCCCTCTAATATATGGTTAATAGAGAGACGGTAAAAATCATCATGTTATTGCCTATTGTTTACATGGTTGAGTTCAGGTTGTTTCCTCACTGGTGTGACTCCAATTCTTGACTAGATTTCACAAAAGTTGGTAAGATACAAAGAACAAAACAGCCTACAAATGATTGCTCCGATCAAATCAATGTACCACAAGTCCAAGGTAAACAAATATGGTATAGGGTATCAGAATTTGGGGGAATTCTTAACAATTCTTCCGTGGTTGTGGAATTCGAAAATTACTTTTGATAAAATTTCTTTTTTTTACTTTGTTCAAATTTCCTGGTAATATTTATTTTAAAAAAAGAGGCGTTTGGAATTGCCAGTAGTCTTTTATTGCGGGTGTAATTTTATTTTGTGGCATTTTGGTGAAAAGGAATAAACAGGAATATAATTTTTTCTGCAATTATCATGTGTTCAAGAAAGTTCGTTTTTTTGCAATCTACGTGGGCAAATGAAAACAGTTTAAACAATAGAATTTATTCTATAAATTTTTGCGTTTTGGTGATCTTTTCCCCCCCAAAAATAAACGTTTAACTATGTATCTTGAATAAAACTCCTAAGGCTTGAAGCAAAAAAAGATGGAGTATCTCTTCGAAATGGTGTCCTATTCTAAGAATCTTTCATTCCGAATTTGATGTTCTAAAAACAAAAAAAGTGTTAATCCAAAAAGAAATATGTCAGGAGAGTATGAAAGATGAAGCTATAGCTCCCAACCTAACTATTCAATGTACTCGTACTACACGTGCAAAGTGTGGTGTTGCATTTTCTTGCAGAACCACATCTCTTTTGCAGTTGACCAACACTTGATGTTTTCAGATACGTTCGCCTTTGAACTCTTCAGAGTTGTGCAGCGTATAAGTCATTTGTTTTTCTCTTTAAACAATGAAATTCACAATGAGAAATTATTCGATAAAGACGTAGTCGTAAAGAGACCAACAGAGTTTGCTTCGAAGTTTAAGGATTTTATTCAAAAGCAGAGATGAACATTTATTTCCCTGAGGTAAAAAGAAATCTCTCAAATGGATCGAAACCATTTTGTAGAATAAATTCTATGTTTAAACTGTGTTTTAATTTATCCACTTAGGTTATAAAAAACTAACGAATTTATTGGACGCCTAATAATTAATTTAATCTAACGTTTCAAGAAACTGCTTTAACTTTAGGGCTTTTGAAAGTAAAAAAAGTAGATGACATAACGATTGGACTATATTTTTAGTTTTTTCTGCTACTTATGTCAACTAGACAATTTTTAATAATTTAATTACAATTTGTCGCGAGATGTCGCAATTGAGTGTTTATTCAATGAATTTTCCCTTGGTCGGGTATGTTTATCATATGATCAGAGGCGCAAAAGGTTATGTATGATAATTCAGTAACGTTAAATTAAATTTCGGGGTCGAGAGGGTGTATTATAAATTCTTGAGAAGCACGTTTGTACAAGCGCGACACATATTTAACAACTAAAACTTTTACCTTAGTTTACAGCTTGAAAATTCTATCTAGTTCGTCTAGAGTTATAGTTGGTGCATGTCGAGAGGTGACTAGAATCTTGTTGCAATCAATTAGTAAATATTCCTTTTAAAAGTACATTTCAAACTTTCGTCTAAATCCAATCGTTACATCATTTTGTGTCAAAAGTTTGTCACTCAAGAATTGCAACCTAACGACTCGACCGAAATTTTATTGAAGAAATAAATGATATCAGCTGCAGTTTCTTGGCAACCAAAATTGAGTGTTCACTTCAACATATACATGAATTTGCAAATATATCTATATTTTAAGTCATCCGGAAAGATTTGGCCTCTTTGATAAGGAAGTTAATTTAATCAGTTTTATAGTTTCTATTTCGATTCTTCGATTCACAATCTTTCTCATTTTATTGGTTTGAAGAAAACAAAAATACAATTCTTTGAAAAGATAAAACTGCAAAATATTTGTGGATAATAATGAACCTCTCCCTAATGTGCGATAAATGGTGACTAGCGGAGACTAGTTAGTCAATTACTACTTTGTTTGACAAGTTCTTAACCTGTTCTAAATTCATTTGTATAATACCAGGAATAGGTATCCTATTTCTAGTTAATAGCCAAACTGGGTTAACCAGGTCCTCATCTGTTGCTTATCAGGGAGAGGTTCTTTCTTAGATTGAAATATTTTGCAGAGCAATTCTTCTTTTTTTTAGAAGCATTTTTTTTAAAACCAATAAAATGAAAAAAAGTTGTAGAAATGGTATAGAATGTGATAAATATACTTAAAAATATATATATTTTCAATTTTTCAAAATATTTATGAATTCATTTGTTCATTTGTAGTTTATTCATTGTCAAGGCGACTTTTTCCTTATAGGTATTCGCTAAATGGGCGCTAAAAAAAATCAATGTCAAATTGTTATTTTTACTCTATGTACCCTTTTCTATGTAGAAGCGTACTGTAGACGTTTGCCAAATGGAAACTACATCCTGGACCCGAAATAAATTTAATGTTGTATATAACCTTTACTGTCGTTTTTTCATGACATTAAGGTTTGTTCTTTATCTTTAAATTCCTTCCATTTCCACTATCATCATCATAACCTCTGCCCCCCCCCCGCCCCTGCCTTTCCTCTCATGCGCAGACCATCAGCGCCGAGAATTAGCGCTCAGTCTAATCCCGATAAGTGGCGGCTATTCGCTGGAGAGACAAACCACGACTGTATGAAAAGTTTCCCTATTTGGGGTTCCATTTTCCTTTCCAATGCGCCAATCGCTCCACAAAAAGGGAAAGGAGAAATTTCTTCTCATCGGAAATAATAAATCATAAGCGAAGAAACCGATTTGGGGTGACCTAATTGAATAATACGTTAAAAAAATGCCCTTTTGCGGTCACGTAGTTGATATTGTTTTGCCGTTAATTCTAAAAAAAAACCCAGAACAAATCATGATGATATCGTACGATGTTTACATTATATTCGCAATGGCTGGATGTCAAATTGTACATAAAATATATTCATGTGCCTAAATTGTATCATCATCCTTTAACGCAGAGATACCGATAAATCAAACTCTCCTGGTCAGAAGAAAACGATAAACAAATTTAAATCCTCGGGGGGACTAAAATAAACCCCAAATAATTCATTTTAAACTAAAATAATCCTGAGTTAAAAATGACTTCGAATCTTTACTCCCAGCATCCATATTTGTTTAGATTTAGCTCCAAATCGGAGAGATCTGAAGAGAGAAGTCTGGAATGGGTTTATGTCTCTGATAAATACGCCTATAACGGAGCTATGGAAGTCTGGAACTGCCAAGGATTTTGGCTTGGAATTAATTATAGCCGCGGAATTGGAGGTGGTCAGCAATCTCGGATATTTATAGTGGGGGGGGGGTCGTTCTCCCTTCTCGATGGGAGGAATTAATGTTGAAAGAAAATATGTCGGAAAATAAATCAAAACTCGGTAATTAATGAAATGTTCTGAAGAAGACAGGAGAGTTTTATATTATTTTGATCAGGAAATATCTGAATGTGAGGTAGGGTGCAAACTAACCATAGAAAACTTTCATACAATTTAGACAAAAAGCAAAAATTGATTAAATTAGATGTTAAAAAAGATCTTCTATTTCTTTTCCTCCTATGAGAAAATTAGACTCTATACAGAAACAAATGCAGGCAATAAAAGACAAAATGGGCTATGAAAGAAACGAATATTTTCTAGAAATTAACCTGTAAAGAAAGCTAATAAATATTTTGATTTACCTTGCAAAGAAAATCGCAAACCAACGAAAGCAAAACAAGAATAAAAATAAAAATTAAGACCTGAAAAATGGAGAGAAAGAATTTTATTAAAAAAAGAAACGGTAATATTTGTTCAGTCTGCGAAGATCCTTCGAAACGTGAAATCAGTTGAATGCAAAGAAACCAAATGACTCAAAGATAGGATAAAAAAATCTCCCTAAAGATGATTGCGGTTCCTTCTGATTCCTTCTATTTAATCTTTCTTGTTCTGTCTGCCTTCTTCTTGATTTAACACTGGTTTAGACATCAGAGGCGGGTAGATTTTTCTTCATAATAAATCAAGATGCGTTGTCTAATAAATTAACAGTCGGTCATAGATTAATAACAACACTGAGGCCAAAATTGTAATTGATTTATGTTTTGACCTTGATTTTGCCACGGACACAACGAGGGCTAAAGATAAAAAACAAAGAACCGATGACAAAATGTCAAGTGCTAAATATAAAGAACAAAGAACTGAGAGCTAAAGATAAATAACAAAGAATCGATGGTAAAAGATATAAAGAACAAAGAACTGAGAGCTAAAGATAAATAACAAAGAACCGATGGTAAAAGATCGAGAGAAAAGAACTAAGGGCAAAGAAAAAGAACGAAAAACCGAGGGCTAAAGATGAGGAACAAAGAACCGAATGCAAAATTCCAAGAGCAAAGGACCGAGGACATAAAGATAAAGAACAAAGAACCGAAGGCAAAAGATAATGAACAAAGAAACGCGGGCTGAAGATAATAAACAAACAACCAAGGGCTAAAGATTAAGAACAAATAACCGAGGGCTAATTTATACAACAAAGAACCGAGAGTTAAATATAAAAAACACTTACCTAGGGCAAAAGATAAAGAAAAATTAACCGACAGCTAAATATAAAACACAAAGAACCAAGGGCTAAAGATAAAAACAAAGAAAGAGATAAAGATTGCAACAAAGAACAAAGGGCTAAAGATAAAAAAAGAGCGAATGATAAAGATTGGAACACAGAACCAAGGCCTAAAAAAAACAAAAACACGAAGAATCGATGGCTTGAGATAAAAAAAGAACATAGAGCTAAAGATATAGTAAATAACCGAAAGCTAAAGATAAACACCAATGAACTGAAGGTAAAAAGACAATGTCATCAACACTAAACATCCGGATATACGAACACAAACTCAAATGTACTAGGTAAACTCATGAACAAAAGCTCAAATATACGACCAAAAACAAATAGACAAACAAAAACTCATATATACGAACACAAGCTAAAATATAACGAACCCATACTCAAATATTCGAACGCATACCCCGTTATACGAAAAAATTCCTATACACTAACAAAAATAAATACACCAACAAAAAAAGCTATATACGATTTATACTTACGCAAAGTCAAATATACGAACCCAAACTTAGATATAGTAACAAAAACAAATATAATGAACGTAAACTTAAATGTACTGGCAAAAAAATCATTTATACGAACAAAAAATTACACCAACAAAAACGCATATATACAAATACAAACATAAATCTATGAACAAAAACTCAGATATACGAACAAAAATTCAGCTATGCGAGTAAAAACAAATACACCAAAAACACAAATACGAACACAAATTCAAATATAACGAACTAAAACTCCAATATACGAACACAAACCAAACTCAGATATATGAACAAAATCATTCCCAAGAGAAATGGGTGGGAAGAGTTGCGCTCTCTCTTTCTCTCTAGAACCTCAAGTGGTCAGTCAACTCAGTCTATATTTTACACATTTCCACTTTCTCTTACTTAACCATTTTCTGTGCAGCTTCAACGGAAATTGGAAGGAATGTCTTTACTAGTGGGAGTGGGAGGGATGTGGTTAGTTTAGGTAAGTTAACCTACGTTGGTTATGTTAGGATTAACGCTTAACTGTTAACTGGTGTCTAGTCATAAAATATAAAGGCATTCACACAAAAGAAGGAAGATCTTCAAAGCACTTCTAATGTCAATATTTTTTTATTATTTTTTGCTCTTACTTTTGATAGTTATTAAATACTTTATAATACTTGAAAATACATTTGTTACTGTCTCAAAATTCATACAAAATCCGAATAGATTGAACGCGCCATATCGCCCTAGAGAAAGAATACTTATATAAACACCAAATGCAAAATTAAGAAAATTTCTAAAATTACTGAACTCAGCAGCAAGAAATAGCTATGAAAACATGAACTAGGGAAGACGTACTACCAATATATACTTAGTAGGTCACAAAATAAAATGACTTTGAACTTATTGAACCCGACTCATAACAAAGAAATAAACATAAGAGAAAAATTATACATAACAAAAAGAGGCGAAGTGCCCAAATTACAAATTAAAACTTAATAAATTTTAAATAAAAAAGAGGCAAAGTGCCCATATAAAAAAAGTAAAACTTTAGAATAAAAAGAGGCGAAGTGCCCAAATTTAAATCAAATCAAATTTAAATAATATAATTCAAATCAACAAAAAGAGGCGAAGTGCCCAAAATGAAAATAATAAATGTAAAGTTTAACAAAATTCAAATAGAGATATTCAGCATAACAAGAAAACTTTGAAAGGCTCGAATGCTACGACGGTTGAATAAATTGAAATTAATAAATAGAAAAAATATATATAACAATGGAGGAAACTGGCTGTCAACGACAGTCAGCACCATTACTGACGGAGGAACATTTTATTATAAAATGGAAAAATGAGAAGTATGCTAGTGATGCCCTAACACCAGGGCAAACTAGAAAACATTTTCATACCTTTATAAAGCTACCACACAATTCATCACTTTCACTTATTAATTAATATTAACAAGACGATTGTTACCTTGTGTAATAGAGAAAATACGTTTCGAAATGACGTTACAATTCAGTTAATACGTTTCGAAATATCTTACAATACAGCAATTACGTTTAGAAATAACGTTGCCATATAGTAAGTACGTTTCGCAATAACGTTACAATACAGTACATAATAAAGTATATACGTTTCGAAATAACGTTGAATACAGTAAATAATAAAGTATATACGTTTCAAATAATGTAATAATGCATTAAATAATAAAAAAGTAACTTTACAATACAGTAAATAATATAATAAATAGTTTTCGAAACAACGAGTAAATATGTTTCGAAATAACGTTAAAAACTGTAATTACTTTTCTAAATAACGTTACAATACAGTAAATAATAGGTAGAGTAGCAATGTATTAAAATAACGTTGCATTAAAGTTAATAATACAATAAATGCTTTTTGAAATAACGTTGCAATACAGTAAATAATACCGGAAATACTTTTCGAAATAAAGTTACAAAAAAGTAGATAATAAAGTAAATACGGTTAGAAATAACGTTACAATACAGTAAATGATACAGTTAATACGTTTCGAAATAACGTTGCAATGCTGTAAATAATACAATAAATACATTCGAAATAATTTTAGCATTCGTTAAATATGTTTTGAAATAAAGTAAAAAAAAACAAAACGGTAAATACGTTACAAAACATAAAATAATACACATAATACGTTTCAAAATAACGTTACATTACAGTTAATTTCTTTTAAAATAACGTGAAAATACACTTAATACGCCTTAAATAACGCAACTATACAGTGATGGCCAAAAGTTTTGAGACTACTATATTTTTTTAATATAAGCAAATTAATTGAACTAATAAAACGTAGCATTTTCTTTTGGTATGTTTGTATCATAATTCGACGGTGAGATATACAAAGTTTTAGACCCATTTTATTAATAAATACAGTCAATTGATGCGCGCAGTCAATATATACATTAATGTTTCTTGTTCTTCAGGACTACTTTCAATTTGCTTAAGCATGCTGAAGCCCAAATTTGTGATGATATCTTGACTGATAGTACTCCATTTTTGTTCAATAAGAACCCGCAAATGCTAACTAACAATTGGGTGGTTTCTGTTTATTAACTGCCAGTTTGATTATTATGGCTCACAAATTCTCTCTTGTGTACCAATCTGGAAAATTCTTGGGCCAAGGTCCCGAAAATTTAATTATTTTTCACCCAAAAACTGTTATTGCTTTTTCTTTATGACAAAGTGCGCTCTGTTATCAATCCAAAATTGTTCCTGAACTGTGGGAAAAATCACCTAATGAAGCAAGTTTTGGTACCATTTGGGCAAAATTGTTAGTACTCAATTTTCTTAGATGAGAGTGTCTGGATGCTTCGTTGTGGGTACGACATAGAACTTGTGAAAGTGTTCCACTTTTCTCCTTCAAACGACGGATATTCCAGAAGCTCAAATAAGCGGAAGGGAGCTTCATCAGAGAATGTCCCCTTTCCCCAGGATTCAACAATCCATTCTTTATATTTTCTACAAAAGTGGAACCTATTGGTAGGTTCTTTTTAGTGAGCTGAGGCTTTTTAGTAGCCCTTCTTGAATTAAAACCATTTTCGAAAAGTTTCCACCTCACTGAGCGCGCTGAAGCGTTCACACAGGCTTCTTTCCAATCGTGAGTAAGCTTGGCGCTGGAGTAAACCCGTTCGTTGAGTTGGGACCTTGGAGCTCATTTGAATCTCTCGGGCGTCCAGAAAACCTCTTTACAGGAATGTAACCACTCTTGTTAAAGTTATTAAAGATGCTAAAGATGGTTCTCCTTGATGCTACACCCTTAGCAACTCTCTCCTCACATTTCAGGCCAATTTGGTGCAGAACAACAATGGTTGTTCGCTTTTCTTTGGGAAGAGCCATTTCTAAAATTGAAACACATTGAAACATTTCTTTTTACAAAAATATTACTAAATCGATTATAACTTCCCATCATTTATTTAACCCATCTTTGTCATCCTTTTACCCTTTTGATCAAATGGTAATGCTCCAAGGACTGAAACTCCGCTTCTACAGGAACAGGACCATAGCACGATTTTTGATTTAGCAAACCAATGCATTGTTTTTCTTGAAATGCTGCCACTTCTGAAATGCTGACACTTTAATAAACCTACAATAATATAAATATTAAAATAATTATTATTATCAAGTTAATAATAAAAACATGAACAAACTAAAAATGTATATGAGTCACAAAAAACTTTGGACATGACTGTACAGTAAATACATTTCGAATAACATTAGAATACAGTAAATAATGAAGTAAATACTTTTCGAAACAACGTAACAATATGAACAAGTAATTTTATGTATTCCTAAATTTTGTACAAAATTTTACTATTCTGTAAAAATTTGCACAAGGAGAGTTTGTAGATCACGTAATTATGTACCAATTATTTAGAAAGACCGTCAGTCTTAACTCGATTGGAGAGGAACGAATTCCTACAAAAAAACAGAGGGACTCAGGAATAGAAATTTTCCTCTTAAGTCAAAGTAAAGCCATTTAAAGAGAATGAATAGAAGCCTCGCTTCCAAAGAAAAATCTAGTTTAAAAAAAGAAAGATTAAGCAAAAATAAACGAATAAAATCAGAAATAAAGAAACTGCTTCAGCAAATAAAAAGTTATTTTAAACAGTGATTACAGGGAATTTATATAGGTAGGAAGAACCGTAATAATATTTCTTTAATGTGCCAAAATATGAAAATTATATGTATGTGTATATATTTTTGCCTCATAAACCAATCAAATGCACCATAATTACCAAAAACAAATTTAAACATTCGATCATCTATATTTATCACCGAACGGAAAAGTGATTTGAATAAATTTGGTTAAAATGAATACGAAAGATTCGTTCATTTTCGAATGCAAATGAACTTATGTACAATTTAATCCTTCATAAATAAACATTGAGTGTTGACTCGCAAATTCTAGGCTCGATGAATTCAGCTGTCTTCTTACAGCCAAAAGATAGCAGAGAGTTACAAAGATTCGTTTGTTGTCTAGGGAAAAATATCGTTTTATCCATCCCCAAAAGTGCTGCTCTCTTGCTGCTTCTTCAATTTTCCCCTCTACGCAGTTGATCTTTCCCGCAATTGGTGAGGTGAATTTTAGGGAGAAATTACGCGATGGCATGAGAAACCGCAGCTTGATCCACGTCACTAAATAAAACTCAAATGCGTAGAGAAGTAAGTCACGCGCACAAAGGCACACATACACAAACGTTCGCACGCAAGCACGCAATGTTGCTCGAAAGCTGAAGCGAACGAAACTTTTCTCTCTTTCTTTCCCTTCTAATACAATGAATAACAGGGAAAAGCGAACGAAGTTTATTGGGAAGCGGCGAAGCTTTCAGATAAGACCGCGTGTCTCCGGAAATCTATAATCTGGAGTGTTCGGGTAACAAATCTGGATTTCTCGAGTATGAAGTTGGACAGAGAACAAAGTGAAATTTGGATCATCTTCTTCTAAGCAGCTTAGCCGCAGTTGCTTGTTTTCGCACCTCATCTCAGAGCTGGAAGCTGTGAAAGTTGCCTAAGCTCCCCCTCCCCCCTCAAAGATCCCTCAATACTAATACTAATATATATATATATATATATATATATATATATATATATATATATACGTTATTAAAGTCAACAGCTGCGGCAGTGTTATTGATTTTGACTTGCAATTTCTTGATTTGCCTTACAAGTCTCTTAACAGTATCTTCGAGGAGAGAGAAAATAGCCACAAAGGACATATTTTATTCCTAGACGTCTTTCGACTGCAGTGGGCCATCTTCAGGGAAATATGGTAGTAACTCGCTCCGTCGAACGTGACACCAATCGACACGAATACAAATATTAACCTAATTATATTATACAAAACCAAAAAAACGAGCATAGAATAGCTGCCTTCCGCCTATAGGTGAGCTCCAGGAGACACCACAACTCTAAGTATATTGGCGTAACCTACACAACCCTCTCAAGGCGGTTGACCGCTCACCTTCAAGAAAAAAGCGATAAAAAGGCACGATCACTCCCATGGAACTGTCTTGAAATGCGAGGAGCTAACTAAGAACACCTCGATCATCATTAAGTTGAAAGATCAACGAAAGTTAAGAATGGCCGAAGCCGTAATTATACAAGCAAGGAAACATGCAATCAACGTGCAGCTCCAACCAGAGACCGTACTCCCAACATCTCGACGTCCCCGAGTTGAGAGCCATTAGAAGAAGAACGAACCAACACTTAATTCCGTTTGTAGCGTATAGTTTCCCCGTTCCCCATCTTCCATTTATCATTGCTTCCCCTTCACCTAAAATTTAGATATAAGATCTGACCCTCCTTGTTATATACGGTTTTGTAACGCATAGTTTTCCCTTCTAAAAAATTGTTCATGTGCCGTTGCCTGACTTCCCTTTGCCATTGCCTCCTTTACCTAAAATCTAGATATAAAAATCTCGCCGTTATATACGTTTTTGTAACATATAGTTTTCCCTTTAAAATTTTCCTGTAAAATTTTCGATAGAGCGAAAATCCGTCTGAAGGGTTTAAAATTTTCGGAGAGGCGGAACCTGCTAAGGGATTGCTCTGGTTGCCTGAGTTAGTCTCTGTACCGCTGTGACAACTTCGGATCGGAATTGTGCAAAGCAATATTTAAGAAAGTGAATTGTGATACTCGCTTCGAGTAGTGAAAGAAAATTGGGAAAGTGGAAAAGCAAGATACGCTTTGGAAAGTGGACCACTGGCTTGCGATCTAGGAAGGTGAAGGAAGAATCTTGACTCCTTCGTGGAGACGGGGACCGAAGCCTCACCTGGCCCACACGCGAGCCTGAAGGAAGCTAAAATAAGGTAAGGTAACATAAAAGTATTTGGACATTGGCCCCTATTTCTCTCTCGCCCCTCCCCTGCTATAAAACGCCTTTAAGTCTACACACACAAATACACATACACATACCTTCCCTAACGCATCATCTGATGCAGGAGAAATAAGGGAAACTCTCCGTATCACTCTTCGGGTCCTCTCGGAGGGCCCGAAACCAGATCGCGAAAAGGTGTTTGAAAAAGTTTATGGAACCCTACGTATTGCCTTGATAAGACTTATTGACTTAAATAATAATTACTCAGCTATTTGAGCGAGAGGCCGACTGTGGAGCCTTGACCTCGGGCAAAGCTGTTGAATGCCTTAAGATAATAAACCTAAAACCAACCACCCTGCCACAAATTAGGACCCACCGCAGGCTGATATGCAGTCGCCTCGACCCCTGGGTTGGAAACCACTCCACGGACGAAGTCAAGGAGGAAATCGAAAGGAACCACGAATGGGCAAAGGTAGCCGAGATACTAAAATTCAAGCAATACACGCACGTATTCAAGGTTGTATTTAAAAAAACGGCTATGGCTCAAAAGGCTAGAGAACGGACTACTGCTCTTTAACGTGAGAGTCTGCCTAGAGCAGATGGAACGTGAGGAGTTTGTCGACTTGCAAATGTGCTTTCGGGGCTACAAGTACGGCACACATACCACTTCAAACTGTCCTGAAAGTAAAGACCTAAAGCTATGCTCCACTTGTGCCAGTCGTGACCATTTTTGGCGCGACTGCAAGAACACTACCACGAAATGCTTAAATTGCGAAGGGCTGCACCGGACGATGTCTATGGCATGTCCAGTAAAAAAGCAAGAGATAAGCAAACAAAGCAAACTCAAACGTGAAACAGAGGAGATGAAAGCTAATTCGACCTACGCAAAAGTTGCAAAAGCCGACATCGCCCAGTCAAACAAACAAAAAACCTACTTTCACATATAAAACGAGCATTCCACGAAAATAAGGTGTTGCATTTATTATGCACACATTGCAAACATAACTCGCCTTGGTACCTTTGCCACAAAAGTTAACCGCATGCTGGTAAAGAACGGGCTGCAGGAGATGTGGTTCCCCGACAACCCTCCTTCAGAGGAGGTTATGCGTATAACCGTATCTCATCAGTGCCAAGACAAGTGCCAAAAAGTTCCAACACCACAAAACACAGCTATCTCACGTGACCGCCGACTGAACAAACCTAAAGAAACACATACAGAAAAACAAGCGCCACTCAGACCAAAGAAAGACACCATAGTAAAAACAAACACACACACGACCACACCAAACAAGGAAGCAGTGCGACCCAGGGAGATCAGGTCTCCTCGGTCGAGAAAAATCTCCAAAACTCGTGGCCCAAGGTCTACCTCCTCATCACGGGGGAGGGAACACCAATTCAAATACCACGCGAGAGGCTACAACCTGAAACTATATGCCCCCGAATCGGCTTCGTTCTCAACTGAAATTGATTCCCTCGACATATCAGAGGGTCCTAAGACCGGACGATACAAGTAGGAATGCTCAGATGAGGTTCCAAAGCGGTAGGTTGAGGAGGCCCTCGCACAAAACAAGATCAAACTGACCACAGACTGCTTCCACACGACCACTGATACGGAATTAAGAAAGAAAAGAAACTGCAGGGAGCAAACCCCGCCCAGTACACCCCATGATGCTAAAGAACACCGCGAATAAGCATCTACTTTAATCCCACACAGTAAAGAACCAACATTACAAAAAATTACCAAAAGACTTACGATTGTACAAATGAATGTCAATGGGTGGAACGGAAAAGGTTCCATCTATGGCAACATTTTGCGACAAAATGACTTATCAACGAACACGGACTGACCGCGCAAAAAGAATTAAAAATATTTCAATACGACGTCATTAGCAAAAAATATAGCCAGGAACGGTATGACGGCGGCGCAATTGCCGTCAAAAAAGGACTTAAATACAAAAACTACCTAATTTAGATGAATCATACCTTGCCATTGAGGTAGGCACTACCCTGGGGGGACTGGTCGTGGCTACGGGGTACCAACCCCCAAGACGCGGCTATGTGCCCATGTACAACCTTCTAGAAATCTTCAGACATAACAAAAATGTAATCTTTGCTGGAGATCTGACTGCAAGGTGTGCAGCGACGGGGTATACCTCTTACAACAATGTAGGCATAAACATCGAAGTAATACTTGACAGACAATAAGTGACAAGAATCGGACCAGAATTCCCGACATACATTACGGGAAAAGAAGCAACGAAACCTGATATTATCTTATCCAGTATCAGGTTTCCATACAACTACTTCATTGAACCAGGCCCTATCATTCCGAGCGACCACCAGGCTATTAAAATTACAGTTGGAGTAAATCCCAGTACGCAAAAGCTATAAGCAGGCGAACTGGGAAAGCTACAGAAATTACCTTCTAAATTATATCCCAGACCCTTCATTTGATGCCAATTTAGAAGAAATAGATACCGAGCTGGATAGAATCACTGACTACCTAATTAAATCCGATGTAAATAGTATTCCCCATATTAAATATAAAACCCTTCCAGCTCCCTATTAGACCCCTCCGATGAAAGCCCTGGCCCAATTACATAAGTACCTGTCCAATGTAGTAGCGCTGATAGGATCCAACCACAAAGCCCATAGAAGGATTAGACAGATTAAAGACGAACTCCAGACACTAATTACGGACCAACAAATACTTATATGGGACAGACTGGTTGAAAGACTCGACATAGAAAGAGACTCACGCACATTCTGGCAGACATTTAAACGTTTAAAAGGACAACCTCCACAGAACAAAATTACATTTATACACGACGGTAAAGAAATTGACGAGACTGAGGAGATTGAGGAAATGTTTAGGATTTTCTGGTCTTCAATCTTCAAAACTACCTCCAAAGAAAATGACAATTATAACATCGATTTCGAAAATGACATAATCCAACAGCTAAACACACATATACACAAAACCTCCCCTCATCATTGTGTGTCGCAGGAAAGAGTGATGGAGGGCTATGGGAGTAAAATAACTGCCTTAGGACTCTCTGTTGCTCTAAAATCCTTTCGTTAAAGAGCACTGGGTACCACGGGTCGGACCAGGAAGAATTTCATCAAGGCCCCGACTAACGTTCTGAGTGGGCTGCTTAACGTCATGAATGCCGCTCTGAACACGGGCTACTTACCCAATCAGTGGAAAGTGGCCAAGATGATTTAATTCCTAAATCGGGAAAGCCCCCGGACTGCCCTGCTAGCTTTCGGCCGATATCTCTACTAGATTTTGCTAGCAAAGTCTTCGAGAAGATATTAGCAAATAGGGTCAACTCTTTTCTCGGTGAAGCCAACTTGCATAACGAGCAACAACACGGCTTCAGAAAGAAAAGAGGGACTGACACGGCACTAGCCGTTATCACGAAAAAACCTTGCAAAGATCAAGGCAGACAAAAGGCATGCCGACCTGGTACTCGGGGATGTCAAAAACGCTTTTGATAAGGTTTGGGAGAGAGGACTACAATTTAAGATCCTTCAAGTAGGCTTTAACCCCATTCTTAAGAGGATTTTGTGTGACTACATAATGGAGAGGAGAACATACATACAAATCAGAAAAGATAAAGGACCAAAATTGGAACTCGAAGTAGAGGTCCCTCAAGGGGGCTGTCTCAGTCTCCTTTTATACAACATGTATACACGGGACCTACCACAACCACTCTCCGAGGGTTCGGTATACGTTCAGTTCGCTGACGATATATCGCAAATTTGTACCGCCGCTTATGTTCACAGGGAATTAATAGCGAGAAACACAGCTAGGGAGATAGCTAACATCAAATCCTGCGAAAGGAGATGGAAGATATCAACCAATGCCCCAAAATTCAAAATAATTCCCATGTTTCGCAAGACCTTCAACGATATACGGGTAAAAGGGGAGAGAATTCCCTACTGCCTAGAAGTGACGGTTCTGGGGCTCAAAATCACCACAGGAGGCTACAAGAGTTATATTGAACGAACAGTCGCGAATGGCAAGAGAGATTTGAGGGATTTTTATAAGTTCCGTGACCTAAATCGCTCAAATAAACTCAAGATATTCAATGCGTGCATTCGCTCGAGACATTTGTACCCCCTGGTGCCGTTGAACGCAAGCGCCAAGACCCACATTGCGAAACTACAAGTCATCCAGAACAAAGCGATGCTCCTCATTACAAACACCCGAAGAAGAGAACATAAACGACAGAGGGAGCTCCACGACTCGGTTGGATTATCTTCGATAAACGTGGCTCTCCACGAGAGAGCTAAGAGGATATGGCAAGCCATTGGCGCCCGCTTGACCCCTGAATTCTCCCGTACACACTTAGAAATCGAAGTAGACCGACAAGTAAGACCATTCAAGAGTAGTAAATTACAGTCTGACGGTGACGTGACTCCGAAATACACGTAACAAAACAGACAAAAAACAGAAAACAACCAATGTAATGCGCAGGTTCCTTTTGCAAAATAAATCCCCAAATAAACAAGAAAAATTTGGCAAAACTTAAACTAAAATCCAAATTCAGTATTTCAATTCAATTTAAATTCACTTATATTAAAAGGATAATAAACTTTTTCGAAAACCACAGCGGGAATACAAACCCCGCCAAAAATAAAGGCTTGAATGCCTAAAGATCATCAAGATCGAAAATAATAATTATAATTAAATTAACTATGTTAATTTAATTAAATAAACTATAAATTTCCCGTTTATTAAATAAAAAAGCAAAAAAAAAAACAAACAAAAACTAATACAAAACCAACAGAGTTACCCTTTCATCAGGGACCTTTTTATTCTGTCTCCCACACATCATCTTTTCAATCAATTCACCCTTTAACCACTTTACTCTCCTACTATTTTCTCTCTAACTATACCTAAATTTCACCACTTATTACGAGGGGCGGTCAATAAGTTTTGCAATTCGAATATAAGGAAACGAGATATGAGGAAAAGTGTTTTATTATTTTTCAATATAACTACCCTCGACTTCAATGCACTTGCGCCACATGTCCCTGAGGCTTCGAATTCCCGACTGCTCTTCCATCCACTCCTGGACGGCGAGCTGTACATCTTCATCGTCCCCAAACCAGCGTCCACGCAGTGCAGCCTTGAGCTGGTGGAATAAAAAGTAGTCGCTAGGGGCCAGATCTGGACTGTAGGGGAGATAGTTGAGCTCCTCGAATCCGCACTCGCGCAGGGCAGCTTGTGCAACTCTGGCCTTGTGGACTTTGACGACTTTGAAGTCGATCATGGGGCGTGAGGTTTCTAGGGACCCAACGGGCAGAGACCTTGGTCATGGCCAAATTGTCGTGGATGATGTTGATAACACTTCCATGTGATATTCCAAGTTCTCGCTCGATTTCTTCGACCTTCACCCGTTGATTTTTGAGGATCATCCTCTCCACACGGGCCACATTGTTCTCGTTGGTCACGTCTGACGGGCGTCCCGGACGGGGGTCATCTTCAAGGAACTCACGACCATAGTGAAACTCCCTATTTCAGCGAGCAATGGTTGCATAGGAAGGGGCAGTGTCGGTGTACACTGCAATCATGCGTTCATGGATCTCTTTTGCATTCTTGCCTTCCTGGGTCAAAAATTTGATCACTGCGCGGTGCTCAACCTTCTCCATTGTTGAAAAATTTGTGACTGACGATCTGCGATTAGCTACTGCTTTTTAAATAGACAAGGCAGGAGCTTGCGGCTGCAGGTCCTGACTTGTCATAAGTTGTCCTAACACCCCCACAAACAGCCATCCCCTTCCTCTATTTTGCCCTACCGATTCGCAAAACCTATTGACCGCCCCTCGCATGTCCAATGTCCAATCTAACCTGCCAAGGGACGGGTAGAAAAATTGGACAAATTCATCTAACTCAAAAAACGTTTTTCGCCGATAAAGCAACGCGCCTTTAAACGTGAATTGTTTATTCACGTTTCCCTACGGGGAACCGAAGAGGAAGAAATTTATTGAGCACTGATTAATCGACGAATGTCGGGCTAATTCGCCCTTGCATCCATCCCCCCCCACGTCCCAACTATGCCGTTCGTATGATAGGCATTATTAGGGGCACCTAGGAAAGCAGGTTTACGGACTAGCCCACTATAGAACTTGGCGTCAGTGGTAACCCGGTTACGAGGCGATGCTGAAAGCTTTGGAGAACAGTTTGCTCTAGTCCCTGAGGGTAGTTTCCGGCCAAGACCACAGGGGAACACGTAACTGTCCCTGTGTAAGTTGGAAGCAGCATCGATAACCAAACTCTAGACGGGGCGGCACTCCCCGGATGGTGGTAGTTGATTCAATCATCACCCATCATTAAGTCCGCTAAATATCACCCGTCTGATGGGCCTTCCGGGATTCACCCACCATCATTTCATCCCTCCATCCGGCAGTTCACGTTCATGGAAGCTTGCTTGCAACGGTGGGGGGGCTGCCCCCCTCAAGGGCTCTAATAGAAAAAGGAATCTTTTTTACCATTGGGACAAGCAGAAAAATATAAGAGTTGGCAAGCAACCCAAAAACCACGAAAAAGGAGCGACCCTTCGGGGCCCGTACAGAAAAGATGGCCCAAGCTCGGACCCCTCGGGTCCTGTTGCGCACCATAAGCGGGCACAACAGACCAACCAAGGAGAAAGTCTTCGAGGCCGTATATGGGAAACTTAAGATAGCCATAATAAGGCTACTGGAGATCCCCGTGGGTTACGTCGCTGTCTGTGAAACAGAAAAGGACGTAGAAGCGATACCAAAGGAGGCTGCGGTCGAGGTCCTTTGTGAGCTTGGCCTGCAACCAGCAATTCCACCGCAGATCCAATCGCATAGGATCGTGATATGCAAGAAACTAGAACCCTGGATAGGAGAGCATTCCCGTGAAGAAATAAGGGATGAGATAATGAAGAACCACTCATGGGCGAAAGTCACGTAGGTTGTAACATTCCGAAACAAAAGAGAAACTTCCATGACTAGAAAAGCGAAGGAGTCTGGGCTCCTGCTTTTCAACGCCAGGATCAGCGGGGAGCAGATTGAGAGGAAGGAATTCCACTCAATCCAGTTCTGCTTCCGCTGCTACAAAATAGAGGCCCACACCACCCGCAAATGCCAGGCGCTTGAGGAACTATGCTCCAGATGCAGCGAACCCGGCAATCCCTGGAAAAGCTGCCAGAGCCCTCGCGAAAAGTGTATCAAATGTGGACAGGGACATCGGACAATGGCTATGGTCTGTCCCATGAAAAAGGACCTGATTAGGAAGAAGCAGCAACAGAGCTAAGAAGAAGCGACCAGAAAAGCAAACACTACATACGCTCAAGTCGCAAAAGCAGCTTATTCGGAGGCTACAATAAAAAAAACATACCTAAAAATACAAAATGAGGAGTCGACCAGAATTCTGACATGCATCCTGTACGCCCATATCATAAATCTAACACAGCCTGGGTGTTTTGCGAAGGAGTTGAACTAGAAGCTAGCCAAAAATGGCTTGAACCAGATGTGGTCCCCGGACGACCCCCCATCAGGGGATGTCCTACAACTGCAAATGGTTCCTAAGACAACTTAAGAGGTAGAGGAACAAGAAGAGAGGTCCAAAGAAAAGCACAAAATGCTGGACCCTAGAATTGAAGCCAAAAAAGAAAGGGAGGCTGCTGCCAGATCTTCGGATAACACCAAAATTAATAAAGAAATCTTGGACGACTCGAAAACTACGGATTCCTCGGACGCAGAGGCCGCGCCAAAAGCTAGGAAAACGGAAAGAATAAACGGGTGACCAAAAGATCTCTCAGATGAGCTAAATCTCACAATATACGCATCGGAGCAGTTCACCTTCCCAAAAGACAAGGATACCAACAAGATCCTAGTAGGAATCCGAAAGAGATATTACAAGTGGGATTACGATGCACAGTGCGAAGAAGAGGCAATCGAGGAGGCCCTCTTCAACAACAACATCACCCTCTACATGGAGACACTGGAAGAACTAACCACGACGGAATTCAAAAAGAAAAGGAACAGGAAATAGCGTTCCATCCCCAGAAAACACTAGGAGTCAGTAAAAGAGAATAGAAAAACCCGAAAAACAGGTTGAAAATTGTAACACTCAACATAAATGGATGGGAGGGAAAAGCAACGGCGTATGGAAACACATTCCGTGTGCTAGACCCCGACATCATATTGATTTCAGAGCACGGTATCGATACAACATCTTACCAAATAAAGATCCTGGGCTACAGAGTAGTTACAAAGAACCATTCTCAAGAGAGGTTTGACGGCGCCGCGGTTGCAATCAAAAAAGAATCTCTCGTTCAGGCTATGGTAACACGAATAACAGAGGCCATAACTTGGAAATGATTATGCGACGCAAAAACATTCAGAGGATAGGACCGGAATTCCCGACCTATATCACCTCTCGGGCAGCAACAAAGCCCGACATAATCATGACAAGTGACGACTTCCCATTCAAATACTATAGCGAGCCAGAAGTAGAAATGCCCAGCGAACATATATCGATCTTAAACACCATATCACTCCCTCTGATCCAGATTCCGGTCCCTCTCTGCAAAAGCTACGCCTTGGCCGACTGGGAACGCTACGGAGAAATCCTAGGCGTATTCGAACCAGCTGACCTAAGCGAGGCTACTTTCGAGGAGATTTACGGGAAGCTGGAAAGGATAACAGCCCTCATCATCGAGGCTGACCACGAGTGTGTACCCATGATAGAGTACAAGACTCCTCCACAACCTCGTTGGACCGAGGAGATGAAAGAGATCGCTAGGGAGAACAGGGAAGTGTATGAACAGATAAGAAGAGAGGATACAAATTGGGAGCGAAGCTCGCTGCTGCGTCGTCTACGCGATGAGCTAAAGCTGGCTATTAACCAACAGCAGGCTGAGATCTGGAACAGCCTAATAGCCAGGATGGACAGGGAGGTGGCCTCCGATAAATTCTGGCGCCTAGTGAAGAAACTAAAAGGCCTACCAGTAGAGGAAAAACCCGCATTAAGGAGGGCGAGGACTACTTGGAGGATTCGGCGGGCCTGGAGGAAAGATTCCGCACGTTATGGAAGGAAATCTTCTTAATAACACCATAGGACGATGCGGAATTCGACCAGGAATTCGAAGACCATCTGATTGAAGAACTCAACCAGATCATACATCAAACTCACCCACGAGCCTACGTTGACGAAGGGAGGGAAATGGCGGACCATGGCCGACCAATAACAACGGAAGAGGTCATGAAAGTCATAGAAACCTTTAAACGAAAGGCGCCAGGCTGGATGGGCATCACTAAGAACAATCTGGTGCATGCCCGCCGGAAGATCAGTTAGGGAATCACTAACATCTTCAACGCTTGCCTGAATACGGGCTACTTCCCCGATGGGTTAAAAATGGCTGAAATCATTTTTATCCCTAAAGGGAACAAGCCCCCCGATCAACTGGTGGACTACAGGCCAATATCCCTCCTTGAGTTTGTATTCAAAGTCTATGAGAAGCTTCTAGCCAACAGGCTACAAGATCAGCTGACCGATCGGGAAGCTCACAACTCTCAGCAGCACGGGTTTGACAGGAGGAGGAGGACTTGCAGAGCCCTTTCCCTCCTAACCGAAAAGCTAGCCCGCTGTAAAGCTCAAGGGAAGTACGTAGACGTGGTGTTGCGAGATGTACAGAAGGCCTTCGATAAGGTTTGGCTAAGAGGTATACAATTCAAGATCTTAGGCCCCTAGCTAAACCCTATCCTGGAAAGGGTCCTCTGTGGTTACATCATGGAGAGAAATGCTCAAATTTTGATCGAGCGCAACAGAGGACCCAAATTCGAACTAGCGGCGGAGGTTCCACAAGGTAGCTGTCTGAGTCCGCTGTTGTACCTTGTGTCCACGTTGGACTTACCTGCTCCAGTCGGGGAGGATGAGATGTATCTGCAGTTTGCAGATGACATCACTCAAATTATCCCTAGTTCCTATAGGAACGCTGGAGTTCAAGCAAGGGAGACAGCTGCCGAAATCGATAACGTCAACCGATTCGAGAGAAAGTGGAAAATTAAAACCAACCGCCGAAAGTTTCAGATTCTCCCAATAAACTGCCGGAAAAAAGACGACGTCATCGTCAGCGACGAGTTTTACCCGTACTCTTACGAGGATAAAGTCCTGGGTCTGCGCATCACCTCAACGGGGTATAAGGCGCACATCAACAGCCGAATCTCCCTAGCCAAAAGAGAGCTTGGAAAAATATACAGGTTCAGAAACCTCAGCGCCAAGAACATCAAAAAGCTGTATAATATCCTGGTGAGACCAATACTGGTGTACCCTGCAGTGGTGATGCAGCAGCTAGTTCAATCTCTCTCAGATTTATGCAGAGAGTCCAGAACAAGGCTACCCTGTTTATAGCTGGCGCGAGCAAAATGGACTATATTCGGCAGACGGAACTGCACGCAAGAGCAGGACTCGAGCCACTGAATATAGTCCTCCAGAGGCTAGGGAGAAAGACCTGGGGAGAAGTCGAAAACGAAATCCTCCCCCAGATAGAAGCTGACCTTGAAATACCGCAGCAAGCAATTAGACGAGCTACAATGAGAGCCCTATTCCCTAGTGGAAGACTGTGCTTCCGGGAAAATCAAGTAGCCTTATACAGATAAAGAAAATTATAATACCCTACCGTACGCACGAAAAGGACTACACAAATATGACTCCACAAAAAGACTCCACGATGTTGACTTCGCAAATGAACATATAAAAAGAGGCGAAATGCCCAACTAATAATAATAAAAAGACAAACCAAAAGAGGCGAAGTACCCAAATGTAAATAAGACAACAATAATCAATAAATAGATCAAAAGAGGCGAAGTGCCCAAATACTAGACAATTATTAATAAATAAAAAGAGGCGTAGTGCCCAACACAAACGTAACAAAATAAATAAAATAATCAAAACAAAATGGGGCGTAATGCCCACAAAAGGCGAAATTAAACAAAAATGAAACAAAAGGAAAATAAAAGCAAAGCTAAAGAGTTAGCAAAACTATAATTGAAAGGCTTAGATGCCTAACGACGGAGGAATTAGATTTATATAGAGAATTTTATTTATATATATATATATATATATATATATATATATATATATATATATATATATATATATATATATATATATATTTATAATCAAAGAACAAAGATAACAATAACTAAAAAATCAAACAAAAGCAAGAGTAGTTAACTACAAAAATGTCCGCCTAGACACCAACGTAAGTGGAGGATCAAGAGAGAAGCAGAAAAAATTATGATGCCTGGGATGCCCTCTGCACCAGGGCAAATACAAATTTTCTTCATAACTATCAACAACTACTACACATTTTTACCACTTATTACACCAATCAATCAATCAACCTGGCATGGAGAGACTGCTCTGGTTGCCTTAGCAAGTCTGCTTCACCACTATGACAAATCCTTATTCAGGAATTTTTGCAAAAGTGAATTTTCTGCGAAAGCAAAAGTGAAAGTGTGACTCGTTTTGAGTAGTGATAATAAAAACTGAGTGAAGCGAAAAAGCTCAATACGTTCGAAAAGTGGACCACTGGCCTTCTTCGATTAAAAAAGGTGAAGGACGAATCTTCAGTTCTGGAGAAAAGGACTGAAGCCTCAATGGGCCCACTCGCAAGCCGGAAGCAAAGAGAAATATTAAGGTAAAGTTTTTATTAAAGTACTTGGGCATTGGCCCTTAGTTCTCTCTCCCCCCCACCTTTTCTTATATTTTTCGAATCGTCTCTCAGAGTATACATATTTATTAAAATTCATAATCTAACTTACGATAGGATGCAGGAAAAATTAGGAAGACTCTCCGCATTACTCTTCGGATCCTCTCGGAGGGCCCGAAACCAGACAGAGGGAAAGCTTTTGAACAAATTTACGGTAAATTTCGAATTGAACTAATCAGACTCATCGACATACAAAATGGATACTCTGCTATTTGTGTGAGGGAGGCCAACTGTGAAGCCTTGACCTCAAGCAAAGCAGTTGAATACCTCAAGACAATCAACCTGAAACCCCGCACACCGCCACAAATTAAAAGACACCTTAGTGTTATCTGCAGGCGCCTCAACTCCTGGGTCGGGAGCCACTCGGCAGAAGACATTAAGGATGATATGGAAAGGAATCACCCTTGGGCAAAAGTAGCGGAGGTAATTAAATTCAAAACCTACACGCACGTTTTTAAGGTTGTTTTTGAAGACACGGCAATGGCTCAAAAGGCTAAATATAATGGTTTGCTTCTTTTTGACGTAAGAGTCTGTCCAGAGCAGATTGAACGTGAAGAATTTGTCGACTTGCAAATGTGCTTTCGGTGCTACAAGTACGGCAAACACACCACTTCAAGCTCCCCTGAGAAAGACATTATTTTATGCTCGATATGTGCGGGCGCGACCATTTCTGGCGCGACTGTAAGAGTACCTCTCCAAAATGCCTAAACTGTGAAGG
Source organism: Ceratothoa steindachneri (assembly GCA_963969495.1). Lineage (NCBI taxonomy): Eukaryota > Metazoa > Arthropoda > Malacostraca > Isopoda > Cymothoidae > Ceratothoa > Ceratothoa steindachneri. Next base: position 117,713,279 of record OZ018332.1, read on the forward strand.
CCCCTATTGGACTATGTCCATGGCATGCCAGATCAGGAAACAAGAAATCCAAAAGCAAACCCAGTTACAACGTGAAACGGAGGAAAAGAAGGCCAATTCCACTTATGCAAAAGGAGCCAAAGCGGCGATTGCCGAGAAGAACAACCAAAAGACTTCCCTTCACATTGAAAATGAACACTCTACGAAAATTATGTGCTGCATTTATTATGCACACATAGCCAACATCACACGCCCAGGTACTTTTGCCACCGAGGTCAACCGCATACCCGTAAAGAACTGCCTGTAGTAGATGTGGTTCCCGGACAACCCTCCTCCAGAGGAGGTTATGCGAATAAGCGTAGCCCCTCAGTGCCATGAAACGTGCCAAAAGGTACCCGCACCGAAAAACACAGCCAGCACACGCGATCCACGTCTGAACAAACTCAAACCAACAACACAAACAGCAAAACAAGCGCCACTTACACTCCAAAAAGATACTACCGTTACAACAAAAACACAAACCCAGACACCAAGCAAGGAAGCAGTGTGACCAAAAGAGACCAGGTCTTCACGGTCGAGAAAAACTTCAAAACTCGTGGCCCAAGGTCAACCTCCTCATCACGAGGCAGGGAACACTAACTAAAATATCATACGAGAGGTTTTAATCCCAAGCTATATGCTCCCGATTCGGCGCCCTTCCCAACCAAAATCGATTCCCGCGAAGTATCGGAGGGTCTTAGGACCGGATGATACAAGTGAGAATGCTCAGATGAGGTTTCGGAGCGGCAGGTTGAGGAGGCTCTCGCCCTAAATATGATTAAATTGACCACTGACTGCTTCCACACGATTACGGACACAGAATAGCGAAAAAACGAAACGTAGGGAGCGCATCCCGCCAAGTACACCTCGTGGGGCTAAAGTAGATCGCCAATAAGCGTCTACTTTAATTCCACACACAAAAAAACCCAACATTACACAAAATGACTAACAGACTTACGATTATACAAATGAATGTCGATGGGTGGGACGGTAAAGGTTCCATCTATGGCAATATTATGCGACAAAGTGCCCCTGACATTATACTTATCTCCGAACACGGACTGACCGCGCAAAACCAATTAAAAATATTTCAATACGACGTCATTAGCAATAATCATAGCCAGGAACGGTATGACGGCTGCGCAATAGCTGTCAAAAAGGGACTAAAATACAGAAAACTACCCGACTTAGATGAATCATACCTTGCCATTGAGGTAGGCACTACCCTGGGGAGGCTGGTCACGGCTACGGGGTACCAACCCCCAAGACGCGGCTATGTGCCCATGCACAACCTTTTGCAGATCTTCAGCCATAAGAAAAATATAATTTTTGCTGGAGATCTGAATGCAAGGTGTGCAGCGGCAGGGTATACCTCCTACAACAATACGTGACAAGGATCTGACCAGAATTCCCGACCTACATAATGGGAAGAGCAGCAACGAAACCTGATATAGTCCTATCTAGTATAAGGTTTCCATACAACTACTAAATTGAACCGGGCCTCATCATTCCGAGTGACCACCGGGCTTTCAAAATTACAGTAAGAGTAAATCCCATTTAAATATCAATCCCAGAACGCAAAAGCTATAAGCAGGCGAACTGGAAAAGCTACAGAAATTACCTTATATGTACCTGTCCAATGTAGTAGCGCTGATAGGCCTTAACCACAATGCCCACAGAAGAATAAGACAAATTAAAGACGAACTCCAGACACTAAGTACGGACCAACAAATACTTATATGGGACAGGCTGGTTGAAAGACTCGACATAGAAAGAGACTCACACACATTCTGGCAGACATTTAAGCGTTTAAAAGGAAGAACTCCACAAATAAAAATTACACTCATAAACGACGGTAAAGAAATCGACGAGACTGAGGAGATTGAGGAAATGTTTGGGATTTTCTGGTCCTTAATCTTCAAAATTACCCCCGAAGAAAATGACAATTACGACCTCGAATTCGAGATTGACATAATCCAACAGCTAAACACACAAATACACAAAACCTCTCCTCATGATTGTGTGTCGCAGGAAAGAGCGATGGAGGGCTATGGTAGTAAAATAACTGCCTTAGAACTCTCCGTTGCTCTAAAATCCTTTCGTCAAAGAGCACCGGGTACCACGGGGCTGACGAGGGAGAATTTCATCAAGGCCCCGCCTAACGTTTGAAGTGGGCTACTTAACATCATGAACGCCGCTCTGAACACGGGCTACTTCCCCGATCACTGGAAAGTGGCCAAGATGATTATCATCCCAAAATTGGGAAAGCCCCCAGACTGCCCTGCCAGCTTTCGGCCGATATCTTTCCTAGAATTTGCTGGTAAAGTCTTTGAAAAGATATTGGCTAATAGAGTCGACTCTTTTCTCGACGAAGCCAACTTGCATAACGAGCAGCAACACGGCTTCAGAAGGAAAAGAGAGACTGATAAGGCACTAGCCGTTATCACCGGAAAAGCTTGCCAAGATCAAGGCAGACAAAAGGCATGCCGACCTGGTGCTCCGCGATGCCAAAAAAGCTTTTGATAAGGTTTGGAAGAGAGGATCACAATTTAAGATCCTTCAAGTAGGCTTTAACCCCATTCTTAAGAGGATTTTGTGTGACTACATAATGGAGAGGAGAACATACATACAAATCAGAAAAGATAAAGGACCAAAATTGGAACTCAAAGTAGAGGTCCCTCAAGGGGGCTGTCTCAGTCCCCTTTTATACAACATGTATACACGTGACCTACCACAACCACTCTCCGAGGGTTCGGTATACGTTCAGTTCGCTGACGATATATCGCAAATTTGTACCGCCGCTTATGTTCACAGGGAATTTATGGCGAGAAATACGGCTAGGGAGATTTCCAACAGCAACTCTTTCGAGAGGAGATGAAAGATATCAACCAATGCCCCTAAATTCAAAATAACTGCCATGTTTCGCAAGACCTTCAATGACATACGGGTAGAAGGGGAGTGAATCCCCTACTGCCTGGAAGGGACGGTTTTTGCGGCTCAAAATCACCACAGGAGGCTACAAGAGTCATATCGAACGATCAGTCGCGAATAGCAATAGAGATTTGGGGGATTTTTATAAGTTCCGTGACCTAAATCGCTCAAATAAACTCAAGAATTTCAATGCGTGCATTCGCTCGAGACTCTTGTACCCCCCGGTGCCGTTGAACGCGAGTGCCAAGACCCACATTGCGAAACTACAAATTATCCAGAATAAGCGGGTTTTCTTATTACAAACACCTGAAGAAGAGAACATAAACTACAGAGGGAGCTCCACGACTCGGTTGGATTATCTCCGATCAACGTGATGCTCCACGAGAGAGCCAAGGGAAAATGGCAAGCCATTGGCGCCCACTTGACCCCTGAATTCTCTCGTACACACCTAGACATCGAGGTCGACCTACAAATAAGACCATTTAAAAGCAGCAAAATACAGTCTGACGGTGACATGACTCCCAAATACACATGACAAAATCGACAATAGACAGGAAATGACTGGTGTAATGCGCAAGTTTTTTCTTTAGTGAAAATTAATTTCAAAATAATTTCAAATTCAAACTTTGCTAAAAATTTAAACTCAAATAAAACTATAATAAAATTTGTTCAAATACCCACAGCGGGAATAAAAAACCCCGTTTCAAATAAAGGCTTGAATGCCAAAAGATCATTAAGTTTGAAAAAAAAACTAAAAATAAAATTAAATCAAATAGATTAATTTAATTAAATAAACTATAAATTTATAGTTTATTAAAAAAAAACAAAAAAAAACTAACAAAATTCTGTCTCCCAAACATCATCTATTTTTTAAATTCACCCTTTTAACCACTTTCCTCTCTTACTATCTTTCTCTCTAACTCTACTTAAATTCCACCACTTTTTTATGTCCAATGTCCAGCCTGGCAACGAAAGAAATCTCCAAGCTTAACAGGTTTAGGGATCTTAGCTCTGCTAACATCAGGAAAATATATCTGATGTATTTCCGGGCTAAGCTGATCTCCTCCGCAGTGGTCTCCCATGTGGCAAACAAAACCTCGATGAAAAGGCTTCAACGTGTCCAGAACACTGCCTCTCTGCTAATCAATAAAGTAAGAAGGCATAATCATCTTAGGCAAAGCGATTTGCACAAGAGGAAACGTTTGGAGCCCATCAATGTCGTCACCCAGAAACTGGGCAAAAATATCTGGTCCACTCTAACGAATGGTGTCATTCCAGAACTGCAGGGAACAAGAGGCAGGCTTAATATACCTGTAATGCTACGGGCGAAAGTCTCACACCGAAGCCGATTCCGAGCACAAAACTATGTACTCAAGAAGCAATTATACCACTATACACATAGAAATAACACAACACAACATATTAAAAACAATGCAGAAAAAACACAAAAATGAGAACAACAAATAATACAACTATCACTAAACAAGCATTACAAGGGAAATTGTCGGCAAACAAAGCTATGAAAGGCTTGAATGCTATATATTATTTCCACCAAAAATCAGAACAACAAATCACAAGTAAAAAAAAATAAGAAGAACATTAAAAAACACACTAAGGAACATAAACAGAAGATAAAAAGCATGAACCAAAAACACTAATAAAGGCAAAATGAACGGAAATAAAAATAAAGCGATGTCCTCCCTACTAGGGCAAAATACCCCCTCCCCATCTTTAATTTTCACCTACTATATCTTCCACTATCCCATCTTCTACAAAAGTCTGAGTATATCATCATCTGTGTGATTAGAGTAGATAAGAAATGCCTCAATTGTGGCGGCCCACACAGAGCAATGACAATGACCTGTCCAGTAAAAAAGGAACAAATACAAAAAGCAAAGGACAAAGGCAGAAAAAGGAAGAAATTAAGGCTAACCCCACCTACGCGAAGGTTGCCAAGGCAACGGTCGCAGAGAGTAGTGTTGCTTCTGCACCTACGTACCTGCAAATAGAGAATGAAAAATCAACAAAAATAATGTGTTGCATATATTATACACACATTGCTAACCTGACCAAGCCTGGCACCTTCGCAAAGGAACTGAACACCATGCTCGTGAATAACGGCATGGAAAAAATGGGGTTTCGTGAAAACCCTCCCTCAAACGAGGTTCTGCGAGTGAACCTCCAACCGCAGACCGAGAAGAGCGGCCAAAAAGCTACGGACACGAGTAATGCCCTTTCACGGGATCCTCGAGTGCAAGCTATGGCTGCCCGGCAGAAGTCACAAAACTCATTCACACACCCAACTACCCAAACAAATGCACAAGTCGAGCGGAAGGAAGCTGCTGCTGTGAGGCCTAAGAAGGTGGAGCAGTCGCCCCGACCCCAAAAGGCCTCGCGGTCGCGTCGGCCGAGTAGATCCTCGTTTTCAAGGAATCGGGCTCCCAGGTACATGTACTACTCGAGGATGATAAACCTCAGAGTATATGCTGCCGAAGGGAACCAGTTTCCTGACGACGCAGGCCCAGAAGATATTGCCGATGGCCTTAGGGCCGGATAATTCAAATGGGACTACGAAGCTGACATACCTGAAGATCTGGTAAAGCAGGCTCTCTTCCGAGACCTTATCCACTTTTCTAACAATGCTTACGTTGTTCTCATGGACGCAGAGTTCCGTAAGAAGAGATCCGACAAGGGGAAGACTCCTCCGTCCTCTTCCCAAGGAGCTAGAGACGACCGAGAGTAGAACACTCCTCGCCATAAACACCTACGCTAGATTGCGAGCGTAGTATCCAAGCTAGCCTAAAATTAAAAAGACCTTACTTGAACGGTAACAACAACCCAAACATGAAAAACCTACCGATTATGACAACCTATTTTTACAACTTTTCACCGAAATTGACTTTCCGTAGTAATGAGTTCTATTGGGTATTACAAAGGCTTGAATGTCAAATAATTTCCAACAACCACAAACAACTCAACACATGATCAACATTGCCAGAGCTACCCTTTCACAAGAGACCTACTCGTATTTATTCTATCTCATACACATCATCTATTCGTTAAATTCACTTGATTTCACCACTTTCATCTTCTACTATTTTCTCTCTAACTCTCCTTAAATCTCACCACTTTTTATGTCCAATGTCCAATGGAGTAGATAAGAGTTAGTAGAGTAGAATAAGTAGGTTTGTCGTGTTCACCACGTCTGGTCGTGGCAAAGGAGGAAAAGTTAGGTAAAAACTGAAGACGCCCTTGCCAGACATTCTCTTTCGGAAGGAAAAGGAGAAATTATCTGGAAGAATAGTAAACAAATACCAGAAATAAAGAGGAACATCGTTACGAGAAGGGGGCCACCCGCTATGGATGTCAAACGGATCCCCCTCTGTACCATCAGTGGTGCAACCTATACCTGAGTAAGGGCACGATCTAACATCCGCAAGTAATAGGAAAAAATAAATTCTATGATGACATTTTGACTATTTAGAATACAAATAAAGCCCATTTTACATCCTGATGTGAGTTCTCACTGCAAAAGTTGGTTAAGGAAATGAACCGTGCACGGGAAAATTTCTCATTGCGTGAACGTAGTAAAAATGGAGATGTTGATAATACATTTGCTCAAGACTTTAAAATAGCAAACACTAAGCTCAGAAAGAAGAAATAGCAAAATTTACTTTGAGAAAATCGAACTTTGGAACGCTCATTGAAAATGATTGAATCACGATTGACAAAAACAATACTTTCAATAATTATCAATTATTGGTACCCTCGTGGTGACTAGGGCGTCCCTTAGAGTGCTACAAGAAGCGTGCGATGCTAGTTATTGCTTTCCACAAACCCGCAATCTGTAATATTTTCCAATTGGCAATTAATAGTTTAAGATCGCAAAAATGCTATAAACAAATAGGATCTCTTCTAGATCCCACTCTCGGTATTTTTGTTGAAGAAAGATGACTGTCTTAGATTTATTTAGGTTAGGTTGGATAGTCCTTCATTATATTAAACTAATCTTGACTATTTTAACCTACCAAACTTAGCCAATTTTTTTTAAATTAAACTGCAATGACACGGTATGGAATCCGGTTAAAATAACGATGGTTTAACTCCTTGACACTGCAGCAAGCACGCCTGGAGAACGCTCAGCATGCACTCCAAGCAGGTGGTTGTATCCATTAATACTATTAAATTGGTCTATTGGATATGGCCACTTTCTTGCTGAGGATACAGTTTCGCGAAAATAATCCGACTTGAAACAAGGTCTGCTGACCAAAGTCGCGTGATCTTACTTATTCTGATTTATGACCTTACGACATTCAAAACTTGCAATAATTCTCGGACTAACCTTGAGAGGACATTGGCAAATATATCATTCTAAAGAAAATGTAAAACAAATAAGGGTTTCAAATTTCGCTAGAATCGGCTGAATAGTTATGATGTTATTGCAAAAACAATATAATTCCACAGCTAACCTTGGGAGGACTTTAACAATTATATCATTCGTAAGAGAATGTAAAACAACATAAGGGTTTCAAATTTCGTTAGAATCGACCTAATAGTTACAATGTTGTTACCCCTAAAAAACAAAAAAAAACAAAACGGAGTCCGACGGACAGACCGCCTGAAACTTCCAGGGGAGGGGAATTTATAACAGATCCAACAACTGTTCTCAAGTAATAACATCATCTACAACAACAGTTGATCATCAATATTCTATATATCTTTTAGAAAATTACAAATTGAAATTGCAATCAACCGAAGAAAGAAATTACAAGTCACTATGTGCCTACCTCAGACCTGCTTAAAAATCACCGAAAAACGTAAATCAACTAGACTGCCTCTTTACCTAGTGACTTAAGCAAGGTAAAATTCCATACCACCCTCCCAATGCTATATAAATCCTGCTACATAAGAATTAGGTCAACTAAATCCTTCAAGTTTCTGAGAAACCAATTTTTTCTTATTTATATTTAAACGCTTCAAGAGACTACAAAGCTAAGTAGATGAGTACCACTCGAGGGAACACGCTTGTATCAGAAAAAAGATTCTTAACTATTAACCAGTTTATAGCGAAAACCTGAGAGCCCACGAAAGAAAAATGGGCAAAATATGGATATCGTGATAGATGACAGGTACCACATCTACCAGAATTTTCTATTTCTAAATAAAAATATAACCAACGAGGGCATCCTTGCTATAAAGTTTTCACTATTTTCGTAAAGAAGGTGGTCAAGATGAGGAGAATGAAAAAGTATGGAGTACTAGAGTCTGGGAGAGCCGCAATTAACTCTACAGAACTAACTTAAACTCCGAAATAAGGCAGAATTCCTTTGAGTATTTGGGTTGAGAAGACACACATCAATCAGAGTTCGGTTGACTCCTTATTCGTCCATGCTACACCTTACCTCCTATCATGCTCAATCACATGAGATTCACACATGATATTGGGGTCATAAAGGACCTCTTAGAAGAAATTCCCAAACTGCATCGAGAGCTGACATTGAAATAAAAATCATTGGTCTGAAATCAACAAAAAAATTGAATTCGCATATCCAGCAGCCTTTTCCTTCTGGTTTCTTGTTTGTTACGACCTTTCCCACAAGTTCCCATTAACCCATCAACCATATTAACTTTGCATAGCACAATCATGTGTCAGTTAGGCCATACTCATATCTCTCACAGCTTTCACACAATTAATAAAACATCTATTAACACCTTTTTACTCACCAGTCTCATATTAGCTTTATTTTACATCCACGGCTACTTTTTTGCCCAACCTGTCTACTAAACAAGCTTTCTGCACATAATGAACTTCTTGGCAAAACTTAAATATCTCTCAGTACAGAAATCTATCACTCTCTCATTTTCACTCACTTCAGGTGACCTCAAAGTCTTTGTTATCTCATTTTTCACCCTACCACTTTTTCGTCTATTAATATACCCTAGAATCATCAACTCATACCCGTAATTCCATTAACTCCTCATCCCCAAATATTCTTGAAACTCCTTCCAATTTCACTTCTACCATACAAAGGTCCACACAGTACTTCCAGGCGCAGTTTCATCTTCGCAAATTTCCCATCCACCTACACAATTCTCAAGTTCACAAATACATTGCCATTTTATCATACCACTTCTCATCCAATACCACACTCACCCCTTCTTCACCCCTTAAACCACTAACCTGGTGGCGCTATACTTAAGCGAGTGAGGTACATTAGATCGTTTTGGGGCATGGAATTTGTAATCTTTTGATGCATTTTTCCTCAATGGGGGCCTAAAGTTTAACGTGGGTTCCTACTATGGGTCGTTACAGCGTGTGGTAGGTGCCGTGAAGTCGACCCAAATCTTGACTCTATCCGGCAACTAATCACGTCTGATGTATTTTAACTTCGCTCAACCCGAAAGTGGTATTGCCCGTTGGGTAGACTGTAGCCCTAATGAGACAAATAGCTTAACACAGAGAAGCGGCACAACGAATTCCGGGGATCAAACCCTCGCGAGGGACAGAATTTACGAATAATCTCGGATTAACAAGAAACCGCGTGAACCACAAGGGACACGAATAATCGCGATAGACCGCAATGGCAATGGAATTCACGAGTAACGTTATTCTTTTAAAAGTTGAAGTTAAAACACTTAAAGGCGTTTGGGCCAGAAAGATCTATAAAGAAAGAAGTGAAGGCAAAAGAAATAACCCATCTGTGGAAGAGAGATAGCCTCAGATCATCTTGCGGGAATCGAGGACGGAAAGACGTGCAGCTGTTAGCGGGCATTGGGGCATGGATGGCACGCAACTGAGGGCGATAGAGTTGTGAGGTCAAGCAATCTTACAGATATTACCTGCAGCGTTTTTGCCCATGCTGCTCCTAACACCCTTTTGACGCGTACATACAGAGGCAAAGGGTTAACTGCTATACTGCCCACCCTTTTACAAAAGTGAGGAACGTTATCCTTAAGCGTGATTAAGTCGGTGCTACTTTTCAGAGTACGTTAACGTTGAAGGTAAAGTATGAATGAAGGAAAATCACCCTGGTGAGTTTCTGCCATATTCTGGTCACTAAACATTAGGAGAAGCAGTGGCTTTAGGTGTAAGCGTTGATAACGGCAGATGACAAACCGCAGAAGTTTAGCAAGTCATAATTTGCCCGTGGGATGGAGGTCAGAAAATGAAGATAAACTAGTTTATTCAGACGTGCTAGAAAATTATAAAGGTGTGCGACAGACGGCAGAAGATAATTTCAGTCGAAACCTTCCTCACGAGGGTGTTATTGGGCGAGTGAGGGTCGTCGGGCGAGAGAGGGGTTTCTAGTCAAAGCAAGGAAAGTCTCTGCCCCTTCAGGTCTGTCGAGATAGACTAAGCATATCGAGGGGGCTGTCTTAAAAGCGTAGTAAAAGAAAGAGGGCATTGAAATGTATAATATTGACCTAGCATCCGATGATTCCTTGTTATCTCGATGCTTGTAATGAGTGGCAAGCGATAATGAGACTGGATGATATTCCCAATCAGGTATAGTATCGCCTCACCCCTGCAGATCGATTTTTGTGTTTTCCCAGTTCTCTGTAGCTTTCTTCGTAGTAGAATAATGAAACAAGCTTTTACAGAATGTTGATAAAGTCCTCGATCAGTTTTAAAATTTAATAATTCACGTTGTACAAATAAGAGAATAATTTATCAACAACTATATGAAACTTCATTTTTTTTTAAAGTTTCTTATATAATAATTTAATGTATGGAAATCTTTCCTTTCTTTTTTCTTATTTGCAGTTGCGCCGAATGCGGTTAACTCAAATGCAGTTAACCACTAAAATTACCTGCGTGCATTGGCTTGACGAGTTAAAATCAATAACAGCCGTGAGCAGAGCCTTAGCAATATCTTGTGCCACCCACCATCCCAAATCAAGATTGTCGGGCCTCCATAACAATATTCCTGCCATACAAATATTTTAGTCTATCATTAATGACAGAGTTGAAAGGGAAGAGATAAATAAGATAATTACAGAAAAAGTATATTCGAAAATTTTATATTTTCATTAATAAAAAATGGAGGGGGCGACAGTGGAGCCCCTTCAAGAACCAGGGCCCCCCAGGGTGGAGGGGGGGGGGGCGGTTGCTACGGCTCTGGCCGTAAGAACACGCTTAACTACTCATTATAAAAAAAGGATACATAAATTCAATAAGAGGATAGAAATTTGTAAAGAAACTGGATCGGTTATGAGAGGCCCACAAAATGTGAAGAGGAAGTGACTGAAATCGCAGAAGCTTTTGCGGGAGCCCCCCAAAAATAACAAGCAGGCATCCAGTGAGTTAAATATGCCGGTAATAAAACTGCATGAAATTCTGAAAAGCAAACTTCATAAAATTAAGCTGTTTTACAACTTACAGAAGGAAGATACCAGACGAGTTTAGATTTTTGCCATATGATAAATCAACAAGGTTTGCTGACCAAAAAGTCGCGTGCCCTCACTTATTCTGATTTATGACCACACCTAACATAATATAGCTAAACGTATCATATTATAGCCTAGCCTAGTATATCCTAGAAGAGTATAGATACCATACCCTATACTAGAATAACCTTGCATAACTTAGCCTATTATAGCCTTGGTTAGCTAGCCTATCGTAGCCGAACATAGTATTACCTAGCATACTCCTCCCTATCCTATTATACCTCAGCCTAACCTAGCATAGCATAGCATAGCCCTATCTAACCTAGTATAGCTTAGCATAGCCTAACATATAACCTAGCCTAGTATTAACTATCCTAGACAAGTATAGCCTATACTATCTTATTATACCTTAGTCAAGCATAGCTTAGTATTGTCTAGCCTAACATACTATATACTATCCTAGCATAGCATTTTATAGCCTAAATTAGTATAATATATCTTACCCATGTACATTATATCTTAGCATAGCTTAGCATAGTATAGCCTAGCATAGTATAGCCTACTCTAGGCTTGCCTAGCAGATTATAGCATATTATAGCCTAATCTAGTATAGCAGAGTGCCGGCCGAATAGTTATGATTTTATTGCCCCCAAAAATAATTCCCAGTTTAACCATGGGAAGACTTTGGCAATTATATCAGTCGAAAGAGAATGTAAAACAACATAAGGGTTTCAAATTTCGTTAGAATTGGCAGAATAGTTATGATGTTATTACAAAACAAACAAAAAGCAAAACGGGGACCGACCGACCGACTGATATAGTGAGATGTAGAATCGCTCGCGATCTGATTTGAACGCTACTCAGAATTGAGAAATCCTGTCCCTTTATTGACATGCTGAATTTTGCAGATGAAGCAACGCCCTCGTCTGCGTTAAACACAATCGCCACAAATGCCATATATGAGGAACTGAAAAAAACAAAAGAAGCTTGGACACATTTATAGAAGTAGAATTCCTTAAAAGTTAATGTGTTGTTTGACACCAGAAAGCTTCATATTATAGGTACTTTCTTTTTTGATAAACAAACACTAAGTGGCAAAATCTACCTGATAATGATGCAGAATTTCTTCATGCCAAAATTGCAATGTCTAAATTTATAAGACATTTTTTCCAAGGGATGGGGCACCCTAGAGTTATACTCTAAATGCCATATAGCTTTTAGATAACACATTTTGAAACAAATGTGTGGGCAGAGGTGAACTAATTCCTCGGCCAACATGTTCACAAGATCTATCCAAACTGGATATTTTTTTCTGTGGAGCAATATCAAAACAAATGTTTACTGATCAAAACTTGTTTTGTTGAGTAAACTCAAGGTCAGAATAACAAACACAATTCAAGCAATATCAATGCATCAATTATGAAATGCATTAAGAAAGTTTCAGAATCTGCTCGAAAAATGCCTTAGCAGTAATGGCGGTCATTTTAAAGATCGATAAGCAAGAAATACATCAAGAATCAAATTCTAAGGGTTTAGCTTTCATTTATTTTTTTCAAAATCATTCCATCATTTGTGTATCGTGAGTTAAAATTGTTTCCTTCCTCCTTACTTGGAACGATTGCTAAGCTTGTTTGAATACGGCTACATACTTATTAAACAGCCATTGTTTGTGATAGGTAGCTTCTAGTTTTGTCCTTATGAAAAATCGTCATGGCAGAAAACATACTTCAGCTGGCCATATGATTAGCAAAATGTATTAAGTTAAGTGAATGTTTAGTGAAGATTTCCTATTTAGAGATTGCTCCAGGGAAAATTCTGTACCGTCAAAGAAAAAAAAAGGGTGCAATTATGAGAAATCTGGATAGGAAAATTATAATAATCGATGAGAATCAATTCAAAATGTGTGTGCGCAACATGTATCAACCTCTGTACTATGGGTTGGATGTTTGAGTAGTTGTAGTATTATGACTTATTGATGTAAAAGTGAAGGTATAAAGGATCTTAAGGAAAACCACCGCATCCATTTAGCAAAGTGGAGAACATTTCCTCAAGATATGGGTGAACAGTTATATGTGAAATCAAGGCTATAGACAGAAGTGATAGATACTTGAGCCGCACCAAGATACTGTACAGGGTGAGCCACAAAAAAGTTAACAGAAATTTGAATTAGTTTTACTTAAAAACTATTAGAGATGTTTTGGTTCTGTGAAATTTATTTTGTCCCCGAAACAATCTTGGGACATAAGTGCAAGGGAACTTAATACACTAAATTTCTTGACCCTATGTGGTGACAGCATAAATAAATGCGGAAGTAAGGAGAAAGATTGCATCCGCAACATTCTCAGGCACCCTTCTTCTGTTTCTTTGGAAAACCATTCCTCCAGCACGAACCAAGTCCACACAACAAATGCGCCCCCACACTATCTTCCTGAACGATGTTTACTTGCGAGAAAACGGCTTGAATATAAATTTTACCGCATACAATGCCTTTCCCTCTTTTAGACGTTATCCATCATTTCCTCCCCCCAATTCTGTTCCGAGCAGATATATCTATGTGTAGCTTTTCCGTACCTCGATGCAGTCACTAGTGACACATTTATCAAGGATTTATTCCAGATGTAAATCCTTTGCCTTGATGTCTGTAGTTGTATGATAGTGAAAGTTATTATGTCCCCTTTCGATGTGTATCCGCGGTCTTAAATCCTAACTCTACCAACTGGTCTGATTCTGCCATTCTATATAGACCTGAATATAAATCACACACAGACTCAACACCAGCCATACATATTTAGCCCCCGCAACTTTTCTCTTCCCTTCCCAACACACGACCGATATATATTTATAAATAGGGTGTATGTGGAAAAGCGAGTTGATGGCGTCCCTGTAAATCCCTCTTGGTGGGGGGCTCGGAGCCCTTTCTTCTTGTCTGCAACTCCCAAATGCAAATGTGAAGTTGTGTGCCAAATTGAAAGGAGCATTGAATTTTTCCAGAGGCGAGTTCTGGACTGTTCCTTCCTTGGGTTCGCTATCTATCAAGAGCGCTTGTTGTTTTCTGCCCCCCCCCCCCGCACCCATTGACGCCCGGAGAGGCGCATATTTTAGCCACGATGGCGCTGACGTCGTGGCATAATGCCCTATTTATAGTCCCTTTCAGAGCAAGGGAGCTCTTGGTGTTGCGAAAAGAGCAACGCCGGCACGACAAATCCTTTACAGCATTTATGACCAATAGGTGTCAACGCTTCATTGGAGTAGAGGAGGTTGGGTGCGAGATTTGAGTAAGGGTTATAGCCCAAGCCAACCCTACAACTGAACTACACTACCCTTTTATGACGGGGGTTATCTCCCCAAAATGATAAGATATGAAGTACTGATATAATAGGAACACCAAGTCTATGTTTACAAAAAGGACCATTAAGTACTTGTACTTTTTGTACTCCTTATTGTTTGACTTAATGGAAGGTTCTTCCATTTGTTTTTGCAACGAGGTTTAAATTCGTACAAATTCCTGGAACTATTAATTAGGTCCTTGAAGTCTAATTATTTCAGATTGACGTAGTTCGCCATAGCATAATCCTTGGCACCCAATTATTTAATCTTTGTATTTTACTTTGTTTTTTCTATTTATTTGCTTCTTCTCAATCAATCAGGCCTACTTCCGTAGTCAGAGAATGTCCACAAGATTGTAGATGTGACGCTTGCATTCTTTGTTAACAATAACCATCCCAAAGAGGGTGGCTATAAATTGAGATGAGTTCCTGGATCATTGTAATTAAAAAAGAGAGAGAGTCAAGCAAACAAAAACCCGAACACTGGAAAAAACAGGTAAAACTCAGTGTATACAGAGGCCAAAGATAACAAAATTGACACCAGAATAAAAAATCTCATAGACGTTAACCCCAATGATAACTCGGACTTTCCTGCCATACAATTCCTGCATATCTTCCTGCAAAACCTTTTTTTAAAGTGCAATTGGACAGATAAATATCCCAGAAAATCCGAAAAATTCTGGTTATTGGCATCAAAAGAATAGAGAATATAAAAAAACAAGAGGTGGCTTCGCCACTCTTCAATATAGGAGGAACATGCTCTTGTTATCCATACCTTCGGTGTGTAGCTGTCGAGGTTTAGTGAGTGGGTAATCCCAGTCCCACTTCCCGGACATATATTTTATTACCGCACCGAGGTGAAGCGTATCCAATACACGTACTGTAGCCACTTCCGGCGAATAAGGATAACCCCGGTGCCTACCTTTTGATCAAAACTAAGATGATGATCCCCTGAGTGTGTCCCCAATCAGTAAAAGCCAATCATGGATGGATCGGTGTAATATTGAGATTTAAGCCGAGTGGATTGCTTAAAAATTGCCAAAGGATCGCCTAAAATAGTTGAACACACGGATACAAAAATAATCTTTAATTTACATGAATTTGAAGTAAGCAACAGCGTATATAAATATAAATAGAATTAATCTTGCACTGGATAAATAAGTCTACAAAAATGTCGTGCGGATTACTTGAAAATTACTCACTAGGATGCTTGCGTCTTAATGGCACCCGACAGAACGAATGGAATATTATTATTGAGTTAAACACTGAATTAAGCACTTCTAATACTCGAGGTTATGGGCTCAGGATAAGAATTCTAGTTCACAAATAAACTGTTGAAGTTAGGGGAGGGGATAGTTCAATTTAATGATACATTTGAGTTCGTAAGTAATTTTGAGAATAACGTTGAAGTTCTTCTTCTGGTGACGATGATCGTACTTACTCCGGTTACCGAATGAGAAGGTAATCCTAGACCGGTGATATGCTGATCCTATGCCGGATCACGAAGGCGAGCCAACTGTGGCTCAAATCAGACTTCTTCTTCCTCGAAGTGATTGTCCCATTATTCAGCTCCTGGAGTGGGTAGCCAAAACCGATTACCTAGCTACGTCTAGGGTAATCCACAGAGAGAAGTCCTGTGTAACCTCTGACTCTGAAGGGGGTGGGGGTTCTGCGATAAGTTTGGCACCTACAAGTACTGTGACGTCAACAACCAATTCTACGAGAAGTTCCTTCCTTGCAGCGGGCGAACGGTTTCCTTTGTGGAACGAGCTTCACACACTCAACGTAGGTCCAAGATCTTCTGCCCAAATCCAGGAAGAAGTTTTCCTTTTATTTCTCTCGCGAGCAGAAATCGAGAGAGAGCACCGAATTCTCGTAAAATCCGTATCGCGCGAAAGACCTTTTTTCATTTGTGGGCAGACAGTATGTCTTTCACACCTTCGAGCCACCTCGAAGTTTACGATAACGCGAAAAAGGGGCGATAGAGAATTCGAGGCCGGTGCATTTGGAAATACGAGAGGGACACGTAGCTTGTGTCGGAGTATTTCTGCGTACACTTATGTACGCAGTATTTAGACTTCTACAGTAGCCTACTTCCTATCTGGCTCTGACAACGGGCATTTTGTCTAAAACAAGGTCTGCTGACCCAAAGGTCACGTGCCCTCACTTATTCTGATTTATGACCTTACGACCTTTAAAACTTTCAATAATTCCAGGACTAACCTTGAGAGTAGTTTGACAATTATATCATTCGGAAGAGAATGTACAACAACATAAGAGTTTCAAATTTCGTTAGAACAGGCCGAATAGTTATGAATTTATTGCTGAATAATTCCCCAGCTAACTTTGGGAGGACCTTGGAAATTCTATCATTCGAAAGAGAATGTAAACACTTTAAGGGTTTCAAATTTCGTTAGAATCGGCCGAATAGTTATTGTCTAGAATAGAGGCTCCTTGCGGCCATGTGCCCCGTCGAAACCATGAGCTCAGTCCATGTGAGCAAGGACCGTGGGTGTAGCAGTTGACATCTTTGCTAGCTCCTACAAAAGTTCGTAAAGATGCAGTTGGCATTTCCCCGTCTAAGAAATTATGCATCTCGCCCCTTAAAATTCCTTTGTACGAAATTCGATATTATTTACCCCATACGACTACCATATTAGATGTACCGTTCCCTCCAACCAATCACAACCCTTGTCTGATGCATCTCAAACCATCTAATCAGTGTAAACCTACTCGTTCTTGCCTCACTGGAACTTTCAATCTTCCACTTGTGTTTTTCCTCCCGCCGGACAAGTTTAGTAATAATATCGATTCTAATAATCAGCTTTATCGAATGTCTTAAGTGTTTCGAATGTAATTTCCTCCTTTCTTTACATTTTCAGTTCCCCCCTGAAGTTATAATTCGTGCAACGTTCAGTGATTATAACATATAATTTACTAACTATAATCTATACAAAATAATTTTCCACATTGCTATACCATTCATATTAATGTAAACCAATTCATATTAATTCCCGTTATATCAAATAATTTCTTTAACCACTCAAATTATTAATCCATTTATAATCATTCATAATTCATTTACTCCAACTGTGTGTTTCTATTTTTATCCATACTCTTTGTTATACTTATGTTTTTTCATTTTTAAGTTTTAAAAATAAACCCTGTTAAAAACTACAACCATTACTTGCCTTGAAAGTACCCGGTTACTTTATTCACGCCCTGCCTCGTTTTCTCTGTTCTAACGCGTTCTCATCCATTCTTTCATTTAAAGCAAGGTTAATAGCTACTATCTAGGCTAGATTAATCATTAAACAAACTACATCTTATGCTTCAGTGGAAACAGTCAGAATATCGAACTGCTTTCTGCGATAAGCGAGGGATTGGAATCTCAAACGCGCGCTTCTATCGCCTCCCGGGGCGTTATCAAGAAACCCCCGCGGGAGTACGTCCCATCCCTCAAGCGCCGTGTTGGCTCGGGGAAAGATTTCTCCGCGCATACCCTTGGCGGAGGCAGTAACGGTTCTGGCTGGTCCCTATATATTGTTGGTCTCAATTGGGCATCGACAGCATAGGTCTGCCTTTTACAACGAAACGCGTCTTTCTCGATCGCGTTCCATTTCCCTACCAGCTGAAGGCTAGAATTCTACCGAAAGATCTGAGTCTGAGATAATTGGCCCATCCTTGGTTTCGGTACATTTCGTTTGACACGTATACCACCTCCTGTTAGAGTTATTACTAGAGGTTACCTCGCCGTGGTTAAAGTACTTCGAATAACCTTCCGATCCCGGTTTCATTTCTCAAAACCTCGAACCCAAGCTAGGCTGAGACCAATCATCTGTAGAGTTTGCTCTGAGCTCTGTAAGATCGATTATTGTAAACATCGAATATCAATTGCCATTATTCTATTTTAAACTATTTGTTGTGTATACTGTGTAAATAATAAAGTTTATACTTGTTTCTACTTTTTCATAAGCCTCATAGCCCGCAGCCTTCATAAGTTCAATAAAGGCCATCTGCACTATATCGATTGTATTTAAATCCTTCGCACTCTTTCAGGGGAGGTTGAGGCTCACCTTCCCCTACTTCTATCCCCCATCTCTGTCGTGACCAAAGTTGAGTCAAGGTCACTCGTTTAACCTTGAGCGTGCATACATCTCGGGTAGAAATGACGTATATGTCGGTGAGTCATTCTACGACAGTTATGATGTTAGTGCCAAAACAAAATAATTCCCGCGCTAACCTCGGGAGGACTTTGGCAATTATATTTTTTTGAAGAGAATGAAAAAACAATATAAGATTTTCAAATTTCGTTAGAATCAGCCGAATAGTTATGATGTTATTGCCCCCCCTCCCCCCCAAAAAAAAATTCATGGCTTGTCTTTTAATGGAATTTGAAGATGTGGTTGGTATTTTTAATGTCCCTTCATAAATTCAATCCTTTACATCTTGAACATCAGCTATTTGTTCTTCATTTTCTTCAGGAGATAAAATTATTTCACTTGATGGCATTGAAACATTGGCCTACTTAGAGTAAGCAACTCTTCTCCCTTCACCCTCTTGTCGCTTGTATTTATTGACTTGTCTATTTTACTCAAGTTAATCTCGAAAGTAAACCTGATGTGTTCCAAAAGATGTAATCATTCCTCTCTGACCTTTAATGAAAGCAAGTTCCTTCACAGAGATCTTCATCTCCATAGGGGATTTAAATTAATTTTACAATTTTACACTTGCGCCTGAGGATATCAAAAGGTTGTCTAGTTTTTTACTGAAAGTGTCTTAGGCTTGTAGTTCTCCCCTAATAAGGGATATGTTTTTGGCCTTCTCCCAGTTCTTTTAGATCGGTTTAAGAATGTGACTATTGAATTTACAACGGAGTTCTAGAAAAGACCATTTTCCTCCTTCCCACTTTTTAAGCACTTTAGGGTAAATATCCTTTGCAAGATTGGCTGCTGGGTAGTTTCTTACATCCACATTTCAGAACGTCAACCAGAGTTTGGAATTGAGATGGCAACAATTCTGCTATTTTCAATTTAGGTGTTCAAATGTGTGAATGTCGCCAGTACTGGCCTAATTTTAAAAGCAATTATAGGTCAAATCCAATTGATAGGATGGTAATACTGAACGCCACATAATCTTCAGCACACTGATGAATATATTTCAAACGCTGAAATAAGAAAAAAAAGAAGTAAAATAGATATAATTATTAATATAATAATAGTCATTTAATTCCCCAAGATGACAAAAATAAGTCAAAACTTTTAAGTGGCTAACCAAATAGAACTAAAATTATATTAAAACCAGGCAATGGCTTCGCCACTTCCCTCCTCCCTAAGGGTGGAGCTTGCGCTTTGCTACTAAGATTAAAATTTAAAATCTGAAAAAAAGCAGCCATGGTTAAATTTTGATAAATTTTCTGAACTTCGCCAATTATAAAAATGAACTCTAAACTATTTCCCCATTTCAAAAAATCACGTTGCTTAAATATAGTTATAAATAAAATAAAAAATCAGCCTTACTTAAATTCTAATAAATATTCTGAACTTCACCAATTGTAATTCATTTTCTTTTAAAACATTATAAAACTTTGGATAATCATATTTATTTTTTCTGAACTAAACTATTTTGTTTTTTCAAACTCTAAAAAAATTCTTAGAAATTACCTTGATAAAAATTTCAAATATACTTAAGTCATAACCAAACTAAGATGAAATTATTATTCAAATACTCCAAAAAGTCCCGTTTTTAAATTATAGAGTTAGTTAGATGATAAAAAGATTACTTTAGAATTCATAAGTAGTGCTGCAAATTTGAGCACCCCTCATATATGTAATTAGAACATTGAAAAGATTGATCGGCTCATCAGAATCATACCCTCCCAACTCCGCTGTAATATATTTATATTACCTATTTATTTAATCCATTTATGTATCCAAATTGCAATCTATTTATGTATCCAATTTAATATATACAATCTATTTATACATATCAATTTATATTAATATTTACCCAATCCATTTAACTATATAATCTATTTGCTCATATAATCTATTTATCAATCCATATCAATATCTATCATACATTTATAATATTTACTCATTTAACATTCAACTATAATCTAATTAATATTTGTCATGAAAGTTAGGCCCCTTTCGATCAAATGCCGAAATTATATGAAATATCTTTATTAATACTTTTTACAATGTTTTAAAACGGTCTTGGAAAGGTTATACTTATTATTGCATCCGGTTAGGTATTTTTGTGTTTGGCTGATACCACAAAAGTTAAATAATATTTGTCACCCTTCGTATAAACATTCATTTTCATTAATTAGGGTTAGTTAGCCCGGGAATAGTTTGTTTAGAATCCCTAAACTACTCTATGAGCTGATGAGTTCTTTTAAATATATTTTTTTAGTTCAGTTCTATGTATTTAATGACTTATTTTCATCTATGCTGATAGTAAATGTTATGTTAATTTATGTTTCATTTTTGCTGTACGTGCTATAGTTTAATTTTGAGGGCTATTGGAATGTCACCATACTGGATTATATTTGGGTAAAATTATTTCTATATAGAGAAAAAAAATGTAAGTTTAAATTAATGATTATTTATATCAAATTTGGTTTATTTTCCTGTTTTATATACTTTATTTGTGTTAAAGTATTGAGTGAGTAGATCGTGAACAACCCACAAAATTTCAAACATGGCAAATACCTCTGTAAACTTTTTCCCCGTTTTCAGTCTTTTATGAGTTATCTGGCCGATAAATATTAAATTACGTCGTAATTTTTATTCAGCATTTTTAAATAATATTTTATGGTAAGATTTTTTCCTGCTGCGAGGAAGCATTCTTAATATTTGGGCCTGGGGCACAAACTCACAAAATCAAAAATGCCTGAAAGCCCCATCATAAACAGTTTACTTTGCTTTATAAATAACAAGAGAGACCTATTGCCTACTGATATAATCATAAAATTATGTCTAGATACATATGACGAGCAAGAAATTGAAGTGGGCAAAAAAAAAATTTCAGCATCGATGTGGAAGAGGTGGATTGCCTCAGCCGCAATATTGTACGTAAAGGAAACAAAAAATCTGAACACAATATGGAAGATATTATCAAAAGGTTTGTTGAAATTGAACATCATTTAGACGAACATTCCTTTGTTTCTAAAGATCTCAAACTCCCTCCATTGACTTTTGATTCAATTGATGTTTCCACATTACTTAACAATACAGGATCCCTTGCTGATGAGGTCAAACTGATTAAAGCAACCTTGACGACTCGTCAAGAAGTTGACAAAGATATATCTGATACCTTAAAAGAAATTAGGAAACAAATAAGTAATCAAAATCAAATTATTAATGGGCACAACAAGCTCTTTTATCAGCATAACCAAAAGCTTAATTTTCTAAAAGGCTCTCTGACTCAAAATTCGAATAACCCAGTTCCACCTAAAGTCAAACCAAAAATAAAGAATCAAAATTCCACAGAAGATACAGACTCTCATCCTAACACTACTACCCAAACTATTCAACCCATTTCTAGTGAAAACCAAGATGGCAATCAAGTCAATCCAACCTCCACGAATACAAATAAGGACTCTAATGAGAACCGAAAATCAGCCCAAACAGAGGATGAAAGTAATTATGAATGCATATACCCAGCTCTACCAGCCGTTGACACTGATGCAAACCCGTGGTTCAATGTTGGAGCAAGAGGAAAAATACTAAAATCCGATAGTACAAAATCAATTAACTCTATGAAGAACTCGATAGAAAAATCCAAGAAACCTATCAAAGTCGGTACATCATCAGATGAAGGCATTAGAGTTGCTAAAAGGCTTGCTAGAGTCTATGTAACCAAATTTGCACCTGACTATACAGAAGAAGAACTCAAAAGTTATATTAAAAATATGACAAACATAGATGCGAAATGCACCAAAATGCCATCAAAATTTCCTGAAAATTACAGTAGTTTTAAAGTGGAAGCTCAATGTGAAGACCCTTCAATCTTTATAGACTCATTAACATGGACAAAAGGAATCTATTTCAATTGGTTCAGACTACAACGTACAAGTGATACTACAGCTCATAATGGAGAGTAAATTAAATGTAGTTAGTTACAACTGCAGGGGTCTGCAAACAAATGAAATTGGTTTAAATAAGATAATAAATAATTTTGATAGAGTTTTACTACAGGAGACATGGATATCAAAAACGGAATGTAAAGAGATTAATACACTTTTTTTTAATCATAGGGGTGTAGCAAACTCTCCAAATGATGATAGTAACTGTTTATTAGTAGGTAGGAAAAATAAAAAAGAAGGTGTAGCAATAATATGGAATTCAAAATTAGAACATTATGATTGGGTTGTTGGTATTAAAATAGTGCTTAACTGTCAAGTAATGTATATTTTTAATGTATACCTACCATGTGAGTTAGTAGAAAATGAGGAATTATATATAGATAGACTATATAAGTTAGGTACTTTGTTAGAAGAGTGAGATAGTACATGTTATTGTGTATATGGCGATTTCAATAGTAACATATTAGGTAATGACTCAGAGTTTTCTACACACTTAAATTTTTTTTGTGAAGCCTATAAACTTAAATGGTCAAGCAGACTAAGCCTGCCGAGAGACACTTTCACATATGTCAGTGACGCATGGGGTTCAAAATCTTGGTTGGACCACTGCATTTCATCTGAGGATGGTCATAAATTAATTTCAGATATGTATGTATTATATGATTCTTTTGAGTCTGATCATCTTCCATTTGTGTCAAAATTGACTATTAAATTAATATCTAAAGACAGTTCATTTAAATAGGTGAATAAGTATTAGCAGTAAGATAGTGGTAATTTTAGTTGTTAAGGTAAATATAATCTTTTGGTGCCTTTTAGATAAGTAATATCGAAATTTTATACTTCAAAATTGTAATGTATTTTTATTTTTTTATGGATCACCGAAATCCGCAATAAAGTCGTTTGTTTGTTTGTTTGTTTGTTTGTTTGTTAATAGCACAGTATTCCATAGCTTAATACATCATAGCAGATTAGAGCATTGTATATCATGGAATATTATTGAATATCATAGTAGAGAATAGCACATCATCAACTAATATAGCACAGCATAGTATAGCATAAGATAGCATAGTATAGTCTAGCCTAAAATAGCATAGTACAGCCACATACTTTAGCATAGCATAGCAGAGAATAGCCTAGCCTAGCCTAGTCTAGCGTAGATTGTCTAGCATAGCATAACCTAGAATAGCCTAGCCTAAACTTGCCTAATATTGCATAGCATATCATAGCTAAGCATAACATAGTATAAGCTACCCTGTTTTAGCCTAGTATAGCCAAACTTAGCCTAAAATAGAATAGCCTAGCTTAGTATAATCTAGCTAGCCTAGTATAACCTAGCATAGTATAGCCTACTTTATCCTACCTTAGCTTTGTATAGCTACTTTATCCTACCTTAGCTTAGTATAGTTTAGTATAGCCTAGCCTATCGTATCCTAGTATAGCCTAACCTAGCTTAGTAGACCCTAGTGTAACCTAGCATATTATAGTATAGCCTAGCTTAGTATAGCCTTCCCTAGCGTAGCATTGCCTAGTGTAGCCTAGCTTACTATAGCCTAGCCTAACCAGGTATGGCTTAGCACTGCATGCTAAAGGCTAACCTAGCGTCTCCTAGAGTAGGCTAGCCTACTATAGCCAAGCTAGAATAGGCTACTATAGCCTAGCCAATATATCCTTTCATACGATAACCTAGCCTAGCCTAGCTTGGTATAGCCTAGCTTGGTATAGCCTATCCTAGCATAACCACACCTAACATAATATAGCCAAGCGTATCATATTATAGCCTAGCCTGGTATATCCTAGATTAGTATAGCATACCATACACTGAATCAGAATAACCTTGCATAACTTAGCCTATTATAGCCTTGGTTAGCTAGACTATAGTAGCCTAACATAGTATTACCTAGCATAGCCTAACATATCCTAGAATAGTAGAGCATAGCCCTCCCTAGCCTATTATACTTTAGCCTTCCCTAGCATAGCATAATATAGCCCTGTCTAGAATAGTATAGCTTAGCATAACTTAGCCTAACCTAGCATAGTATAACCTAGCATAGCATTAACTATCCTAGACAAGTATAGCCTATACTATTCTATTATACCCTAGTCCAGCATAGCTTAGTATTGTCTAGCCTAACATACTACAGGGTGGCCGGTAAGTCCCTACCCATCCATATATTATTATGTTCTAGTTAGTTACGGATGTATTAATAAATTTTTTCTTCTTTTTCAGAGCAAATATGGCAGATGAAAGTCCATTTACACTTGAAGAGAGTCTTGTGACAAGTACGTGGGTACATGAGCGTAACAATACTGGTGACACCCTGGATACAATAAGATATATGGATGGGTAGGGAGGGACTTATGGGTTACCCTTTATATGCTATCCTAGCATAGCATTTTATAGCCTAATTTAGCATAGTATATCTTACCTTTGTACATTATATCTTAGCATAGTATAGCCTAGCCTATAATAGCCTAGTATCAGCCGAATAGTTATGATGTTATTGCCAAAACAAAATAGTTCCCGGGCTAACCTTGGTAGAACTTTGGCAATTATAGTATTCGGAAGAGAATGTAAAACAACAGAAGGATTTCAAATTTCGTTAGAATCGGCCGAATAGTTATGACGTGATTGCCAAAACAAAATAATTTCCGGGCTAACCTCGGGAGGACTTTGGCAATTATAGCATTCAAAACAACTTAAGGTTTTTAAATTTCGTTAGAATCGGCCGAATAGTTATGGCTATTACAAAAAAGAAACAAAACGGGGACCGGCCGACCGACCTATTGAGATGTAGAGTCGCTTTTGCGACTAGACTCATACGCGACTAAAAATGTAAATGGTTTTCAGTACATATTTTCCTAATAATTGACTCTAGATCTATGTTTTTTCACATCCATGGTTATTTTCTAGGCCTAAAGGAAAGTAAAAAAAATTTATTGTTATAGGTTTCAGAATTTAATTATTTCTCTTCTTTCTCATTTTTATTTTCTTCTCGTCTTAAATAGTTTTTCAGCTTTTCTTTTTCTATTATTTCCTTTCTTCTTTCATTTGAAAAAAGCTTTTTAGCCATTAATTCCTTTATTTTTCTTGTTTTTGTTTAATCGCCATCTTTTCCTTTCTCCTGGTTTTAAGTAAAAAAACTTGTTTTTTTATCCTCTACAATTTCAATAACAATCTAGTTTGGTATATTTTCATCTGTTTTAATCATTACCTTATTACCTAAAAAATGCAGTCACAATTTTGTTTTGTTTTTTTGTAATTTCAGCACTCTCAATTACGTCTTCATTTGTTAAAGCTACTAGTATTGTCATTTAATTAATTTTATAAAGGATGATCCATAAAGAGCGCCGAATTTGAATTGGACGACACTTTTGTGTTTTGAAGTTTGAAGGCATGCTTTTATCATGTTTGCTATTTCTTTTAACTCCATTTAGTAGTTATTTGTTTGTTTTTCTGAATACTTGTGCCCGATGGGCCATAGAGCAGTTTACAACTGAGCAGCGCGTTCTCATCGCGGTGACGTTTTACCGGTAAAACGGAGAAAGAACGACGCAAACAGTTCGAAGACTTCGTACCATTTTGGGGGGAAATGAAGCACCCAACGAGTCTACGGTTCACAGAATAATGACGAGGGTTAAAAAAAGTGGTTTAGTTGTAACTGCCAAATCGCCTGGGCGGATTTATTCTTGTCGGACAGAGCAACACATTTGTATTGTGCGAGACAATGTCATTCTGAGTCCGGGAAAATCGAGTTGCCGACGTTCGCAGCAGTTACACACCCCGCGCACTTCATTATATCGAATTCTGGATAAAGATCTCCATATGTTCAGCCACCTGACCACGGGAGGCGGAAGCAATTTGCCGCCTGGGTTATGGAGAGACTTGCAGTCGACGAAAATTTTGCAGAGAAAATCATCTTCAGTAAAGAGGCCCACTTCCACTTGAGTGGATTTGTCAATAAACAGAACTGCCGGGTTTGGGGAAATGAAAATCCTCGAATAATTTCAAGAGCGTGGAATGCATGCACTGAAAGTGACTGTGTGGTGTGGTTTGGGGGGGCAGGTGGAGTACTTGGACCTTTCTTCTTTAAAGATGATGAGGGAAATGCAGTTACAATTAATGGAGAACGTTATCGAAACATGATATTTACTCAGTTATGGTCGAACTTGGAAGATACGGAGATTGACAACCTCTAGTTTCAGTAGAATGGAGCGACCTGCGACACTTCGCGCCAAACGCTTGCATTACTCAACGAAGAATTTCCGCAACGAGTGATATCTTAGTGTGTATGTGAAATCACAGGTATACGCCAACAAACCACGTACAATTCCTGAAATCAGGCGTGTGATTGGAGGCATCGAGCTACACACATCTGTGAGAGAGTTATCAGAAATTTCGAGGAGCGCATAAATGTATGCAGAATCAGCGAAGGTGGACATATAGCCGACCTTGTATTCCATACATAAACGGGAGACATAACTCATTAGAAATATGCAGAATATAACCATGTTTATAAAAATCAGTTTCAATTATTCACCTTTCAAATTCTGCGCCCTTTATGGAACATCCTATACGAGTAGATTTTCAATTATATTCCTATCTGTATTTTATCATTATTTTTTATTTGTTATATTTATTCACAAAATATGCAATACGATTCAAGCAAATGACAGATTCTTTTGCTTTTTTCTTTTATTGATGAACTCTACGCCAAATCTTTTGCGCATGTCAAACCGTTGTTTACGTGTGAGAATTTCTATAGTTTTTCCCTATAAATATTGGTCAAAACTTATCCAATAATATTCTTGTGAACGATTGAATTCATTAAAAATATATTAAACATAAAATTATTTTGTCTGTTAAAAATATTAGTTGAGGGACAAAATGAAATCTTTTCATTTGTTTTTAAGTTCCTTAAAAATTCAAATCTCAATTTAAAATATTTAGGAAAATCTTTCTAAACATCTTTGTGTAAATCTCCTTTCTTTATGTGAACAAAATCGAAAAACGTAAATACAACAACGATAATTGAAATAAAAATCAATAAATCGGGATAAAGATTAAAATGGAAAATCTATTTTAGAAAGAACTGCGAAAATACGAAAAAACACCAAAACAGTCATGCCCTAATTTTAAAAGAATTCTCAATTTTCTTCTGAACTTCACAATTTGTAATTCCTTTTGTTTTTTAAAATTCCAAAACATTCAATTATCATATTTATTTTTTATGAGTTTAAAAATTCGTAATTCATTTTGTTTTAAAAAATTCCAAAATATCCGATAATTATATTTATTTTTATGAACTTCACAATTTGTAATTCCTTTTGTTTTAAAAAATTCCAATATATTCCATAATCATATTTATTGTTTAAGAATTTCAAAATTCGTAATTCATTTTTTTTTAAATTCCAAAAGATCCGATAATTATATTTATTTTTATGAACTTCACAATTTGTAATTCCTTTTGTTTTAAAAAATTCCAATACATTCCATAATCATATTTGTTTTTTATGAATTTCAAAATTCGTAATTCATTTTTTTTTTAAATTCCAAAATATCCGATGATTATATTTATTTTTATGAACTTAACAATTTGTAATTCCTTTTGTTTTAAAAAATTCCAAAACATTCAATAATCATATTTATTTTTTATGAATTTAAAAATTTGTAATTCATTTTTTTTTAAATTCCAAAAGATCCGATAACTATATTTATTTTTATGAACTTCATAATTTTTAATTCCTTTTGTTCGAAAAAATTCCAATACATTCGATAATCATATTTATTTTTTCGGAATTTCAAAATTCGTAATTCATTTTGTTTTAAAAAATTGCAAAATATTCGATAATTATATTTATTTTATGAACTTCACAATTTGTAATTCCTTTTGTTTTAAAAAATTCCAAAACATTCGATAATCATATTTATTTTTTCTGAATTTCAAAATTCGTAATTCATTTTGTTTTAAAAATTCCAAAATATCCGATAATTATATTTATTTTTATGAACTTCACAATTTGTAATTCCTTTTGTTTTAAAAAATTCCAATACATTCGATAATCATATTTATTCTTTATGAATTTCAAAATTCGAAATTCATTTTTTTTTTTAAATTCCAAAAGATCCGATAATTATATTTATTTTTATGAACTTAACAATTCGTAATTCCTTTTGTTTTAAAAAATTCCATAACATTCGATAATCATATTTACTTTTTCTGAATTTCAAAATTCGTAATTCATTTTTTTTTTTTAAATTACAAAATATCCGATAATTATATTTATTTTTACGAACTTAACAATTTGTAATTCCTTTTGTTTAAAAAAATTCCAAAACATTCGATAATCATATTTATTTTTTCTGAATTTCAAAATTCGTAATTAATTTTGTTTAAAAAAATTCCAAAAGATCCGATAATTATATTTATTTTTATGAACTTCACAATTTGTAATTCCTTTTGTTTAAAAAAATTCTCAAATATTCGATAATCATTTTTTTTTTTTATGAATTTCAAAATTTTTAATTCCTTTTGTTTTAAAAAATTCCAAAAGATCCGATAATTATATTTATTTTTATGAACTTCACAATTTGTAATTCCTTTTGTTTTAAAAAATTCCAAAACATTCGATAATCATATTTATTTTTTATGAATTTCAAAATTCGCAATTCATTTTGTTTTAAAAAATTCCAAAAGATTCGATAATTATATTTATTTTATGAACTTCACAATTTGTAATTCCTTTTGTTTTAAAAAATTCTAAAACATTCGATAATCATATTTATTTTTTATGAATTTAAAAATTCGTAATTCATTTTGTTTTAATAAATTCCAAAAGATTCGATAATTATATTTATTTTTATGAACTTCACAATTTGTCATTCCTTTTGTTTTAAAAAATTCTAAAACATTCGATAATCATATTTATTTTTTATGAATTTAAAAATTCGTGATTCATTTTGTTTTGAAAAATTCCAAAAGGTCCGATAATTATATTTATTTTTATGAACTTCACAATTTGTAATTCCTTTTGTTTTAAAAAATTCCAATACATTCCATAATCATATTTATTTTTTCTGAACTTCAGCATATATAAGTTTATGGATAAAATAGTCTTAAAACATTTACCCATAACTATATCCATATCCCTAAAATTGCTAAAAAAATTGTTTTCCTAAATTATAGTGTAACGGATTATGTTGTTTTGGGGCCAATCCTAAGTCACTCAAGAAATGTGACTCAATAAAATTTAAACAAATTTTTATTAAGTTAAGACATATCTGGTATGGTCAATCGCCGTGTGGAGTCTCAATCTTGGTCGACTTCTTAGAAGCTGTCACGTACTGTATATACCTGTGGTTCGGATCACACGTTAATCAGTAGATATACATTGAGCAATAAAGGCATTTTAATTGAGTGTTTGGTTTAAAATTGTCATGTTCCTTTTTATTGGAAAGAAGATATGAAAACGAATATTGACCCGGTATTGACCCCTTATAGCTGAGTCCTGTCCTAATTTCTGAATGTGGCTCGATCAATAAGTGCTCTGAGCCCCTCTTACTTTAAATGAGCTCCTTTCTCTAATTGAGTTATGTACCTTTAGCACATTTTTTACCATCAATACTTTCCTCACTTTCTTAAACACTCAATACATCTTTGTAGGAGCGAATAATTTTCAGCATGTTTTTTTAATGGATAAACATAAGCAAATTTCTCCATAATCCTTTTATTATCTACGATTAGTCGGTTCTAAATTGGGTTTCACCACTATGAGCAAAATTTCTTAAAAAGCCTACATGAATTCAACTTGGTTAATTTATTCCTTAAGAATTAAAAGAATTCATGGTTATGGCATAGTGAGGCCAACTACGGTTCCATGATTTCAACCAACTTGCAAAACTCATTCACCAAAACATTCTCTTCAAACCTTCAAATGTATCTAAAGATGGGGGGGAGGGGGGCGGATTTGCGAGGGTAATGGAGCTTTCCGAAATACTCTTTACTGTCTAAAGTGATTTGCTAAAGGGAATTGAAGCCATCCATTTGAGAACCAATAAAATACCCGTAAATTTGAAAGTGAGGACCCGACCCCGAACGGGGAGAAAACTTCCCCGGTCGAAGAGAATCTTTTCTTCCGTTTTAAACGAGATACATTTTATCTCAAACGAACCTCATTGATATAGATTATAAAGTCTGAATTAAGGGAAGATATGAATTGGCAGGAACGGAAACCAATTTATTCTTAATAGAGCCATTGCGGAAGGGAATAAAACTGGAATGGAAAAGTCCCGGGATGGATATCCTTCGAACGGCCGTCAGGACAAGAAATATGCTTCGTTTCCCACTAGCGAGCAGGAAAGACTATCTGGAGTCCTTCCGATAAAACTTCAATCATAAAAAAGATCCTTCCGTCGAATTTCGGCCGACCATATAACTACAAGGTAAAGGGGAAGTACGATCGGACGTAACCCTTCTTCCTCTCCTATTCTAACTTAAACCCTGTAGCCTCACGACTTAAAGCTTAATTTCGAGAAGAAATTGGTGAAGAGTTAGACTCATTCATTTCCTCAAACTCATTATGATAAACGTTCTGATATTATGAGTTTGCGGCTGATTCTATCCTCGATAGACAAACATAAATGTCTTTTGCTAGATGAGTGTAATTGTATTAAAGGGACGCCGTGTGCTATCGGCCCTAATAAATTCGAAGGAAGATAGGCGGCAGATTCTGTTCTCAGAACAGTTCGTTAGATCTTCTGCGAAACGAAATATATTTCGCTGATTACATAATATATATATATATATATATATATATATATATATATATATATATATATATATATATATATATATATATATATATATATATATATATATATATATATATATGAATATATATATATATATATATATATATATATATATATATATATATATATATATATATATATATATATATATATATATATATATATTAGTGTGCAAAAGTATACGAATAGATTCATTTTTGGCGATATTTTAATGCACCAAATTAAGATTTAGTGATAAAATAGACGAAAATGTAAGATTTTTTTTATTTATTTAATTTAAGCACCCAAAGAATTATTTTTATCAAGAAATCAATATTTTGTATGAGAACTCTTTGCATTAATAAGAGTTCTCATTCTATTTAGCATTGATGAAGCTGATTTGTTTAAATTTTTTTCAGGAATTCAACACCAAGCACCTTGCCCAATTCACAAGAGTAAACATTCGTTCCTATTTTGCGATTTTAAAACTCTTTTACAGGAACTTCAGAGCCAAAAAGATAGTAATTAACTACTGTTCAAAGAAGCAGAATTAAAGCATTAAGAGATGCTGAGTGGAAATATCGAAAAATTGTTGCAGATATCACATGTACAATAAATACTATAAAATAACAAGCTTGGCAGAGAAAAAGAAACCGGACATTTTTAAACAAAGTTGAGGAAAGCACGCCCCAAATGTTCTCAGAGAAAGATGTGCAGTATCTTTTATTATACGGCCTTCGAAATAGAAGAAAAACAGCGGATCAATTAACGCATGAGGTCAACAGAATACTTCATGAAAATGAAAACGTCTCAAGATCTATTCTTTCTAGAAGACTGTGAAAATGGCTTATATGGAAGAATCGATGTCAAGAAACCTTTGCTACGTAAGCTAAACATAACTAAGAGCTTGCAATTGGCAAAAAAACAAATAAAGATTGAAGAGAGGAGGAGGGGATGAAAGTTCTTTGGACAAACGAGTCCGAATTCGAACTTTTGCGGTCACATTGAAGGCAGTATGTCAGATGAAAACCAAAAGAACGATACAATTCAGAGTGTATTGTTCTAACAATGAAGCAATGAAGTGGAAATATTCTAATTTAAGGATGATTTAGTGCTCAATGAATTAATTGGTGATCTGCAAAGAATTCAGGAAAAAATGCATCAGAAAAAGTACAATCAAATTCTTAATCGACCTGGTGTACCAACTGGGCTTCGTCATATAGGTTAAGGGTTTTATTATCAAGGCAATGACTCTAAACACACCTCAAGCTCTGCAAAAGGTATCTAGTAAAAAAAGTAGCAGAGAGAAAACTTAACACCTTTCATTGGCTCCCACAAAGCACTAACCCCAATCTTCTTTATCATCTGTTAGATCTTAGAGATCAAGAACATGATAAGTAAAAACTATATAACAAGAAATACGTTTAGAATAAAATACAAACAGCTTGGCGTAAAATTACAGTAGAAACTTCAAAGAACTTAGTCTCATCAATGCCATATAGAATAGGAGCTGTGATTAAGGCCAAAGGATCTCATAGCAAATATTTTATTTTTCTTGCTCTTTTGCTGATTATTTAACCCAAAAAAGTTTTGCTGGTTGAATGAAATTAATGAACAATTTCTTACATTTTAAATTTATGTATCTTAAGAAAATATATATCAAAAGTAAATAGGCACCCTCATTTAAAAAATATATATTTCTAGGTGAAAAATAATATCGTTTGATGCATTTTAAATACTTAATCTAGTATTTAGTTAACATGCATTAAATTAGCCTTGGATTACTTTTTTGCGTTCCCCCTTCAATGTGAAAATAATTCAATATTACTTTATTTTCAAAGACTTTATAAGATTACCTAATAAGATTAAGGTCCATAACAATTTAATCTTATCTTATTGTTTCTTAGGATTTTATAACCTGAAGATGGGCGATACGACCGAAACGTTGTTTTTCATTCCCAAATAAATCACGTATCTGAGCGTTCCGTGTCTTTACCTTCGTCCTCAAATTGAAAGATAATTATTGAAGATTGGTGTGGTGAGAAGCAACCCTCATGAATATAATATATATATATATATATATATATATATATATATATATATATATATATATATATATATATATATATATATATATTTGAGGACATTAAAAAGAAAGTAAGCCAAGTCATTGAAGCCATCAAAAAACAACCAGGCAACCTGAAAATTAAGAAAATAACTGGAAACTTCACCCCCGGCTATGATGCTTACGGTAATGTATAGACCCACAAGGCAGGAAACCCTCTAAGAAATATAAACACTCCAACAAGTACTTAAAGAATGCTCGTCTCTCAATTATACATTAAAAGAAGCCAGGACAACCAACTCCCATGTCTTGACACCTTAACCACTTTAAACAATCACAAAATCACAACTAAAGTATACGTTAAAACCACCAATCCAGGCCCCTGCATGAATGCTGAGAGTGAAGGTCCTCAACGATACAAGAAAAGTGTAATTAACGCTTATATCAACCGCGCCTTCACTCACTGCCATACATGGAAAGATACGTATAATGAGATAGAGAGAGCTACACAAGTACTCGTCAACAATGGATTCAGCAACCATGAAATACAGGAAGCTATCAAAAAGAAAATGGCCTAATTCTACCTCACAGAAGAGAATAACAACGGAAACAATAACAGAGAAAACAACATAAAACTCTTTTATAAAAATACCATGAACACGGCGTACCGAACAGACGAAAGGATAATCAAGGAAATTATCAACCGATCTACATATACAACCTACGAATACTGAACAAACTATATCGCTTGCTATATACTACCAAACTAGACGAACCACCACCCTCATCATGAATAACAATCTGAGGCCGAAACCTGAACCTAAGCAAAGAACCCATGTAATATATGAGTATAAATGCCACCTAGGAGACTGCAAGCTCCTCCCCACTCATATATTGGTATGACTGAAACAAAATTATCACGAAGAATGACCTAACGCCTGACGAATGGCGCCCCCCCAAAACCATACCAGCCAAAACCATGCAAAAATTCTCAGCAGGAAAATGTCAGAAGAGAACACTAAAATTATCGCCTGCGCACCTGATCGGCGACAATTACTATTTCTAGAAGCTATTCACATACAAGAAAAACAACCAAAAATTAATATTCAATTCAATTCAAATGGAATACGACCTACCAACAAGAATCGGAATAGAAACGCACGGGAGAGCTAATCTCAGGTATCCATGTCATTTATCTATCTGGATACGACCGCAAATTTAATCTTCTACCTGCGCTCTTGACGTGTCCCACCCTGTCAAGGAGTTTGCCAGTGCACCCTACCTGAGTGACTTTTATGTTCTTCTGTACATTTACCGTCTATCCATCATATATAAAACAATTATAATTTTCTCTTGTATTTTCTTGTATCTCTGAAGATGTTACGAGTTGTAACGAAACGCGTCAGATAAATAAAGTGTTTTTTACCTAAGCAATCTTCTATTCCTTCGCTCTAATTTCGAAATCGCGCTATTATGAACTTTGGAAAACTTATACATGGACTCAATCCAGACATAAAGACAAATTAAAAGATGTGAAAAAATAATCACAAACGCAAAATTAGCAGTCGCTTTTAACAAAACTTGTTACAATGAAAATATATTGCCCAACTTTACTTCAATATATATATATATATATATATATATATATATATATATATATATATATATATATATATATATATATATATATAGTGATGGCCAAAAGTTCTCAGATTCCTATATTTTTTTCCTATTAGAAAAAATAATTCATCAAGCATGGCATTTTCTTTAGTATGTTTGTATCATAATTTGAAGGTTAAATATACACAAACTTTGAGCCTAAACACATTTTATTAATAAATACAGTCAAGTGATGCTCAAGGTTAATATTAACAATAATGTCTCTTATTCTTCAAGACTGCTTCAATTCGTTTCGGCATTCTGAAGACCAAGTTTGTGATGTATTTTGACTAATATTGCTCTATCTTTGTTCAATCAGCACCCGTCAACTGCTCACCTTTAAATGGCTTCTGTTTATCAACCACAAGTTTGATTATCGCTCAAAAATTCTCTATTGGGTTCAAATTTGGCGAATTCCCAAGCCAAGGTCTTAAAAAAATTGATCTTAATTTCAGCCAAGAACTTTGTTATTGTTTAAGCTTTATGACAAGCTGTGATAACATGCTGAAAAATGCAGTTATCATCCACAAATTGATCGTTAACTGTTGGGAAAAAGTGCTAATGAAGCACGTTTTGGTACCATTTTGAGTTCATGGGAGTGTTTTTGTGCAGAAGTGTGGGTGCTCCAGTTCTCTTAGAAGAGTAGCTGCATCAGACATGGAGGGTGTCCAGATGCTTCATCATGGGCATAGCACATGACTCGCGATATCGCTCCCGTTTTCTCCTCCTAATGAGGGATCATTCAGAACCACCAAACAAATGGAAGTGAGCTTCATCAGAAAATATCACTCTGTTCCCTTCTTTATAAGTCTATTCTTTATATTTCATACAAAAGTGGAGCCTATCCGCAAGGTTCTTGTTGGTGAGATTAGGCTTCTTTGTAGCCCTTTTCGACTTGAGACTTTTGTTGAAATGTATCCGTCTCAACGTGCTTGTTTAAGCGTCCACACCCGATTCTTCCAATCGGGAGAAAGTTTGGCACTAAAGACAACAAGGAGTAACAAGGAAAGGAAGTACCCTAGGAGACCTTACGGTCCATTCAAAGAGGGTACCTTTGGACTAGCAATCGAACAGGCACATGGCTGCTCAATTGTTTTGCATCCCTAAACGGCCACTTTTCAAGACTTTGTCTAGTCTTGACTTAAGCTGGTCAACAGATTCACTGTTGACAACTTCCACTGAAAGTGCGTTCCACTTACCGCAGATACTGTGAGTGAAAAAATTTCCACACATATTGCGGTTGTAACGCTTCAGTTCAAGTTTGAAGCCGTGATTGTGCGTTCTGTTCTCACTCAGTGTGAAAATATCCCGGTAGTCAACATTGTCGAACCCTCGAAGTATTTTGAAAACTTCGATGAGCTGACCACGCAGTCTACGGGTTTCCAGCGAGAGCAGATCTAATTCCCTTAGTCTATCTTCATAACTTTTATGTCGGATAGAGGGAATCAGTTTGGTTGCCCTGGCTTGTACGCGTTCCAACCTTGCGATATCCTTTCGAAACGAAGGACTCCAAAATTGTACGACATACTCCAGGTGCGGCCGAACGAGGGAGTTGTACAGACAAAGTACTATCTCCTGGTTACGGTATCCAAACTGGCGCTTTATGTAGCCTAACATCCTTTGGGCTTTCTTTTCTGCCTCGATGCACTGTTTCGAGAACTTGAGGTCGCTAGTAATAGTTACACCCAAGTCCTTCTCAGTGTGACAAGATTCAAGAGCAGTGCCCTTAAGGATATACTGAGATTGGGGGTTTCTGTGGCCGATATGCATTACTTTGCATTTGTTCACGTTAAAAGGCATTTGCCACGTGTCCGACCACTCCCCAATCTTCCCAAGATCTTCCTGCATGCGGGCAGTATTTCCATCCTTTGCAACGTTCATACCAAGCTTGGTATCGTCGGCAAATTTGGAAATCTTGGCAACCATGTCACCGTCCATGTCGTTGACGTAGAAGATGAATAGTAGTGGTCCCAGGATAGAACCTTGAGGCACCCCGCTAGTAACGGGCACCCACTCAGAAGCCTGTCCATTCACCACCACCCTGATATAAGCATCACCTTGCCTCATACTAAGCTGGGAACTTACCAGGAGCCGATCTTGGCGTTCATTTGATGCTCCGTGGCATCCGGGTGACTTCTTCACAAGAGTTTAATCAATCTTTTTAAGGTAATTAATGTTCTAAAACGTCTTGCTTGGCTTACTTTCTTTAATATGGCTCTGCGGTTGGCTGCACCAGAGTGAAGGACGGGGAGGAGGGATATGAAAGACTAGCTACAAAATATAATTTACAAGCACAATTATCTCACAACGTTACACAGAAAGTCGTATATACATGAAATTTATACAATGAATGTACTTAATCAGAGTGGGTAAATGAACTAAAT
This sequence comes from Ceratothoa steindachneri, assembly GCA_963969495.1. Taxonomy (NCBI): domain Eukaryota; kingdom Metazoa; phylum Arthropoda; class Malacostraca; order Isopoda; family Cymothoidae; genus Ceratothoa; species Ceratothoa steindachneri. The sequence goes on from OZ018332.1 coordinate 117,750,930, forward strand.
TGATTACAGCTCTGATGACGTTACTAATACAACACAGTTTTACGTACCAGGAAGCACAATGCTCCAACAGTAACATGACCGGAAAATGTTTCAAAGTCCTGTTCAGAAAATGTCTCTGAGCACGGACTCGCGAAGACCCGAAAATTTAAGGATCTCGGTTGGAGATGTTAAGCCAAGTGATTGTTTCCGTAAAGATACCTACTAAGGAAACTCTGCATTATCCTTGAAATTTCCACCTTACTCCGCCTCCATTAGGCCGCTGTCCACTCGCATGTGAGTTGGTATCTCCCCTCCCCACCCCGAGGGGTTCCAGATTATTCGATTGCGTCGACAGACTCGATGAAATTTCCAATTCCTTTCGTTCCCATAAGCCTTCCCTTTTCAAAGGTATATTATAAGGCGTTAATCATAAAACCACACGCACTGGACCCTTCATAACTATATATATATATATATATATACACTTACTTTTCTATTATCGTACGGCATTCTTTTCTACTCAAGTACTTTGGATGCGTTGAGGTATTCGTCTCATTTCTGCTAACATTGAAAATTTTCTCATGCCCCCAAATTCCAAGGCTTCCAAAATGGAGGTATGATAAGATATCCGTATAAAATACGTGTGGTTAAAAGTTATGCAAATTTGGATAAATAAAATAAAAGTTTTCAGCAAATAAACAATTTAATAGAAAAATTGAAGTGTCTAAAATGATGCGAACTCTGAGTTTTCTTGCATAGAGAACCGGCATTGTTTGCATAGCGCCTAACTTCGGTTCAATCTTGAGTACGTTACGTCATTTTCCTCCAAGCTGTCACCAAGGTAACATACCTATGAATTCCTTCACGCTTCTCGCTGTCTGCTAGCTAATCGTAAAGCTGCGCTATTAAGATAGGCATTCAATTGGAGCAGTTGCTGAGACTGTCAAGCGCTCCAAAAGAGTAGTCATTAATATTCTGTCAACCTATGACAAAACAAGTTTATGAAAGGCTGATAAATCAATTCCTTTGTCAGGGAAGATATCAAAAGGTGAAGCCAGAACCATCACACAAATAGTGAAGAAGGATAGTTGCAAGATGGCTGCAGCAGTTTTTTTGAGAATGTAGTAAGTTGGCCAATAATTTCTCCAGAGAGAATAAGTCACGTTGGTTGGAGGAATACAATTTTCACATTCGCACACCCGCGGTTAAGCCAACACTTAGTCAGAATAATAAGAATGCTCGTCTTGTATTCGCCACTGAGAACACATTACATAGTGAAGTTTGGCGAAAGAAGTGTCATGGTCTATGGCAAATGTTATGCAAGATGATGTAATAGAAATACGGACTTTCTGATCTTTTTGGTGAGTACTCTATAGTTACTCCCACCGAAGATTATATTTGAATTTTTTGGATAGCTAGAATTTATCGGACAAAATTCGCCCTAATCTAACCTGACCTAACCTTAACCAACCTAACATTTTTCAATTTTTTCTGCTTCACATAAAGAAATCTTTAATACAACAATTTATCTTGATGTTTACTTTTAACATATTTTATGAGTAGAAGCAGAACATGGGCTCAATTGAAAGGTAACTTTGAAAATAATAACTTTATAATAAATCGAGTATATTTAGAGATAATTCTCGCATATAAATGGGAAAATAGTTAAAAAGTTAACGGGAAATTTTTTATGATAAATTAAAATTTTCTATTTCAGAATATGGAGGGATTTAGTCCAGGGGAAATTGTATTTTGTCCGTTGTGGGCATTTTGTCTTCAGGGGGATTTGGTTCTCGGAGAGGATTTTATCCTAGGGAGATTGTCTCTCTGGAGATTTTGTTTCCGTCGAGGAATTTTGTCTTTTAAGGCATTTTGTCCTGATGCCATCTTACAACCGCTCTGCTCTCAATGTGAGACTTTTTATTTCTCATTTGGGACCTAATGATTAACGTGGAATCCGAACCCACAGGTATTTTGTGCATGGCATCCGCCGTGTGAAGGCAACTATAATCGAGACTCAATCCGGCGACTTACCACACCCGATGAGTCTTAACTTCACGGTAATTTTAGCGGTGTTTTCACTGGTATAGCCGAGTAGAAACACACTTTAGCAAAGAATCGACCGCTTTTTAGGTTCGATTCCATAGCCTCGATCATCTGCATCTACCCGATGACAGGTGTCTCAGCTAATGATGGTCCAACGGTAATTATGGGGAATTTACATTATAAGGGCATATCCATAGGCGTTATAGGCCGTCTAAGGACAAGGTCCATAATCTCAAAAGCCCACCATGAATGGTGGTTGATCAGAATATGGCTGTTGCCACTTACTATTTTCTGAAGAGTACTATTATGTTTATTTCAATTATAAAATTATTATTATTATTCGTTCATTAAAATTGCTACTGGTTCAGCCAGCGACAGATAGCAGCTCCGGGATGCCGCTACCTGACAACTGATGATATCCAGGCCTACTTAATTTATTACCCACGGGAAAAGCACATCATTTATCATACACACACCGTTCTCGGTGCTGCAATCGCACGACCACAAGTGCCAGCCTTGACATCAACCTTCATGAAGCTCTTCATCACTGCGAGCTGCACGCCCACATGACTTGAGGCAACCAAAAGCAAATTTAACCTAACTTTGATGATAAATAATATTAATTGTGAGCGTGTTTGCATAACAAACCGAACCATTGGTGAGCCGCCGTGAACAAGCTACACTGTCTCAAGCCTGCATTATGTAGCCTTATCGCTCAACAGAATTCTCCATACACTCGCCATGGTTCTTCGACAATAAAACAACCAGCAATTCTCTACCACCGCCACAGGTATTCTTTCAGTGATTCAAGTGCCTCGATATTTGCTAGGTAGGCCGAAATACTGGTTCTGTCCCTGAGAGATGGCATTTGAAGCAAAAATGTCCAGTGAACTAAAACCAAATTCTGGATGGCCTTTTTTCCATCTACCAGCAGACCCCGTGGTATCAGCGAACTCGTTATTCGAGTTGACAGCAGAACAGAGGACATATGAGGCTTTCCTAGCTATCGTTATTCGGAACCACAAGTCCTTTGATCAGAAACGATGGTAGACCTCAGCTGGAACATCATGTTGGTGGAAAACAAGCCCAAAACTCTCCTTCGGCAGCCACAAAGCGCCGTGGGTGCCAACTTCCTTGCGATACAGCTGAGACAAACCTTTCTCATGCTTCTCCCCATTCACGTGAAACACACACTGGAGGGTTAGGGAAAGTTCAACCCCTAGACAGCCGGACAGCTCGACAGAGACTGTCGATTGCATCTTAGCTTGGAATGCATTTTGTGGCCACGAGCTAGTCACCACTGCAACTTACAATGGTCCGAACTGCCTAGGTTCGCACATCATTTCCGTCGCCCATTGTTAGAGGATAAGATGTACAAACTTATCGATGCGACACAGAATCTGCCAAAGACTTGCGATGTAAAAGCTCGTTCCGAAGTAAGTAAGAGACTTGGTTTCCGCTCGCCCTCTCGTTTCTCGAATCGAGCTCATCCCCTGAGGGAGATCCGTAGATCTATTCAGTTAGCTGGTTCGGCTATCAGCAGAAGTTCAAAGCCGAGGTTCATTGCTGTCTTTTACCATCTGGTTTCCATGTGGAAGGAAGCCTGTAAACATTCAAGAGGTGTCCTGCTAAAGTCTCAAACTCTTCAGAAGCTTTTTGTCTCACCAATCTGAAACATGCTGACACTTCACGGAAATTTGTCCCAACCTCAGCATACATCAGTCGGCAAATACGTGAGAAATTACAACAGTATTTCACGATCAATTGCAAAATGTAACCTCAACTCCTCAGAGTTGTCATTCCGCTCTCTACACCCTTTCTTTGGTGCCCTCCAGCCGTACCTCCAGCTCTACCCCAGGGACACCTTCCTTGTTGAAAGCGGCTCAGCATCTTCATATTTCTGGCTCCGCCTTGGGACAGACGTCGACCTCAGATGTTCTCTGCGCTATAAACTATTTCAGGTCAGCCTATCCAGATCTATTCAAAGAAATTTCTTTGCATCTTTATCTTCCTCAGGCGGTCTCACTATTGGATGTTCTTAGTTGCTAAGTTAGGCAATCCCATCTTAGAGGCCGCCTTACTGCAGTCCTTATCGCTAGTACTAGAGTTTAACGAGCGTACCGAGTATCCGGAAGGGTTAATCTCGGCACTCCTTCCTCACACGCCTCAAGGTTCACTCTTACCACGCCTGTTCAAGGACTTGGCTTTCCACGTTCCACATGCATCCTTTCATCCGTGCATCTAACAATACATGCCAAATGCAATAGAAATTTAGCATCCTACCACACCTAACTTCAACCAGGTTATGTGTATACTGTAGCCACAAAAATCACTCTCCCAAGGAATCAGTCACTCATCGACCACAGACATCCTCTCACCCTGTCAAAATGACGATTCCCATATGGAACTGCTTCACCGCAGCCCAATCATAAAGTCTCCTCTCGTGAATTCCACTTACAATTTTACACGTCTTTTGAAACGGTTCAATATACCATCCGAGCCGCATACCAACTTACCTACCAGTCAATACACGCTTCTTGAAAACGGATAACACAAACTTTAAATTATCTTGTCCCCCTAGCACTGAATGCATTCTCAAGCTGTTGCAGAACCCTTTTAACTCTCAAAACACCCAAAAATTCATTCTGAGGTATGCGTCGTCGTTAACGTCACGCCAGCAGATGCCTTTTTGAGCAAAAATAGCATCATATTTCTCTTAAATGACATCCATAAATGACGCTCACGGAGTTTCCCACAGGACAGCCTACCCACACAAAAAGAATTCCTTGCTTCCTTGCCGCGGCGCGGTCAGCACCCTTGACCCCAGGAGAAATGGCATGTGCCCGGTGAGTCAGCTTATGCCCGTGCTAATATATATATATATATATATATATATATATATATATATATATATATATATATATATATATGAGGAATTAAACCACATTCTCCGAAGACAATTTAATTCAGAACAGTTTCGATGTATCTCACACCCTTTTTCAAATGACACTGCGTAGAAAATATAAGAGAATGCATATAAGCATAACACAAGATCCCCTCTTCCCCCCTCCCCCTAATCCCCTACTTGTGGCTAATCTGGCGGACGTTAAATGTCAGCCCTTCAATATGTTTAGGCCTAACGCCCCTTCCCCCAGATTAGCCACAAGTAGGGGATTGGGGGAAAAAAAGAGGGGATCTTGTGTTATGCTTATATGCACTTCTCTTATATTTTCTACCCAGTGTCAGTTTAAAAAGCGTGTGAGATACACCGAAACTGTTCTGAATTAAATTGTCTTCGGAGAATGTGGTTTAATTCCTCATCTTTTCTTGCGATATTGCATTAATTTTCATATATATATATATATATATATATATATATATATATATATATATATATATATATATATATATATATATATATATATATATATATATATATATATATATATATATATATATATATATATATATATATATATATATATATATATATATATATATATATTTATATATATATATATTGTATATAGAGTAGAATATTCTGACTTTTCTTTAAGCTTGAAATTTAGCTGTATCTAACCTCATTAATGGCTGGATATCCTGACGCACCCAGCAACTGCTGACAAACCCCTGGTGTCGACACCTGATAATATTTCGCCATTCGGGCCTACTTAATCTGCCACGCATGGGAAAAGCACATCAATCGTCATACACACACCGTTATCACTGCACAACCACAAGTGACAGCCTTGACTTCAACTTCTGAGAAACTCCATCAGACCAAGAAGAATTCCAATCTGACATTTTAAAAAATAATATTAATTGTGAGTGTGTTTGCATAACCATCCGCTCCATTGGTGACCTTGCAACCGTTACACTACCATCGTTATTCACAGTTTACTGTACATAGGTCAAGATTCTTCGCGTCCTATCGTCTCCTTTCCCTTTAGTCATCACTACATTGTGCATCAACTTGCCTTGACGCTTTACCAGTTTTAAAAGTAATTCGTTCAATTGAGCCAAGGCTGAACTAATTTTTTGAAATCGAGTGTTGTTAAGAAGAGATTTAGATTTTCTTATGGTTTACAAAATCTTATCTGGGCTAAAACTATTCTGGCCTGTGTCGGGATTTCTCTGGTATGTCTATTTGGAAGAGGTGGTTCATTTTGGATGTTTTTTAGCCAATGATTCTTTAATTGTTTGTTGGGAGGGTAGTATGGGTGTTTTTTTTTTATTAAGTTGTGATTTGGAGGAGGATGGGAAGTTTTGTAAGTGTAAAGATAGTAGTTATATGGGGATCCTTTATTCACGCTGGATGGCGGTTGGGATGTAGTTAATTTTGTGGTCTAATTCTTTTGGGTCACTACCATGTCTAGTAGGGGGGTCTAAAAAACGGGGGTAAAATTTCAATTGCACTAATTGATCCTTTATCCACACCACTGTTTTTTTTCGTGTTGCATTCCTCTCCTTGTGTGAGAAATTTCTTCACAATACAATTATATTTAGAGGTCGCCCAACTTTCAATCTTTTCTTTTTTCTTCTTATTTTCAGGTTATGGCAATCAGTACTCGTTCGAGCCCCGAGTGTTCGCTTTTCGGGAAGCCTGTTGATTCCCTGTCCTGTGCCTATTTTCCAAGTAAGCGGGATGTTCTGTCGTTGCACCTGTTCTTTTCCATGGTGTGGAAAAGACGACCGTCTCGGAAGACCTAAACTTTGCATGTGCGAGGTCCTCACCATATGGGAGAGGGTCAGGATCCAGACACAGTCGGTGGATGCTTGCGTCAGGAAACTTGGAGAAATCCACGAAGAATCCTAAACACACAAGAAGCACCGGACTCGTGGGAGAAAGTCGGACCATGTCAAGGAGAAGATGTTCCAGTATGAACTTCAAGATCTCTTCTATGTTGCTACAAGCGATGCCCTCCAGACCATGACTAACGAAGAAGATAAGGAGTTCCTCAAGACGCAGCGTGAGGACATCTTCTTGTGCAGCATGGAAGGGATCGACGCGAAAAAATCTAGAGTCAAGGCCAGGCGTGGGAAGATAAATGACCAAGAAGCTACTATCAAGCGGAGATACGACGAACAAGAGGCCAAAGTTCAAGAGGGCGCTGCTGACTTCAGTTCCAGCTCCATATTGTCAGAGGAGTCACAGGCTAAAGACGACTACCGGCCTTCAACTTCAGCCTGTACATCTGGTCATCCCGCGAAGAGACCCAAGAACATCTTCAAATCCCCCGAAGTCGTCATCGCCTTAGATCGAGTTAATCTCCCAGATCATGGTGCGGCGTTCGTCACTGGCGCAGTTTGATACAACGGTCGCGTCGTTACACACGCTAAATCCAAGTTAAAGAAGCGCGGAAGAACTTTTAAGCAACTGATCACCTTCTCCTGCATTTGGACAGGAAAATGCTACAGGAGATGGGAGGGAAGACAATAGAGAGGGTTGCAATTCTGGCAACTGGTCGAGGATTCGAGAAGTTGCTGGGTGTTCCAAGTGCTGCCCAAAGTACTGGAGAAGCTCAGGCCGCAGCGTGTCTGGAATTGATCGAGTCTTGGAAGATTCGCGACGAAGTAGTAGGATTGGTCTTCAATACAACTGCAAGCAACACTGGCCTCCACAATGGCGCGTGGGTTCGGCTCGAGGAAATTCTTGGAAGAAAGTTGGTGATGTTGGCGATTCTTCTTTCTGACGTCTTTCGAGTCGTCTTTGAGCACACTAGAGGACCGGAAGTTGCCCTTTACAAGTGTTTCCAGAAGGAGTGGCCGACCATCAACCAGCAAGAGTACATAGTGGCTGAGGATACCCTCTTCGAAGGACATCTGGAGCAGCTCCCTCCCGAATGAAGGATTACCTGGCATCTGCCGTGGCTGATCCAACAAAGTGTCCGCGCGATGACTACTTCGAGTTCCTGCAGCTTGCAGCCCTGTTTCTCGGAGGGAGCACAACAACTCAACCATCGTATCGTGACCCTGGTGCCATCCACCATGTGAGGTGGATATCAAAGGGCATCTATGCTTCAAGATGTTCCTTTTCCAACACCAATTAAAGGCAACGAAACGAGATGAGCAGAATGTGCCTGACATGGCGCTGTTCATTGCCCTGGTGTACGTTGGCTTTTGGCCCGAAGCTCCTCCGTCATCCCACCTCCCATACAACGACATCCTAATGATTACTGAATTCCAGAAGTACACGACCCAGATGAACGTCGCTCCAGCCGCAAGCAATTCCCTCCAACGGCATTTCTGGTATTTTACGGAACACTTGGTCGGCCTTTACCTGCTGGACGACCGGGTTTCAGACAAGATGAAGGGCGAATGCATGACTGGGATGAAGACGGAAAATCCGACCGAAGATCACCCATGCTGGGGAAAAATCGAAGACACACAGGACAACTGGATTGATGTCTTCTTCACCAAAAGGTTGCATCGTGTTTTCGAAGTCCTGAAGAAAGGCAGAACCCAGCAAGCGAAGCACGGCTTCCTGTAGATGGATCCTTTTGCTTGGAATGGCGACAAACTGTACGAGGACTTTCAGGCCAGAGCCAAATCCCGAGAGTGGTGAACGACGGAGCTGAATGAGGAGTGGCCCTGGCAGAGGCGTACAATGCGACGCTGACGAAGGGAGAGGATCAGAAGCAATTCATCTTCCGTCTTATTCACGAACACCGAATGTCCATCCCGACACTCCCAAAGACCAACCTGACGAAGAAAAAGTGAAAAGTGGGGCGACCCCTAAGTGATTAGATAGAGAGACGAAATTTTACGTCTAATTCTTTTTCGTGAAGTGTAATAAAATTAGCCCTGTGCAGAGAAAGAAATATCATTTTCAGTTTTTTTAACCACCCTAATGTCTAGGGGTAAACTAATTGGGTGTAAGTGTGGGCGTAGATTCGTTTGGGCATCCTGTGATAATTTTGAGTGATTATTTTGTACTGGTTGTAACTTGCTTGCGTAGGTTTTAGATAGTGGTGGGTTCCAAGCTGATAGCGAATAATTGATGGCGTTGCTAATGGATTGCTGCTATATTGTGATTAGGGACTCATCTTGGTCAAAGATGATGTTTGCTTGCGTTTCTTTACGTTTCTTCGTGACTTTGTTTATTGTTCTCATTATATGTGAAGTGGAGGTAATGTAACTGTCGAGGGTAGGGCCCAGAAGGATGTTTATTTTAATGTAGAAATTTTCTGTTCAGTGTAATTCTTGGGTGTCTATTTTATTCACCTTTGTCGGGTATGAATAGTGTCACTGATGATTTAAGGCTGGAGGCTGTCATTGGGGTTTGTGTAAACCACTGTTCAGGTATGTTTATGTATCTTTGCGGTTGCTATGTTGATTTTAGGGTGTCGTGATATTTTTTTTAAATTAGGGAATGTGTTTGTCGAATATCGTAGATGAATATGTACATAGGTTGAAAAGTAGAGGTGAGATTGCGGCTCCCTGAGGGCCTACGTTGTTGAGTGGTAATACATCGTGATTTGTGCATAACATTTCCTTATCTGTCGAAGATGAAATTTGTTAGGCATTGTTTTGTCCTCGTCAGTGAGCTTAATGTTTATGATTTTACTTTCGAGAATATGCTTACGTACTATGTAGAGGGCTTTGTTTATGTTGATAACTGCGAGGATTGTGCGTGGGAGAGTAGTATTCGTTAAAGCCATATATACGAGTTGATTGTTTTGCGTGAAGTTGGCTAAGAGGGTTATGGTCGAGAGAATTTTTTACAAACTAGTGTTGTCTGGGGCTATTATTTTGTGCATTATTTTTTAAAGAGTTATGTATAATGTGCACACTCTATGGCTAGGTTAGGTTGGTGACTTGCCTGGCTTGAATATTCGAATGATGTGAGCTCTTTTCTGGATTGAGGAATTATGTTTTTAATAAGTTGTCAAAAATGTCTTCCTAGGTTTTTAAGCTGAGTGTTTTGATATATTAACAGGACCTGTGGTTTTGAATGGTTTTATGAGTAACTAGACGTTTTATATGTGCTCTTTTTTATGTCTGTCTTCATTAAATTGTGACAAGAAATCAATTTTAATTCAAGCGAAGGTTTATTTAAATTAAAAAGCATGCTATATATATATATATATATATATATATATATATATATATATATATATATATATATAAAGTTATTGTTGGGTTTAGGCCCAACGTCTAATTTTTAGTTGCAAGCGGGTCTAGTCGTGGGAGACTCTACATCTCACTATGTCGGTCGATCGGTCCCCGTTTTGCTCTTTTGTTGTTTTAGTAATAACATTGTAACTATTCGTCCGATTCTAACCAAATTTGAATTTATTATGTTGTTTTAGATTCTCTTTCGAATGGTATAATTGCCAAAGTCCTCCCAAAGTTAGCCGAGGAATTCTTTGGCAATAACATCATAACTTTTCGACCGATTCTAACGAAAGTTGAAACCCTTATATTGTTTTACATTCCCTTTTCAATTATATATTTTTCAAGGTCCTCTCAAGGTTAGCCCGGGAATTAATGAAATTTTTGTAAGTCGTAAGGTCATAAATCAGAAAAAGTGAGAGCACGCGACTATTGGTCATACGCTGTCCCATATTCTGTGTGCTTTTAACTTTACCAGAATTCTTAATGTGGAGCGGTATCGAAAACCTTTTTAAAGTAGAGATATACTACATTTACAGCTTAATATTGGTCAAAGGTCGTTTTCCTTTCGTTAAAAACAATCAGGAAAATTACTTAAGCATGAGCGTCCGCTTCAAAAGCAATCCTGCGAGTCATTTATTAATTCTTTTATTTCTAGATACTCCAGAAGTATCTAGAACTTTAGAAGTGTACAGTAAAAGAAATAAGCCGAAAGCTTTCATGAACAGTCTTTATTCTTTCTTTTTTTTATATAAATTGGTTTTACATTTGCTTCTTTGAACTCTTCAGGAACAATTTCGTCACTAGTGGATGTTTTGAAAATTATACAAAGGAGCTTTAGTAGCTCGCTTTCTAACTATTCAAGGTTGCTTGAGATATTTTACCTAACGCAGTTCTTTTGAAATTCTCATTTTCTTAATATAAATACAAATTTTATCTTGAGTTATGTCTTAATTTGAAAGTATAGATTCTTTATTAAAATTTATTACGTCTTGTATTGTAAATATATTAATTACATCTTCCATGGTAAAAACATTTGTAAAATGTTCATTTAATGTCTCCGCTACGTCGTCCGGATCGTTACTAACGACTCCCTCGGCATCCTAGATAGGCCCGAGGCACTCCATAATTGGCTTACACTCATTTACATATCTAAGAGATTTTCAACGTGACTCTTTCTATTGATAAATCCAACTAAGAAATGATCAACGTGACAAAGAAATTAGTTAATTTAACAAATTGCTTTGTTTCAATTAGGCCAATATTAGTTATAGTAACTAAGCACTTGGGTATTTTGGTTTACAAGACAGTCACCTTAACTAACTTCTTAGTCCAGATGACGAATACAGTTGTTAGCGATTAATGATCAATGTAAGTTGGTCATCATGACCAACCACACTTCATAGTGCGTGTATGATCTTCTTTGCTCTCCGCGCTTTAGAGATTTCTTCTTCTGCTCTTCTCCTATCTCTTTGGCTCTATCTGAGTCGCTAATTCGTAAACATATTTTCTTTTGAACCAATCTTCACTCTTTCATATCTGACATTTTGCACAGCAATCCGTCAACCATAAGATAGTTTAATTAATGGATCTGACGTGTTATTTCACCCATACAAACAAGCACTTTATGTTTGGTCGATAGGTAGCAATGTAAACCCATTCAAAATGGCTTTCCATTCTTTTCTTGACCAAGATTAATGGAGGTAAAGTTAACAACAAATATGAAATATTCCGATCGATTATTTTCACTCCAGTCTGAACTTTTATCCTGGCGAACAACTTGCATAAATAGGCTATTAGTTTAAATGAGAGTTACCAATAGTGCTCGAGGGAAGTTTTGAAGCATGACTTATCAAAAATAGGCTTTTCCATATTTTTCCCTTTTTTTTTGTCAAAAAACGAAAGTATATTAAGGGTTGACCTGACCTCTTTATACTGATAAATTTTCTTCTTATCATTGAATAAATAGGAAAAGTCAGAGTTAATTAAAATTGCATTTAATTTTTATATACATATTTTATTTAAATGGCTCGTTTTCCACCGTTGTATAATTCAAAGTTTGGCGAAAGAACAAAAAGAAAAGAGAGAATCAGTTTCGGTCATAGTTGCCATTCTAGATTATTTTCAGATAGATCTAGATGTTTTAGTTTGGATGTAGATGTATGAATTCTATATCTAAATGATGGATATTTTTCTACATTAATATAAGAAAAATCTATATGTTTTCTAGAAGTTTTTATTAAAAATGGCCACCAAATATGCAATGTTTCAAATCGAACAAGAATGAGCTGAACGAAACAAATTTTAAACATGTTTAGTTCTTGTTCAGTTTGAAGTTTGCCGATTGAACGACTTTTCCTTCTAACTTTAGAGCTTCCATTGTAAACGAAACGAAATGACTAATGATTTTGCTGCTTGAACGAAATGTTTTTAGAAGTTTATAAATGATTTTCACTCTCCAGTTTACCTACTAACTAGTGTTCACAGTCTAGCTCGAGTTGTGTTGTGAGAAACAATAGTGTTTCTTTGTATCTAGTTTACTTTTGTATTGAGGAAATATATTGGCAGTGAAAGCTTGACGCTTGATATAAGAATTCAGTTTCAATTTGTAGTTTTTTGTTCTACCTTTCAATATGCCAAAATTCAAGTGCTATGAAAAAGAATTTATAAAAGAATGGTTGAATAATAACTCTCTAAAAGACTGGATAATGGAAGTTCCTAAAGACCTTAATAGAAGTCGTTGTAAGTATTATAACTGCAATTTGAGAGTAAAATACCAATATTTGAAGAATCATCTTAGAAGTACAAACATGTAGCTGCATTATTTGCTAGAAATATTACACCACTGACTAATATTTTCAAATGTACTAAGAGCAACGCATCATAGAAAATTGAAGGATCAATAGCCATATTTTTAAGTTGTCACTGTGCAATTGGAAATTGTGATCATTTTGTTGATATATTGCAAAACAAAATTAGTGATAATAAAGTTCTCGGTGATGTAAAAAATGCATCGGAGCAAATGTAGAAATATTATAAAGAATATTTTGTGTCCCCATTTTGAAAAAAAATATGAAGTGTGATATAGGTTGCAATAGATACAGTTTATTGCTTGATGAATCAAATGACATTTCTGTAATAAAAATGTTTGATGTTTCAGTGATTTATTATAGTAACAGCAGTGGGCAAGTTGTTCAAACATATTTGTGTCTTGTTCAGATATAGAAGTGTAATGCGGCAAGCATCGTTTTGTCACTTAAAGGATTTTTAGCACATAAGAAATTAGACTTGAAGAATCTAGCTGCAATTGGTACTGATAATGCACTGTAATTGTTGGGATAAATAAAGATGTTTATGCATAATTAAAGGAAGATGTTGCTTCAATAATCTTTATAAGGTTTGCTTGTCATTCTCTGCAACTAGCAGTATCACATGTTGCCTCAGAATGCTTACTTCAAGGAATTTAGAATTTCTTATTGCAAAGAGTCGTTCATTACTGGTTTTCAAATTCTAGTTTCAGACAACAGAAATACTGTAACTTATATAGAGCCATAAATGATGGTTCAACACCTTTGAAAATTCCTGCAAAAACTAGATGCTTGTCTATTTAAGAAGCTGTTGAAAGGTTTGTGAATCAGTGGTTGGAATTGAAGATGCTCTTTCAAGTAACAAGACAAAGTGAAAAATGTTACACTTCAGAAATGTTATTTGAAATCTACAGTGATGAAAAGAATTTAGCATATGTTCTCTTTTTAAATCCTATTTTAAAATTAGTACAACATGTAGGTAAATAAGCTGTTTGAATGCAAGAATATTGAGAAAGTTAAATTATTGAATGAACCTGTACTACTCTGAAGCAATTGGTAAAAGATTAGTACTACCAAATTTCCGGGCTGATTTATGGCGAGAAGCAGTTTTATTCGGCCTGGTCATAGCCCCATTGGATTTGACTACCAGGAAATGGAAACATCTAAAATCACAAGGTAAAATCGGCTAAAATAATCCAATGAATAGAGTAAAACTCATCGGTGAAGCCTTTGGCGCAAACGTTACGTACAAAGCCGACAAATTGGTATGGACTACGAATAGGCTTAAGCTTGACACCAATCTTGAAGTTTAGTTAAACTTCATAACCTTGACACCAATTTTTAACTTAAGTTTAACTTCATAAACATAAAGGAAATTCGTTTACTAACGAAAAAGAACTAGGCAAAAAAATGAGACACATTGGTTCTAATATTGAGGCCTTTTAATTCTCAGCCACGGTGAAATCACCCGGAATGGGGACCCAATCTCGCGACTTATCACAGCCGATGTGGTTTAACTTCACTGCAGGTAGTAAGCGACGTTTCCAGTCGGATAAGCATTAGATGCAAAGAATGTAAGAAGAGAGAATCATTGCCTTGACCACATTTGCGGGATCATAGACTACGAGATTTACCCCTTGTTACTAAAATCCGCTAAAATCCCCCAACGTATGAAGGTTTCAGGGCCTATTGGGATTCTCACACTGATGAGTAAAATTCCTGGAGATTGTGACTTCTCCTCTCGACTTGTCCTTGTCGTGTTTAATGTTTTCTCACTTTTCTATAATTTGTTATCTTTCTACCTCATCTGCAACCCAAATACTACTTTAGCTCTCAACTTTGGCTTGAGTGTGTAAACCGATTGGGACGCGTTTTAGAAAAAAGAATCGCCATCTAGGTAAGAGTTTTAAAAGGTTACACGAACTTTAATGTTCTGAACGATGCGAGGAGTATTACTTGCGCAGGTGACAACACATGGCGGTGGAGATGCTAAACAGCGCGACTTCCAATTAATTCGAAATTCTGTAGTGGAGTGTAGATGAAGCGTATAAAACTGGTTTGTTTATAGTCAGAGCAGCTATGTTGGGTTTGTTTTAAAGGGTGGCCTTCCACCAAGTCAGGATTCCGTTATCTAAGTAAAAAAAATTAACTAAGCTGATAGTTTAATATTATCGAAATTTCGAAATTTGCTTTGGGCCAAATGCATTTGGTTTCTTTGCGACTCGTGACAACACTCTCTCACACAAGAATCTTACTGGACGTAGTAGTAGAGTCCATGTGATTCGCTACTGCATCTCCTTCAGAAACGTAAAGAATGTGATCATGATGAGATTGCTGCAACTTAAACACACAAACACACATATAGTACAAGAGAAAGAGAAAATTAGACGCGAATGAGCAATGAGACAAGAGGGCGGCACAATGAAGGCAATCCTTTACCGAGAAAACCGAAATAACGCCAGGGGAAAAAGGTTTTTGAAAATTCCTGGCCGGGACTCGAACCCGGGTCTGCTGATTGCCGGTTAGATTCTTTACCGCTAAGCTACCAGGCACAGTAACTATATATGTTGCCCAAAGCGTTACCCCATCAAACCCAGTATCTCCCCTAAGCTTGGAACCTCCAAGGAATTTTTATACCACATCCTCTTACCCGCTCACAATTTTAAGTGTCATTGTCCATGTCACATACAAAGAAAGAGCAAATATAAGTTCTGCGGGTGATAACAACAACCACCACAGGGCTTTCGCTATATTTTTATTTTCTGCCTTTCAAATAAATTTGAAGAATGAAAGAAAGATGCAGAAACCTTGTATAGCTGACTATATATACATATAGTACAAGAGAAAGAGAAAATTGGACGTGAATGAGCAATGAAACAAGAAACCGGAGTTTTTTAGAGGCAAGAAAAAGGGACATTAGAAGAACCCAGAATCAAAGAGCGCAGAGGGCGGCACAATTAAGGCAATCCTTTACCGAGAAGACAGAGATAACGCCAGGGAAAAAGTTTCTGAAAATTCCTGGCCGGGACTCGAACCCGGGTCTGATTGCCAGGCAGATGCTTTACTGCTAAGCTACTAGGCACAGTAACTTGTATTTGCTCTTTCTTTATATATATATATATATATATATATATATATATATATATATATATATATATATATATATATATATATATATAAATATATATTTCGTGGTATGAAATTACATTATATCAATACCATATTATATCTATGGGAGAGGACCACTAGCTTGAAAGCGAACCACAAAAGGGACGGAAAATCACGCGTTCAGACTGGCTGAGTAACGAGAAAGTGCAACGAGGTCAGGTAAATTATGGACAATGGCAAAGTTCAAGGTTATTTAAAGAGACTTGTACAAAAATAGAATTTTATTTACACAAAAAAATTAATAAGAGAATTGAAGGGTAAAATTACCTCAGAGAATTAACGGGCCAAAATCATATCAATAAACGAAGGGAGGAAGATGAACTCAATTGGGTTACTGAAGGGAGGAGGGAGGTTGGCTTACGGATGTCTTCTGTACGTGAGGTGAGACCGCTCGGACTTCAGAGCGGGAGGTTGGAGTGATGACGGTTCTCCAAAAGCAAGGGGGGGGGGTAAATTCCGGTCCAGGGGAGAGTATTTCGGCTACCCAAAATAAGGGAGGCTTCGACAGGAGTTGATGAAAGAAGTCCGAAAAATCACTCGGGGCGATCGTTCAGTGGAATTACCTCCTGGCTGGGGCTAATTCAAAATACACAAAATAGTCCAGCTGTCACTTTGCTTTGTTGCTAGCACTTGACTTGGAACCATGGGGAAATCTTCTGGGTTCTGGCGAGACTCCTCAACTCTGTGTCTCTTCCGGGGAGTCGAGCGTTATTTATGCCCGAGGCTCTCCCCGGAGTTGGGGGTTAGCAGGAAACAGCTCTACTCTCGAAGGGCTTCGAATCTTCTTGCAGAGCTATTTTAGCCCGCATAAAGGTGAATCGTGGGGGGACTCGATTCGAGGCTACCGCTTGTGGAAGGATGGGGGAAAGAGGCTTATCACTTTAGGCCTAGCCGGGCCTTCTGCTGCACATAGGAGTTCCTTTCTGCTAAAGATCTTCCACGTGGGGATATATATTAAGATTAGAAACTCCCATTATTTATATCTACCACTCAATGATTTACTTTTGTTATTCCGTACCTATCCCATCATGTTCAAAAAACACTTCTGTCCGTTTCCCTTTACCGAAACGTTTTTGACTTCCTTGTCCCTTACTCTTGGCGACTTTACCAACCAATAGCTACACTCCATCTATACCTGCATTTCTCTCCTGCCCTTCCTGCATTACTGATCCAATTGTAAGAGATGGCCAACTAGGGAGTTACTATTTTACCAGCTCTACAGAGGCTATAAAGAGAGTGAGAACTCTCTCCGCAAGAAAAAAGAAGAATTCTATGAGTTCAGTATACTGATTTGAGATACCTTCTGTTTTCACTGGTCTGGGTAGATACCTCAATGGAAGATTTTCCACAATAAAAAATACATAACTCGACCCCCACTACGCTCAGAAGCACTTAAAAGTACGGCATAGTGAACCCTAGAAGGAACCGCTATTAGAGGTCGCGAAGAAGGGGGGTCCTTAGGACGACTTGCCCCAAATTTATTGGTGACACACAATACAGACAGAACTATAT
The DNA here is from genome assembly GCA_963969495.1 of Ceratothoa steindachneri. Classification (NCBI taxonomy): domain Eukaryota; kingdom Metazoa; phylum Arthropoda; class Malacostraca; order Isopoda; family Cymothoidae; genus Ceratothoa; species Ceratothoa steindachneri. The sequence goes on from OZ018332.1 coordinate 117,768,557, forward strand.
AGGTAAGGTGATCGAGGAGTGATTTTTAATTACGAAGGTATAAACTTAGAGACTTATATGAGGCGCAAGATAATAGTCAGACAATCCTGACACAATTTATTTTACAGATCGCTCACTAAAGAATAAGACATAAAATAGATCGATAAGGAAACGCAACAATACAAAGTTCCCCTGGCGCTCGAAAAGGAATAGATGGCAGGGAACGCCCGTGAACGGCTCACGCACCAGAGAAAGAAAGTAGGCTGGAACATCTCCAAGTACCTCTTAGAGAAAGTAACCAAGCCTGAAAATGGTAAAATTTTTGAAGCTCTCTACGGAAATATAAAGGTTATTCTTATAAGAATCCTCGATGTCCCAATAGATACATAAATTTGCCACGCCAAAATCCACTTGGAAAATTTGTTCTCACCGAAAAAATCAACATATTAAAAAAGATCGGACTCCCCCAAAGTTCCTCCCCAAATCACAGGCAACAGGAGTTTCACATGTCAGAAAATAGTCATATGGGTAGGCTCACATAACAAAGATGAAATTAAAACAGAAATTGAGAAGAATCTCCCAGACCTCAAAATATGAGAGACTATCAAATTCCGAAACCACACATATTTTCACAATAGTGTTTGGAAAAACAGAGATGGCAAACATGATCATCCAGAATGTCCTTCTCTTGTTCAACGTGAGAATTCTTTCAGAGAATATGGAAGGAGAAAAGCATATTAATATAGAGATATGCTTCAACTGCTACAAGATGGAAGTACATACAACCAAAGAATGTACAGAAACAGAAGCCAGCTGACTTGAATGCGGACAAAAAGGACACTACTGGAGAAACTAGCCGACCTACATGGATGAAATTGCTCAACTGCGACGGATCACAACGTACACTAGAAATTGCGGGTCCAAAGACAAAAAATAACCGCAAAAAGGAAGAAGAGTAAAGAGATCAAACAGAAAAGAATAGAAACACGACATACTTTGGCTTGGCCAAAGCCACAGTACAAAAAATGAGGAAGAGAAAAGTACACTTCACCTTCCCGAAAGAATCTTTTATGGAATGACTTACGTACATACTGTACCAGCACGTAATAAACATAGGTAAACCTGGCCCTTTCGCAAAAATCCTTAATACCATGTTAGAAAAAATGGTATAAGGAATATGTGGTTCCCTGAGGACATACCTTCTTCCTCAAAATTCTCAACCTCAGTGTGGCCAAGGTCACTTGAGAAAATAAAAGGAAGTGTCTCCTAAACCAGAAAACAAACCAACGACCGGCAAGCAAGACAGGAGGAAAAAAGACAGCCACTGAAAATAGATTGCTGGATAAAGTGGATTGAGGTAACAGAATTCAACATCGATGAGGAAAACACCCTTCCAAGAGGAAAGAAACAGGAGGACGTGGTAAATGTTTTACGCAAAGAAACATGCAAATTGGTCTTTAAATAAAAGACAAGAAAGAAGATGAAGAGTTTATTGATAAATTACTCCTCATTGACTTAATCAGGATCTATTTTGGCAACTTCATGACACTAAACCAAACCGCATTCAAAGAAATAGTATTTGGAAAGTATGTGAGCTAGTGGTGCTGACTCTTCAAAGAGGCCCACTAGACAAACCAGGAAGGGTAACTGAAACTATCCATAGTAGGTACTAGTTAACCATTTCAAAACAGAAGAACTAAGCTGAGAATGAATGATGAGCCGGTGTTTGCGGGAAGAGATACAGAAGTCCAAAACATGCAGTCCCAGTTCCCAAAAAGCTAAATCAAAAGTTGTAATAAAACCCGAACGCGTACATGGTTTCCGAATATAGACAACTCACCCAAAAGAAAGATTAACTCAGCTAATTAAACACAATTCAGTCCACAAATATAACCACACGATGAAGACACCATAAGGGACAAAGTGAAAAGTGAAGTGATTTAAAGTGTATTAAACTGCGCCAGGAGAAAATCGTAGGTGTCAATAATCTGACAAATAATACAATCATTATGAATATCATGAATGCGTGCCTGAACGTGGGCTACTTTTCTGACCACTGGAAGGTTTCAAAAATTATATTCATTCCCAAAGCCGGTAAGCCACCGGACAGTCTAACTAACTTCGGGTCTATATCTATCTTAGAATTTGCAAGGAAAGTCTTGGAGAAAATATTAGCCAACAGGGTTAATACGTTCCTCGAGGGAAATAATTCTCACAACAACCAACGGACACGGCGCTAGCCGTGATTACCGAGAAGTTGGCAAAGGTAAAAGCAGGAAGATGCCATGCAAATCTAGTACTCCGCGACGTCAAAAAGGCCTTTGACAAAGTATAGAGAAGAGGCCTGCAATACAAAATCTTACAACTGGGCCTCAATCCCATACTTGAAAGGATAATATGCGACTACGTAATGGAGAGGAAAGCGTTTGTAAACACTAAAGGTTTCAATGGCCACGAGTTTGAGCTCGAGGCGGGGGTGCCACAAGGTGGATGTATAAGCCCCTTGTTATGCAACATATACGCCATTAACCTTCCCCAACTTCTGATTGAACGCTCGGTATACGTCCAATTTGCGGACGATATAACGATGATCTGTACGACACCTTATCGGAATGTGAATTACATGGCACAGAGTACGGCGGTCGAAATTGAAAACATCAACTCTTTCGAGAGAAGATGGAAAGTTCCGTGTAATTTTACTATTCTAACGGACCCTCACAGAGATCCGTGTGAGGGGTGCACGCATCTCATACCGCACGGAGGGCACGGTTCTGGGTCTCCGGATTACGACTCGTGGATATGAAAGTCAGGTAGCTAAAGCTACATTGAATGCACCGAGGGAGTGGGGGAACTTTTCAAGTTCCTAACCCTGAGTACCTCCAACAAACTAAAGATCTATAATGCATGCATTCGATCTAAACTCCTGTATCCGCCGGCCCCTATAAACGCGAGTCCCAAGACCCAAGTCCTTAAACTCCAAAGGGTCCAAAATATGGCTGTCTATATTATAACGAGAACTCGAAGGAGAGAGTGGAGAAGGCAGATCGAGCTCCATGGTGAACTGGGATTAACCCCCATTAACGTGGAGTTCCACCTGAGAGTAAGCAAGATCTGGGACAAAGTACACCGGCGCCTCCCTTCCGAGTTTGTACCCTAGCACATGGAATTTGATGGCATAGGACGCGCAATACCTCATAAAAGCAGCTGACTACTCATTGACAACGACGTAGCCCCAATGTTCATTTAGATTTTTACAATACCCAACCAACACAAAGCCAAACACAATCTCTTTTAACTAAATTAGTCAAGTGAAAATTTTCCCCCAAAATTTTAGCGCGATTAACTCACCAAAAATATCAAAAACAACAAAAAAAAGTAATAAAAAACAATTCAAAATCATGAGGTAAATAACCCAGATAAAAATAAAAAATCTCTGCACCAAAAGCAGTAGAGAACAAAAAACCCTCTGTTATAAAGGCTTGAATGCCTTATATATATATATATATATATATATATATATATATATATATATATATATATATATATATAGAATTAGGTTTATATGCACAAAAAAAATCATATACCAAAACGCAAAGAAAGCCAGAGATGCCCTATCACAAGGGAACTGTCTTTTCATTTTCGCTTTTCTATCATTTTTCCCCACTTTTTCTCCTACTATATTCCTCACTTTATATGTCCAATGTCTATGGATTTGTTTAAAAATATGTTCGATAACAAACAATTGATGTTGGGCATAAACAAAAGGAGGAAAAGGTTTAGAAAATTGTGGTTCCATGCTAGTGCGTTGCAAATTATGGCGGCGAGTCGTTGGTAGGATAGTCTCTGGCTGGAGTTTTTATTGATAGAAGGTCTGTGTTGGGAGATCATAACTGTTTCGGTCATTCGGAGTCTTCGGCAGTCAGTATCACGGAAGATGATGGAGGTGTTTTGAGTGAGCGTTTCTCTTGTAATTGACGTATGATAGGTTGCGGCATGTCGCTTGATAGCCCCATACTGGAGGTGCATCATCAACTTGCGCGACAAGGTTGTAACAGTCATCCCTATGTATTTAGAGTTGCGGTGAACGCAGTCACCGACATTGCACGAGTATTCATACAATAGGTTAGCCTCTTGTAGTGGGTTTTTCTGGTCTTTTAATATATGACCAATTTTTTTTTATGCTCGGGGTTGCCTGGAGAAACGTTGCAGTGTATAATGGCTCTGAGAACCTTCTCGGCTTCCTTGTAGCCTATGTACATTTTTGCATGGTAGTATATGTCTATTGATGTGAAGTTTTATGGTCTGTCCGTCGGAAGGAGGATATATATATATATATATATATATATATATATATATATATATATATATATATATATATATATATATATATATATATATATATATATATATATATATATATACATATACATATATATATATATATATATATATATATATATATATATATATATATATATATATATATATATATATATATATATATATATGGTGTTAGAGCTAAAATTAACGATTTTTAATGTCTCCTCTTTTCAGAAACAGACTGATGTATCGGTGAACAGTCAACGGCGTTGGATAGCTAACATGAGGACTGGAAGCTAACTGAATATTGAAAAAGAACTAACTGCATCATGATAATTCGCTCCGGGTATAAAAAAACCGACATCATGAGTGGAGCTAGATGCTCTGTTGAACTGTAAAGGCTGTAAGACGTTACATGGGAGGCGGCAACGGAGACTAAGAAGGGGTGGCGAGCAGCAAGGAACACAACAAGCGTTCTGAAGAACAAGGTGATAGATAGGTGTTGGTGTCACTGCCATGAAACTGGTTCTGTATGGGTACATTCGCTATCACTCGTCTAAGAGGCGCAAATGATAAATTATGACACGACTTTCCACGTATCAGGAAGACCAAGTGCCCCAAACTGTAATGGTCTGTGGGTATGTCGTTAGTAAGGGTGATGCCATGGCACTCAATATGTTTGAGTAGAGTCTTAGGCTCTATTTCGACGGCTATGTGGAGCTGCTGAAGATTGCGGTCAAGATCAATGAGGTATTTGAATATCTTTCCAGAGAAGCAGTGAGGAACATTTTTTGGGGCTGAGAGGCTGAGATAGTGCAGGGTTTTGTTCTTTTATGCAAACTGTCAAATTTAGCTCGAACACCATATATATATATATATATATATATATATATATATATATATATATATATATATATATCCAACAAACCATAAGAAACAGAAAACGGGAAAAAAATTTCTTCGGAAATAATATTTCCTAATTCGCAATAATGTATCCTAATATATATATATATATATATATATATATATATATATATATATATATATATATATATATATATATATATACCAAACAAACCGCAAGAAACAGAAAGCGAGAAAAATTTTCTTCGGAAATAATATTTTCTAATTCGCAAAATTCCGTACTGGGGTAGGATTCGAACCGTGCACACTGAGGCAGCGAGCATCCGCTTTGATCTAAATTAAATCATCTCTTCCTCGTAGCCAAGTGTCCTAAGAGATTATTTAATTGAGATCAAAGCGGATGCTCGCTGCCTCAGTGTGCACGGTTCGAATCCTACCCCAGTACGGAATCTTTGCGAATTAGGAAAAATTATTTCCGAAAAAATTTTTCCCGTTTTCTTTTTCTTGCGGTTTATTGGAGTCATTTTCATCATTC